>JASAOG010000085.1:2325247-2981621 GCA_030265305.1 Biomphalaria pfeifferi
CACAATGTAAGCACTGGATGTAATAAAAAGAATAACACAATGTGAGCACTGGATGTAATAAAAAGAATAACACAATGTAAGCACTGGATGTAATAAAAAGAATAACACAATGTAAGCACTGGATGTAATAAAAAGAATAACACAATGTAAGCACTGGATGTAATAAAAAGAATAACACAATGTAAGCACTGGATGTAATAAAAAGAATAACACAATGTAAGCACTGGATGTAATAAAAAGAATAACACAATGTAAGCACTGGATGTAATAAAAAGAATAACACAATGTAAGCACTGGATGTAATAAAAAGAATAACACAATGTGAGCACTGGATGTAATAAAAAGAATAACACAATGTAAGCACTGGATGTAATAAAAAGAATAACACAATGTGAGCACTGGATGTAATAAAAAGAATAACACAATGTAAGCACTGGATGTAATAAAAAGAATAACACAATGTGAGCACTGGATGTAATAAAAAGAATAACACAATGTAAGCACTGGATGTAATAAAAAGAATAACACAATGTGAGCACTGGATGTAATAAAAAGAATAACACAATGTAAGCACTGGATGTAATAAAAAGAATAACACAATGTAAGCACTGGATGTAATAAAAAGAATAACACAATGTAAGCACTGGATGTAATAAAAAGAATAACACAATGTAAGCACTGGATGTAATAAAAAGAATAACACAATGTAAGCACTGGATGTAATAAAAAGAATAACACAATGTAAGCACTGGATGTAATAAAAAGAATAACACAATGTAAGCACTGGATGTAATAAAAAGAATAACACAATGTAAGCACTGGATGTAATAAAAAGAATAACACAATGTAAGCACTGGATGTAATAAAAAGAATAACACAATGTAAGCACTGGATGTAATAAAAAGAATAACACAATGTAAGCACTGGATGTAATAAAAAGAATAACACAATGTAAGCACTGGATGTAATAAAAAGAATAACACAATGTAAGCACTGGATGTAATAAAAAGAATAACACAATGTAAGCACTGGATGTAATAAAAAGAATAACACAATGTAAGCACTGGATGTAATAAAAAGAATAACACAATGTAAGCACTGGATGTAATAAAAAGAATAACACAATGTAAGCACTGGATGTAATAAAAAGAATAACACAATGTAAGCACTGGATGTAATAAAAAGAATAACACAATGTAAGCACTGGATGTAATAAAAAGAATAACACAATGTAAGCACTGGATGTAATAAAAAGAATAACACAATGTAAGCACTGGATGTAATAAAAAGAATAACACAATGTAAGCACTGGATGTAATAAAAAGAATAACACAATGTAAGCACTGGATGTAATAAAAAGAATAACACAATGTAAGCACTGGATGTAATAAAAAGAATAACACAATGTAAGCACTGGATGTAATAAAAAGAATAACACAATGTAAGCACTGGATGTAATAAAAAGAATAACACAATGTAAGCACTGGATGTAATAAAAAGAATAACACAATGTAAGCACTGGATGTAATAAAAAGAATAACACAATGTAAGCACTGGATGTAATAAAAAGAATAACACAATGTAAGCACTGGATGTAATAAAAAGAATAACACAATGTAAGCACTGGATGTAATAAAAAGAATAACACAATGTAAGCACTGGATGTAATAAAAAGAATAACACAATGTAAGCACTGGATGTAATAAAAAGAATAACACAATGTAAGCACTGGATGTAATAAAAAGAATAACACAATGTAAGCACTGGATGTAATAAAAAGAATAACACAATGTAAGCACTGGATGTAATAAAAAGAATAACACAATGTAAGCACTGGATGTAATAAAAAGAATAACACAATGTAAGCACTGGATGTAATAAAAAGAATAACACAATGTAAGCACTGGATGTAATAAAAAGAATAACACAATGTAAGCACTGGATGTAATAAAAAGAATAACACAATGTAAGCACTGGATGTAATAAAAAGAATAACACAATGTAAGCACTGGATGTAATAAAAAGAATAACACAATGTAAGCACTGGATGTAATAAAAAGAATAACACAATGTAAGCACTGGATGTAATAAAAAGAATAACACAATGTAAGCACTGGATGTAATAAAAAGAATAACACAATGTAAGCACTGGATGTAATAAAAAGAATAACACAATGTAAGCACTGGATGTAATAAAAAGAATAACACAATGTAAGCACTGGATGTAATAAAAAGAATAACACAATGTAAGCACTGGATGTAATAAAAAGAATAACACAATGTAAGCACTGGATGTAATAAAAAGAATAACACAATGTAAGCACTGGATGTAATAAAAAGAATAACACAATGTAAGCACTGGATGTAATAAAAAGAATAACACAATGTAAGCACTGGATGTAATAAAAAGAATAACACAATGTAAGCACTGGATGTAATAAAAAGAATAACACAATGTAAGCACTGGATGTAATAAAAAGAATAACACAATGTAAGCACTGGATGTAATAAAAAGAATAACACAATGTAAGCACTGGATGTAATAAAAAGAATAACACAATGTAAGCACTGGATGTAATAAAAAGAATAACACAATGTAAGCACTGGATGTAATAAAAAGAATAACACAATGTAAGCACTGGATGTAATAAAAAGAATAACACAATGTAAGCACTGGATGTAATAAAAAGAATAACACAATGTAAGCACTGGATGTAATAAAAAGAATAACACAATGTAAGCACTGGATGTAATAAAAAGAATAACACAATGTAAGCACTGGATGTAATAAAAAGAATAACACAATGTAAGCACTGGATGTAATAAAAAGAATAACACAATGTAAGCACTGGATGTAATAAAAAGAATAACACAATGTAAGCACTGGATGTAATAAAAAGAATAACACAATATAACAGAGAGGGAAAAAAAGTATTAAATAAAAATAATGAAACATTAACCAGAGATTAACGTCTCTATTATATAAGATAAGATAAGATATCAAAATTTGTCATCAGGTTTTACAACAGGACAAACTTTGGAGACCACATTTCTAATGACGTCACAGTGTCTTATAGATAGATAGACAGATAGATAGGAACACTTTTAATGTCTCTCGCACTGACTTTACTGCAGTCTCCAACAGACAGACAGATAGATAGATAGACAGATAGATAGGAACACTTTTAATGTCTCTCGCACTGACTTTACTGCAGTCTCCAACAGACAGACAGATAGATAGATAGACTGATAGATAAATAAATAGATAGATAGATAGATAGATAGATAGATAGATAGATAGATAGATAGATAGATAGACAGACAGATAGATAGATAGATAGATAGATAGGATGGCTGCCTGGTCGTGCGGTTTGCACGTTGGATTGTCATTCAGATTTATCGATGGTCCCGGGTTCAAATCCTGCCCGCTCCCATCCCCCGTCCTCCTGCGGGAGGTTTGGACTAGGAAGTAATTATCTTCAACTCTGAAGGAACATCCGAAACATGTAAAACATTTTACATAGATAGATAGATAGATAGATTAGATAGATTAGATAGATTAGATAGATTAGATAGATTAGATAGATTAGATTAGATAGATAGATAGATAGATAGATAGATAGATAGATAGATAGATAGATAGATAGATAGATAGGTAATATATGTATATATATTATGTATAGCTGTCGATACCGCTACGTTCAACTGAAAGCCGAATAGATTTCTAGTCAGTCAAACAGAAGGCTAACCAGAAGTCAATTTAACTTAACCAACCAAGTGCTTTAAGTACGGCAACTCTCCCTCCACAGTATAAAATTACGGTTCCTGAGATAACTCTGCCGCGGGTTCCCCGTGATTGATGAAGCTGCTTGTTACAAGAGAAACCGGAGTAGGCTGACTAGCTCTGACCGACTCCTTGCACTTCTAGTTCTTACTTTGCCTCCGTAAATATTTATTTCTGGCATTTGTAGTATTTATTCTCTTAGCCTTCACTTACAGTCCGTGTGAAATCTGAAACTGTTTTATATGTAGGAACTGCCAGCCACTCACGTTACATATTGTCTTGGGGACATTTTCTTGTAAAGGGCGTGCCTCAAATGTTTAGTGAAATGTAACGTTAGACTGAATGTTTACCTTTTAATAGTAGATAAAACTAGAAATACTTTTGTAGGAGAGAGAGAGAGGAGAGATAGAAAAGAAAAAGACACGTTATACCTTTTAATAGGAGATAGAGCGATAGATTTTCAGTATTTAGCACTACCTCGGACTCAAAGACATGCCTTATTAGTATTATTTAGCACTACCTCGGACTCAAAGACAAGCTTTATTAGTATTATTTAGCACTACCTCGGACTCAAAGACATGCCTTATTAGTATTATTTAGCACTACCTCGGACTCAAAGACATGCCTTATTAGTATTATTTAGCACTACCTCGGACTCAAAGACATGCCTTATTAGTATTATTTAGCACTACCTCGGACTCAAAGACAAGCCTTATTAGTATTATTTAGCACTACCTCGGACTCAAAGACAAGCTTTATTAGTATTATTTAGCACTACCTCGGACTCAAAGACAAACCTTATTAGTATTAGTTAGCACTACCTCGGACTCAAAGACAAGCCTTATTAGTATTAGTTAGCACTACCTCGGACTCAAAGACAAGCCTTATTAGTATTATTTAGCACTACCTTTTAATGGATGAATTAAAAAAAAATACAATGTAAATACTGGATGAAATAAACAAAGGCACAATGTTTATACGGGGTCCATGGCAAAATAAACAATATAAACAATATATAGCTTGGGAACAAATCAGCGGGCGTAGCCGGTGGGTAATGGATATAACTTTAAAATGAAGATATTATGGGCGAACTTTTATAAGAAGCTAAATGTAAATTTTAGATATTTAGTTTTGAAAGGAAGATAGAAGAGATGTTGGTCTAGATTACTGTTACGCTGGAACCGTGAGTTCTTCACACAGCAACTAATTCTACCTCTTGTGATAGACAGGCTGCTACAAGTTACGGATCCGTTGGATCAGAATGCAGAAACACAGTTCCAATGTCGTTTAGTGACACGTTGAATAACACAAACTTAATTTGTCGAAGAAACAGGCACAATGAAGTGTTGAACACAGTGACACAGTATGAAATAGTTCAATTAAATAAATGTACAATGCAATACTGGGATACAATTAGCCTACAACTGCCCCCCCCCCCCCCCCCCGTGGCTTTCTCTTTAGAACCTTTTTGTGCATCTCGCTCTAAGTTTACATCTAGAAACATTGAGAATCTGAACAAATGTCAAACATATTTATTTTTAGCTAACATGGTGAATAATCTATTGCTTTCTACATGATAAGCCAACACCAAACAACTTATGTTGTTAGTAGCAACAAGAGAAGCGTCTTATCACGTGACATTTACATATCCGAAAATTGTTTATTATTTTCAGCTCATTTTTTAAATGTAGGCTAATTTACCGTTAATTAGAAAGTTATTACTATTGTTATTGTACGAGTGAACTAATTTTCATTCTCTGTCACTCCCAGGGTCAAGCTTCGTTAAAGGGAAACAAAATTCATAGTAGTCTCCCTTTTACAGTGTCTACTAAGGAATTTTCTGGTGATGCAGACCTGCCAACGATCTTCCTTGAGGTGCCCATCGTTTGAATAATGTGTTAGATCTGCAGCAACAGTGTGTCCTCTCAGACGTAATAAGAATATTAGGGATGGCCAGGACACTGAAGATGTCTCTCTGGTGGGTTGATAATATTATTATCATTGTTGTTATTATTATTTGTATTTCTTTATTTATTAAAAGAAGGCGGGTGGAAAAAGAATTTAGTTTGACCAATCAAATTGAAACTTGACATATTGTGTTCATCTTAACTTTGCAAGTAGGAAATAGAATAAGAACAATGTAAAGGTAGAAATTTAAAGGTAGAAATGTAAAGATAGAAACGAAAAGGAAGAAATGTAAAGGTAAAAATGTAAAGGTAGAAATGTAAAGATAGAAATGTAAAAGTAAAAATGTAAAGATAGAAATGTTATGGAAGAAATGTAAAGCTAGGAATGTAAAGCTAGGAATGTAAAGCTAGGAATGTAAAGCTAGGAATGTAAAGCTAGGAATTTAAAGCTAGGAATTTAAAGCTAGGAATGTAAAGCTAGAAATGTAAAGCTAGAAATGTAAAGGTAGGAATGTAAAGGTAGGAATGTAAAGGTAGGAGTGTAAAGGTAGGAGTGTAAAGGTAGGAATGTAAAGGTAGGAATGTAAAGGTAGGAATGTAAAGGTAGGAATGTAAAGGTAGGAATGTAAAGGTAGGAATGTAAAGGTAGGAATGTAAAGGTAGGAATGTAAAGGTAGAAATGTAAAGGTAGGAATGTAAAGGTAGGAATGTAAAGGTAGGAATGTAAAGGTCGGAATGTAAAGGTCGGAATGTAAAGGTCGGAATGTAAAGGTCGGAATGTAAAGGTAGGAACGTAAAGGTAGGAACGTAAAGGTAGGAACGTAAAGGTAGGAACGTAAAGGTAGGAACGTAAAGGTAGGAACGTAAAGGTAAGAACGTAAAGGTAAGAACGTAAAGGTAAGAACGTAAATGTAGGAACGTAAAGGTAGGAACGTAAAGGTAAGAACGTAAATGTAGGAATGTAAAGGTAGAAACGTAAAGGTAGAAACGTAAAGGTAGGAACGTAAAGGTAGGAACGTAAAGGTAGGAACGTAAAGGTAGGAACGTAAAGGTAGAAACGTAAAGGTAGAAATGTAAAGGTAGGAATGTAAAGGTAGGAATGTAAAGGTAGGAAGGTAAAGGTAGGAATGTAAAGGTAGGAATGTAAAGGTAGGAATGTAAAGGTGGGAATGTAAAGGTGGGAATGTAAAGGTAGGAATGTAAAGGCGGGAACGTAAAGGCAGGGACGTAAAGGCAGGAACGTAAAGGCAGAAACGTAAAGGCAGAAACGTAAAGGTAGAAACGTAAAGGTAGAAATGTAAAGGTAGAAATGTAAAGGTAGAAATGTTTTCAAAGGAATGGTTTTGTTTCGGACGTCCTTTTGATTATTACCGACAGGGCAGCAGGCAGAGTTCAAACTCAGGTGCATAGTGATGACAGTCCGAAGCGCATACCATGCGACCAGGCAGCACCTAATAAGTTATTAATCTCTTTAAGTTGATATTATCTCTTTTATCTATTTATCTTTTAATATTTTGAAGCAAAAAATTTTTATTTTTATATTTTAACCCTCCAAAATGAAATGGACACACTCTGACAGACAAAGACAGACAGTACAACACGACAGGACTCTAACGTAATTACATTTGATGTTTGTTTGTTTTTCAGATAGTAATCACTACACGACAGGAACAAATGTTGAATACTGGGATTTTCACAAAACAAACTTTAAAAAAAAAAAAAGAACACTGGTAGCTTGGGTGTTTGTTTAGCCTCAGCCCTGGTCTGTCAGGGCATTGATTGAATGTTACTGTGACTGGCACTCAAATCAAGTCATACCTACCTGCCTTGAGAACCGCTGAGAGGCAAAGGCTAATCCGTGTGACTCTAATCCATTGCCTTCCTGTCCGCTTCGAGAAATCCAGTCTGTGTAAATAATAATTTACAAGATAACCTTTGACCTCCTAGATTGACAGGCTCGACATGCAGACGTGAAGCCATGCAAGACTTTCTAACCCGCCGTTAGTCTACAGAGAGTTCCAATTGAAATGAGATCTTCGCTAGAATAAAACAACAGTTTGACACGATTAGTTCAATGTCACTCGGTGTTGAGTAGTGGGACTTTCCGCCGCTTCAATATATGAAATCAACTCTTTCATGTTCAGAGGTACACATGAATAGCAGTCTGATTACTTGACCTTAATCAAGTCATTTAAACAAAGCATTTTAGAAAGTGTAGCGAAGTATTCGATCAAATGTCATTCTTCAAGCTACAAAGGAGGGAGCAGGAAGAAAGAGTCTTCCAAAGGATAACTGGTTGGACAACGTAAAACACTGGACTGACCTCTCTCTTGATATCCTACTTAAAACAGCTGCTGAAGTGGAGGGTTAAGCAAACTGTCACAGTATCATTACGACCATAGTCTAGGGACAGGTGAGGATGATTGATTTAATGAAGAAATTTATTACAATATCTACTATGAGCGTTTATGCGTTCAACAAATTTGCCGCACAGTGAAAACTCTGGTTTGACCGCTATAATTATTCAGCATTATTTGATATTCTTAAAATTAAATTTGGCTTGCGTCTTTTTTCTAATGAAATTATTTCGAATGATGTCAAAGGAAAAAAAGGACACTGTCCCGCACTCGATTCAATGTTTCTTTGTATCCAAGAAGGAGTGGAATAAAGAAATAGACCATTTGGGCAGTTGTTCGAGACATCTCTAAAAAAGCAAGATCCTCGAAATAAAGAATCGCCCTTTGTGTCAGGATTTTGTGATTTTACCATCACAAAAGAGATAAAAGACACCGATAGCAAAGACAAACAGACACAAACACTCTTTTGTTCCCATGGCAATCAAATCATTAAATAAGAACAATCTGGTATAAACTTTGTCACATGTAAATTATGAGTGAGTCTGGTGTGAATGTACACTTTGGTTTCTTATAGTTATAATGTTTTTTGTTTGGTGTAATGCACAAATTGTAAGACAAATTTCCATACGGACAATAAAGATTATTATTATTATTATTATTATTTTATGTAGACTTGAAGGTTTGCTTCAGTGTTTACATTGGACTGCTAGTAAATAGTAAGCATGAGTTCCATAAAAACATTGAACTATACAGATGTAAACTACTCAACTAGAATCTAGATGAAATGATTGAGGAAGCTGACTGGAAAGACTTCTTGCAGTTATGAAGCATTCAAAGAATTAAATAGAAGGAGAAATGATAGACCAGCTTCAGCTGCATAGAATAGGATTCCATTTTCACTAGATATATTACATGTCCTTGTGTGTGTGTGTGTGTGTGTGTCCAAATAGAGGAAAAGAATGTCCAGGGAACAAAAGTGTCCAAAGTGAGAAATGGCTTTTTCTTTTAAAGTTTTTTTTTCCCATTGACTTTTGAACCTAAACAACCTAAACAACCTAACCTATATATTTTACAAAGTTTATCTCAACTCACTCTGTCTGTCTGGTCAAAAGTTTGTCACGTGATTTCTGTGACAGCCGATCTTGGATCAAGCTGAAAATTTGCACAATTCTTTTACCTGACAACACAAGAATCAATAAAAAAAATTAATCAATAATTAGATATTGGTAATATATTATTTGTTTGGTATCTCGAATAAATTGTACTTGATTGAAGTAGTGGTATAAGCTGAAATACGATGAGACTATAGAAACTATACATAATTATACAATCTTCAATGTTTATAAGAACTTCACTAGTAGAGTGGTTACAATGTCGGCATGAGGAGACTTGAGCCATGAGTTCAAATTCAGGTCTTCTTCCCCCCCCCCCCCCCCCCCCCCATTGTTTTTTAAATAATTTGTTTTTTATTGTTAGTCTAGATGTAGTACAAATGTAATTACACGACTGATCCAAACTAATTGAAACAACTATGCTTAATACAACCTTTTTTTTTTTAAGGTATTGTTTTTAATGTCCGTGTTTTAAGTCACATTCATCACACCAAGGATGCTTCCAATAAAATGCTTTTCCTGAAATGTAAACTTTTATGTGTACAATAGAACAATATAATGCTTAGTAAATTTTATTATCAAATGTAGACATTTAGTGACATGATGACATCCGTAAAAGGAAAAACACAGTTTCCCGATCCAAAATAAGGCGTATCTTTCTCATTCATCAAAATTTCAGAACTCGACGTCACAAATTCCACAACGAGGCAAATGTAAGCAGCGGATAACTGGGAGAGTCCGGCATCGTTAGTTTCGAAACTATTTCTCCCGTTAATTTGTTTGTTTGCTGCCTTAATGTGGCATGAGTGTGTTTGTGTGGCAACAGTGAGGGATGTGTAGGTGTGTTTGTGTGTGATTCAGTGCGTGTGTGTGTTTGGCCCCCTTATCTCTAAACGGTTAGGCTTTCTCAAAGTCAACTATTTGTATTTGTGTTTTGATCTGCAGCAAGTAAATAGTTAGTTGAGAGTGTTGACAGATATCTGGCAGGTAGGTCAGAAATAGTTCAACTCTTGATCACAACTTTTCGTCCTATGATGTTCATTGATTGGTTAAAACACCAAGTCCGGTAACGTTATTCTATACTAGCACAGTAAATGCTGCTGAAATCATGGCCAAATATAGGTCGAACTGTTCGTCAATGACCTGACATGAACTTAATAATTAGAAACGGGAGTAGTACCTGCGAGAATATGAGTAGATGTGATAAGATACATAGGAGGTAGTAGATGTGATAAGATACACAGGAGGAGGTAGTAGATGTAATAAAATACAGAGGAGGAGGTAGTAGATGTGATAAGATACACAGGAGGAGGTAGTATATGTGATAAGATATACAGGAGGAGGTAGTAGATGTGATAAGATACACAGGAGGAGGTAGTAGATGTGATAAGATACACAGGAGGAGATAGTAGATGTGATAAGATACACAGTAGGAGATAGTAGATGAAATAAGATACACAGGAGGGAGATAGTAGATGAAATAAGATACACTGGAGGAGGTAGTAGGTGTGATAAGATACACAGGAGGAGGTAGTAGGTGTGATAAGATACACAGGAGGAGGTAGTAGGTGTGATAAGATACACAGGAGGAGGTAGTAGATGTGATAAGATGCACAGGAGGAGGTAGTAGATGTGATAAGATACACAGGAGGAGGTAGTAGATGTGATAAGATACACAGGAGGAGGTAGTAGATGTGATAAGATACACAGGAGGAGGTAGTAGATGTGATAAGATACACAGGAGGAGGTAGTAGATGTGATAAGATACACAGAAGGAGGTAGCAGATGTGATAAGATACACAGGAGGTATTAGATGTGATAAGATACACAGGAGGAGGTAGTAGATGTAATAAAATACAGAGGAGGTAGTAGATGTGATAAGATACACAGGAGGAGGTAGTAGATGTGATAAGATACACAGGAGGAGGTAGTAGATGTGATAAGATACACAGAAGGAGGTAGCAGATGTAATAAAATACAGAGGAGGATGTAGTTATTTATACATAATGTTTCTAAATTGGCCTCACCCACTAAACAGACCCATTGATTTCATCGTCGTCCTCCTCCGTTCGGCCATCACACGTTCACTGACAATACAAACACAACTGGAGATGTTTCAGCAGCGCTTAGGTTGATTTGTCTAAATACCCAGAAAAAAAATCCAAATCTAAATGTGTCTGTGTGTACGAATTCTTGTATATATCTAGATCTAATAATAAGACATTATATTCTATTCCGAAGATTAAGGATGAGTGCAGTATTTTCCCACATCAAATGCAGATCTAAGTAGGAAAAAACACAGCTAATTCATAACAAATAACTCAGGCTCAGGCATTGTGTTAAGACTGAGATGCTAAATCAATAATGTTGTGAAAGAAATTTTAGTTTGTTAAGTATTGAAACCATTAAGTTGCACCTCTTAACGTAAATTTATTTTGATTATATGGTGCATATCGTTGATTATATGGTGCATTACGTTGATTATATGGCGCATATCGTTGATTATATTTCGCATTGCGTTGATTATATGGTGCATATCGTTGATTATATGGTGCATATCGTTGATAACGTTGATTATATGGTGCTTTGCGTTGGTTATATGGTGCATAGCGTTGATTTTTATGACGCATTGCGTTGATTATATGGTGCATATCGATGATTATATGGTGCATTGCGTTGGATTATATGGTGCATTGCGTAGATTATATGGTGCATTGCGTAGATTATATTGTTCATTGTGTTGATTATATTGTTCATTGTGTTGATTATATGCTTCATTGTGTTGATTATATGGTTCATTGCGTAGATTATATTGTTCATTGTGTTGATAATATGGTTCATTGCGTAGATTGCATAGTTCATTGTGTTGATTATATGGTTCATTGCGTAGATTAGATAGTTCATTGTGTTGATTATATGGTGCATAGCGTTGGTTATATGGTGCATAGCGTTGATTTTTATGACGCATTGCGTTGATTATATGGTGCATATCGATGATTATATGGTGCATTGCGTTGGATTATATGGTGCATTGCGTAGATTATATGGTGCATTGCGTAGATTATATTGTTCATTGTGTTGATTATATTGTTCATAGTGTTGATTATATGCTTCATTGTGTTGATTATATGGTTCATTGCGTAGATTATATTGTTCATTGTGTTGATAATATGGTTCATTGCGTAGATTGCATAGTTCATTGTGTTGATTATATGGTTCATTGCGTAGATTAGATAGTTCATTGTGTTGATTATATGGTGCATAGCGTTGGTTATATGGTGCATAGTGTTTATTATATGGTGCATAGCGTTAACTAAGTGAGACTGAGACTAAGACTAAGACTAAAACTGCTTTATTGATCCTTATTGGACATTTTTGTTGTGATTACAATTTTTTTCGAAATTAAAAACAGAACAAAAACATTGCACATAAATGCAAGACACAGTGAAGTTCGTAGAGTGACTACACATTTCACGTTCCCTAGTCAACGAGTAGCGCTGATCTAGTCTGACAGCACAAGGAACGAACGAGTTTTTATACGGTTTTGTTCTAGTCTTGATGGAATTTGCGCACATTTTGTGGTTGCCTTAAAAGATCTTAGACACTTCTCCCCTAGAAGCTCTACAAGTCCCAACTGTAAATACTTACTTATGGAGCTGACACTAGATCAGCACGAGACACACACAAACAATGTTTTTTTGTTGCTGACATGTCCATTACTTTGTCCTGCTATTTAACAGAAACATGCACGCTGAGGATTTAACAAACAGAAACATGCACGCTGAGGATTTAACAAACAGAAACATGCACGCTGAGGATTTAACAAACAGAAACATGCACGCTGAGGAGTTAACAAACAGAAACAAGCACGCTGAGGATTTAACAAACAGAAACATGCACGCTGAGGATTTAACAAACAGAAACATGCACGCTGAGGATTTAACAAACAGAAACAAGCACGCTGAGGATTTAACAAACAGAAACATGCACGCTGAGGATTTAACAAACAGAAACAAGCATGCTGAGGATTTCAAAATTACAAATAAAGGGAAAAAACCTGAAAAGGGGGTTGGGTAGACTGAAATCTTTGTTTAAGTTGTTTTTTTGTTTATAGAATAATGTGGGATGTGTGGCTGAGTGGTAGACTAGTGCGCTGGGTATGTGTGTGTGCTTGGCTCTACATTTCCCATTGAAAAATTATAAATAGCCCCCCCCCCCCCCCGGTAGCTACACGCCCTAACTCTACACGATATAGGACATATAAATACAGTTAGTCGTTATTGTGTTGGACATAGGACACACTCGTTGAATATAGGACACACTCGTTGAATATAGGACACACTCGTTGAATATAGGACACACTCGTTGAATATAGGACACACTCGTTGAATATAGGACACACTCGTTGAATATAGGACACACTCGTTGAATATAGGACACACTCGTTGAATATAGGACACACTCGTTGAATATAGGACACACTCGTTGAATATAGGACACACTCGTTGAATATAGGACACACTCGTTGAATATAGGACACGACACACTCCTTAGCTTTGGCCACAACAAAAGATGAGCATTACACCAATTGCCCAAAGAAATTGCTTGATTATTACTATTTCAAAGATCTCATTTTAGTCTTGCGTTTTAAACAGCCTTTGAAGATTCAGACTTGAGCAAAGTGGAAAATGAAGTACTACTCGCAAAATTTACGAATCGCCGCGACCTACACAACAAAGTGAGATAACTGATCTATTCCAGTTGCAAACCAAATGTAATGCATGCGATTAAGTAGTTGCTTAGTGACTATTTGTCAGGATTTAAAAACAAATGTAATGCATGTGATTAAATAGTTGCTTAGTGACTATTTGTTAGGATTTAAAAACATATGTAATGCATGTGATTAAATAGTTGCATAGTGACTATTTGTTAGGATTTAAAAACAAATGTAATGCATGTGATTAAATAGTTGCTTAGTGACTATTTGTTTTGATTTAAAAACAAATGTAATGCATGTGATTAAATAGTGTCTCACTGACAGTTTGTGAGGATATAAAAACAAATGTATAATGCATGCGATTAAACAGTTATACAGTGACTATTTGTTAGGATATAAATGTAATGCATGCGATCAAATATTACTAATAAGTGACAGTTTGTGAGGATCGAAATTGAATTCAATCTTGTCAGAAAATGACTATGTAAAGGGAGCCTACTTCTCATACTACGCGTTCATCACGCCTGTGGCAATGATTTGGTCATGCCTCTTTATTCCTGCTGGAGGTCTCCTTCTTTTCTCGTCATGCTTCATTAGTGTTTCTGCATTCAATTCATTTCAAGTTAATAAATGAGAAAGATTGTCAAAGTGGAAAAGTCTAGACAGATGTCACTACATTTTATGGTCTGGCTTTCATGTAGTCTTAGAGTTCTCTTTATCTAGACCCTCAGGATATCTCTAGTAGACTTTTGTTTCACTGCCTCTTTTTCTTTATCATTCTTCATTCTAAGACCCATTCCCTGACGTCTCACCAAGTCCCTAACAAAATGCCCCAAAACAAGCCACAGAAGTCCACAAACAAGCCACAGAAGTCCACAAACAAGCCACAGAAGTCCACACACAAGCCACAGAAGTCCACAAAAAAGTGACAGAAAATGCACTGAAAATAATTTTAAAAAACAACAACATATGCAAGGGGGATGTCGAGGGTAGAAATCGCCCCTACCACCCCAACCTCCATGTCGGGAATATATTTAGGCATTCACTGTACATTATCTAGAGTTAATCTACACCTATGTACATTATCTAGAGTTAATCTACACCAAAGTAATACCCTACTCAACCATTGTAAATAAACTAGATCTAAGTAATACCCTCCAACTCCACTGTACATAGACTACAACTTATATATACCCTCCATATTCCACAACCACTGTACATAGACAGACCTAATTAATAGCCTCCACATTCCTCAACCACTGTACAAAGACTAGACCCAAATAATACCCTACTCAGCCATTGTAAATAGACTAAACCTAAATAATACCATACTCAACCATTATACTTTGAATAGACCATTTCTTTAAGGTTGGAATTTATTATTTAATGTATATTGATGACAATATTTTATCATCATTAGATATATATTATTCTATCTTCTCCTCAATATGATTTTAATAAAACATATAAGGTCACAGTAGTGAGATCTGAGTTACAAAATAACTTTGCGGTCAGGCCACCATCATCTGCACATCATATTACGTAGCTATCACATAAGGTCCCCACTAGTGTAATCCCAGCAATATGGTCAAAATGAATTCAGAGCACCAGTCAATAAATGGAAAACTGATGACTACTTTACCTAAGGAATGGCGACTCGGGGAAAAGGAACGGAAATGGTCCAGGGCAAGCAGGTGCATGCTAATGCATTATGTCTGTTTGGTTTTTGCCCGGCACTCTATCGACATTTTATGTAGGCTTTCCTTTAGCTTCGTTTGGAAATGTTCAATGGGACTCACCAACTTTTGCTTTTAGTGTCAGAGTGTGAAAATAGGAGAGTTTCATTTCAATCCATATCACCTTTTTTGTGTCTGGATGTGTGTGTGTTTGTAAAATTATAAATATATACAGTGCTTTTTTGTAAAACAAAATAGGTTCCGGTCCCCACATTGAAAAAAGTGCCGGTACGCCGTACCGGTGCGTACCGTCACAAAAAAGCCTTGTTATATATATAGCTATCTATCTATTTAGCTATGGCCTCCTTCACTAGCGAAGTGATTATGGATCATCTCATGGAAAGCTGATATATCCAAAGGAACGGTGAGTGTCGATACAGTTTCAGGTTAGCAGGGTCGCAGGCTCTGCCAGGGTGTAGCACTGAGTACTGCAAACTGCCTATGGTTCACCGGCTCCTGAATTCTTTCCCATGATTGGGTATAGCTGCAAGGCAGCAGAAGTTTGAATATGGAGTTTTCCTTCTCCAAGGTGGGTAGCCACCCATGGCTAACGAGCCACTCCTGCCCGAAGCTTACTGGTTTAGGCGCCAGTTACTCGCCTTCGCCCCTTCTTCTGTTAGTTCCGCCGGACTCAATATCAGCAACCCGAGAAGGCCAGAAGTTGGACAGATTGCCTATTTGAGGCGCATGCCTTTAGGAACTATTTTATAGTTAGTGGAGTGCTTATATCCATTACCACTTCCGGCAATGACAACTTTTATCTATCTATCTATCTATCTATCTATCTATCTATCTATCTATCTATCTATCTATCTATCTATCTATCTATCTATCTATAAATAAGTGAATATATAAATAAATAATATCAGGAGTCTAGGGCTGACTCCAACTCTAGAGTCAGCGTGTCTACACAGGCGTCAGACTATCAGGTCGGCTTGAAAGTGTGCTGGTTTAGTGTGGTTTAGGCCTAACCATTCTTACCTTGTGTCTACAATGACGTGTCCCCGATTTTGTTGTCGATTCTGTCCTCCTCATAGATGACAGAATCATGTCATGGAGGATTCTGTTTGATATCGAAACATTTCCTAAGCTATACAACAAATGGTTGCAAGGTTGGACAACCTTTTCCTATCGAGGGTCGCAATAAAAAATAGGAATTTGGGGCCTCATATATATATATGTATATATATATGCCTTGGATAGATAGATAGATAGATAGATAGATAGATAGATAGATAGATAGATAGATAGATAGATAGATAGATAGATAGATAGAGATAGAGATTTATATACATATACACTACTTTTCACCACAAATATTCAGTTGCACTTAATGTGAAGTAGTTGACATTCGTGCTTAATGTCCCGAACATTAGATTATAGAGATATTTTAAATTATTTATTTTGAATATATTTGCATTTTTTATATGTATAATCTGTGTGCACAACGAATTTCTGTAGGTGTCCGCGGGCCGCATAAAAACTCCAGCGGGCCACATGTGGCCAGCGGGTCGTAATTTGCCCATCCCTGTACTAGAGTCATGGCACACACAACATAACTCTAATCTTGACTGTACTATATTCTATGTAGAGTCATAATTCTGATCTTGACTGTAGACTACTATATTCTATGTTAAGACATAATTCTAAAATTGACTTTACTATAATCTATTGAGATTCATAATTCTGATCTTGACTGTACTATAGTCTATAATGACTTATATAGAGACAATTTTAATCTTGACTGTGCTATAGGCTATAGTGTGCACAACGAATTTCTGTAGGTGTCAGCGAGCCGCATAAAAACTCCAGCGGGCCGCATGTGGCCAGCGGGTCGTAATTTTCCCATCCCTGTACTAGAGTCATGGCACACACAACATAACTCTAATCTTGACTTTACTATAATCTATTAAGATTCATAATTCTGATCTTGACTGTACTATAGTCTATAATGACTTATATAGAGACAATTTTAATCTTGACTGTGCTATAGGCTATAGTCTATGTAAAGACATAATTCTAATAGGGCCTATTGACTTTATTAAAGTCTATGTAGAGTGTCATTTTAATCTTGATTGTACTATAGTCTATGTAGAGACACAATTCTAATCATGACTGCACTATGGTCTATGTAGAGTCACAATTCTAATCTTGACTGCACTATGGTCTATGTAGAGACACAATTCTTATCTTGACTGCACTATGGTCCATGTAGAGACACAATTCTAATCTTGACTGCACTATGGTCCATGTAAAGAGACAATTTCTAATCTTGACTGCACTATGGTGTTGGAGTACAGCTTTGCAGATGATGTTTTAACTCGTCCTCTGTATGTGCCATCACGACGGTCATACAATGCAGCATACAGTCAGAGAGAGAAGGGGTGTTGTTTGTTTAGCCCGGACATCTAGCTCGAGTGTAGGAACACTTGTGTACACTGCTACAGCCAGCACAGAATGAGGGGGCGGGAACGAAGACGGGGAGAACAAAACGGAAATTAAACAAATGATCCCCATGTCAAGGGTTTAAACAAATAGTCAAAGAGGGCTCTAGGACAGGGGGGACATAGTGTGGCAACTGGGGAGGAGGAATTTTAAAGTTTGAAAAAATGACAGATATAGCATAGAGGGCATGGTTCTAGGTTTAAAGATGTATTAAGCTGAACATGGTGCAAGGTTTTACAGATGTAACATAGAGGACATGATGCAAGGTTTGCAGACTTATCTAGTTGGGCTAATCCATTGGACTTATCTAGTTGGGCTAATCCATTGGACTTATCTAGTTGGGCTAATCCATTGGACTTATCTAGTTGGGCTAATCAATTGGACTTATCTGGCTCCCTGTTTCCCCTACCACCCGCCCACAACAACAAAAAATGTTAGTCCTGCATACAATCTCTTGTCTTCGGCTTCTTATTAGTTAATATACTCTTTTCGTCCATACACTCAAACACCCATTTTTTTTTATGACAGGAACAACCCTTCACTTTTGTAGCATCCACTGAATGATCGACCCTTCAACAAACACTTTTTAGATTTGGAATATATTATTATTATTATTATATATATATATATATAAATATATATATATATATTATCCTCTAATGGCCTCTGTGGTTAGCGTTTAACTTTGATCTACATCTTTTAATCACAAGAAAACATATCGAGACCTATCTTTTCAATGCTATAAGGATTGTTTTTGTTTTTGACCGCGGGAAGTGGAAATGGAAAGGGATATTAAAGACTTATGGAAAAAGAAAAAAAAAAATGCTTTAAAATGCGGAATTTGTGTGATATTTTTAAAATGCTTTATATATAGACTGCAGCATTTTGGGGAAATACCGAAAATAAAATACAAAGGTTTCATAGAAAACTTGCGGTTTTTCGTTATTTGCGATCGTGAAGCTCCTAGGTCCCTGGAGGTAAAATGAATATGTGTACGAAATTTGATGCGGATCCGTACGAGTTTAAACAATTTCTTGATCAATGAGTCAGTCAGTGGTAACTTAATATATAATAGAAGTAGCAGTACACACACAGTAACCGGCGAAAAAATATATTTATATGTATGTATGTGTGTGTGTGTATATAAATTTTATTACATTCTGACCCATCATTCTTTATGAAGACGCTTATTGTGCCCTAGAATATGTTCTTCCTGGAGTTAGAGGGAAAATTGTTGACTCCCCGCTATAGCCAGCAAAGGGGTCTGGGGGAGCGCTAGGAGCTCCCTCAGCGCGGGGCGGAGCCCCGCCGCCAAGCACTATTTCTGATATTGAAAGCCATCAAAATGCATATTCTGAGGTATCTACAGTGCATTTTTCTGCTATTAAAAAGGTTTATTTCAAAAACCTAATGTGCTATTCTTACTGACTTAGACCCTCCGCGCCGTTCGGCGCATTCGCCGTCAAGCTGTTTCCACAAAAATCTGTCACTGGTAATGTGTGAGGCCTCTTCCCACCTGCTCTGAGGACCTCCATGAATGTGTAGCGCCAAATTGTACGAGGATGTTATAGCAACTCTTCTTATGCCTAATTCATTTTGTCGGAGAACATGTCCCGCAAACCTCATGCGACGCTCTGTCACAATCTTACTAAAGGGTCGACTCCCAGTTCGCCATAGGATTTCCTTGATTTACACCCGATCTCTATAACGGACTCATAAAATCTGTCTTAGCCATCTTTGTTGAGCCACATTTAGTGTTTTTCAATTTCGGCAGATGACTATTCACTGCACTTTATTAAATGAACCCCGCCACTGGTAGAAATCAACCTCTCTTGAATATGCTCTTGGAATTAAGAAACTGTAGTTTTTGCTTTAGATTTTATATCGAAAAGTGAAGTTTTATCGTCAAAATCATCTGTGGAGTTTTTTTAAATTCAAAACCCCATTTAGCTACGGTCATAGAATTTAGTAACTGTAGTTTGCTTTAGAATAATATTGAAGATAGAGGTTTTCCACCTCAAAACGCTCTGTAGGGGGATTTTAAACTCAAAACCATCTGGAGGGGTTTTAAACTTTTAAAAAAGCCATCTGTAGGACAGGGATTTAAACTCAAAACCCCCAATGGGCTTGGCTACGCTCAAATAATTTTAGTGTTTTATTTGCTTTTTTATATTGAAGAGGTATTTTTTAACTTCAAACCACTCTGAAGGGGGCTTAAACTCAAAACTCCTTTTGGCAACGCTCATAGCATTTTCAGTGTGTAATTTGCTTTTTTCTTACATTGGAGATGTATTTTTTAGATTCAAACCCCTCTTGGGGAGGGTTTAAACCCGAAACCCCTTTGGCTACGCTCAAAGATTTCTGAGTTTGTAATTTTCTTTTTTTTTTATATTGAAGAGGTATTTTTTACCTTCAAACCCCGCTGCAGGGGGGGGGGGGGGGTTTAAACTCAAAACTGAGTCAAAACCTATTTAGCTACGAGTACGGAATTTGCGTTTTTTTATACCGGGTATTTGAAGAGGTATTTTTTGGCTTCAAACCCTACTGAAGAGGGGGTGGGGGTTAACTCAAAACCCCTTTGGCTACGCTCATAGAATTTTGAGTGTGTAATTTTCTTTTTTTATATTGATATAATTGAAAAATCAAATTCTTCCTTAACTGTGCTCGTGAAATTTGGGGGATTGTCGTTTGTATTTTTTTTTGTTTTGTGTTATAGAAGAGGGGAATTTAACTGCGAAAACTCATGGTGGGGGGGGGGGGGGGGGGCTTTAATTTTCCAATATTTATAGGACAAGTTTCTATCTTCTGTTTCAAAATATCTATAAAACAAGTTTCTATCTTCTGTTTCAAACAGCTAGAGGACAAGTTTCTATCTTCTGTTTCCAATATCTATAGGACAAGTTTCTATCTTCTATCTAAATGTACCTCAACAAATATATTACCATTCAATACAACACCAAGTAGGACAATCATATGTCAATATATACATGTAAATCTAGTATGTAAAATCTTACCTAACTAGAATTTTAAACCGATCTCAATGATGAAACAATACCCAGAAACTGTGTGAAGCTGTTCCTTTGTGTCCCTCTTCCCAAATCAACATTTCTCCAGCACGTTCTGGAGACTTTTGATGTTTACCTACAAAGCTGGCCAGTGGAAGATGGAATCATTCTCTGTGAAGACGAGTCGTGCATGTAGCGTATCACTGTCAGGTTATCTTAGTACTTCACTGATCAAACGTTTTGTTTTGAAAGGGAAAGGCATTTGTTTTATTTTGATCTTCTTAATAAGGTCTTTTTATTTGGCAAGACAACCCAACAACTGCCGCACTATTAAACAGTTGAGTTGAATGATTAATTACTATTTGTACGTGAGATAGAATGTAAGTGAATAAAATGGTGTGTGAGGGAATGCGTTGGTGTATTAGTGAATGCGTTGGTGTATTAGTGAATGGGTGTCCTAATTTAAAAATCATACCGGGCTCCCACAAGAGGGTTCCCCTAAATGAGTGTTCGAAATTTGTTTTTATATTAAATATTACCCCATTATTTCATGTCATGATGTCAAAATGCAAGCCCCCCCCCCGCCCCAGCTACACCACTGGTGTCTGAGTGTAAACGTGTAGTTGTATGAGTGAATTGTTCAATGTGTATGTCTGAGTTTGCTTAAGTAAATGAAGGTGTATGTGTGAAACTGTTGATGTGTAAGTGAATTAGTGTGCAAGTGAGAGTTAATGTGGTGATATTGAGAGTTCCAGTGAATGTGTGAAAGTATTGATGAGTGAATGTGTGAAAGTACTGATGAGTGAATGTGCAAAAGTATTGATGAATGAGTGTGTGAATGTGTTGATGTGTGAATGCGAGCATGTTCTGACCTTTCAATGGATCACTTAGTGAATCTGACCTACTTGAGACGTTGCAAGATGTGAGCATGAGTCTCCCCAGTACTCACGCTGTTGACTTTCACACCGTACTTCCGGCCCAGGAGCCATGTGTGTACCTGGTGACGTCTAGCACGTGCTCTGCTGTTGTGGTTTGCGGTTCAACTCAAGTAATACCAACGTGATCAACAACAAGTAATACAGACTTCTCACCCATCTCTTCTCTTGTTGATGCTGTTTTTGTTAGGGTTAATCTCAGTTCACTCCGCTGATAGCTGGTCAAAGTTTTTATTCAGAAACAAAATTAGCCTTTGATAAAACAAGAGGACAAAGGTATTATACTGTTTGTATTAAAATTAAATTTTATCCTTAATATCATTTTTTTAAATTGATAATTCAAGTCAGATTTGACATGTAGGGGGCTAACATTAATTTGTTTCATATTTAATAAGTATGAGGCTACTTCAAGAGTTATTTTCACATTTGACAAGTAGGGGTCTACTGCATTTGTTATTTATCTTATCTTATATAACGCTTCGGGCAGATGGAGCTTGTCAGCCTAGTAAGGCAGTTCATCTAGGAGAGGGGTACTCTGACTTCAAACCCCCGCTGCCTTGCAGTAATAAGGCTTCAGGAGACAACCTCGAGGAGAAATCAGGAGTAAAGTCCTTTGCTATGAAATTCCCTCCAGCAGCTTCTGCAACTGAGTTGATGCCTAATGTAACGCAATGTGTTCCTTTGGATCACATCAGCAAGGTCGAGAGAGGGATCATGACACATGAGCCACCCATAACACCATAATCTAAGACCCAGGAATGCGCCCCGGAGAGGAAACTCTGATGCTGCTGCAAAGCGGCTAAAACAACACGGGAGACAACAGGCTCGACCAAAACCAGTGACTCATCTCGGAGTATCCATTGCCTTTCGGGACAAAAGGAACCATATATATTAACCAATGACCTAAATTCTGCCAAGTCAATGGTTTTCCTGGCTAGCTCAGGCGACCCATTCCATGCTCTAATAGCGCTAGGAAAGAAGGAGCGTTTGTACAAATGTGTCCTAGCATATGGAACGAGCAATGTGCCTTTATCTTTGTGTCTTTCTGAGTATTTTATTAAATTTTGTTTTTGTATTTGAAGATTATGGTTCAGTGTTTTGTGTATAATTGCTACTTTACTTTTGAGTCTTCTATCCTGAAGGCTTTCTAAATTTAGTGATTTTACTATAGGTGTTACTCTAGTCAAATGTGAATATTCGTTTGTTATGAATCTCACTGCTCTATTTTGTGTTTGTTCCAGTTTCTTAATGTTTTCTTGAGTTGAGGGGTCCCAAACAGAGGATGCATATTCTATTATTGGCCTAACCAAAGTTAAATAACAGAAAATCCTTAATCCACTGATGCAATGGACCATCAATGCCAAAATATTTTAATTTTTAAAACAAATTATAGTGGTGAACTTTGTCAAAAACCTTGGCAAAATCTAATAAGATAGTATCTATTTGCTCACTATTATTTAAATCTTTTGAAAAAACCATCAATTAGTCATATTTGTTGTGTTTCACATTATCTATATTTCCTAAAGCCATGTTGGTATGGAGTAAGGACATTATGTTTGTCTAAGTGGTTTATGACGTTCCTACATATTTTGTGTTCTAGGATTTTACATGTGATGCAGGTTAGTGATACTGGTAAGTGATGCTGGTAAGTGATGCTGGTAAGTGATGCTGGTAAGTGATGCTGGTAAGTGATGCTGGTAAGTGATGCTGGTAAGTGATGCTGGTAAGTGATGCTGGTAAGTGATGCTGGTAAGTGATGCTGGTAAGTGATGCTGGTAAGTGATGCTGGTAAGTGATGCTGGTAAGTGATGCTGGTAAGTGATGCTGGTAAGTGATGCTGGTAAGTGATGCTGGTAAGTGATGCTGGTAAGTGATGCTGGTAAGTGATGCTGGTAAGTGATGCTGGTAAGTGATACTGGTAAGTGATACTGGTAAGTGATACTGGTAAGTGATACTGGTAAGTGATACTGGTAAGTGATACTGGTAAGTGATACTGGTCTGTAGTTTCCTAAATCAGATTCTTCTCCTTTTTTAAATTGGGGGGGGGGTGACATTAGCTTCTTTCCAGTCCCTTGGTACTCTGCCCTGGTTAAGAGATGCCTAAAAAAGTATTTTGAACACTGGTGATGGGGTCTACTGCATTTGTTATTTTTCACATTTGACAAGTAGGGGTCTACTGCATTTGTTATTTTTCACATTTGACAAGTAGGGGTGTCACATTATTGTCACTCGGGTCTTCATGTTATTATATCACGCTCAATTCCCTTTTTTTTTTTTAAAGCGTTTATTTTCCATGAATCGGTTTTGTTTGTAGGTCAAAGCATTTCTTAATACTAATTCAGTTTCGTTCAAATGAACATTTCATCGATCTAAATGTAAATCTCAAACAAGGATGACTATAAATTCAACTGTTAATTATTTAAATGTTCTACTGACTCTATTTGGGTCTATTGAAAGACTGCCAACTAGAGAGTGTCAGCAGTCATTTGCTTGTGAATGTGACCGCTAATTTTTTTTTTTTTTGGAAATTAAGTTACATTTGCTTCGCGCATTACTTTAAAACTTACTAGTAGAAAATTAATTATATTTAAACTGAATGCTTTAAAATCAAACTGAGTTGAAGGGATTATAGCTCACTTTTTCCTGACGGTTATTTTATTGCAGAAATGTAAAAAGCTTGACTAGGGCCTCGATTCTAACTTGTTACTACACTGTGGAAGGAAATGGTTGCAATCTGTTCACTGTGACACTCGCCTTGAGATCTGATCAAACAACAGATGTTGAAGTGTCCGCCAGGAGATCAATGTCGCCCATTGATTTATTTGTATGGCAGAACATGCAGAAGATAAATATGGCGAGGCGTGTCAACAGAATTATCATGTCATAATGAATACATCATATTACTAATGCAAGATAAGTATTTGCTTATTTCAAGGTGATAATGAACTGTTTATTGCAATAGGATGATTATCTATTGATTTTTGGATGACAATTAGAGCCCATCTATGGATAAATCCAGTACAAAACTTTAAAGGCAGACAACGTAATTTGTAAACAGTTTTAAAATCATTGCTATCAATTAGCTCTAAATATTGCATCATTCCCTTCTCTCCTAAGCTCACATTTAGTACGAGCAACAAGTACAGCAGTTCATATCTTGAAAAGATGTTTCATTTGTGTTTAGAAATAGACACAACGCAGCATTTCAAACTCTGGAGTTGTCTAGAAAACAAAACAAAAAACAGACGCACAAACGAATAAATAATGCACACAAAAAAAAACGAAACAAACTAATTTATAGAAAATAAAATCAAAAAGTCCAAATCATGTTGACAATGAATGTTTACTGTACAGAATGTCGCACAATATCTCCAGCTGTAAAGTCAGGAGAAAAACAAATCAAATGTCGTAAATAACTCTCATGACAAACCAGTGTCCACTGCATGGACAAAGTTTCTAGAGCAAAACTACATTTAGAAAGATTGCTTGAAACACAAGTGTTGTCTCTGGCTTCGGTCAAACAAACAGCCTACATGTTCTGCACAATAAAACCAACACAAATCCTAACTTAGGTTCTTAATAGCAAATACAATCATTCTTGTACATATGTGAGTGGCAAGGTATATTACTGTAAATGTATACATGTGTGTAAATGTGTACATGTGCATAAAACTATTGTAAATGTTCATGTGTGTAAATGTGTGCATTACTGTAAAGGTTCATGTGTGAACATATGTATATTACTGTAAATGTCCATGTGTGTAAATGTGTACATTACTGTAAATGTCCATGTGTGAAAATGTGTGCATGTGTATATTACTGTAAAGGTTCATGTGTGTACATGTTTCAAGATAGCGAGATGACAATGTACAATAAAACAATAATGCAAATCACTAAATCAAACACTTGGTCGAATAATAAGATACCAATCAGTCTTTAGCCTACATTTAAAAAAAAAAAAGTCTAGTCTATTCTCTACAATACAAGGAAAGGGGCGCCACATTTTTTAATCAAACATTAATGGGGTGCGGAGACTTGATGAACTGGAACATTGACTTATCATAAGATCTCTCATTGGGCTGATGTTGATAGAGGGAGGATGGGTGCTTCTGGCCAAAACAAGGCGGTTATTTTTGTGTGGGTCAAAGCATTCTGCAGGTCTGAATTAGTCTGAGCATTCAAGTGGCAGAGAATGGAACCAGCACTCTCTACGCTCATGATGGAATATGGCGCGGAAGTCTAGTGTACATGTAATGGAGTCATTTGTTGTTTTTTTCGCCTTTATCAAGGCATTATGGGAGAGAGTGTATTGGAAGAAGACAGACGAATGATGAAACATGGGCCATTTATATAGTCAGCTTGTAAGTAAATCTAACTGCTAACTAGTACACATTTTGTATGGAGCCCCATGGAATGCCTGCATTGACTAGATTCAGTCGATATTTCTCTCACCCTAATGCTCATTCATGCACAGTGCATCCACTCAGTTTGAAGACAATACAAAATAATCAGATCCTTTGTATTTTTTCCCCCCTATCACTACGTAAACAAGAAAGTTTTATTTTCTTGATTTACCTTGTAAATAATGCAGAACTAAAGAATGTTTAAAAATGAGGATTATATATAGATCTAGTTATTTTTTTAAATTAACCAAGATCTTGTGTAAAATACCCAGGAGTAGCAACACTACTAATACATACAGTTATTGTTTCGGCCGAAGAAACACAGCAGCTTAGAATTTGGGCTATTATCAAGCATGGGGGAAAATGAGGGGGGGGGGGGTAAATGAGTACATGTATATAACGGAAGTGTACAGTGGTCAAGTCTACAGAGAATGGGATCAAGTCTTCTGATCGCATGGGGCTGATTGTTGGGTGGGGTGGATAGACGTGAATTGAATGTCTGGGTAAATACTGTAGCGGCAACATCACATATACATTCAACATGTCAATATCACTAAGTATTTACAAAGCATGAAGACTGCAATGATCAGTCTGTGCTCACATGAAAACATTTGTATGTACAGAACGAAATGATGATCTCTATGTATCTATTGACAGTAACATTGAAGAGGTAATATGGTAATGCACTAGAACTCTCCGAATGTTGACCTCAAGGTCTGCTTTGGTTCAATTAAATACACGGACATACCTAGATGTGTATTCACTCCATTACACGGACATGAAGTAAGCATGTCAACAAACCAAAAGAAAACAACAACAACATTGATCTATAAAGTCCAGAAATATAACACTCAACATAGGAGCAACCAATATAAAACATTTTATACATAAGCCAGTGATATGTCATTTTGTTTGTTCAATATTGATGATCTTTGGTTTTGTGTGTCCAGAATTTGGTTCTGTGAGAAATTTGTTTGATGTCAAGCTTTTGTATGTCAGTGATAAGTGTAGTCAGTGACGAGATAGTCTCTCTGATCGAATAGTACATTTGTTTCACATACACTTTGATTGGCAGGGGTCTTCAATTATATATATATATAGTGTGTGTTTCTAACTAACTATTTATATATATCATGTTTTCTCACCCCCTACTTTGATTGGCAGGGGGTCTAATACTGTGTGTGTGTGTGTTTCATAAAGTTTCTGTCACATCTTTGTAATGTGTTTGCCTGAGAGGTGGACTTAGGTACTAGAAGTAGACTACTCCTGACAATGGTTTAGTTGGTGTGTAAGTGCGCATGTGTTGGGTTAGAGTTGTGTAGTCTCTGTGTGTGTGTTCTATACAGACCCAACACTAGTCCTGAAAGATAGAAAGATGTCCTTATTTTATAAGTGGTGAAACACTTCAACCAACTGACGCGCCGCGCAATGGTCAAACTACAAAAGCGACTTCCTGTGCAGAGGAAAGCAGACGACAGTTTTGTTTTCATACGACTTCTGACTGCACTACTTGATGCATGTCATTCTTACAGCAGGTCCATGCAATCAGTTGCAATGGTTATTTTGGTAGACCTACTGCCTCGCGCTAGTAAAACAATGCATAAAGCAATAAGTGTTTGGGGCTTTGCTATTAGTGTCACAGGGGAGATACACTTTTAAGTTTAAGGAGACAGGCCTAAAGTGTCACAGGGGAGATACACTTTTAAGTTGAAGGAGACAGGCCTAAAGTGTCACAGGGGAGATAAACTTTTAAGTTGAAGGAGACAGGACTCTAATTTCACTGCAACACAGATCCTTGTATACACGTCTTATAACGGGTCGTTGACTACTCGGCTTACACCAAACTATCCCCGCTTCTTCCTTTATAAGTCCATGTAAGCTAGAAAACAGTTCAAAACTCACTAAGAGATTTTTAATGTGTTACCTGAGCTGAGCGTTGTTTCCCCTGCCCGAATAATGTTGCTACGAATTCATGAAATCGTTTAGATCCTTGGTTGCAAGGTTGGAACCCTGGTGGAGTCCTCTCATTTCGGAAATAATGCCTCATTTGTTAAAATTTGCACAGGGCTTAAGATTCCATTACGGGACCAGGTTACAGCCACATCTCGAAACCCTACATACCTAAATACATGTTTCTACTCCACAGAGTTACCCCAAGGGCAGTAACTATCTTAGATATTACTATAAAACAAGTAAAAAAAAAAGTTATCCTATATCTTAAATATTTCAAAATGTCAAAACGGTTTAGTGTGCAAAACAAAATAGCAGATACATTTTAGTTAATAAAAAAAATATATTTTAATCTCCGAGTTTATTGCGTCTTTTAATTATACCGGCCTGTCTCTACGAATGTTCTATGTAGGTCGCGACAGGCTGATGGTGTTGTTTGGCAGAGAACAAAACTGTCTGAGTGAAATGTGTATTCAAAAAAGGCGGCAGACTTGACAAGTGTTACCTCTGCTTCTCTAAGTGTCACGCAGTTTGGATATCAACACGCTACAGTGCAGGGGAAAACTCACCATGGCCTTTCAAGTCTGGGTTGTTACTTCCCTTTACAAACAGCATTTGTGAAACACAAAGGGGGGTGGGGGAATTCGGAATATTTTGGTCATTTTAAAAAAAAAAATATTTATTATCAATTGTCACTAATTATACCACTTAGTGAAACCGATCATTACTTAACGTGTACTGTTGCAGGAACAGCTTGGTATTTTACACGAACTGCGGTCAAGTTTCCCAAATCAATGTATTTTTTTATTGTTGTCAATGTGATCTCATGAAAGCTCAATGGTACTAGAATTCACGAGCCAAAAGTTTGTGTCGGGGCAGGGCCGGCCGTGAGCATAGGCAAACTAGGCAGCCTTCTAAATGTGAGAGGAGGCACTAGGTTCCAATCAAAGAGATATCTCAATGTGAGAGGAGGCACTAGGTTCCAATCAAAGAGACATCTCAATGTGAGAGGAGGCACTAGGTTCCAATCAAAGAGATATCTCAATGTGAGAGGAGGCACTAGTTCCAATCAAAGAGATATCTCAATGTGAGAGGAGGCACTAGGGTCCAATCAAAGAGATATCTCAATGTGAGAGGAGGCACTAGGGTCCAATCAAAGAGATATCTCAATGTGAGAGGAGGCACTAGGGTCCAATCAAAGAGATATCTCAATGTAGGGAAGAACAACTAACGAGTATACAAACAAAAAAAGAAAAGAGTATCTACGAGAGTCCTCCTGTTGAACGGAGCAAGTCAAAGAGCTGATAGAATTCAGTTGTTCAAAGTGTGAGGGGAGTGTGCTGGCCGGGTAGAATAGAACGTTCTGGCTAATTAATCAAGCTCAGTGATTAGCTAGTACACTATCTTACTTATTTATACAACTTACAAATCAGTGTATTGAAAAAAAAAGGTAAATGTGAAATCACGAATATAATATAAGGGTCTACCAATGTCTATACCAGACTATCCCCGTTTTTTAAAGTCTCTACTAAGTACGGTACCTCTCGATTGGGAGAGTGTACTAGTTCAACCATAAAGTCCCTGCAATCTCAAGTGCCTGCGTGACACTAACACTGGCCATCTGTCACACGAGAAGGAAGACATGGAGACCAAGAGGGGACTTAAGAGCTGGAGCCGCCAAACAACGAAGGCATTTTTCTCTCCCCTTCATTCCACCCGGGGCTGCATTGTTCGGAGTTGACAACATAAATGGCATCAGTTTTTAGACCGTTGTTCGCTGTCGTGCGGTTCATAGTCTGAATATGTGTGTAATTATAGGTTGGTTGACAGTGTGTTGGAATCAGTGTGTAATTATAAGATTATTGGGTATGCGTGTGTGTATGTGTGATTATGGGCTTATGGATGACGAGTGTATAGTTCTGCAAGTTCAGACGCTCTCTTAAACGTGCTATCATTAACTAGCAAAAAATAATATACTGCCAGGACCGGAATATAACTCTTACAGTAATCTCCATTAAGTAAAGTAATGTAACTCTTACAATAATCTCCAGTAAGTAAAGTAAGGTAACCCTTTCAGATCTTGCGAACCATGGAGCTGATGTTAAGCCATCTATTTCTAAGACTGGCGGTCAACGAGGGTGTCACGTGGCCAAAACAACGACCGTGTATGCTGTAGTTGCGTATATACGCAACTACAGCATACACGGTCGTTAATATATTATATATATTGTTATGACCCTATTGGCGGCGCAAAAGGGTTAACTATAGGCTCAGCTGACACACACGTGAATCACTCAGGTCAGCGGGGCCATGGACAAGGGACAGTACTACGATTACACGCAAATATGACCAATGTTATGGTCATGTGATCGAAAGCCTACGTGTACGAGTGACACAGTGTAGGAAAGCGGCAGTTCAAGACAGGACACGGAGGAGACCAGGACTGTTAGTCTTGCTATGAAGTCGGTCCTGGTTGAGTCCTCATGTGTTGATGTACGAGACCAGAAAGAGAGACAGTAGAGTTTTGTAAGGTGATGTACAGAGTAACATTTTAGTTGTTGATGTGTTTGATGCCAATTGTCTAGTATTGGCTGTCTTCTACTTATTCCCTCATTATTAAAGTACCAGATTATTTAGCGCCCTTGTTGTCAGGTTCTTGAAGTGTTAGATGTGATGTGTTGTGTTTAGCAGTGTTTACAGAAGGCCTGAGTAGGAGGAGAGAATCGTAACAATATAATAGGGCTATACATGAAGTAAGAATAGACGCCTTCTACAGTTTCCTTTCCCTAAGACCTCATTATTTCCTAGTACACTAGTTCAAGTTTATTCGCCTTCCTTTACCAAGCTTTTTTTTTAACAGGAACTAGCTACGCCAGCCACGTGCTTCGGAGAGATTGGCGCCAGGTTAGCGTGACAGGTTCAAGTGACCACCTCATTAACGTGACAGGTTCAAGTGACCACTTCATTAACCCACCACTTGACCAAAGGAATCGGTTGAGATTGATCTTACGGAAGCGATAATTGCCACTGACAAGGAATGCCAGTTTTGCCAATCCAAATCGGTCTGCCTACCCAGCATATTGGCGCTAAGTTAGACAACCAACGATAATTTATTTGATGCCTTGCAAAAACAAACAACATGACCTATATATATAAAAGTAGATAATAGCTTTCCGCTCAAAGACATAGGAATATGTTAGTAGGCCTATTAATGAGGTAGCGCTTTGAAAAATCGTAAGCGGGCACACACTATCACTGTCAACTGCTAGTCTAGATATACATAGCTATAGCAGATTTAACAGCTGGTTTTAGGTGAACTTAAGAATATTGTCCACAGAGATGACGTCAAGAGTATGGGAGAAATATGAAATATTATACATATTTTTGAAACGGATTTATTTTGTATTTTAACTTCGGGTGATTGAGATTTATTTTGTATTTTAACTTTGGGTGATTGAGATTCATTTTGTATTTTAACTTTGGGTGATTGAGATTCTTTTTGTATTTTAACTTTGGGTGATTGAGATTCATGTTGTATTTTAACTTTGGGTGATTGAGATTCATTTTGTATTTTAACTTTGGGTGATTGAGATTCATTTCGTATTTTGACTTTGGGTGATTGAGATTCATGTTGTATTTGAACTTTGGGTGATTGAGATTTATTTTGTATTTTAACTTTGGGTGATTGAGATTCTTTTTGTATTTTAACTTTGGGTGATTGAGATTCTTTTTGTATTTTAACTTTGGGTGATTGAGATTCATTTTGTATTTTAACTTTGGGTGATTGAGATTCTTTTTGTATTTTAACTTTGGGTGATTGAGATTCATGTTGTATTTTAACTTTGGGTGATTGTTTATTTTAAAAGTTTTATTTTTCTCTACCGTCAGACGCGTTCTTGGCTAACAGCAAAAATAAAATAAAAAAATGTGGCTAATGTGTTAGTTTGTAGTGGCCATGGGTAATCCAGATGTAGTCCAACTATGAAAGGCAACATTATAGATCTATCTAGTTGTTTCTCAAACATGCCAAATTATCTTGAAACGTCAACAAGTGCCAATGTAACAGGCTCAATATAACATGGTTTTCCACCGACCCCGTTATTTGCAGGGGATCTTAAATTAGAAATTTAGGCTTTCGACGTTTTTGCAAAATCAAGATTTATTATACCTTTTAAGCCTTGAAACCTAACTCCCCTCCCCCTCAAAAAAAAGTTATTTGGAATTTAATGTGGAGAGGGGGAAATATTATTAAAAGTTGAAAACGGTATAACACATTTATCAAATAATTGAAGAACCACGCCAGGAGCCGTTGTGGAGAGAAACAAAGTTCTGTATGTCAAAATTAAGACTAGACCAGAGTCGTGACAACAATGTTTACTAACTTGAGGACTGGCCAGCTAAGGGGAGTTACTCTAATGGTCAAATTTTATAAACAAAACAAAACTGGGTCAGGGAGTTTGGCAGTGAAGGCTTTCAATTTAGATTTTAAAGCATACTTTTGCACTTGGCATTTCCGACACACTGTTTACACAATTCTCTTACACACACGCACTACACGTTGTCCAAACTCTGCTCACTCCGAAGTCTACACGTACTCACTACGCTCCTACACGTACTCACTACGCTCCTACACACAGACTCACGTTCTTGGGAAAGCTGCCGGATTTAAAATGAACAAAACAAAAAAAAAAAACCGTACACATCAGAAAGGTTAAGATGATGGATGGGGGAGGGCTGGTGTGGAGGCAGTTCCAGGCAATGTTCCATGAAGCCGTGTGTGTAGTTAATGTCTTAGTTTCAAACGGTTTCTGATGGAACTCATTGTAATGTCTGATTCTAATGACTCTAATAAGCAATCATTGCAGACGACAGCACAAAGCGCGCCACACTTCATCTACTAGTTTATATAGATCAGTGAGAAACACTTGTAATACCTGCAGAGTTAGGAGAACTTAAGGGGAAACGTGTAGCTAATCCTAAAACCTATATTAGGTCTATGGCTTCAATGGGTTGGGGTGGTCGAGTGTCACGCGATTTATTGCTGAAAAGGTTTCAAGTTCAAAACCTTTGATATTTATGAAGCAGTTGGTGGTTGCACAGGCGGTGGTTGTGGTGACACCCTTGTTAAACGTTAGCCACAAAAACAAGTGAACTTTGCACCATGGGTCATTTAGTTACTAAGGAAACATATCTGTATTAAACATGACAAATTGGCCTACTCCTAAAACTACAGCCTAGTATCTATGCTCTTCTGACACAGAGAAGACTGCGCTGGCTTGGACATGTCACCCGCATGCCAGATGGAAGAATCCCTATTCTGAACTTACGGGGGGTGTCAGCGCCAAGGGCCACCAAAGACTAACCTATAAAGATGTCTGCAAGCGAGACATGAGAACGCAGGTATCTGTGAAAGTGTGTGGGAGGAGATAGTCAAAGATTGGACATCGTGGGTACAGACTGAGAGTGCTGGTACGAACCTCTACGAGAGCAAAAGAAATGAAGCGGACTTAGTCAAGAGAGAAATAAAGAAAGCTGCCCAATCAGCTAGCCCTAAAACAGATGCATACACATGTACGAACTGTGGCAAACTCTGCCGCTCCAGAATAGGCTTGCTTAGCCACACCAGATTCTTCCCCAATCTCAAGACGAAACCAAAATCAGTGACTCTTCTCAGCGCATCCATTGTCTTCAGAGACAGAAGGAGCCCTATACTATGTACTATTTCATGCTTCAATGTATGACATTGCCCAACATGACGAGCTATTCTTACGTGGACAGCACATTGAAACTCATTTGTAAAGTCAGAAGAGCTCCAACTGACAGATGAAGCCAAGTTAGTTCCCTTAGATTAAAGAACTAGATGGGCCAGATGAAATCCAATTAGCAAGTAAAGCTATGTCCGTTGAGGGTGTGTCGTACCAGTCTAGTTCAATAATGTCATCTCGTTTCAGATTATGTATTGATTGCTATAGTGATAAGTATAGCTCTAAAAAGATTATGACTTTAAAAATAATGTTGCGTATTGCCTCTGATAGAAAGTAGCCAATGCTATAGTGATAAGTATAGCTCTAAAAAGATGACTATAAAAATAATGTTGCGCATTGCCTCTGTTAGAAAGTAGCCAAAGTGTGCTACACCATGTATCAATACACATTCACATAGAACAATAGTACATTGAGAACCTAGTTCACAAAGCAAAGAAACCTTTACACTTTAAATTAGAACTGAAAACCCTTTCTCTTGGGACTAAGAAACCTGCATTCAAGTATTCCATTTTGTTTTAAAATTGAACCTATGAAGCCCTATCCTGGCATTGCTCTCTACTGTCTCGTGGACATTATTATCGCTAAGCCCATTCATCAACTGTCTCATTCGGATAACGTTCTTAGCTCAACTTTGGGATCAACAAAAGATTATAACAGCAGGGAGTAGAGAAACAGGGATGGGGTGGGGCGGCCAGCTTGAGATGTGGGAGAAGGAAGGCGTAGTGGGATGCAGTGATCTAAAAATATTTTAAAAAATACTTAAAGGATGGAACATACAGAAACCAAAAGAAAAAAAAAAAGAGTCATTAATCAAGTAAACAAAACCTGAACATCCATCTTCTCGTGTCTGTGGTATCTGCAGCACAGATTCGACTAGAGGAGAGAAATAAATGTCTGGATGCTGGTTGAGGTTAGCCTCCACTAATCTAGTCAAGGAAATCGTACACGAGAAGTTGCACCAAACACAGCAGTGGCTGCGTGCCAAAATGTCAGACGAGGTGGAAGAAGAGAGGACGAATATCCTCTAACCCCAAAGTTAAACTATTACATAATATTTTGTGTTCTACATTCTCCAAATAGTTTGCATTGTTCCAATAATCTCTCTCCCAGTCTTCCAACTCAACATTTGTTTTGGTTTCTCTAGGGACTAAATGTATACGATGTGCGTCACGAACACTTTAGATTTGTACTCTCGGGGTGCATTATTTTCTATTTCCTAATTGGTCTTGAGATAATTAAACAATAACTTCTGATATAAGCCCAGACATCATTCGTTTTCCAATTTTCAGAATGAATGCATCAATTAAGTCGTCTACGGAATGACTACTGGACATCTTATAGGGGAGGGTGAGGTAGCTTTCAAGTGCTATGTTTAGGAATAAAACATGAATCAATCACGGGAGACGTTAGCTTTCAGTTGTAGGGAACTCTGTTCAGGAATTAAAGAGAATCACAGGAGACGTTCAGTAGTAAAGAAGTGGAGCCAACGGCTATCACTTGTAGAATCCAACAATAAGCTGTTAAGTCTGTTTAGGGCTGAGCCGCCCTCTCTCCCCCCTCCCTACTGTTCCCGGACTCAACGCCCTCCTGTCTGCCTCAGCACAGACGTGTTCCTAAAAAATAATGGATAGCGGTGTTGAGATAGAAAGAATAGAGAGAGAGAGAGAGAGAGAGAGAGAGAGAGAGAGAGAGAGAGAGAGAGAGAGAGAGAGAGAGAGAGAGAGAGGAAACGAATAGTACACACCTCCGTCTGACCCGTGTGTTTTCCCCCCTTCCATCCTGATATTCTTCCACCACGTACAATAAACACAAATTTTGAAGGTTTATGTTGTCTATGGCGGGGGGGGGGGGGGGGGGAGAAAGGGGCAGAGAGAGCGTGCAGGGGATGGGAGGATGACCTTTAACAGCACAGCTTGACTAAGTTAAAACAAAAGAATAGAACACTGAACTATGTATGTGGCTTCAGTCTCAGAAGGAAGTAGGCTAGATTCTATTTCCTATAATCTACTCTCTGGACCAAACATTTTTACTTCTTTTTAGAGGTACTCGCTACTCTCAGAACCGAACTTTCTCACTGTGTTTCAGAGCCTCAATATTTAAACCACAGACCTATATATATATATTATACCTAGACTAAACATGGAAATCTCTTGACGCTACACAACAATGTAGTGAAAAACTTTAAAAAGCTGAAACAAGGCATTGTTTTCTAAAGTAGTTATATAAGAAGCAAAGTTTTTTTGTTGTTTTTTTTAAAACATGTAACATATAATAGACACACTATAGATCTAAATGATAATGCCGTTCAATTGTATGGATGAGAAGGTAGTGATTATTTAAATGTACAATATCAAAAATGATTAAAAACAACAGGCTTGAAATGCTTAGAATCCGGTTTTCTCCATGGAAACTGAAAGGAAATGGCTTTATATCATAGATTTCCGTAAATATAGAGTTCTGTTATTAATAGCTCATTTTAAAATCTGTAAAATGGGATTGCATTATTTCTAAACTTTGAAAACTTATGATCATTACTTTTCTAAGACAGAAATGAGCCTTTTATTTTTCTAAGATTCGAGGCGAATTTCACAGCTCGGAAAAGAGTTACGCACATAACGATCAGATGAACATTGGTTTCCGTTTTCTAGTCTAGGTCCAATAGAACCTATATATATATATATTGAAACCTTTTCATTGTTTGTTTTAGTTTGTTGAACAATCGTCTATGGTACAATCTAGCCTCTAAATCAAACATTTTTGTTTAAGATTACTTCCTTCTTTAAATCTCTAAATAAAGAAGTTCACTTCTGTCGTAGTTCGTTTCACACGTCTCCAAAGAAATCCTTTTCTTTACTGGTTCGGTTTAAAAGGCATTAGATCTAGACTAGCTCAAACAGAAAAATAAAAATTGAGTCTAACTCCTAGCGGCCAAGAAGTTTCGACTATTTACTCAAGAATCTCAAATATTTGGTGGTAATCGATCTGCAATAGCCTTCATTTAGAATACACACAAGAGCTCGGGGCGGTCTAAACAAATCAATTAGTCTAAAGTAGCAGACCTTTTGTTTTCAAGTTGGCACTTTAGAGAGCTGAGAATAGCTGAAGCTTGCCTTATAAATAGTGTTAGTTTGTGCGAGGTATCGGGTTGTGACTAGCTGACGCTTGCCTTATAACTAGTGTGAGTTTGTGCGAGGTATCGGGTTGTGACTAGCTGACGCTTGCCTTATAACTAGTGTGAGTTTGTGCGAGGTATCGGGTTGTGACTAGCTGACGCTTGCCTTATAACTAGTGTGAGTTTGTGCGAGGTATCGGGTTGTGACTAGCTGACGCTTGCCTTATAACTAGTGTGAGTTTGTGCGAGGTATCGGGTTGTGACTAGCTGACGCTTGTCTTATAACTAGTGTGAGTTTGTGCGAGGTATCGGGTTGTGACTAGCTGACGCTTGCCTTATAACTAGTGTGAGTTTGTGCGAGGTATCGGGTTGTGACTAGCTGACGCTTGCCTTATAACTAGTGTGAGTTTGTGCGAGGTATCGGGTTGTGACTAGCTAGATCTAGACGTTTGTTGACAAGAGCACGTCTTTCAGAAGCTTTTAAAAGTGTAAGTTAACTATCTTGGACATTTCATTTTTTAAACTCGACTTAACAACATTTGACCTCTAGTTCCAGATGCCATGACAAGGTCGAGGAATGATGACGCTGGTCTAAGTGCCAAGACATGAAAGAAAAAATAATCTAAAATACCAAGACACAACAGCGTGTTTAACCAAATCAGACATAAAAGACCATTATAAAGATGTTATATTAAAGTAATTCTGAAGATGTCAAGGCGTAGACGCAGCTCTGGAGATGTCAAGATACGGGTGTAGTTCTAGATAGGTTAAGGCATGGAAGTTACAACAACAGATGTCAAGACAAAGTACATCTAAAGTGGGAAGGCGCGGGAGTAGATCTACTTAAGAAGATGTAAAATATAGTACTTACTCCTACAATAATGTCACGACACATAGAGAAGATCTACTTCTAAAGAAGAGATAGAAATTACTTCTTAAGAAGTCAGGAGATAAAAGTTACTTCTAACGATATTAAGACATGGAAGTACTTTTTAACGATATCAAGACATGGATGTTAAGACATGCAATGTAAATGAACACACCCGACACCCAAATTACACTGACAGAAATGTTATAGCAGTGTGTCCAGTTTTGGCGCTTTGAGTAGACGAAGATACCACGATGTATCGATGTTCACGGCGAATAGCGAGTAGGCTCACTACAAACTATGTTGAGTAGGTGAACTACAAACTATGTTGAATAGGTTCACTACAAACAATGTTGATTAATCAGAAAAAAATGGAGGAGGGCGGTAAGCGTAAGGGGAGGCATTGAACGGAGGAGGGGTGGCTAGAACCCTGGCAGGCACGCATGACTCCTAAGCTTCCATCGAGATGAAATGTGTCAAAGAACGCAGTAGGAAGTGCGGGACGGCTGGTTAGTTTGCACTCAAAGTATCACACAGGCTATCGACGGAGTTATTGATTCCTGTGTCTCAATAGCGGCCAGCCCTCGTCCCCTGCTCCCAACGTGTGTTCTTTTATGGGACTAGCAGCTGGCAGACACGAGAGGAAAAAAACAGTTGGGGGAGGGGAGGGTAAGCGGATTTGAAACAATCGATCTAACAAATCAATAGGATCTACGCCAAAAAAAAAAAAGGTGATCGAGGTTACAGCAATATTATAAGGCAAAACAGCTGTCGTGTATCGGGAGGGGGGGGGGGATATAGTGACAGGCGTCATCAGATTGACAATCACAAGGGGACATCAGCGTCACCAGATTGGCACACATGCACTAGGCACTGCTAGAACAACAAAGTGACACTAATTCAGCGAATGTTTTGAAGCAGTTTCATCAGAGCAAACAACGGGATAGTCTAGCTTTCGACCTGTAGATTTTGTTTGAAGCCCAACCCCTCCCTTTTTCTTTCAGTTCCTGTGCGGCAGGGGAACGCGGTCTTGTGCTACAATGAAAATATTTGTTTAATGAAGCGAACGATTTCTTCCATGGTAGTTCCTTTATCTCCCCCCCCCCCCTCATGACATAATCAAGACATCTTGTGCCATTGAAAGGTACATTAAATTGGATACGTAGTGCCTTGACTATGACCCGACACAACATTGCGATGTTTTTGTTACACTCGGTGTGAAACTAAGCTTCGATCTTAAATACAAAGAATGTAAAATGACATCATTACTCGACAACTGGCCACTCCCTGAAAATCTCTGTAACCAGCCGAACATGAAGAAAATTGAACGTGGATGACCATTGAGCCAGTATGGCAGTTTCTACAAGGGAAAGATGGGGTAAAGCCAGTATGGCGTTTCTACAAAGGAAAGGGATGGGGTAAAGCCAGTATGGCAGTTTCTACAAGGGAAAGGGATGGGGTAAAGCCAGTATGGCAGTTTCTACAAGGGAAAGGGATGGGGTAAAGCCAGTATGGCAGTTTCTACAAAGGAAAGGGATGGGGTAAAGCCAGTATGACAGTTTCTACAAAGGAAAGGGATGGAGTAAAGCCAGTATGACAGTTTCTACAAAGGAAAGGGATGGAGTAAAGCCAGTATGACAGTTTCTACAAAGGAAAAGAGATGGGGTAAAGACAGTATGGCAGTTTCTACAAGGGAAAGATGGGGTAAAGCCAGTATGGCAGTTTCTACAAAGGAAAGGGATGGGGTAAAGCCAGTATGACAGTTTCTACAAAGGAAAGGGATGGAGTAAAGCCAGTATGACAGTTTCTACAAAGGAAAGGGATGGAGTAAAGCCAGTATGACAGTTTCTACAAAGGAAAAGAGATGGGGTAAAGCCAGTATGGCAGTTTCTACAAAGGAAAGAGATGGGGTAAAGCCAGTATGGCAGTTTCTACAAAGGAAAGGGATGGGGTAAAGCCAGTATGACAGTTTCTACAAAGGAAAGGGATGGGGTAAAGCCAGTATGACAGTTTCTACAAAGGAAAGGGATGGAGTAAAGCCAGTATGACAGTTTCTACAAAGGAAAGGGATGGGGTAAAGCCAGTATGGCAGTTTCTACAAAGGAAAGGGATGGAGTAAAGCCAGTATGACAGTTTCTACAAAGGAAAGGGATGGGGTAAAGCCAGTATGACAGTTTCTACAAAGGAAAGGGATGGAGTAAAGCCAGTATGACAGTTTCTACAAAGGAAAGGGATGGGGTAAAGCCAGTATGGCAGTTTCTACAAAGGAAAGGGATGGAGTAAAGCCAGTATGACAGTTTCTACAAAGGAAAGGGATGGAGTAAAGCCAGTATGACAGTTTCTACAAAGGAAAGGGATGGGGTAAAGCCAATATGACAGTTTCTACAAAGGAAAAGAGATGGGGTAAAGACAGTATGGCAGTTTCTACAAGGGAAAGATATGGGGTAAAGCCAGTCTGGTAGTTTCTACAAAGGAAAGGGATGGTGTAAAGCCAGTATGACAGTTTCTACAAAGGAAAGGGATGGGGTAAAGCCAGTATGGCAGTTTCTACAAAGGAAAGAGCAGAGGTAGGAAGTATTAGGTCTTTGAATTACCAATAGTACCACAAGCCTAAATGTATTTCCAACAATCATTTAGCAAGACCAGTGTTTCGCAAACTTTGTCCTTAATGACACTTCGCACATTCTGAGTATTTAGCGAAGCACAGCTTTTTTTTTTGGCCTACTGTTTAATTATTCTAGATCTAGTAGTTTGTGTAACACCTATTCCGGCCTAGCGGAACACAGTTTGGGAAACACTGAACTAGACGTCAACCCCCATAACTCTCTGTATTTCATTATCGCTAGATTGAATAAAGGAGGTAGGACAGGAGTTCATCCCTAGTCCTACGTCACGTGTGTAGATTCTATTGTTCTTTCATTTCGAAAGAGACGAAATGAGACCAATGCAATTCACGTCTGGCAAATCAAAATAAAACAATACACGCGCGAGAAAAAAAAAACCCACATCTTAGAATGTACACACACTCTGAACCAACAGAACTTATTTAAAACACGCAAGCCCATTCGTTCTCCACCTGCCAAAGTTAATGAAAATTATTCTAATTTCGGGAATGTCTTCTATTATTTCTCGACGTGCCTCGTTTTCGAAGTAAAATAAAACCATTTCAAGTAAAAACAAAAAAAAAAAGTGTGAAGGTTTGGGGGTAGGGTGAGTAATGTGCATATGAATAGGATGATACACACACACACACACACAGAGATTTAATTTCCAATTGCCAAGACTATAAATGACGAGGGACACAACTGATACATACACACATACAGATTTAATTTCCAAGACTATAAATGACAGAGACACAACTGATACACACACACATACTTAATTTCCAAGACTATAAATGACACAGAGGGAGACAACTGAGATTCAACAGTTTCTTTGGTTTGTATTTGGTTACAACTTAATGCCGGCTTCTTCATTTACCATGTGTGGCATGGAGTTACGTCCATATAGACTGGCATATACCTAAACTGAATTACCTGCGAATAAGTACAGAGCTATAAATCTATATAGAAAGAGTGAGACAGACACAAATAGACACAGATAGAGAGACAGATACACAGACAGGCAAAGACAAACAGACAGACAGATAGATAGAGACAGAAACAAAGGCAGATAGAAAGATAGACAGACAGGCAAAGACAAACAGACAGATAGATAGATAGATAGATAGACAAACTACTTACGCACATCTCACAGAATACGCATGAAAAGAAAATAAGTGTAGGGGGGGGGGGGGGGTTAAGAAAGGTCTGAGACAATTTAAAACGCAAGCCAGCAGGCTGCTGTATATTGTCATCAGTTAGGCAGTAAACATAATGTCAGATGGAGCTACATTCCGAGATCTGCTGCTCTCTCCAAACCGTTTCTGACAGACGGTTGATTTACAATAGCCAGTCGTTTACTGGCCGAGCAAAGAAGGTGCTTAAAGTGAACAAAGCTTAGGGTTAGGTTAACTTAAAATTTGGCTTGAGTAGCGCGTTCAGACACTAACAGTAAAACCTGGCAACTTTAACGAGATTTCGAAAAACTTTTTCGAATAAAAAAACAACAACACATTACTACACAACTAGAAGAAGAAAACAAAATAGCTCGGCAGTATTGGAATTTAAAAAAAACAGCAACAAAAACTCAGACTTAAGTCTGACTACAGAAGTCTCTAGTGTGCTGACTATAGGAGTCTTTAGTGTGCTGACTATGACTGTCACTAAAAGAGTAGGAGGAGGTTTAGAACGTAAAGTAAACACTGTAATGGATCAAGAAAACTGTGTCACGGAGATTATAGACAGATCAATTTAGAGCTCTCTTGTCAGAAGGTTCTATACTTAAACTTGTCAATAAAAAAAAGTTTAACTACCATGTTTAAAACGTCTACGAGATGAGGCAACTACTCAGTCTCAGTATGTCTACAGAATGAGGCAACTACTCAGTCTCAGTATGTCTACAGCATGAGGCAACTACTCAGTCTTAGTATAAATACAGAATGGGAGCCATTGCCCAGTCCAGTATAACAAAACAAGCCTACAAACACGGCCAAATACCCAGTCCAGAAGACCTATAATGTCTACAAACACGGCCAACTAGTCCAGAATAACATAATCTATAAACACGGCCAACTACAGAAATGTCTAAAAGCTGTATATTTACAATCCATTAATACAAACGACGGGACCCTGACTACGAAAGAGATTTAAAGCTACAGAAATCTGACACACTGCGCTAGTGTGATAATGGTATGTCTTAGGGTCTGATAAACTGCTAGCCCAAACAATCCTCCCCTGCACCCAACCAGAGGAATCCCTTGTTGCTTTCTTGGTGTTCCCCTCCCCTTTCCCAACATATATCTAGCTCTAGATACTATGACTTAAAGCCTGGTCGGTCCGACAGACCAGGAGCTCTTCTGGTAGCACTAGTAAAGACAGGTGTGTCTCCCGAGTACTTTACTTCTAACCGGCAATAAATCTTACTACAGACTTTAACACACACGCACAGCGCCTAGTCCATTCTTAGAACGGAGCAGAAATGGGGGGGGGGGGGGGGGGGGAGAGATTCTAACGAGTGCACGCAAGTGCATAACTGTGTAGTGGGGCAGTCGTAAAAACTTGATTCGGCTTGGCGCTCAAGTGGCTTCAGTCAAAACTACAATACGTAATTTACAAGGGGAAAAGTGGCCGTTACGGCCATGTTATTTTTATATTTCTGTCAGTCGGGACTGTATAAGAACGTGTGTGTGTGAGTTTCTGTATATGTATGTGCATAATGTGTGCGTGTGTAGGTCTACGTAAATATACATTCTATGACGTTGGTGTGTGTTTCTATTTCGAGGGAGACGAGCTACGCTTGTAGCACTAGCTGTGATTTATGTCTCAATGTGATACAAGTTGGCGTTCCAGTTTGTAGGTTAAACGTTTTGTCAGCATGGAAAGAGCCTTGCCTCTTGTAGGGTTTGCATTATCTACCTAGGCCTATGTGTGGTGTTGGCTGTGCGCTCATTACTGTGTGTGGAATAGAAAGAAATCTAAAAGATACATTTATATCTGATGTTAGGCTAACTTATAAATGAAAGCAATTACAATTGCAATCTAGTTAATAATACGAAGCTAAACAAACAACAATAAAAATAATATTTAAAAAATCTTAATTATGAACATATGTTATGAAAATTATATTCTGTATCGGTTGTCGTTCTTATGTTTACATGTGCTTGTAACTCGTCCATAAACAATTATAAACAATTCCCTGATTTGGTTTTAAATGCATGTAGAAATAAATATACATCTCATGATTAGACTTCAGCACTGTTTCCTCAGTCATACCTCCTAGACTATATGTTCAACGGATCTCACTCACCAATCGTAAACAAACATTTAGTCACGTGATAATATTGATAAAACAATGGACAGAAGCGGATTACGTAATTTGTATAGAAGAGATAGAGAATCACGTGGGTAAATGTTGTTTGTTTACGATTGGTGAATGAGTGAACCTGCCTAACAACCCCATAAACTTATTACCCAAACTCTAAATCCACATAAAATCGTGAACTAATTTTCCCAAACCAAATAACACTATAAGACCAAGAACTAATTTTCCCAAATCAAACGACTCGTTAAAACTCTAAATCCCCCCCCCCCCCCAAACCTATTTCCAAAACTCTAAATTAGTATAAAACCATAAACTTATTCCCCCCCCCCCCCCCCCCCCCAACCAGCCAGAGCTGCTGATATTTGTCCAAGTTTTAAGTACATTTTTATTACATTTCCTTTGATACATCTCCACTCAAACTTACATGCTTCTGCTTACACTCCATTTGTTCTTATTTACAAACAAGTATGTATGGATATAATGTTCCCAAACTTACATGATTATACAATGGTCTCACTGTCCGATTTCCCGCGTTTGGATTTATCCGATCTGATAGCCCTGGAGGATGAAGTCTTGGCTGGCACCTGATGGTACTGGTGCACGGGCACAACGTACTCGAGGCCCTTTCTGTTCCTTCGCGTCTGGAATACTTTCTTCACCTGTGTCCTCCAGGAGCCTAACGTCCTGGTGGACCACACCCACAGCCCACTGGTGATCCCTACCACCAGGGACATGAACAGTTTGAGCATGAAGATTTCCACGTTAGGGGCGGCAGGGGAGCCCATGGCGTACCAGGAGCTCCTGGCGAAGAACTCGTACAGCAGACATCCTATGACGCAAGCTGCTGGGACGGTGTAGAGCACTGAAAATATTCCTATTCTGACCATCAAGGCTTCGATTTTGTCTTCTCTTCCGGCTACAACCCCTCCTCCTCCTCCTGAGCCCCCCTCAGTTTTATCTGCAGATTTCTTGGCCGTCAAGTACAAAGACACGAAGGCGGCCACCAGAAAAGAAACTCCGATGACGAGGTAGACAATGTGAGGGGCAATGGCGAACCCCAACAGTGTCCTGGTGTTCTGATTGCCTACGAAACAAATCCCGGTGAGTTCGTCGGCGTCTACGTCTCTCATGACCAGAATCACTATGGTTTTGATGGCCGGTATCGCCCAGGCCACCAAGTGGAAATAACTGCTGTGAACCTGAATGGCTTCGTGCGTCCACTTGAGTCCGGCAGCTAGGAACCAAGTGAATGTCAGAATGACCCACCACAAAGCACTGGCGGTGCCGAAGAAATAAAGCAGCAAGAAGACGATGGCGCAGTCGGTGTTCTCCAAGCCTTCTTGGATTAGAATACTTTGATTGCTCTGACTGTCGTTGTCGCAAGCAATATCGTCCCTACCTGCAATCAGTCGAACTATGTAGGCAATACTGTAGATGTTGTAGCACATGGCCATTAAGATAATTGGCCTTTCGGGATAACGGTACCGCTGCGAGTCTATTAAAAACGTTAGAATAGTAAAAAGAGTGGACGTGAAGCACAATCCTGCCCAGATAGCTATCCAAATGTTGGCGAAGTATTTGTTGTCGTCTGTGAAAGCGAGGTTCTCTTTACACAACATGGCGCAGCGTTGAGTTCTATTGATGAATGTGTATTTTGAGGGATTTCTGTATCCGAGCTGGCGACACGGCTCGTAGTTAGCGAGAGACGAAGTCTTGCTGCCAAGGGATGGATTTCCAGAATAGTTGGGATTTGATTTTGTTGCAGAATCTGGACCGAAATCGGCCGTGTTTAAGCGACGTATTGGAGGATCTGGATCTTCCACATCTTTAGGTCCCTCCATGCACATGTGCTCGTGGTTGTTGGCGGCGGGGAACTTGGAGCAATTCAAAGCTTCGGGCCAAGGGTAACCGAAATTTCGCAGCACTGGCTGGCACCTGTCTCGAACGCTCTCGCAGAGTGGTTTGCAAGGACCAATAGGCATCATGACTTTCTCTGTGCACATGGGGAAGTAAACCGAACAGAGGAAAAACTTGAGCCGACTCGAGCAGCCGTACTGGATGAGCGGGGTGAAGGTCTGCAGAAGAAGGATGGCATCTTCCTGGTCTGTGTGCTCCACCAGATTCGGCATGCCAGTGACATTGTAACCCAGGCCCTTGCACATAGTGGATCTGATCGGCTCACATGTCCGGACGTGTTCTGAAGAGCGTGCGCCGCTGAGAAGAAAGATGAGCACTACTAGGTGCGAGGCTACACGAGCGTGCCAGCTGACTCCACGTGGAGTCTGCATAGCACAACTGCATTTCTGGTGCATCAGGCACATTGAGGCCATGTTCTACAGACAACGGAGACAACAAAACTGGAAGGAGATAGCCACTTTGTTCATCATCAGTCCGAACGGGGGAAGCTAAGTCTAAAGAATTTTGAACATCAGATAACACTAAGCACTAATATAAAAAACAATGTAGATCTATGTTCCCATGGCGAACACATGAAATAAACCTCAACAGAATTACAAGCACGTTATTACTAAATTGGTTTCACTTTAACTTCCACTGCATAGCTTACAACGTATCCACCATGCTTCTAACAATACAGGTTTCTAAACACACGTTCCTCTGTAATCCCAATGCAGAAAGCGTATTAAAAAGCACTGAGTGTTCTCCCCTTGTCTCGAAGTAAAGAAATGGATGGAACAAGTTTTGTCTTCAATCTATTTCGCTTGTGCTTGGAATCAAGAAACTGTGCCGGTGTTTTTTTTTTTTGGTCTGCGCGTACAAAACACTCGACTTCTTCGCGTAGCCTAGTCTCGTTCACACGCACTGCAGCCAATCGGGATCCGTGTTTTTTGTAGTCGCTCCACCCTCCGCTTTGATTACCCTCGCTGTGGGAGTACGCATCAATCATTCTCGTTGGCTTGTCAATCAAATAGCGGTGTCCATTTCCTTCGGGACTAAAGCAGACTCGATAGTAATAATGGAATGATTCATTCCCCCACTCTTGTTCCCTGACGGACTCTTTAAGACTAGTCGACAGAGGCCTAATCTGAAGAGCGCTAGATTTGATGGATAGAATTGTCATAGCGATATCCAAGTCCAATGACAATATAGAACTGGTGCAGGCGACACTCCAAGAAATAAATCTGCTCATAATAAACGAATGAAAAAAACAACAGGAAAATATACGTATGGCTGATATTAGTAGTAAGTTAGTAGCAACAAGAAATGGGATTTTACCAAGCAAAAACACCTGGGTCTGTGTTCTAGGAGCGATCACTTAAGTATATGAACATTGCTCCTCATCTCCCCCCCCCCCCCCAACCATTTAATTGTCATCATGGGGGGGGGGGGGGGATGAGCCTATATAAGCATATATGTATATATATATGCTTATATAGAGTGATTATGCAAAGTATATATGAATGCTGCCTACTAAACAATGTCGCATTTAAATAGATAGCATTCATTTAATAAATGTTTCTCATACTGTGAATGTATACTGTTGAGTGTAGACCTATCAACAGTTTGAGATAGATCTGTTAGCATAGTAAGCACGGCAAAGGAAGCACTTAGTGCATCAAGATAGAGCCACACTAAGGCCTACAAATACACACCAATACATAGTGCGTTCACTCTGGCAACGTGTGGCAAACGTTGAAATAAATGCATTAATTAATCTCGATCACTAAGTAGGTAGATCTAATGAAGACTAGGTGAGTAACGGTACCAAAGAACTCTCTCTTATTTATCTCGCTTCAGGGGAAACAACAACAACAAAACTGTCAATTCAAAATGCACATAAAGAGGTTTTTATTTTCTCAGCACATGGCAATTGAAAATCGTTGAGTCGGTGAAAGGAGCTATCGGCCTGAATGCTATGTTCAGAGTCGCACGGCTCAAAGAGCGCACTTGCTAACCTCTAGCCTCTAGCGTTCATTCCGTTGGTCGATACAAAATGAACCATTAGAAACGTGAAGAGAAAAATCAACAAGCAGATGTTTCCAAGCCTGACACGGCATGACATCTAGTGGTTGGGTTGTTTTCAATCCATTCTAGTTGACTGGGACCTAAACATAGTTTCTCCCAAGTCTGTGTTTTGTCTAGGTTTTTAAAACATGTTTTGTTCAGTCGAAATCATTGAGTTCTCAGTTTGGGTGATATACTTCAATACACGAGAAAAGTAAAGAAAAAATGAATGGGGAGAAAGAGACACAATCCGCAATGACCACACAACTAGAAATGTCCACATAACAAGCAATGTCCACATACAACAAGCAATGTCCTAACACAACTAGCAATGACCACATACAACAAGCAATGTCCACACACAACTAGCAATGACCACATAAAACAAGCAATGTCCACACACAACTAGCAATGACCACATACAACAAGCAATGTCCACACACAACTAGCAATGACCACATAAAACAAGCAATGTCCACACACAACTAGCAATGACCACATACAACAAGCAATGTCCACACACAACTAGCAATGACCACACAACTAGCAATGACACAAGACAAATAAAACAATGAAGTTTGTACATCCCATTATAATCGGTTGGTACAGTAGAAACATTCACTGCACTTAGATCTAGTTTAACTATGATTGAAAGACCTTCTCATTAGCCTGGAATGCGAATGCTGGGATTGTTCAGACCCACTGTTACAGAGTGTCCTTCAAGAGATCGTACGATGTCTCCAGAGACTCAACCTTTAGTTCCCCTCACCATCTCTCAGGCATTCTGTATAATGTACGCCATTGTTGTTTCTCGACATGTGAAATACAATGAACTGAATGAACTAGAGAAATACTGTCCAAGTCTCCTCTGTCACTTTTCAGTAGCAGCACATGACATGACTGTTTAATGTTCAGCTCGTGATGAGATTATCTAAGGCCGGCCCTGAAGGCCTCGTGGCCCACACATCCTTTGTTTTTACTTTGGTCCAACAGGGTTTTCTATAGGCATGTCTACAGTAGAACAAAGTGTATTATGGTCATAACTATTTATCTAATGATGTATAGTATAACCATACACTTAAAGTACTGCAATGTCTGTTAATACTAGTGTCTGTCCAGGTCATGTAGTACAGTAATACTTATACATAAAATTGAATTAAAAAAAAAAACAACCGGCACGTGCTAAGATCATCGATGCCATTACACGTGAATACATTGTCTCGATTTTCAATTCATTCTCGTCAACTACCAGCTAATGCCGGCACACTAAGAGAAGCAAAGCTAACGGCTAATGCCAGGAACTAATTCTTCTCGAACATTGAGCGGAAAATCACCGCGATGGGAGATAAAGAATCACTTGTATTCGAGCGGTAATTCTTTAGAATGGAAGAGGCCTATGACGGTGAAGGGGAGCGAGAGGAGGAAAAAAAACAACAAAACTTAAGCTGGTAACCTAGCGCGCCAGACCGTGTCGGATAGATTCGCCCAGTAGATTCTCTGAGATGTCAAGGGCGACAATGAAGACGGTAGCCTGAAATCCAGTAGACGTATCACGTGACACAAACAATCCCAGTTGAATGTGACACCTGATATAAACCAAAGAAAAAAAAAAGCCGCCCACCCCGCCCATGTTGTAGCAAGGTTGACACCGTGAAAAAAAAATCCAGAGTAGTGGTTCCTATACAGTCCGACTCCAAATGGCGGAAACAACGTCAAAACAGTTTGCCTGATAGCCTTTCTGATTCAGGGCACATATTTTAGTTTATAGGCCTATGCTATACGCAGCCAAAGTTACAGCATCGTATCGTCTCTGTGCAGCTTAAAAGTAGTGAACATTTTAGGTTGGAGTCTTTAGTATTAAAGTTACTAGGGTGTTGGCCCCCTTAGTTTAAGTTAAAGGCTGGACTACTGAATTTTAATAAATGAAAAGCTTTTGTAGTAACTCATACTGAGATTGGGATCATTTGCCAATCTTTATTGGAGGTCCCTTTTCAATTGGAGACAACAGTTTGGTTGACTAGTCTTTGTGTGTGCTTGTAAACTTATAGGATGCCAGGTTTTTAGGCAGTGTTCAGTCAAAAGTGTTATCGACTAATTTATTTTGTAAAGAGTTATTCTGTTAATGTCTTACTGAGCACCAAAGCATTCTTCATAAGTTCTGTGGTTCTATCAGCCTTCATTCTTTTTAAATGTCAGGGTTCTTGTATTCAAAGAGCATAGCCTGTCCATCTGTATCAGTTTGATTAGGTCAGCCAAAGAAAATGTTACATTCTTATAAAAATGACCAAATTGCCAGAGCAAAGAACAGTCCTTTATTGAATGAACACATTTAGTACATTATCTAATATTTTCCTTTAGTTTCACTGGCGAGCTGGGCGACATTATTTTTTTTTGTAGCAAAGATAATCTATTTTCATAATCCACAGTTTATTTTGTGAAGGTATCAGGTATCAATAGTAAGCTACCTTTTTCATATTAAAAAAAAGTACCAACTTGATTTGACTGTTATTATGACGTGTTTATACCTTCCTAGTTGTTGCCCAACATTAAATAAAACTATTGAAAAAAAAAAAAGATCTAAGCAACTTCTGGTTAGTCTACTGAAAACAGCGTCATCAGTGCTAACATGACATAAAAATACACTACTTTTTACCAAAGAAGTTTGTATCAAAGTGTATGTTTTGAGATCTCACTCGAAAAGAACTGAAAACCTCTTACTCTAGATTTATACTGGGTCATTACTTGTTTATGATTCTGCCATTCACTTCCCATGCGAGCAGTAGAGTCGAGAGTTACCTCTCTTGACCTGTATGAATACATCGGAGAGTCGTAAATCTTGGAAAATCGCATTTCTTGAAGCAGTAGTAGTCTGTAAGACTGTTTTAGTGTTCACTGGAAATTATTTGATCTCAATGAGAGACACAATTAAAAAAAAAAGGGCTTAAGTAAATAATTGTAAAGAACTGTTTACACGAAGTCCCATCTAAGATCCTTTATATATTTCTTCTTAGTCTTATGTCTCACCATCTAGAGTCTTCATATACATCTCTGTATCGTTTTAGGTCCAGTTTTAATGTACGCAGCCATGGTGCCTCGCACTGTCACTCACCCACGTGATCTTTCTCTGTGGCATTTTACGCCTCGAGAGACGATCTTTTCCCTTTGCAACTTCTTGTGTGACTTAAAGAGGCCAATCCTAGATATACAGCTGCGATCGCAGGTTGGGCATATATAATCACCGTTGCATTTTCACCCTTCTTTCTGCTTCTGTTGTGTATGACATCTGCAATCTTTGACCCTTCCTTTATGCTCTCTCTCCATGAGGATCTGTCCAGTGCCACCTCTTCCCAGTTGCCAGTGTCGATTTTGAAGAGCTTCATATCGCGTTTGCATACATCCGCATAACGTAAAAGTGGGCGGCCAGCGGCTCTCCTGCCTTCTATTAGATCGCCATACAGGATGTCCTGTGGAAGTAGACCTACTGGCATTCTACGAACGTGCCCAAGCCAGCCAAGGCGTCTGCTGCTGATAACGGAGCGGATGTCCTGGCACCCTGCTCTTCGTAGCACTTCCTCATTGGTTATCTTATCTTGCCACTTTATTTTAAAGATCCGCCTTAGGCATCGGAGGTGGAAAACATTCAGCTTTTTTTCCTGCCATGAGTAGGTTGACCATGTTTCACTTCCGTACAGCAAGGTGCTCAACACACAGGTCCGGTAGACTAGGGCTTTAGTACTGCTAGTCAGCAATATGTTGTCCCAGACTCTTTTCTGCAGCCGTGACATGGTGGCCATTGCCTTGGCTATCCTGTTGTTTATGTCTTTATCCAGTAGAGTGTTGTTGGATATGATGGAGCCAAGGTAACAAAAGTGATCAACAATTTCTAGTGGTTGGCCATTAATGCTTACTTGAGATGCAGCGTTTGTGTTTTGGACAAGTATCTTAGTCTTGCTTTGACTGATGTTTAAGCCGAACTTTTGGCAAGCAGCAGATAATTTGTCAACCAGGCACTGTAGCTTAATATCAGAATCAGCCACAATAGCTGCATCATCAGCATACAGGAGTTCCCTGACGAGTAGCTTCCTAACCTTGGTTTTTGCCCGCAGCCTTGATACATTAAATAGTTTTCCAGAGGATCTTGTATGGAGAAACACACCTTCGTTTATGTCGTTGTACGCATAATGCAGTAGACAGGAGAAGAATATGCCAAACAGAGTAGGTGCGAGCACACATCCCTGCTTGACACCACTGCAAACCTCAAAAGGTGCTGATTGGGCTCCATTTAATTTGACAGTGCATTTAGTTTCCTCGTGAAAACACTCAATGAACTGCAGTAGTTTGGGAGGGCAACCTATTTTCCTCAGGAGTTTGAAAAGGCCACTTCTGCTGACCATGTCAAAAGCTTTAGTCAGATCAACAAAAACGATGTAAAGGGGTCTGTCTCTCTCTCTGAATTTCTCCTGCAGTAGTCGTAAAGAAGATATCATGTCTACAGTGGATCTACCACTCCAGAATCCACAATGAGACTCTGGGTAGACTCTAGAAGCTATCACTTGCAGCCTGGATAGTGCCACTCTAGCAAAGATCTTGCCCACTATACCGAGGAGAGAGATACCCCTGTAATTGTTGCAGTCACTCCGATCCCAATTGTTCTTGTATATTGTGACTATAGTTGCGTCACGCATGTCCTGTGGGACATGACCTGTTTCCCAACAGCGGCAGAGAATATAGAGTTCAGGGAGCAGGAGTGATTCGTTGACTTTCACTAATTCCACTGGGATATCATCACTCCCAGGAGATTTTCTATTTTTTATGCAGTTAATTGCTTTTTTAAGGTCACTGAGGCTCGGAAGATCATCTAGGCATTCCAGTACTGAAAGATCTGGTAGAGAAGCCAGGGCGACATCGTCTACTGTGTTCTGTGTGGCATAGACTTCGAGGTAGTGTTCTGTCCAACGTTCTAGCTGCTTGGTTTGATCTGTAATTTTTTCTCCTGATTTGGATAGAAAAGGGGGGGGGGGCAGGCTTAGAACACTGTTGGACCCAGGGCCGCTTTAATGCCATCAAATAGAGCTTTGCTATTTCCTGAGTGGAGACTGTCTTGGATTTTGTTGCAGGTATCCCTCCAAAAGTTGTTAGCACATTTTCTAGCCATTTGTTTCGCCTCTTTATTAGCACTTTTGAAGGCCTCCAAAGATCTTGGACTTGTCTTGTGAGCGAGGTGTGCAGATCGCTTTTTCTCGATGCAAGGTTCCATATGTGCTAGATTCGCCTCAAACCAGTCTACATTTTTGTGTTTTTGAGGCCCAAAGGCGTTTTAGGTCCAGTTTTATTTTAATGTACGCAGCCATGGTGCCTCGCACTGTCACTCACCCACGTGATCTTTCTCTGTGGCATTTTACGTCTCGAGAGACGATCTTTTTCCCTTTGCAACTTCTTGTGTGACTCACCCACGTGATCTTTAGTTGAAATAACACCCCATGTAACTCATCCACAGATCAATGTCCAGTTTGAATGTACACTGCCTCGATGTCTCGCCCTGTCAATCACCCACGTGATTTTAAGTTGAAATAATACCCCATGTAACTCATCCACAGATCACTGCCTTGATGTCTCGCCCTGTCACTCACCCACGTGGTCTTTAGTTGAAATAATACCCCATGTAACTCATCCATAGATCACTGACTTAATGTCTCGCCCTTTCACTCACCCACGTGATCTTTAGTTAAAATAATACCCCATGTAACTCATCCACATTTAGATCAATAAGTGTAGAGACCTATCAACACTGCCATCAAATCCTCATTATTTTCATAGTTTTTTAAGACAAGTCGGAACAAAATGTTTATTATTGTTTTATTTTTGTTTTAGAAATCAATGTATCTAGCAAGCTATAACAGTTTTGTTTTTAGCTATACTTTAGATCAGCCAGAGGAAGTGTAGAGACCTATCAACACTGCCATCAAATCCTCATTATTTTCATATTGTTTTTTAAGACAAGTCGGAACAAAATGTTGCCAGCATTATTTTTGTTTTAGAAATCAATGTATCTAGCAAGCTATAACAGTTTTGTTTTTAGCTATACTTTAGATCAGCCAGAGGTACTTCTCTATGAAAACTTATCACTATTCTCAAGTTTAAATGAGCAGTCCCAAGTAATGATGAAATAAAGTGAAGTTTAGGTCCTCAATACTGGATGCTACTACAGAAACTGAAGGTGAACACACTATTTGTGAACTCACCTCTTGACTGGTGACAGGATAAATACTGGTTAGAATAAAGTCACAAGATGGAAAGCAACAGACCCTACTTGATCAAACGCACCTGGTCAAACATAGATGTAAACTACTCCATCAACTAAATCATGAAACTGCAAGATCTCAGAGAATATTTTCATGTTATGATCTGCCAAGAGGGATAATTCTATTTATCTAAATATCTGAATGAAGTATTCATTCAAACTTAGCCAGTGGAACCAAAGTATCTAATGTTTAAACTATAAAGTCATCTAAGGCAATCTCAAGCCAACCTGACACAAGGAGAAACAAGAGCTCAATCACTATAACACTATAGGTGTAGGATTTGTTTAACTATTGATTCTTTCATAAACTACACACATAAATAAGTTCTCTCAAGTTTTACACAAGTCAAAATCATAACAATTCATGTACACAAATAGTAACTATTTAGTTAGCCTTAATGTTTATAATATATATTTATGAATGCCCTTATAGATTTAAACAAAACGGCAAATTGTTTTTATTTAGGTATAAAAGAAAATCTGTTACAATTTAATTCATATTAACTACTGGCTTGAGGTGGTAATTTTATTGAACTCAAATGTAACTGCTTTGAAAAAAATAATACAAATATCCCATTCCTAACTACTAGCTTTGGATTTGAGAAGCCAACTGGAAACAAGCAAACAGTCATTCCTCACCAGATGTAGCTCTTGCAAGAAGGTCTTGGTACAATGTTATCATCTACCAAAAAAAGTATTTTCTTTAAGAAAAAGCAATTTATTTTAATACATTTTTACAAAAGCATATAGAGTCTAGGTTTTGACTTTCTTCCTGACCTAGAAGTTGCCATAAGATATTGATGCCATGTCTTCTAAAAGAATTGAAGAACACCAGCAGCTTGATTAGGTATGAACTATAATATCGCTGTTTAATAGTTGCTAATTTTAGAAATAGCTTTATAATGTACATTAAAATTTTACATGTTAGGCTATTTAAAAAAAAAAAATTTGGTGACTCAATGAATACATAAGACCTCAACTCTAGTAAACAGTCAAAAATTTAGATAGCAAACAGTTATATAAACCTCAGCTAATGAAGTGATTAGTATGGGGTTTACATCAAGTCAAATATACAAACCTGTTCCTCATAGTTTTCTTTAGCAGATGACAAATATTTCAAGAACTTGATACTTTTACTGCACCATTTTTCAGCTTCTGGATATTTACAGCAGCTTAAAGAAATTAAAGTAGGGAATAATAATTTCTTACAAGTTAAGATGTACACTATAATTATTGAAAAAAAAAACAACAACAACAACACAGAATGCAAAGATATTGAAACCAAGTGACTTAATAGTATACCACAAATGATGTTTTTACTTAATGGATTAACAAGTACTCAAAAAGAGTCATACTTTGATAGAAACTCTTTCTCAATTAAAAAAAAATATAGAAATTTGATTATGAAATATATTTTTCACATATTGAATACATTCTGCAGTAGCCTAGCATGAGAGAGTTTGGATAAATGAGACAACACAGCCCACCTTGTCAATAATAAAAAGGGAAGCATAGTTCACTGAAAAATGTTTGAAATGAGAAAGTTTTATTTCAAAAGATATCTAAACAACTAAATCCTTATATGTGTTTTTATAATTTCAAAAGATATCTAAACAACTAAAGCCTTATATGTGTTTTTATAATTTCAAAAGATATCTAAACAACTAAATCCTTATATGTGTTTTTATAATTTCAAAAGATATCTAAACAACTAAATCCTTATATGTGTTTTTTATAATTTCAAAAGATATCTAAACAATAGAATCCTTATTTGTGTTTTTACAATTCTTATACAAAGTCTGTCTATCTGGGTGGAATCATGTACACATTATTACTCCCAAATCCCATTCATGAATCAAGTTGAAACTTTGCACAATTATTCATTGTCAATGACAACACATGAATCAGTGGCAAAAAAAAACAAACCCAATCAGTTCTGATTAATTAATTTTTGTTTTATATAGAGACAGTATGGCCTACTAAGCTAAGAGTAGATAAGCATTGTATAGAGAATAAGGCCATTTGTTAAAATTTTAAAACTAAAAAAAGACTATAAAAACCTTCTACTTTTATAAGTACTTTAATAAGTCAATGGCTAACAAGTCAGCTATCCATTGTGAAGACCCTAGCAACTTTAAAAAAAAAAAAGTTTTTGAAAAGGCAGCACGGAAACCTTCCAGATACCCTTTCTTCACCTCACTGGTCCACACAAAAGTGATTGGACCAAAGTGCACTGAGCAAGCTATAAGCATGAAAGTTGCAGATAACTATTAATATAGTCTGCCGATTTCACATCAATACATGTTGATTGCTGATAATAATACCAAGAGAGCCACTAGTCTAATAAAATAAGTCTACATCTTAAAATATCATGCCAAGTAATCAACTAAGCTAAACAAATAACTTGGTGTAACATTATAAAGTTCAAATAACATCTAGATAAACATATGATTGAAACAATTTTATCTGGAAGTAGCTGAGTATTAGCTCCACTCAGTGAGTCAATAGTCTCCATCTAACATCACTTCTATTCAATACACACATTTGCACCATTTTACATTTCGCACCATGCTGCACTCTGACCATAAAATTCCTACACAAAAACTTACAGCTGTATGATTTAAAAGTGAATTTCTTAAAATCACAGACTTTGTTTTTGTGATTAGTTAAATTTTCATTCTTTGAGAAAAAATCATTATATGAAAAGAAACAAATCTTGCACATTATCAAGGCTTCATACGCAATCATATTATCTATGCATATTTTTTCAATAAAATATCCAACTCTAATTTTGCATGACATATTCAGTAAATTCAATCAATGAAGCAAAAAGAACATGCAGAATATTGGGGCTAATCTATTTTTAAATGGGCTCAGATAATTCTTGATATTTAATTTTTTTTGTATAATGCATTGCTTATTTTATTTAAAGTTAAGTTTAATTATTTTTTTTCCCATATAAAAAAGAGAGAGGATTGAAGCCATCATGCACCATTTTTCTTGTGGTCGAAACTTAACCCTGATTAAAAAGTGTTTATGTATTTTGAGTTTAGCATCAATTATAGTCTCAGAATTAAAAAAAAATGCAATTGAATTGCCTTTTTTTTTTTGGATGTGCAGAAAATCAGTCTTTAACAAATTTATAGTCAATTCTTGTTAGATCCAACACAATTATATTACTGTCCCAGTTCAGCAACAAGTGTTTCAAATATGTGAAATTTTAAAGTTTTGTGAAAAACATGAGCTGGAAGTCTTGGTAAAGTTAACTTACATGTGGTTATACAGAGCCTACTGTTTAATAAGTTAGTGACTAGAATGTTAATGCTAGATGATTTAAAAGTAAAAAATAAATAGTCATCTGAAACCAAAAACTGCTGTGGTTCAATGAGCATGCAAGAATAAAATCATTATCAAAAGAATGCATTTATATGTTATATGATTATCAAATAGTTTGTGCTTATTGAAGTACTCTTCAAACAAGCAGAAGAGCCCAGAGCAATGAAATGACAGAGCTAGCAAAGAATAACTTTATGACATGGTGATAAGGACACTTAAGCTCAGACATTGATAGATTGCCTGCAGAAGAACTGAAACCTAAAGCCAGTGAAATCTTTACCAGAGCTCCATAAATTATGGGAAGACTAATCAGTGTTATGTCCACAGCTGTTTCTCAGCTGATTTTATGCTTTAAACACTATTTCTATCTAAACCATTGACAGAGAATAAAAAGTTGACATGGGCATGCTATTAGATATGTGACTTTACCTGTGTGACAAGAATAGAAGGGAAACAACTTTGGTAACTAGCATTATGAGGACTTAATAAATTTTACTGTGTGCCTAGTCAAGTTGATTAACTCACGTTTCCCCCACCCCCCATGCGGTTATTTTATATAGAAATACAAGGTTTTTACTCAATTACTACTGATGGTATATTATTATTTTTGTGAATGTGTGTATATTTAGTAGTGAAATCTTTGTACTTACTGAAAATTTTTTACTGAACTTTTAAATATCTAAAATTTCATTTCCACAAGTGTTGAGGTAAAATATTAAACAACCATGAAAGAAATTTATAAATATTTTTTTTTACTTTTATGTTTGAGAATTAAAAGCCAATAGTTTTATATTCTAGTTAAAATTACTTGTATTGGAGCAGTCCATAGTTCCATGACCTGGTCATCAACCAAACTATTTCAATTTCAGGATATAAACCCTAAAAGTAAATGAACAATATCTACATTTTAGTATTTAAATATTGACAAAATATAACTTGGTATAACATTATAAAGTTCAAATAACATCTAGATAAACAGTTGATTGAAACAATTTCATCTGGATCTAGCTGGAGTAATATTTCAATTTTATGTAATTTTTAAAACATATTTCTAGCAAACCTTAGCTTTATCAATAACTCCAACTGCCTCTTCCAGGTAAATCAATGCCTCTTCCTCTTCATTTCTGTTTATAACCAAATCAATTAGATTTCTTAAATCTGCACTGCAAGAACAAAATAATTTGTTTAAAAGTACATAAAGCTAACAACTAAGTCATTAGCATTGGTAAATTCCTAGTTACAGCAATGATTAAAGAAAATTGGACAGTTACTAATGCTTACTACAACACTATTATCATGATATAAAGTACAAAGGATTATTTCTTACCTGCATTTCACATAATCAGGAGTGGAGGCTTCTAAGTGTAATCTTATGGATATTTTTAAAGCTTTAGCACCTAACTTTGCATTATTTACTGTAGGATCTATTGCAGCTGCTAAAATACATGTGTATATATTTTATTCATGGACTATCATTTTTATTGTATTTATTTATTTTTTATATGATGTATTTATATTTCTGGCAGGATTTTTTACAAAGTAAATGGAAGGTATTTAAAAAAACTACACCTGCAAAAGTATGAAACAATTTAGGATCTGAGTTAGGCAATAAAAGAGCACTGTCTATTACTGTTTCTGCTCTAGCATCATTCAACTTTAAAAGAGCTTGGAATTTATACAGATGAAGCAGTTTTTCTTCTTGCGATGATTTAGTCTGCACACCTAAAATAAAATTGGGGCTGACTGAAAAAAAAGTCTCAAAATAACATGAACCCTTTTTTTTCAGCTTATTAATAATATGTAATTAATAGTGTTAAAAACAAAAACAAAAGGGGAGAAAAAAGTTGTTGAAAAGAAATCATGCAATTGAGTAAAAGAAACAGAATTAGAAGATGTACAGATTTAAAATTAACATCTAAAAATTGAAAGATCTAGTTCTTTAGAAATAATAAATGGATACATGTTTACAATGCAAGAAATAGTTAAGAAAAAAAAGATTTGACTTATGCTCAGAATAACCTTTCCACAAATCACACCATGTTTTGTTCTTTCTAATAAATTACTACTTAGAGTTACTGTCTTCCTTTTAATGAACCATTAATAATAAAACTATCTGTAATGCAAAGAAAAAAAAAAGAAAATTAGCTATCGTTCAGTCTTCAATTGATAAAATATTACCTTGTGCCCAAATATATTTTTCAATTCTTTGTTCACCTTGGCGGTACTCTTCAATATTTTTTAATACTTCTTCCAAAACATCTTGCTATAGATGTGTAAAATAAGAAAACACAATAATTTTATGCAATATTTTTGATTGACAGACTATTTAGCAAGAATAACAATGCACTTATTCATAAGCAAATCTTAGGCATTATTACAAAAAATTGTACTGAAAAGAAACCAACACCAGCCTTGTGAATTAGATTAAGTGATCAAATAATAAAGAAAGGTTTTTCATATCTAGATCTATTTAAGACTAAGACTAAGACTAAGACTGCTTTATTGATCCTTACGAAAATTTGTTGTGATTACAAGGACTCTTATCTCATATAAAGACAACAAAACAGAAAAATACACATAAATACAACAGACAACATAAAGAGTTCATTCAGCGACTACACACAGGTAACTTGGTGCATTTCATGTTCCCTGATCAATGAGTGGCGGTGATAGAGTCTGACCGAGTGAGGTACCAACGAGTTTTTGTACCGCTCCATTCTTGTTTTGATTGACAGCAGTCGTCCACTTCGGGACCACCTGGCGTAGTTCTGATGGAGCGGGTGGCTGTTGTCTTCCAAGATTTTTTCGATTTTTCTTAGGCACGTTTGTTCAAAAAGTTCCTTTAAATGAGGTAATGTTGTGAGTGTAATTTTTTATGCTTTTTTAATGATGTTTTCTAGATGTCGCAACAGTTTAGATGAGGCGTTGCCTTGCCAACAACTTATTCCGTATGTTAGCAGATTTTGTATAGTCGCACATAAAATGTCTCAAGGATCTTCTTGTTTAGTTTAAAGCTATTGAGTTTGTATAGAAAAAAGAGTCGCTGGGCTGTTTTTTTTGTCAGAGTTCCAAGGTGGTCTTCCCATGAAAGCTTGTTGTTGATGATAACGCCTAGATATTTATATGCCTTTACTTGTTCTATAGATGTAGTGTTTATTTGCAGTTCATGTATAGTTTGTTTTTTCTTTCTAAAATCTATTATAAGTAACAATTGTTATATCACATATAAATTAAATGTAAGTCTCAAACATTACCACAAGAGTCTTGTCTTGCTCATTCTTCACTATCTGAAGACAAGCTGCACAAGACATAAGTAGGCAGTGATTGCTTTGGATGTAGTTTCCAATGTTAAGAGGACACAAAGTTAGAAGCTAAGGGGAAACAAAAATATTGTCATACAGAACGCTAAGAAATTCATAACAAAATTAAGGGGTTAATAAAAAAAATATATATAAAAAATACTTTAAAACAAATGAAGCTTATATTAAGTGTAATTGTATTAATTAGTTTGGATCAGTCATGTAATTAAATCTGTAATAAATCTAGACTAAAAATAATAGATATGTGTGATTAGAAATATTTTGTTGTTTTTGTTTAGCGCAACTTCATGCCTTTAGCTTTCTCTATGTGCTATGATCCTATCATTTGTCTGGACCAGTTGGGAGGGGGGGAGAGAGAGAAAGAAAGGGGTATCTTGGTGAAGGTTACAGTGATAGCTTTTAAAATGTATTTTATTCAAAAAATGTTGTACAACTTGAATTCAACTTGAGGACTTAAGCCTCCTCAAGCCATTACACTAACAACTGTGCAAGTGAAGTGCTTATGAAAATAGGTTTCATAACTGTCCATTGTTAGTTTCAAACATTTAATCTACAAATAATTATCTACAAGTATAAAGGGGATTAATTTAACTTTTATTGCCATGTCTGTCAAGTACAATTTCTTTCCATTATTCAATACCAAACAAAATAATTAATTACTATTAAATAATTCTTTTTTTTTAATGATTCTTGTTTATTAGGTACAAGAAATAATAGTGCAAATTTCAACTTGAACCAAAATTGGGTGTGGGAGAAATAACGTGTACAAAAATTTTACCAGACAGAAAGACAGACTGAGTTGATATAAACTTTGTATATATCAAAATGAAAACAAAAAAAAGTCTACGTTCAAAGAAATATTTTTAAAAAATTCTTATAACCTGATAGCATAAATTGAAAAGCTCTTTCACTGCATAAACATCATCTCTATATTTTATTGCTAGATTCCAGGCTACAAAAATTCAAGAGTTAAGATCAACTAAAAAAATAATCTAAAAATTTTCTAGACATAAAAATTTAAAAAATATTTAATATGCACAAGAGTATAGTAAAATATGAAATTTTATATAATAAACCAAAAATAATTACAGATTTAGTTAATAAATGTATTTTTTTTAGGTACTGATATCACTTTTCTATTTCATATTAAGATTTATTTCATACCAATTTTCATAAACCACAATGCTTCATCTTCTAATTCAGCACTTGATAATTCATTATTAGCTTTTATAACAAGTATCTTGTTATAAGCTGTTGATCAAAATGTAATAAAAAAATTAATATTAACTTTTTTTTTGGTCATTATTTACTAACAATTAAATCATCTTCATTTACTTTTCCTTTAGAAAAAAAATGTTTGTTACTACAGTATATAATTAAGAGAACTGGAGTTGCTTGGTAGCTACTGAATCTGTCCATTAATAAATTACAATAAATGAACCCACTCACCTGTCCTTACTTGGCTTATGGCATTGTTAACACTTAACCTGAAAAATAGAAATACACAATTTTTCCCCTCAATCAATACATAGAAGGAATTTCATATTGTTAAGTGTTTTTTTCCCTCCAATTCGATGCAAAGTAAACTGCAGAATATACCACAGTAAAATTGACATTTTCACATTTTAATAATATTACCTTTCATTTTCTTCCATTTCTGTAATAAGTAACCTCAAAAGGCATCTAATGGCTATAAGAATATGTTTACTGTCATTGCTATGGTTAATAAGACATTCCAATGCAGGGATTGCTAATTCAGATTTTTCTTGCTAGAAAAAACAAAAACATAGAAGCAAACCTATAAATTACAAATTTGTCTTTGTGTGTGTCTAAAAGCTCTAATCTGAGATTGTGTAAATGGCCATTTATGTTGCAATTAACTGATGTTCTCTTGGGTAGTTAACATGTTACAGTATCCATCCTCATCACACTGTGGTAGCTGAATAACATCAACTGCCTTGTATGTGCATACACTAAGCAGACTTTAAAAACAAACAGGCATGCTTTTGGAAGACCATAAGTAGCTTCTGTTTCCAGTGAGATGAAAAAGACTCTTAACTCTTTGGCTCCGCAACAACGCACAGGACGTTGATTTTAAAAAAAGGGGGAAAAAGTCGGACCAACACTGGGGGCATCGGCTATTTCAAATTTATTTTTTTCGTTTCTATTTCTCCAATTCTTGTTTTTTATTGCTTAATTTTTTATCTAGAATAGTTTCCCTTTGCTAAACATCCAGAATTTCCTTCATTTAACGTGTTTTTATTTTGTACAAAGTTTGTAAAGAGATTACATTTATTTTTTCTGTGTGAGTGTTTTTTTAACATGGAGCTTCAACCAAGGCCATATAAACTTTGTAGATCTAAATATTTCTTTGATAAAGAAGTATAATAATTCAGATGACAGTGATTTTGTTTCATCTGATGGTGATATTGATAAATCTAATTATATAGATCTAGATCTAGTAAATTAATTTATAGATCTAGACCTAGGGCTAGGTCTAGTAATGATGAAGTTTATCAGCTGATGAAGCAGCTCCACCCCCAGCTAATGTTCAATGTAGATCTAGAACTAGTTTAGCTGTCTCTACATCATCTAGAACTAAATCTAATCAGATAGAGGTAGATCTCTACATCTATCATCTAGGCACTGAAACAGATCAATTTCAGATTTGTTCCACCAAGAAATTGGGTTGTCAACATAGACTTAGTCAGCACTGCATCTATTGACATGGAATGTTGTTTTTTTTTCATTGACAATCACATTGTTGATAGTCTTGTCAGCAAAATAAATAGCTATGCTGACCATAGGATTAATTAAATTGAACACCCCTGCTAGAATAAGGTCCGTTTTCAGAGAATGGAGACCTATAACTATAAAGAAAGACAGAGTATGTAAACACTGTAGGTCAGGGAGAACGGTTTATGTTTGCGCTGGATGGGAGTCGAACTCACACATTCATACTGACTGCTTCCATGAATATCACAACTAAAAGGAATATTGATAAACTAAGTACATGAAGAACTTTAGAAGAAAATACTATAAATATATATGCTGTACAGTTCGACTAGTTTTAGGGTAAAAGTGTTTTGTTCCAAGAGTGTTGCTTTTTTTATGGGCTTTTTCGTTAAAGTAGTGACATTGGATTATTAGTTCCAATTTATTATTTTTTGCATCTATTGCTGTTTCTTCTATGGTGTTCTGTAAATAACTGGATAAATATGAGAAAAAAAGCTATTTGAATTCAATTTGAACAATAAATTTCTTTAAACATGCACTTGGATGGATATTTTCAATGTCAGTTGGTGAGTTTTTAATTTTTATATTCAAAACCAAAAATTACAAAAACAACATGATTTGCAAACTAGAAAACATAAGAAATGAAAAGAGCATCCATTTCTCTTTAATTCTATATCAAATTTATTATTTTCCAATAATAAATAAAAAAGTTATACAAGTTATATCGAAGCAAAGTAGCGCACTCTGAAATGGCAGAAAAATTAATTCCGTCCAAAAGTGGAAAATAATTCCGAAGTAATTCCGGAGTCAAAGAGTTAAGAAATTTAGTTGTCAATACTTTTGAGAAAAGACCACTTAAAACTGTCTACTTTACCTGTTATTAAAAATAGTTAATATATATGGGCATACAAGTGTATTACTAAATTTAAAAACAAAAGGATTTGGTGAAATCAGGCTTTCAATATTGCTTTAAGTTTTTGAGATATGATAGAACATGCAAAAATAATATTGTATCTACTGAGAGAATTTGGGCAAAAAACCTTTCCCCAGATACACATTTCCCCCACAGGTCCACAAAAAGAGATTGGACCATAGCGCAATGTGAATGTTGCAGCATGAAAATTACACTATACAGAGCAAAAGAAAAATTTTACTACTTCCTACTAAAGAAAAACATACTTACTTCTAAAGCAGAATGAGCAGCTAAGCAAATAATATTATTTGTATCATCATCTTTAGGCGAACAATTCACTAAATGGTTCAAACTTTTTATAGCTAGGATGTAGAGTTATAGAAAAAAGTTATATTGTTAAAAAAAAAAAGTATAGATTTACATTTAAAAAAATGTTTTTTTTTTGTCTTCTGATTACTAAATTTTGGCATAACAAGAAAAAAGTAAAATATAAATCCTTTATACAACTTATAGAGCGATTTTATTCTCTTATTAACCAATGAATGTTTCATAAAAGAAACAATGAAACACTTTTTACCCCCACCCATAAGAATCTTGGTTAATCGAATGTATAGGTCTACTAGACCTTATAATAATCCAATGATAGGCCTTTAGATTTAGACTTACAAGATGTGCAAAATGTTCCTGAACATTAATTTATTAACCTCTTTAAGGAATGCAAAAATACCTGAAGACTTATAGTCCATTCAAGATAAAGATTTTCTCATTCTCTAGCCAACAAGGGTCAACAATATATATAGCAGCTGTCAAATTTTTACGAAAATCGTTAGAGTTGTTTTTGAGATCCTTGTCCAGCCAGGTTCCACCTTCCCACCCAGTAGTCTCCATAAAGGTATGAGTTAAATACAGGTATTGTACAAAATATATATAAAAAGAGAGAGTAATTAATAAAAAAAAAACAAATAAATAATACCAATAAAATTGCAACAAACCTTTTTCCAAATCATTGGTGGCTAGAGCTACTTTGAAACTAATATATTGTGTATGTGCATTGCTTGGCTCATATTTTTCAGATAATTCTATTGCTGTTGAAGCCTGAAAAGATAGTTCATTGATATAATAGCTTTTAGTTAGACTGCTAATTAAGACTATTTTTAATTACAAAAAAAATGTTTAGAACAAAGAAGCTAAACTGGCCTTGGCTGTTTCACCAACAAGCAAATAACATGTAGCCAAATTTCTATGCAGTTTTCCAAGATTAGGTTCTGATGGGCTCAGTGAAGAATAAAGACTCAGGGAATAGTTATACCAAGTAATAGAGCCACTGTAATTTTCATTCTGTTTGGATTAAGATTCTTAGAATTAGTTTAGAAATGCACAAGAAATTGACACAATTATATTGAAAAAAAAAAAAACAAGCTTCAATTCTTCTACAGAGAAAAATTCTCAAATTAAATGATTGTTGCTACAAATTTCTAGACAACAGAATCCTTTAGTTCTAGAAAAAAATTCTTTGAGGACACTCCTTATTTTAAAATTAAAATTTAATGTTAAGTAATACATTTTATTCCTTGATTACATGTATAAGCATACTAAATATTAATTTTAATTAACATAACTGAAAAAGAATTTTAATATTATTCCTTTTTTTTTAATAACAATTTTAAAAGTATTACCTCAAACATTTCTGCTGCTTTTGACCAAAACAAAATGTGGAAACGCTTCAATGTTGCTCCATCCAATCTTCCAATAGTATTGTGAGCTAAGAATAGTAGCAGATATTTTGTAAACAATATACTTTAAAGAAAACTAGGCTGATCTATAGCAAGTTTAATTAAAAGTTAAATCTAATAATGTTTTGAGCATTACCAATGATACACTCCTGAGAAAAGGTTTTAGCAGACTCTCCATCAGATTCTGTGAGAAATGAATCAAGCATCGTAACCAGCAGCAAACCATAGTCAGGATGAAACTCAAATTTTTTTAGAATTTGTAGGCGTAGTTGAAAGGCAACACTTGATCTAAATAGAAATACAAATCTAGAGATAGACACTTTAATCTTATTTCTGTATTACTAATATTTCACAGACAACTTACATTGTTAAAGTATAAACAAGACTTTTTTAAAATTAAAGGGAAACTCCAATGGTTTTGACAATTTTTGATATAATATGTGTTTTGATTTACAGATAATGAATATATGATTATTTTTTTTTCTTTGCAATAATAATAACTTAGTAATTGATGTTTTTCCGACGTAATTTACCTGCGCATCCAAAACAGTCAGACTTTCACCGGATTTCTATGTGACGTCACAAAGGTGTTTTAATCTATTGACTTATTGTATAACAGAAGAACATAAAGCAAAGTTTACATTCTTGTAAAAGAAATATATCTTCGTCTATGCAGTTAGATCTAGATCTTGTAAGCAAAGAAAAAATGCGTATTAAAAGTAGATTTACATGCTTGACTAACCACGGCAGTCTGTATTGTCTCGCCAGACCACTCAACATACAACAAACAATATCGCTTGGTTGTCTTGTCATGACTGACTACATGTAGTCTCGAATAGCCTTACACTGACCAGTTTGTTCGAATCAGTCAGACACATGATCTATTTACTTCTTGGGACAGAGAAAGGCTTAGATGAAAAATGTTATTCTTTTTCTCAAGTTGATTATCCTAATGCTTTTAGATCTATCTATCTATCTATCTATATATATATATATATATAACTGTATCATAGCTCTGGACTAGGCCGTCACTAAGCCTAACAGCTACTATAAGAATGAAGCCATACGATTGGTCAAATCTAGTTTCTCTTTCAGTATTGTTGATGGAAGTGACGTATGAACTAGATTAAAACAAAATCTCATAGAACCCCGTTTTTTTTTTAGAAGTCAAGAATTTACTGACTAATTTATTAAATATAAATGTTTCTAAGCATTTAAATAAAAAATGGTAAAATGTTTACTATTACAATTTTTTACGCAGAATTTAAATATGTCAATAACTCAAATTTGTAAAACCATCGGAGTTTCCCTTTAATGGAATGGAATTGATATACCTACATTTGATGTTTCTTTAATAGGTGAAGAGCATTCAGTATTAGGTCTATGCTGCTGTCTTTATGATGTAACATCTCTTGAAGAGAGGCTAAAGACAACATGTATGATTGAAAGGGAGGATAGGTAAATGCAGACACTTGCCTATTTAAAATATTTCATAACTTCTAAATACTTCTACTAAACACCAACCCATGCTTTAACAAACATGCACATTATTTATACTTAATTAATATGGCAAAGTTTCCTTTTTAGAACTTATTATTAAATAAATGATAAATTTTTTTAAGTCTATTTCAAACATAAATAGAAATTTGGCAATAAGAAAATTATTATGGAAAAACTTTACCAAGTATTAAGTTTAAATTTGGTTCCCCATCTAAAACATTAAGTTGCAGTTTCAAATAAATTCCTGCAGGATGTGGGTCAATCTAATGAAAAAATTGTAAAGAATAAAAATTGGTAACTAACCATTTTTTTAAAATCAAGGACAAGTATCATTAGTTGTTGATTAAACACCTTAAAATTAATTCAAAGTCTTACTTTATTTGCCAAATGAATGGCGTTGAATGCATTTTCTATCCAATCTGTGTTTTTTTCTTCCATGAAGCAATTAGCTAAAAGCCGTAGAGTACTAGCCTTCAGAATATAATTTTCAAATGAAATATACACTAAAAAAATACAAATAAACATTTAAACAAAAAATAGTACCAATTAAGTAAAAAATAGTGGTTGATATATTGATGCTTCCTGAATCAATCATAGTGTTATATTAATAAACAAAAATAGTATGCATTAATGTGCATTACCTGAGTGCTTGTGCTAACATCATCAGCATCTTTTCCTAATTGATAACTTTCTTTTAACCAAAAAACTCCTTCTCCAAATTGTTTGTCTTTGAAACTATCCACTCCAAAGTTATGACAGAGCAAGCTCAAAAAACCTGCCTAAAATGAAAAGGTCAATATCACTCTATTTTTTTTTTTAAGATTAATACATTATTTAAATCACAATTAATGTTAATATTTTATTCTTTGCAAGTAATCAAGATAAAATTAAATTGTTTTTTTTTACACAAATTAGTAGGTGGCCCTTGCTGCTCATTTGCACTCTAAAGAGATCAGCTCCCATAGCCTCAACACTGCGCCCCCTATGGTTACATCTAGAAGAAGCAAACCAGGCCTCTATCAGGTAACCAAGTCTGCCACCGTTCCACAAGGAGAGCAAAAAACTGGACAATGTTTTAAGATTTTAAGGTGTTAAGGATTTTCCTTGCATATCATCCTGATATTATCCCTGTTTCTTAGCTGTAGAGCGTGTTGGCTAAGCATCTTACTTTAACTTACAGAAAAGCCACACCCATGAAATAGTTTTATGAGTATGAGGAATATGAGTTTTCTAAAGATATCTAGCTAGGAACAACAGAAAAGAAGAAATACTTGGTGTGGCAAATCAGGGGAGGTAATATATGAATTAATCATCTAGAAATATGACTTTTCTGGGAACGATTCTCTAATGGAATACATGTCTTGAGATTAAGTGTAAAAATGACTAGTCACCCAAACCTATAACTCAAACTTTCTATTCATTTAGAAAATAAAAAAACAACAACAACATACAAACATAATAATAAAAAAAACAAAAAACAGCGAACCCTTACCTTTTTCTTTTAAGAAGAGATAAAAGAAAATTGCAATTCTATGGTACTCACTACATTTCATACAAATTCTATGGTACTTGCTACATTTGATACAAATTATTTTTATCCTAATATAACATTTATATTGAATAGCGATGACAAACCTTATTAGGGAAAGTTCCTTGCATAAATTCTTTTGCTTTTGCCACCATCAATTTAGCTTCATTTAGTTGAGACTGTGCAAATTTCTGTTGAGATTAAAGGAATATTATATCTTTAAAGAAAGTTAAATACTTGAAGAGTCAAGTGGTAATATCCCATCATTAACCAAATAATTTTAAACTAAAATAACAAGAAAGCTAGCTAAATAATGTAAAAGATTTATACCAATTCAGCTGACAAACAGAGCCCTTGGAAAATATCTGTGTCAATTTCATACTTCTCTTTTTTAAAGGCTTCTGTTGTCAAATTGAAGGTTTTTTTCTCTTTGCTTATGTGTTGTAATTTCTGAATAGCCTGATAAAGATAAATTAAGCCATTAATAATAGTACAGGTTTATTGCTATTCTTTTTTAATCAGGCAATGAAGCCTAGTTCTGAAACTTTTTCTTTTTATATTACCTGGTGAAAGATGTATAACACTTTTTCAGCATTCTCCCATTCTTTGCAATCTGAAAATAAAAACAAAGTTTACTACAAGTTATCCAAATTCAATCATGCTGCATTCAATTTTTTAAACATTGCAAAGATTCTGACACTCAGATTCGTCGAGTTCCATGCTGTTTCAATATTTTCATATTTTACTATGTTTTTTATTACAACAAAATAACATAAAAGTCAATTTCAAACCCTCAATTTAAACTTTTATTAAGCAATGAGCTGCAAGAGATAACTAAGATAATTAAGTAACAATAAAATATAATGAAATATTTTGTTAATAACTTACCAATCCATGCCCTAGCTGTTTTCAATGCCATCTAAGAAAAAACAACATAATAATGAATTTAATAGTTTACATATTTATTAATATAATCAAATTGTTTTCTTTATTTTTGCTTTTAAATAATTTTTTGTTTGTTTAGCATCAGAGTATATATGTAGAATATTTGTAAGTGGCCTACCTAATGTCTAAACATAGTCTAAGGAAATTAAATGTTTTCTTAAATTCTAAAATTCTGATTACAATGTACTTTTACATTAACCATTGAATCATAAACAATTTTTCCTAAATTTTAACAATGTTGCACAATTTACTTTCATATGTTTCAGGGGCAGGTATGGCAAGAGTGAACATTACTTCTTTGTTGATATTTTGGTATGAAAGAGTTATATCCCTTTGTTTGTATTCCCTGGTATGCATGTGAGCAGGACACACTATGTTAATTTTTCCTTAATTAACCCAGTTATTCTAGCAGTTACTTTTGGAGATTAGTAGTGAGAAGACGTAAATGTGATATTTTAATTTGAGATTTAATGAGTCTTACTGATTGTATTCATACATGGATATATTCAGTGGTAACTATTTGTATGGCCAGCGGCATATGGCTGAATAGTAGTATTTTTCTTGATTCTTTATGTTCATTAAATTACATGTCTGCTCATATTGGACATTGTTGGTGAATCAAAAGTGACTAATTATAGATGTAAGTTAATCGCACTTCAATGTCCACTCCATGCACCCGCAAGTGAATAATTACCTACACCTATACAAACCTACGCTAACATACGTCAACCAGTAGAAACACTACATTATTACAAGCAACTGGATGTTACAATATGGTATCTACAACTAGAGTGGTCATAATTTTCCTAAGTACCCCTTGAGCCAAGTAAAAAAAAGAACTGACAATATGTTAAACCAGGATTGTCCAACCTTTTGCTTCCATGTGCTAATTTTTTTCACTTCTAATTCAGATGAGCCACACAAATTTTAACTCCCTTTTCAGTCCTTAGAAGTATTTGATAATCCTAATTGATTATTTGTAAATGTACTACTAATAATATATAAACACTGTTAGCAGTTTTTAAAATAAATAAAAATATCTCATACAGGTGAGATAACATCAGTAGCTTTATTGAGACTTGGCTTTGCTTTTTACCAAATCTGTAATATCAGGAGTTAAATTAGTAAGCGAATGTCACAGACAGTTCTTCTTCAATTCAACAGTTGTGACTTCAGTTTTTTTTAATCATTTTCATGGATAAATAGCTTGCTTGCATCTGTATGTTGATCCGAAGTGACAGTCATAACTTGAAGAAAGTTTTTTTAGTTCTGCAAAATGTTCACAAGGTAATGATTGCCTAAACTGAAGCATTTCAGTTTCAGTTCCAACTGTACATTACTAGACATCTTCAGAATATTTTGTTCAGCAAGTGAAAATGGATTTATAAATGCAAGCAGGTAGTTTTCTTCTTCAGCAAAATCATTCAAACAATTATTAAAGGCCTCTTGTAATAATTAGATTTTTTTTAAAAATATAAACTCTACAACTTTGATCTTAAAACACATTCACTATGTTCTTTTAAATGTGGAAATTGACTCAAACCTTTTAAATTACAACTTCATTTTTAATCCACTAATATCATTTACTACTCAGAGATGAGGATCCTAGCAATAAAATTGAGAAGGATCCTAGGTATCACATTTAAAGACTGCATCACAAACAAAGATTTAGAGACAGGGTTACTAGAGCAATTAGACCCCAGGATGAACTGCAACTATTGTAAAAAAAAAAAAAAAGCAAACTAAAACTCTATAGCCATATTACAAGGTCTTTAGGGCTTGATTGCAAAGACCTTCCTTTAGGGAACAATACCAGGAAAAAGAAAAAGGGGCAGACAGAGAAAGTGATGATAAGACAGCATAAAAGAATGGATGGGCCTGCCGTTGAAAGAGGTTCTATCCAAAGCAAGAAAGCAATGGAGAAAAAAGGTGGTCCAACAGACAAAGGGATAGGTGAAGGCAGTGATCATTTACTAAGCTAGGAAACAATGTGTCCTTGCATTGCAGTTTTAAATTTAGGTCATTATACACATAAATTGTTCTTGGCTTGTGAGTGGCTTGCTTCTCTTTGAGAATCATTTAATATTTTTCAACTTCCGAAATCTGAGAATTGTTATTAAGAAAACCTCTTGTTCTAAATTTCTTCACCCATTTTACAAGTGGTATCATAACATGCTTCAAATTTCACATTTGTATACACTCTTGGTGTTAATGAAATGATATTACAGAAGACTGCTTGTGCCTTAGTGGAATTTTTTGTGATCTATACTTTTTTTTCCAATCATAAACTAAAACAATAACTATATTCTACAGAGAAAAGACACAGACACAGAGAAGTTCTTTGAGTGACTAGACACAGATGTCTTGATCTTTTTCTTGTTCACTAAAAATTTATTAAGGCACTTTACAGTTACAGTTCCCGCAACTCTACCAGTCATTGACATGATCCATTAGAACAGTTACTCAAGAATTTAATAACATTTAATTGCTATTTCCTAGACATGACATAACTGACCCTCTGGTTTTTCCTTGGAGTGACTCAAGGCCAATAAGTTCTTCAAATATGTTAAAATGATCATCAAGTCCTCTTCTAAAAAATACTTAACTGAGCAACACTAAAAAAGTTAGCTAATTTGTCCAACATTAATGAAAATAAATAGCTTGCATGGACATGGGAAAATCCAATACTAACATTAACATAAACCAGCATGGTCTGGGCTAATGGGTTGATTAGTACTATAAAAATGTTGGTCGAGGTGGGTGTCATAAAGATAGTAAAATATATTCCTGATTATTATTTTTGTATGAGCTGACATGCTTTTTATTCATTTTTTATAAGGGCATAGTGCACCAATTGTAATCATGCAATGCACCACTTTTGGCACATGTTTCATAGGTTGGCCACCCCTGCATTAAACATTGCATCATTAATAATGATTGATAAGATTGCCTCTATAAGTAATAAAAAAGAAAGTGATTCAAGATTCTAAAAGACTTTTTCAAGAGGGCTTGTCAGACCATAATTTAAGATAGCATATGGAATAACTGATGGAAAAATGTGTCAATTCTTTAATAGGAGCAACAGCTTTCTGACCAGCTTAGCTCTTTCTCTCCGTAAATATTTACCACATTCTGGTGGAATCAACACTGGTATCGTCAGTTAGGAGAGAAAGAGTTAAGATACATTTAACTTTTTTAGGATGGTTAAAGTTTGCAGATATATGACATAACACTCAAGTGTATTGTTTAAATCAGACTTCTTATGGTGATATTTGCTACTTACAATGACATGTTTTTTTATTGTCATTTCATCATTATTTGACTCATACAGATGTGTAACAACTTGAAAAGCAACATGGCGTGCTAGGAAAAACAAATTAACAAATCAGTGTATACATCATTCTAGTTTAAGTGGCCTTTATTTAAAAAAATACAATTTTAACTTATTTTTAATTTATTTTTAGACAATCCTTCTTTAAAAATTCTTTTCTTTCTGTATTATAGGCCAACATTCTAAGTGTCATAAATCCTCATATAATTAAATGATTCAAACATCAATAAGTTCTAATATTTGAAGTTCTTTGAGATCTAATATAAGGTACTCTTTTAGAACTGGTTAGAAATTAAGACTTAAATCTAAATATTGAAAACTACATTCAAAACTAAATTATGTTACAAATAAAAGAGACTAGCTATTCACCTTTGGTCAAGGATAATGCTGATAAACATTTTTTTGACTTTAGAATCACAACTTTATTCCACAACTGTGTTGCAAGCTCCTCGAGCTAATTATTTTTTAATAAGCAAAATTAATATTAAATATAAGAAAATTGAAAAATACAGTTTCAGTTTACACTTTGTTTCACAAAATTTAACATCAATTATACTAAAATAATGAAAATATATTTTCAAATTGCAAAGAACATTGTCTTACTTCTGCCTTTTCTGCTAAACTTAAAAAGAGGATGTGGAAAAGGGAGTTTGCTAACGACAAGGCATTGTTGATAAGTGCTTCCCAATTAGTTAGTAGTTCACTGCCATCTTGAGAAAGCTCTTTTAGGATAACTGAAATATATATATACATATTTAATATATATTTATAGGTATATATGATTCGTGGTAGATTATGATATTATCCCTGGACAATCTGACAATGATATTGTTAAAATACACAGTCAGATAAAAGCAGTAACCAATATAAAACTCAAAAGAAAAATATTACTCTGGAACAAATGCAACCTAACACAACTAAACGAAGCTGCATTAAACTTTCAACAAACTTTCTTATCAGATTAACCAACCAGTTGACGACCTCTGGAATTTCATTAAAGGCTATCTTAAAAACATTATAGAAAATAATATACCAACTAAATACCCATCAAACAAAATAAATCATGCTGTTTTAATAATATATTAAAGAAACTTTGCAAACAGAAGGAAAACCTATATAGAAAATCTAAAGAAACTAAGGCAGAAAGATTTTATCAAAAGTATATTAAAATTAAAAGGGGCCTGGTGGCTGTGTGCTTAAGCAATTGGCTAAATAAATACTTTGCATCAGCAGTTTCAGCCCCAGAAGACAAAGATATATTACTTAATTTGAACCAAGTCGACGACATAGAAGATATAGAAGTACAAAAAAAGGGGATCCAAAAAACTATTAGTATACTGAAAAAAGTGTTAAGAACTTGGGTTAGTTCCTTAGTGGGATGTAATGTACAAGTATTATAGGTATGATACTAAATGTATAGAACGACAACTGAATGAGCCATCTGTAACTGTCCACTGTAGTGGATTTTCTTTTGGTCTCAAATGTGCATCCCGCGTCCTTTGTGAGTGACCTCCAGCTGTCTCGTTCTGAGGCCACATGCAACCAGGTGCTCTCTTCTATGTGAGCTAAGGCAAGTTGGCGCATAAGCTGGTCTTTAAAGCGTTTCCGTTGGGCACCTCTGTTACATCAACCACCTTTTAGCTCAACAAAAAAGACTTTTTGGAATATGTTTATCCCCCATATGGGATACATGCCCAGCCCAGCGTAACAAGTCCCTCTATACTGTTCATACCAGCGTTCACAAGGATATCTCTGTTAGTAGTGTGGTCTTGCCACTGTATGTCCATGATGGAGCGCAAGCATCTTTAGTGAAAGCACTCAAGTAGTCTTAGTTGCTTTCTGTATAATACCCAAGTCTCAGATCCACCGCTTGGTAGACATTGATTTTTCTAGGCAGGCAGAGCAATTTATTCCACTAAACTTTCTCCTGAAGGCGTCCAAAAGCACTACTGGCCTTGGCCAGATGGTTATCAACTTACCTTGAAAGCAAGGCGTCATTTGATACTAGGCCCCTATACTTCCAAGATGTGTGAAGTGGTCTACCACGTTAAGGGGCTGTCCATTTACGGTGACCTTTGGTGTTGAGTAGGTTTTATTTGGTGACTTCTGGAACATGACTTCTAGATCTACCACTTATTTTATTCATGGTAAAGCAATAACACAGACTAAAAATACAAAATACCTAGATCTATGTGTTAATGAAAAACTGTCATAGAATCCCCATTATGATGTTGATGAAACTATTAAAAAATCTAAAAAATCAAACAAAGCATTAGGGTTTATTAAAAGAATTTTTTACAAATCAAATAAGAAAATAGGCCTACAACTAAAATGTTATTTAATATTGGTTAGGCAAATAATAGAATATGGCATAATATGCATCTTCTGTTTGGGAGACCTCAACTCAAGAAAACATTAAGAATCTAGAACAAACACAAAACAGAGAAGTGATATTCATAACAAATGAATTTTCACATTTGATTACTGTAATATACTAAATCAATTCATAACCTTAGAAACAAGGCTTTATTTCAATAAAACACGACTGATACACACAATAACACAGTACAGACTGGTCACAATTCAAAGACTACGATAATGCGAACACGATTACAAATACTAGCACGATTACAAGCACAGGTAACACACAAGTTCATTTAACGATCACTCCATTCACCCCTCCTTTATTTCTTTCTGGGTCTTAGATTATAACCATGCGTATGAAGGGAAGGATCCGGAGGTGTCTCTGGCGTTGACTTTTCTCCTTTTCAAGTCGTAACTGTCATGTACGGGACTCGAGTCAATATTGGCCTCTGGCATTGGGTGGCTCCCCTGTGAGTCACTGATGACTTCTGGCTGGTTGTACATCATTGGGGTGGGACTCTGAATTACTGATAGTTTCAGGCATGTAGCGACTCCCTGGTAAGAGATCCAAAGAGTCACCAACATCTTGAGGCAGAATACCGCTCTCTGGTTCGAAATAGTCGTTAGTGGAACTTTCCTTCGGCGCCAGGTGCCTAAGTGACACTGTCTCTTCCCGGCCGTTTGGAAATCCTATATGGGTGTACTGTGGGTTGCAGCTAATAAGTTCAACCTCTTTTACCAATGGGTCAAATTTTGAAGATCTTACAGGTGATTTTAGTAATACTTTCCCTGGGTTCTGTAGCCAAGTAGGCAAGGATGTTCCCATTGGCGATCTTCTGTTGAATTTGAAGATCCGTTCGTGTGGAGTTTCATTAGTAGAAGTACACAGTAATGATCGAATTGAATGAAGTGCCTGAGGCAACACAGATTCCCACTGCGATAGTTCCAACTTCCCTGAGTCCACGCGATAGTTCCAACTTCCCTGAGTCCAATGCTAATAAAATAGCCTGCCACAATGTTTTATTCAGCTTTTCTATTTGCCCATTTCCTTTTGCATTGTAGGGCGTTGTCCTGCTAGTGGCTATGCCCTTAGAATGTAGATATTCTGTAGTTTCTATGGACATAAATGATGTGCCACGATCAGAGTGGATATAACTGGGTGTTCCAAAGAGGAAAAATAACTGGTCGAAGCACTTTATCACTGTCTTAGATGTCATATCAGGACAGGGAAAAGCGAATGGAAACCGCGAATATTCGTCAATCATTGTTAATAAATACTTGTTCCGAGTAGCTGATGGCAAAGGACCTTTAAAGTCAACACTAATTCTTTCAAACGGCTGTGTGGCCTTTATGAACGTACCTGCAAATTCCTTATAGAATTGCGGTTTAATTCTATTGCAGGTTCTGCATTGTTGAATGGTCTGTCTGACCTCTTCAACAGAGAAGGGTAAGTTCTTTGACCTGACATAATGTAGAAGTCTAGTGACACCTGGATGACACAGGTAGTCATGGTACGTCTTCAAGCTACTTTGTTTCGTCATGGTTGCACAGTGCCCTCTAGACAAGGTGTCTGCTGCTGTGTTGGCATTCCCAGGTCTATACTGTATATCAAACTTGAAGCCTGCCAGTTCCAATTTCCACCTTTGTATCTTATCGCTTTTAATTTTCTTGTCATGAGTGTCTTTGAATAAGTATGAAATAGACCGCTGGTCCGTAATAAGGGTAAAATGATTGCCACACAAATAATGCTTCCATTTGCGTATAGCTTCAATTATTGCAGTTGTTTCTTTCTCTATGGCAGATTGATGCCTTTCACTAGGTGAAAGAGTTCTAGAGAAGAATGCAATAGGTCTTCCATCCTGATTTAAAGTGGCTGCCACTGCGATGTCAGAAGCGTCTGTTTCCACAATTAGAGGATGGTCATACTTTATGGTGAAAATTGCTGCTTTCTGCAATTCTTATTTCAAGTCTTCCAACTCTGTTTTTACTTCTGTAGGTACAGGAAAAATTTGATTTTTCATTATAGGATACATTTTGTCGGAGAAATTGGGTATCCAGTGAGCATAATATTCCAAAAGTCCTACAATCCTTTTCTGAGACTTCAGATCTTTTGGAGGTGGCAAATCTCGCAGAGCTTGAAATCTATCAGGGTCCGGCTTCAAATGTCCATTGGATAATTCATATCCAAGCAGCTTTACCTTCTTAGTAGCAAATACACTTTTACTTTCGTTGAAAGTTATTCCGTATTCCAGAGCTACCTTCTGAAAACGCAACAGATTTTTGTTATGAGAGTCTACTTCTGTACCACTTATTGTTACATTGTCGTCATAGGCAAACGTGTCAGACAACTTTTCTTTTTCTATAATAGTGTCTATGGTTTTCTTTTCGCTCTGTTGGATAGGTATTTGGTGATAAGCACTCTCCAGATCCAATGTGCTAAAGATTTCATACCTGGAAATTTTCTCCACCATTTCATCCACTCTTGGCATTGGGTAAGCGTCCAGGTAAGTAAATCTATTTATAGTTTAACTATAATCAACTACCATTCGCTTTTTGTGCCGCTCATTGGTCGTGACAAAGACTTGAGCTCTCCAAGGTGATTTGGAAGGTTCAATGATACCGTTTCGTATCAATTTCTCAACTTCAGCTTTGATAAATTGTGTGTCTTGGAAGGAGTAACGAGATTTAGTAGCAATAGGTCTGCAGTCAGGGGATAAATTTGCAAACAATTGTGGTGCCTCTACCTAACAGCATTGAGCGAGCAAACATGAAATGCAGGTCGACCACCGTTGAATGGAATTATCAGTTCTTTGTGTAATGCGAGAAAATCCAACCCAAGCACTACATCAGTGCAAAGTTCATCTAGTAACGAAAGTTTGAATTGATTGTAAACTTCCCCTTTGTATTTTAGCGATGCAAACATGTGGCCTCTTGTGACGCTTGACAGTTGAGATGACGCCATAGAAATTTTGTGCTTTGAACGTGTCACTGACCAATCATACTCTCTTGGTATGTTTGAAGAAATGTAACTTTCCCCGCTACCTGTATCAATTAGGGCTTTTAGGTTCACCAGCTTCAATCTCTACAAGATTGTCTTTTAATCTCGTAGCTAGGAGATGTTTTGACTTTTGTTTTGGTTATAGGTGTGTTGCGAGACCTGCAAACCTTAGAAAAATGTCCATTTTCCCCGCAAAAATGACACATGCAGTCTTTGGCAGGGCATTTCGCTCTGAGATGCCGACTAACTCCGCAAAAGAAACATTTAGTATTCACTGTTGCGAGTCCACCATTTCTTCGGTTGAGATTGCCGATGACGAAAGAGATGACTCTACCAACTGAGAAGGAGCACTAAACGAACTGGATTCTTTTTGGGCCATGTCAAGTGTCTTGGCAATATCTAAAGCCATTTTCAAGTCAAGGGATCTTTTCTCTAGTTCTCTGTCTAATTACACTCAAACGCATGCCGCTAACAAAGGCATCGCGAATGGCGTCCTCTTCATTTTTGTCAGCACTAACAACTCGGAACTGACAATCTCTGGCCAATACGCTCAGCTTGTGTACAAATTGATCAAGACTTTGATGGACTTCTTGTTTGCGAGTTGCAAGCAAATGTCTGACCAATGTTTCATTAGGCACCTTCACAAATAAATTCTCAAGAATAAATTTTGCTTCTGAGTATTTAGAACAGGTAGATATATACTGATATAAGGATGGAGACACAAAGTTGCATAGCAGGTCAAACTGTTCACTTTCACTAGCCCCTACCTTCGTTGCGAATCTGTCAAAACAAGAAATCCAATGTTTCCATGTAACTGAAGCATTCAGTGAACTAGGATCAGCATCCAGTCTATTGGGACGCAAAAACTTGTCCATTTAAGAATGGTTTTATTGAAATAAATTGTAATATACTAAATCAATTCATAACCTTAGAAACAAGGCTTTATTTCAATAAAACACGACTGATACACACAATAACACAGTACAGACTGGTCACGATTCACAGACTACGATAATGCGAACACAATTACAAATACTAGCACGATTACAAGTTCATTTAACGATCACTCCAATTACAGTAACACCTTTTGTAAAATCACTAAATTTAGAAACCCTTCAGGATAGAAGACTTAAGTAAAGTAGCAATTAGACCTATACATAAAACATTAAACCATGTCCATGATCATAATCTTCAAATAGGCCTAAGTTCAAATATAAAAATAAAAACCTAATAAAATACTCCACCGACTAAAAAACACATATTCTGATGATATAGCAAGTAGATTATATTTGATCTAGACATTCGATAGATTTATAATCATCTGTCCTGATCTTCAACTCAAGATGATCTTTTTTGAAGTAACAAACATCTAGATCTATTCTAGATGAGGTTCTTATATTTTGAACACTCCATCGAATTCTCCTCCCTTGAACGGGTCGCTTTTTTTGTTTGTAATTCATTTGTTTTTATGTTTGGAGCCTAAAACGACGTTTCGGGACTGCGCATGTCCAATTTTAGTTAAGTTACAGTAATTTTGTTCCGTTTTTCCAAAGCAGATGGCAGTTATTTAGATTCTCGGTAACCATGTATCATTGTATGTAAAGCTGTTGTTTTAAGCTCCTCCGGCCTTATAGTACTTATACCCATATAAGGCTATATTTAATATTATGAGCCTGTTTGATCGTAGGCTGATGGGCTAATCAAAATGAGCTTCCAAACATCTTTAGAAAAACATTTCAATCACATTTATTCCGTTAGCTGTTAAATAAAATTTAAAAAGGGGGTGTCCAAACAAATAATAATGAATTCAGCTCATTCTCCTTTTTGAACACAGCAAAATTGTAATAAATAAGAAATATTATTGGAATTAATAAATCTATGATTTTTAATTGAATAAACATGACCTAGATCGAGATATCTAGAATCTATAAAACTATAGACTATTTGTAGGCCTATTACTATACTCAGGAGTATACTCATGACTGTGACAATAGAATCAATAGAGACTAGTCTATCGCTAGAGTTAGAGTAGAGTCGACTCTAGATCTGTGTCATACTCATTTAAGTTAGACTTAGATCTAATTTAACTCACGATTTCTACCTTTAAGCTGAAAAACGGTTTTTTGATTGCTATCGGGGATTTCCATCTTCATATTTAATGTAGTCTAGAATCTAGATATATTTAATATTAGAATCTATAAAGACTAGATCTAGAGTCTAGATAGATATCAACTAACTTTTTTTAATCAGACGATTGAAATAGCATTCAAATCTAGACCTAGATCTACTATCTAGATTTATATTATATTGTCTTTATGCCAGATCACTTTTGAGTTCTTATTTTACCAAAAAAAAAAAATCAAAATAAGGCCTAGAGTCTAGATCTATATCTAAAAAAAATCTACTACATCGACCAAAAGCAACCATTTTTAAAAATAAAAATAGTAGATCTACGAAAGATATTAATAAAGTATACAAAGTATAATATATAAATCTATATAGGTCTAGTATCTATGTTTACTCTATAGGTCTAGTATCTATGTTTACTCTATGTTCACAAATACAATACTATAGAGCCATTTGGGCAACTTGAATTTAAGTCAATAGTAGGCAACAGGACCATCACTCCCAATACTCCCATTCGTCATGTGCTTTTTTTCCCCCCTCTAATCTAGAAATCGAGATCTTCGTAGTAGGTAGATCTAATTATAGAATATAGTCTAGATATAGCTAATTTTGGATTAGGATAGGCATAGGATAACTATACTAGTATAGTAGATCTAGTAATAGTATCATAAGTCTAGAATGATAAGTCTGTGATTTTACGTCTCGAGAGACGATCTTTTCCGATTTTCCCTTTGCAACTTCTTCAGTTCAACAACTTCAAGTTCTTGTGTCACTAAAGAGGCCAATCTTTTATACACAGCTGCGATCGCAGGTTGGGCATATATAATCACCAGGCGCCGTTGCATTTTCACCCTTCTTTCTGCTTCTGTTGTGTATGACATCTGCAATCCGTGACCCTTCCTTTATGCTCTCTCTCCATGTGGATCTATCCAGTGCCACCTCTTCCCGGCTGCTAGTGTCGATTTCTTAGAGCTTCATGTCGCGTTTGCATACATCCGTATATCGTAAAAGTGGGCGACCAGCGGCTCTCCTGCCTTCTATTAGATCGCCATACAGGATGTCCTGTGGAAGTCGACCTACTGGCATTCTACGAACGTAGCCAAGCCAGCAAAGGCGTCTGCTGCTGATAACAGAGCGGATGTCCTGGCACCCTGCTCTTCGTAGCACTTCCTCATTGGTTATCTTATCTTGACAACTTATTTTAAAGATCCGCCTTAGGCATCGGAGGTGGAAGATATTCAGCTTTTTTTCCTTCCATGAGTAGGTTGACCATGTTTCACTTCTGTACAGCAAAGTGCTCAACACACAGGTCCGGTAGACTAGGGCTTTAGTACTGTTAGTCAGCAATATGTTGTCCCAGACTCTTTTCTGCTACCGTGACATGGTGGCCATTGCCTTGGCTATCCTGTTGTTTATGTCTTTATCCAGTAGAGTGTTGTTGGATATGATGGAGCTAAGGTAACAAAAGTGATCAACAATTTCTAGTGGTTGGCCATTAATGTTTACTTGAGGTGCAGAATGATAAGAATGAAATAGAATCTAGTTTATAATGAGTCATTAAATGACTAATAATGCTGTGGTTTCAGCAGGCCTACATTTTTTTTAAAATAGTAAAATACCCCTCCCCTTCTCAAATCTAAAGGAGTATAGGGGCCTATCCTATAGTTCTTAGAAGCTAGACTAGAATCTACTCTAGTTCTTCTAGATGATCTAGATAAGTAATCCTCTACCCCCCCCCCCCCCCCCAATTTTCTGTAGCTCAGGATTCTAGTTTTTCGATTGAGTTAGTTGAGGTCTTACTGCTCTCCATAGAAAAGAGAAGTACCTCAAGTAGGCCTATATAGTATATTTCAACTTATTCTCGACTTGTCTAAGTTACTAAATAATTACATTTTATTGTAGGCTTAAAATTACTTAATTTTTGTAACACACAGCAGATTTTCAGTTCAGCTAGCTGTCCATGCAGAAAAAAAAGTAAAGTCTCTTGATCTATAGCTGCCATATTGAACAAAATCTTAGTCTAGCTATTGTAATTGAAAGTCATGTTATTTTTATTTAAAGCCTTTTAATTATTATTGAAGGAATAACTGAAATAGTTAAGATAAGAAAAGATAAATCTGTGTAGACTTGACATTCAAAACATGTTTTTTTCAAATATGTATTTTTTTAAAGGAGTGTATGTGCGTGTTTATGATGTAACCAAAAAAAGTGGTGTAGGCTGAATGGATTTTGATGAAATCACAAGGTGGTATCATTGACTAGCTAAGGGAAGCGGTTCAACTCTACTTGAGAGGGGCCCCAAATGTGTGTAGAAAATTTTTTATATTAAATATTACGCCACTGCCATGTAGTCTTGCTATTTACATTGTTATAAGCTAGTGGCCTGTGCATGTATTCCACACAGATTAATTATTTCAGTGCAGTGTTACTCTCAGGGAGCGTATGGTTTTGCTTGTGTAGGCTGAATGGCTTCTGATGAAACCTCAAGGTGGTGTCATTGGCGTAGCTAAGGGAGCTAGCGTTCAAATTTGAAAGTCCCCCCCAGGCCTCTACTTGAGGGGGAGGGGGGCAAATATTTGTAGAACTTTTCATATTGTTATATAATCAAGTGAGTGGCCCTGTTACATGTATTCCACACAGATTAGTTCTTTCCATGCGGTGTTACTCTCAGGGTGTAACTTGGTATATAGGGTTTGTTTCATTATCATTAGATTGTTAGATATTTTATATTTTTTTCTATTTATTTATGTTCTTTGCTTCTATTTTAAATTGGATGCCAATTGTAAAAACATTTTTTTTTATGTTTCATCAATTTTTTATGATGTTGAATGTCAAAATGCAGTACCCCTAAAGAGGCCCATCCCCTGGGCTCCTAAATCCCTATGTCATAATTGAAGTCAATAAGGACAAGTGAAAATTTGATAAGAGAGGAGACTCTCTAGAGCCGTGAGACAGTAAAGTCATATATTTGTAGAGAGTTAGATCTTGTTTCAATTAACTTTTCATTTGTGCTACTACTATAGCTCATTTTAAGCTGATTCAAGTTTGTTTAAAAAGAAACTTTTTCAAGTTTATTTTATTAAAAATTGATACGCCTTCTTCAGTTTATTGTATTAGTAGTCTGGAGCTACAAACCAGTGACAGATTAACAACAGTAATAAATTATTCTTTTAGTTTGAATGTGACTATGAGTATTTGTATGAGTAGGGGCCTATTTTTATTTCTCTTTTCTTATTTTTTTTTATACAGATCGGGTGCTGAGCAATTGTTGTGATGTAGGCTCAGATAAATAAGAAAATAGATATTTGGATAACTCTTACATTTCCCTGATTTCAGTAAATCTTATTTCAAAAAGTGGACAAGAAATGTTATCAAATGAAACAATAACAGCAGATAATTGTCTGCCTGTTGCATCGCTCAGTGACAGCCAATGTCACAAGAGTGTTCTTTTCAATTGTGGTAAGTAATCATAACACAAAAATGAAACTTCTTTTAAACAAAATTTTTTTGCTGAGTCTTAGTGAACACAACATGAAAAATAGGACAAGATTAAAGAAACAATAGATAACTAAACAATCTTCCATGTTAATAGGCTCTCCCAGTGGCGTAGCATCCATGGCGCGAAGGGGTTCAACGAACCCGGGCCTATGATCATTAGGGGCCCACACCAGTGACAAAATAATATGTGGGGAGTTTCATTGCCTTTTAGGCCCATGGGACGTGCCCAATAGGGGCCCATATGATCCTTAAATACTATATTGTTTTTAGAGCAGATTTCACTATACAGGGACATATACATAAATTAACTCTTTCAGCTAAAGTGTTTTTTTGCGGTGACGAAAATGAATTACCTCAACTAGCCAGAAAAGACAATAAATTAACACAAGTTAAATCTCTGGCAAAATTTACTAGCAAGATTATCAAAAATGTGCGAAATCTTTTCTATTTCTTAAATTTAAACTAATATAATATCTCTTTGTACATAAATATGAAACTCCCACCCATTACACAGACCATGTTTTTTTTTCTTATATGATATATACCTAACAATAGAATATACATGTATATTAGTCCTATTTTAAGTCTGCAATGTTTTTCAAATTACCTTTAGCTTTTGTTTGTTAACAACATGCTTTATTCAGTTATTATAATGGTACATTTTTTTAAATATCTATTTCATTTTATCTTTTGCTGTTATTAATGCCTTTATGTTTGTCAATAATACAGAAACATTTTTTAGACAAAAGCTGAATACAGATCTTTATTATTTTCAAGAAAATATTCCCAGCATGCTTTCAGAACACCAAACTCATAGTAAACAATTATTATATACAGCGGATACTGCTGTGTTTCCTATTAGTGAGGTAATTGTATTTATTTTTTTTACAATTCCAGTTGTTTTATCTTTTTGTAATCTTCATATGCTACAACTTGTTTTTAAAGTACTTTATATACCTATCGTTCTATTCTAATTGTTCTTGCTTTTTTTTTTCTGTTTCAGTTAGAACCAAAGAAGATATCTGGTATTTATGTATCTGATATATTATGTTAAATTTGTAATTGTTTAAAATACATTTTCAAAAGAAATTTGTTTATAAGTTCTTTAAAACAAAGAAGGCCTTTTTATTCAAAATAGTCTTATAAAAAATAAGAAACAACAGACTACAAAATATTTTTTGTGTGTATTTGAACAGATCTAGATGAGGTTGATGAAGAAGCCTTAGCTAATGAGGACAACTTCTTTGTTAATAACTGGTAACGGTTAGCCTTCAATTTTTTTTTCCAACTATTTATATTTCTTAAATGTGTATATAATTTTAAAATAAAAAACAACAACAATAGATCCATTTTATATATTTTTTAAATAAGTTTTACAGATGAAAAGCAACCCCTTGAAGCCAAATCCAGACTGATGATTGAGCTCCTTTCCTTAAGTTGCCAGTTGACAGCCTTACTAAACTTACCAAAATTCTCTGCAACAGAAACATAAGTGCATTGAAATTCTCATGATTAAATATAATATATACATCAATAATTAAAAATACTTCAGTTAGGCATATGTTGCTGTTTATATTTTTCAGATTGTTATAGATTTTCTTTAAAGCTAATTTTTAAAATGTTTTTTTTAATACTTTAAAATAGAATCTCATTCGAAAATTAATTTAAGTAATAAACTTCCTTTGCAACTATAGAATATTTTTTAAGCTATGTTTGGGTATGAATTTTAGTACCATTCTTAGTTTTTTTTATAAACTATCTTCATATTATGTATTACAGATGTTCTTTCAGATGATTATTATATCTCATGCATATGGGTTTATTTATCTAACAATGCCAGAGGTGTCTTTACCCAATAAGGCAATGTCATTGGCATAAGCAAGGTATTGTAGATGTTGGCTGTATATCGTCCCTGGTTGGTTGCGGACCTAAGTACTTATTAATTGTCCCCCTTGTGTTTATAAGTACATTCGTTTAGTGTCAAAGTGAACACTCTACTTGTGTTTAATCCTACATTCATGTGAGTTTCTTCATTTGCCTGTACTATGAGTTTTTGAGTTGTTTAATGTCCAATTTGATTCCCATTTATCTAATTCTTTTAGTCTAATTTTTGTTTCTGTATTAGTGCAATAAAGTAGGTAATTCATGTAAATTGAAAACAGTAGTGGCTCTAAGTAATACTCCTTAAGATACATTTGAGTTTACTATTATTGCTAATTTGGACCCATTTATGGTTACAGTTGCTCTCTACCTATCATGAAATTTTGAATCCATTGGTGTAATGGACAATAAAGTGCCTAAGTATTTTAAATTTTTAAGCAAGCTCTTTAGCTGTGAAATTTGATATTTAAATTTCATATGCCACGGACTTCCAAAATCCATGTTGGTAAGGACATTATTTTTATCTAAGTGGTATGTGTTGCCATACATTATGTTTTCTATTATTTTACATGCAGTCTTGGTGAGTGGAACTGGTCTGTAGTTCCCTGAATCACATTCAAGCAGAGGGGAGACATTAATTTCTTTCTAGTCCCTTGGCAATCTATGCAGGTGAAGTGAAGCTTGAAAAACTGGTGCAAGTTTATTTCTTAGTTCTTTGAGTAACCTAGATGTAGTTTTAAATTTTCCATATTGTTTTCAAGATGGGTTAATGGCATTACATATTAGAAACTTACAATAATTCAACTGAAATGTACATTGATACAACAGTCTTGCTCAAACTTAAATTTACACTAGGAGTTAATGTTATAAAGGATGTAGAGGTGCAATTGATTATTAATTGTGTAAAAAGTTGATTTAATATGTTTTAACCTGATTGATTCTTTTTTCTACAATCAGTGATTTGTTGTTTTTATTGCTAATAAATCCTTGTTTATCTGTCCTGTTTCCTAGAAATTTTGAAATCTTTTTAACTGGTACCACTAGTTACATTAATTACATGCTCCTTCAAAGAAGATAATTATGTATAGTATAATTACAAATAAAGCACCTATTACATTTGCCTTGATGCTCACTAACAAACAGCACTTATAAAAATTTTTTTTTTCAAGAGAAACTTTTTAATTTTTACCAAACCCTTTTTCCTCACACAATTTCATTTTTTGTTACCACCCTGCACATTTGTAATAAATACTAAATCATCAACTTTGTAATAATACTAAAAAAAAAAAGAAATAGGAAAATGGAAAATATAATGTTTAAAAAGGCAATCACTATATATTGTTTTCAAATACAACCTCTTATAATTAGATCTAGATCTACATTTACTTTAAAATAGTTCAACTATGTAAGGATGACTGGCTGGTAGTTATTTCTGTGATCTGAATGTAAACATAAGTTGGTACTATTTCTGCTATCTGAATTGTTGACAGTTCAACAAATTAAGCGATAGGTGAAGGGAATTGTCAACATAATTATTTGCTTGGTATAAGGTTTTTGATTTGTGCTGTTTTTGATTATTTATTTTAATTCGAAGGAATAACATCAAATTAGAAGAAATTGAGCTACACTTTAAATGTGAAATAACTAAATAATAATGATATAATGCAAAGTTACTTCCCTTAATTGTGCCATTTAAACGTGATCTATACAACTTGCTCGCAATGTCTCAAGTAAAAAGAGTAGTGCTCAAAAGTCTGATGGTGTGTACTTAAGAAAGCGAATTGAGAAGTGTCATTTAATGTCCTCACACTTTCCACTTAATGTACTGAAATAAATAACTAGTGGGCCACCCTTGAATTAATCTCTCCAAATAGTGTTCAGTTTAAACTCAGAATGTGCAAAGTGTTCCGTTAAGGGAAAAGGCCTAAGCTTTGACATTCGCAGTCTGAACGCCGCTATTCGCAAAGAACTGCAAGCTGATGGTGTGCGGTGTCTAATACTGTGAATTGCTTGCCTTATGATCGAAGGCTGCAAATAAAAATTTTAAAAAATCTTATTTGAATGGATCAGTCATATCTAGACCAACAACAAATCTTTGCAATTAGAAATATTTTTACCAATTGTTGTCAAGTGCTATTTCATGCTTTTAGCTTTCTCAATACGCTATATCAATATCACTAATTTGGACCAGTTAAAAGTGGGGGGAACGACATACTGACCACTCTCACTCTGCTAGTGAGGTGCCTAAGAATATAGAAGATTGTATACAGGGGGCGTGGCGTAGCTAGGGAATGGTAGCCCCTTGCATTATTACATAAGATTATGTACGCTACTTGATAAATATTTAAGACTAAATTCAAATTGGTACAGTATATCAGTAAAATCTACAAAAATTAATCATTAAAGATTCTTTTAATGAATAATGCCTTTGTTTATTGGCGCAATAATGCACAACTGACCAATCTCAATTCATTTTTTCTGTGCAGCAAAGGCATCATCCACATCGATACTGTCTAGTATTTGTGACTCCACAGACATTAAGTCATGCTGGTAAGTCTTTCTTGCGTCATTGTGCTCCTGAGATGGTTTTTGATTTTTATAACTTAAGCTTTGAGAATGATTTCACATGACGCAATGGAAATGGCCTGAGTTAGCAGTATTCGGATGGAGGTCGAAAGGCTTGAGCACACATCATTACCTTACGAAGCCAGCTTCCTCAATATGTCATTTGGTGATTGTGGTACTGGTTTGTTGATGAAAAGTGCTCGTGCATTAATGGCATCATTGAACAAGCGATTTGCCTGTATTTCATCATACAAACAGGAAAACGTTATCATCCATAGACTCCAAGAGATGTGTTGGTTCAAGAAGAAACCCAAAGCTGTTCACATGGTTTTCCAGCCTTTGAAATCTGTCCAACACTTCTGTCGCAATACGTTTGAATTACAGTTCTATTGACAGTCCTACAACAGAACTCAACTCCCCATCAAGTCTTTTCTTTCTTCCGGTTGTTTTGATTTCGGAAATCCATAGCATTCACTACCTTCTTTTGCTTTTTCTATGGATTGGGTGATCAGTTTCGTCCGTTTCTCATGATTTTGCAGAAAGCATCAAACGGTTTTACTTTCTTCAGCAGCTTGCGTATGTACGGCCCAGACGTTTGTAGTTTCTTCTGAACTATATTAATTGGGCGCAGGAACTTTGACCAGAATTCCAGATAAGCAAAAAAAAAAAAAAAAAAAAATCCACTGCATGTAGAAGATTCTGTGCACTGCTTCTAGTGTCCATTCTTTCAGTTGTTGATTCAGAAAGTTTCTCCCAACAGCTTTTTGTCGAGACGCAATGAAACTGCCGACGTAACTTCTCTTGTGGACTTTTTTAAACTCCCGACTCCAGCTTCTTTCAGTTTGGTCCATCTCTGAGGTGAATTGGAAAAAAAGTTGAACAATTCATGTACAGTTCCAAAAAACAAAAAAAAATGGTGACAATGGTTGGATCTATCTTAGCAGAATGAATTCAGAAATCAATTCAGAAATTATCAACATGCAAGTAAAAAACTATTTGTGGTACCTGTTCTTGATGAGAAACATTTGGAGTGAACAAACTTGCTTGACTTTCCCAACAATTGATTCCCTAACTTTATTGCCCATCAAGTTAATAAATTCATTTTGAGTTTTTGGTGACTGATAATGTATCCTGACATATTCAATTCTATGTAAGTGGTGTTTCGTAACTTCATCAAATTCTGCAAGAAATTTCAAAGATGCTAGGAAGTTCCCAGGATTGGGTGAACTCAGTTTTTCGTTGTGACCACGTAAACTTGAGTTTGTTTTTACTATGTATTTAATAGCTGCTGCTACACGCTTCAGAATATCTCTCCAATACTGCTGTTTTTTTTTTTTAAATAAAATTTGCGCATGAAACATGTGACAGTTCATCTGGTTCTGCCTTAAGCTTTTCTTCTTCCAACTTCCACTTCAAAAAAGAGCGTCTGTGGTGGACTTCTTCTTCATGTTCTTACAGTCTCTCAGGTTTCTTCCATTTGGTGAAACCAACTCCAGATTTACACTGTGCACTAGATGTCTTTTCTGGTACCTCAGTACAAAACATATCCCAAGTGTTGAGAGAAGAGGAGCCAAGATCGGTTGCAAATTTCTCCTGTTTGAAGATTTCTTGTGAACCATGATAATGTCAACAAAACGAATTTCGGACACTCATTTGGGGGACCTCCACCGGAGGGATCTTCAAATTCTCCCCTGATCCCCCCACTCTAGCTATGCCACTGATTGTATAGTTATCTATTGTTTATTTCAAACTTACTTTAAAGCTGTGACCTATAAAGGGGACTAATTGAGTCAGCTTCAGTCACTTCAGTCAAGTACAATTCCTTTCCCTAGTTCGAGATACCAAACAAAATAATTAATAACCAATAGTTAATTAACTGATTGGTTATTTTTTTTTAATTGATTCTTGTGTTGTCAGGAAAAAAGAAATTTTGCAAAATTTCAACTTGATCCGAGATAAAGTGTCGGAGAAATAACAAACTTTTTAACCGATTAAGTTGATATAACCTTTTTAATGTGTGTCATTATAATAATAAATATAATATAAAGGGTCGAAAGTGTTAGTAGTGGGCGTACGCCTGATTAAATTGAGAAGGCAGAGAAAAGTCAGATATTGTACGTAGAACTTCTTTTTTTTTTTTTTTTGTTGATATGGTGAAATAAAAGGGATAATTAAATTTATGTCATCAATATAAAGCGGGTCGTTCCAATTAAAGTCAGAGAACAGTGATACGCAGGATGAAAAAAAAAGTAGGTTCCAGAGAGAGAAGGAAAATTATGTGTCGGGAGGTGTTCCAATTCAAGTAAAAAGTCTATGTCAGAGAACAGGGATGTCTAGGAAAAAAAATGTTCAAGAGAGAAAGGGAATAATTGGAAGCGGGCTGGCTGTTCCAATTCACTGAATGTAACATACTAGAAACCAAGGGCTAGAAAGTATGCAGCACATTCATTGGAAGTTCGGGAAAGGATTTCTGCCCTAAATAAACAATACATAGCTTCAGAACTAATAAACAGGCGTAGGCAGTAGGTAATGCTACTTGCTAGTATACCGATATATATATATATGCCTATATTTGTGTGTGTGCATAAATATAGCTGTTAACAAACTTTCAAGGCATTATGATAACAACAATAAAAATGAGTGTTAAAATGACAAACTTATCTTTAAAAAATAGAAAAATTTAGGTGTTCTAAATGGCCTTATTGAAGAATGTTGTTTGTTTGAGATCAATGGGGAACGAGTTCCAAACCTTTGGTCCATGCACTTATAAAAACTCACAAATCGTAGGCTAATTTTAAAGAATGGAATGGGTTGCCAGGAAAACCAACGAATTAGCAGAGTTTAAGTCGTTGATTAACATACTTGACTAGATCGACGCATGAAATGAGTAGGACGTAATTATCTTATATTTTGAAGTAGCATCTGTTGTATAGGATAAGGTATATCTGTCCTTGGCATGAAACGTACAATAATGAATGAATGGTTTTAAAAAAAGTACTATATTGGCAGCACCAATTTACCCGGAAACGGAAAATAAAGAACTTTTGCAAGTCACGGATTAGAAAGATCCATTATTAATTTTTTATCGGCTCAACATTTGGGTTTAGAAGTTGTCTACCAATAAACTCATTTTGTCCTATGAGTATACCAATTTTCCCCCGATACATAAGGTCTAGATCTATTTACACACAAACTAAGTCTATTATTTTACATCGAGTAACACATTGTAAATAGTAATACTATTCATTTTGGATTTAAATTTAACAAACAATCAGATCTACAATGGTAAGTATATGAATAGATATTTATAGATCTAATATCTACTCTACTCACTACTGATACTTAGTGAAGTGATAGTTATGACTTATCATGATACTGAATGTGTCTTAGTTAGTCTCTAGTATTAGAATTATGAATTAGACGTGTATAGTTATACTTATCTTCTTACCTTATATAATACAGATGTTACTTCAAAAAAGATGATTACGTCCTATGCGTCATGCATGCATTTAGTTAGTCATGCATATTAACCAATGACTTAAATTCTGCCAAGTCACTGGTTTTTCTGGCTAGCTCAGGCAACCCATTCCATGCTCTGATAGCACTAGGGAAGAAGAAGTATTTGTCCTAGCATATGGGACGAGGAATGTGCCTTTATCTTTGTGTCTTTCAGAGTATTTTATTAAATTTTGTTTTGTATTTGAAGATTATGGTTCAGTGTTTTATGTATAATTGCTACTTTACTTTTGAGTCTTCTGTCCTGAAGGCTTTCTAAATTTAGTGATTTTACTAATGGTGTTACTCTAGTCAAATGTGAATATTCGTTTGTTATGAATCTCACTGCTCTATGTTAACAATTATAATATATTAACTTTTTATATTTTCAACCTATTTAAGTCATTGGTTAATATGCATGACGCGTAGGACGTAATCATCTTCTTTTTTGAAGTAACGTCTGTATTATATAAGATAACATAAGAGGGTTTCTCCAGTACTGGTTACAACTAAGTGTTGGTTCACTAAAAAGTCAGTATTTCATAAGATTGTTATTCAGATGTGACACATTACATTGCATTAAGAAATGGTTAATCTATAAATTTTGATATTTTGAGCTCATAAGGTGCTAGGGAAATATTGAAATTGTAAAAAATGTGTGAAATTTCTACCCAAAATGGCGGCTTTTGATGTAACATGAAACACCATGGTATGATGGAATTATTATCGTACTAAAACCAAGGGGCATAAAACGTCCATCTTTGTTGGGATATGTTAACAAGATCCTCATATTTCAATGTCATTATTTAGTTTTTCTCAAGGTTATCAAAATATTGATTAAACACGGCCACAAAAATGCGTTTGAGGCGCATCGCGATGTGTTCCACTTTATACGAAATTACAATCCTCTATGAATTGTAAACAAGAAATAAATAATATGCTCAACATTGCATTTCTGTTACAACAAGCATTAAAGATTTCTTTTAAAGTATTTTTTTTTTCTTAAAAGCTTTCTAAACATGCATAAGGAGCTTAAAATAGGTCGAGGTGTCCCAAATGAAGCGCCTGTGCTGCGTGTGTTAAGAATGGGATTATTTTTCCCACGACACTACTTTTTATGAATGAGAGTTCTTTTGAGCATCACAGGTATTTTGTAGAACAAAAGAAGTGCCGTTTCTGCTGGAAATACTAGCGTAGTAATTAACAGGAGTACTTAAACTATAGCGTGTCCCACAATTAACCATTGATGCGCCTCAAGCGTCGACATGATCAATCGCCGGGAATCTCGCACAAAAATCTCATTTAATCTGTTTTTTGTGATCTTTTGTGAATCAACAACCCATCAGGTATGTAGATATTTCATTATTCTACTGAAATTTAAGCTTATTACAAATAGGTTTTATTGCAATATCCTAATCGAAGTGCTTTTTTATTACGAGGTTACTAAATTTTACCATTCAATCATGACGTCACGTGAAGCGCCTTGAATACAATTTAGTCTTAAATCGTAAAGTTAATCAATTTTAAAGCCTGTTACTAAACAAAAGTTTATATTTCTAAAACAATTATGTTGATGTAATAGTAGATGTGTGTAGGGTTTTAAAATAATTCATTTGTTTTTATTTTGAGAAGTAAATTGGATTAGGCGCTCCATGGGACCCCGTGTTGGTGTTTTCCATGCATAAATTATGGCGTCACATGTAGCGTCTAATACGAGTTCAGGATTTGTTAAGTTTTCTGTATTCATGGAAAGTTTCAATTAAGATTAAATGATTTTAATATATGTAATAAACTATTTTCATAATCATTTTAAATGAACATTTTTTTTTTGACATCTTTCATTTTATATTTTTTGTAATTTTACTTTACATCGTTTGGGGCGTTTCAGTGGACACTACTCCTTTTGTTTACAAATGGTGTCCTAGTTTGCGTCTGTTAAGACAGTTAAGTCCAAATAGATTTTAGTGATATTTTGTTAAAGATTTTACAGTGTCAGATAATATTAACTACATCTAAAAGAAATTAAGCTGTACTGTTTAAGAAATAATAAAAATTTACTTATTACTGCAAATAAGATTTAGATCTATTTGATTTTTCGTTTGAGGCGCATCTCAGACACTTGTCTTTAAAACTTTAAAGAGCTAAACTCTAGATCTAGACTGACTAGACCTAAATCTAGATTTACTCTAGATCTAATTATGTAATTCATTATCTAGATTTACTCTAGATCTAGACCTAGATCTAATTATGACAAATTATGTAATTCATTATATTATAGCTAGATTTACTCTTGATCTAGACCTAGAGTAGAGTACAAGAGTCTAGATCTAATTCAATATCTAGATTTAGATCTAAACTAGATTATTAGATTAGAAATCATTAGATCTTTTATGAATCTAGACTAATGACTAGACTAGGTCATTAATGACTAGATTTAGAATCTAATTCTAGATTTAATAATATATTTTTCTTTAAATTGACAAGTATCTAGATCTATATTATAGACCTATTCTATATTAAAATGTATAGTGTATCTAAAACAAAGTTTGGTTTAACCTGCACTTAATTTCCATTGTGTTGTTTATACAGTATATTCAATTATATTGTATTTAGTTCTTTCAGTCTACCACTGAATGATTAAAACTTAAGTTAATATAATTAACAGTACTAGTCCCATACTATTAATTGAGTCTATCCCTATCAAGCAATTATGGGCATTACTAGACTAGATTTAAATAATGCACCAATATATAATATATGTTTATGAAAGTTATTAGTATATATAATAGATCTATTTATTTAGATACTTAACTTATACATTTTTATAAATTACAGATTTCAGTAATGGAGTATCTGTTAGAGTTTCAAGGCGTCTACAAGCCAATAAAGACTAAATTTACAAGCATCAAAGCCTGAGTCTCTAACACGTTTTGCTGTTTTAGAGCGGAGAGAAAAGGAAAGGTTGAGAAAAGCTGCTTACAGGGCCTAGTTAAGCCCACATGAAAAAGCTTGGATAAACAGAAACCGCAAAGAAAGAAAACAGCAAGCTAATAGTCCACTTAGTGTCATCTCAGCAGAGGTTGGTGAATCACTAGGTACTGGATTCCAGACTCCAGTGGCAAAAAGAATGGCTGTTTCAAGGGCTTAGATGAAATTGCCTAGGTCACCCAAGAAATATGCTGCAGTTTTTGATGGTCTCACACAAATATGCTCCCCAAGAAAAAGTAAAGCTGTCCATGACATACGCTTTCTGCACCTACCTGAGAGAAAAAAGCTCATCTTTCTAAACAACATTGAAGAAAGTATCAAAACCTAACTACACTCCACCAGCAAAAAAAAAAGGTCAGATGTCTAGTGCTCATAGACAAGTACTCTGCAGTATCCTTAGTAAGTACAACAAACTCAGAGATTGTGCTACTCATTTCTAACATTTTGGTCTTCCAAGAAGTTTTATGTCCAAGTGCAAATCAGAACAAATTGCAAGAAAAAAAAAATGAAGTGATTGCATTGCACAAAATGCCTTAAAAACAATATTCATTTTTTACAGTAGAGAGGATGTCTCAAGAACTGATTCCTCTCAATCATCTGTTAGTGCTCAAACATGAAAACGTTTCATGCAAAAGCTACTTAACATAAGATGCAGTGTTGCTTATGTGAGTTCTGTTTGAAGATTTTTTTTATATAGAGGGCATTAATAAATTTCTGATCAAAAAAAGACACAGAGAGCTGACATTAAAAAATCCAGCTTCATCACTCGGCTAAACTCTATGCCCAAGAACTAATGCCAATTGTTTTCATAAGCTGCAGTGCATTGAAAGATCATATAGCAACTGTGGTGTGGATTTAATTAACAAGTATTGAGCCTTTAAAAAATTGCACGGATGAATTAGCAGAGTGGAGTATAGTATATGGTCAAAGATGACGGATGAGTATGTTCAGAGTGATGGTACACTGCGAAAGGTAACAAAGTGGCAACCAGTAAATAAAGAAGGATCTTTCAATGTCCTAGTGAGAGGTATTACACCTAACACTACTGCTTACAGAAATAGAAGCTGTTTCTGCTTTCCATGCAGAAATTCATATGGCAGTCAGTGCCTGCTTGATGAAATATGTGGATCTTTGGAAGGTGTTCAAACTTCAGAAACAAAATGGTAAGTACTTGTATTTATTTATTTTTAAACAGCACTTTACAATTATCTGAGAAAAAACATTATTCATTTTAAAATTACCTAATTGATTTCTAAATGAAATTGTTTCTTTTTCTTCAGTAGTGCAATCTCAGTCAAATCTTGAAGACTCTTTGGATGTCAGTCCCATATGCTCAAATTCAAAGGTAAAGAGCTTTTACATATAAACATTTTAAAAATTTTCATTGAATCTTATGTTACCTGTATTGTATAAGTTGTTTTTTAATAATATACCCTGCTAAATAATTTTAGACTCATTTTAGAAATTAAGTATTTCAGCCCCATGTTGTTTGTTTTTTCAGGCCCAAACAATTTCCTTCACTAATCAAAAGTACATTGTAAATAGCTGTGTGATAGTCAAGTATGGAGAAATATTCTATCCAGGTATAATTTTTTGCACTGTGTACCTTTTAATTTCAATAAACAAGTTCAAAGTATGTTTTAGATTGAAGTATTAACTTTTTAACATTGCTGGTAATTTATTCTAACAGGAGTTGTGATAGAAGTCCTGGATGATCAGCGCAGAAATAATTTTTTTAAATGGCACAGAAATAAAAAAATATATTTGTATATCCAGACGTGCAGGACATACAGTTAGTGTATGCAGACATGATTGTTACTGAAGTGATGTTGATACCAAATGGCAATAGAGTGGAATGTTTTGATTTCTGAATTTGTCAAATAAAATCTGTGTACAGTTTTATGCGTTTTCTTTTCTTTCTTTTTTTTTTTCAAACCTTTTTCTGTGTGTTAATACTAACAAAAGATATAAAATATATATTTGTCAATAATTCAAAATAATAATGATCATTCACTTGTGCACAGATAAGACAAAAATGTACACTTATAAACATTATTTTATAAAATGGTGTCCCATGAAGCACCCGCGACATTTTGTGAAATTAAAGCAGCATTTTTACAAATAGTGAACTTAATAATAAGTCTAATGGATCACTTTAGTGCAAAAATAAAATAATTTCTATATTCTCACAGAATATCTTTTAAAAAAACTTGTAGGTGGTGTCCCAATTTTTGAATTGAGCTCAAATCCACTTTTTCTGTGCAAAAGCATAAATTTCAGTATCTAAAGACTAATAACATTAAAGACAGTTATATTATGCTAAAATACAATGAATTTATCAATTAGTAGTTGTTAAATTATCAAGTGGTGTCCCAGTGATGCAAAAGGGAGTACCCCATGAATAGACACTGCTGTCAAAATCTACATCTTGCAATTCATTTTCTATTGATAAATTCTTAAAGTGAACTGGTTGAAGAAGTGAATACAATTGAAATGAAACCAAAAACTTCAACTTTAATTTTTAGCATAATGTGACACTTTTTGGCACCAGTACTGGCAAAACACTCATAACTAATTTAATTCGTATGCGAATTGTGTGATTTCTTTACTAAATTAAAATTGTCTGCCCACTAGGGGGGAGAGAGGGGGCTGTGTTGGTCGGCCGAGTGGGGGCGATCACCCCTTCATCCGCCAGTGCCTGGTCATGCGGTTTGTGCGCTGGACTGTCATTTGGATTTATCGATGGTCCTGGGTTCAAACCCTACCCACTCTCATCCCCTGTCGTCTTGCAGGAGGTTTGGACTAGGAAGTAAACTATCTAAATCTTCAACTCTGAAGGGACATCCGAAACATGTAAAACATTTAACAAATATAATTTAAGATCTATGCCTAGTAGATGATAGATCAGATCTAGATTTATATAAAGGGTATATATAGAGGATTCAGCTATTTAGGCAAGAATGGCCATCCTTGCCTGTACTATACTACAAGAGATCATCTGTATTAGAAATTTATTAAATGAATAAATAAAAAAGCACAAACATTTAACACACAATTAATCATGCAAACATAAAATAAGTCTAAAAGCCAGTGTAGAAGTCAAAGTGATCATTCCAGTGACCTAATTTAGGTAGAATAAGTGTGCTGTAATTTTTTTTTTTTTTTTTTTTTGTGTTAGGATTTATACATTGTTACGTATCTAGGCGTTGTTTTTTTTTTTCTTTCTTTGACCTGTTGCGGTCGAGAGACGGGTAGGTTGTCCGCCCCTTGTGTAATAAGTTTTTTTTTTTTATTCGTCAAGCCACACAGACAGTGACCGGTCCTTGACCTGTGTGTGTACCTCTGGTTGAAAGGAGGGTGTTTTTTTTTTCTTCTGTCTCTTTGAAGAGCGTTCTAGATCTGGGAAATTGATGACGTATTTGGTTCGAGAAATTCCTAGATTTGTCTTGAGATCGACGCGCGGTAGATTATATAAAGACCGCCCGCGTGACGTTGACAGACAGACATACGGAGACAGCCGTGAGACAGAATAGCGGAGACATTGCGCGACCCGTGCGTGGTATACCATTTAAAAGTAGAATTCAATTCGTAATACGTGACAAAAGAAGTTTGAGGGCTTTCGTCCCGGATATTTTTCTGAACCTATTTTCAGCTTACTTGAGTAATTTTGTAAAGGCGAAGTTGACTTTAACAAAATTTTTTTTTGTGTCAAAGAGTCGGAAGTAAAGTATCAATAGTATTGACCAAACTCTCTTAAGGTTTTTTTGTTGTACTGATTTTGTACTGTATATTTACATTGTATACATATTTTTGCTTGTAATAGTTGTTAGTTAGTCATGGATATTCAGGTTTTTCTTGCAAATCCCTCTGTGGAAGAGCTTGATGCTTTTACTAGGAAGGAACTGGTCCTTATTTCTAAACATTTAGGGTTAAAAATAAAATCAAATGCCCTTAAACAAGAAATCAGAGATAACATTGTAATCCATTATGTAGACGAGGAAGTGTTTTCTGAAGACCTTTTAGAAACCCTTAGACCCGATGAGGGTAAATCAGATTTAGAACTTCAGATAAAATTAAAACAAATGGAAATAGAAGCCCAGACGGCTAGAGAGCAGAAAGAAATGGAAATAGAAGCCCAGAAGGAAATTAAACAAAAAGAATTAGAGCAGAAAGAAATGGAAATGAAATTACAAATAGAGTTAAAAAAATTAGAGTTAGCTGCTAATGTAAGACCAGATTCTTCCCCTGCCAGTCATACTGCTGAAGCAACAAAATTTTTGAAAATAATTCCACGCTTTAATGAAGCCACAATTGACAATTATTTTCCACAATTTGAACTTGCTGTGAAAAATTTTAATGTACCTGAAACTTTGTGGCCCACTTTGCTGCAAACAGTTTTGACTGGTAGAGCTGCAGAGGTATTTTGTTCTCTGACCATTGAACAACAAAAAGATTATAATGTTGTTAAGGCCTTAATTCTTAAGGCATATGAACTTGTTCCGGAAGCTTACCGAAAGCAGTTCAGGGATTGTCGCAAATCAGATGGCCAAACCCATGTAGAATTCCTGCGGGAAAAGGAGCGACGCTTTGAGAAATGGCTCACTTCCAGGGAAATCGGCACCGACTTTGCAAAATTCAAGAACCTAATGCTGATGGAAGAGTTCAAGAGTTGTGTGCGGCTGGACGTCCGTACGCATATAGCTGATCGTGGCGAGGAAGATGTGCACAAGGCTGCAGTGTTGGCAGACGATTATATAATATCACATCAATTTGCCAAGTATACGACGGATGTCAAGCCAAAACAAGTCAAACAGCCTGAGTCCATTGCTAGCAACTCCATCAAGAACAGCAGTACAAATGACAGAAAACCTACTACAAGTAAAGCTACTTGTTCCTACTGCAAACGAGAAGGCCATAAAATTGACGATTGCTGGAAATTGAGGAAGAGAAACGAAAAAGCTCCTTCAAAAGTCAGCGCTTGCACAGTACAGTGGTCGGCGAGGTTTACTCCCTCATCATCAAGTCATATCAAGAATACCTCGACACCACCTGTTTCAAATGTATTGACTGTACAAGACTCTCCGAAAATGTCTCCACGATGTTCAAATGACTCAACAGTGAGTTCTTCAAATTCATCTTTACGATGTTCTAATGACTCAAACAAGAGTTTTTCAAATACATCAAGCCGATGTTCCAATGACTCAAACAAGAGTTTTTCAAGTACATCAAGCCGATGTTCCAATGACTCAAACAAGAGTTTTTCAAATACATCAAGCCGATGTTCCAATGACTCAAACAAGAGTTTACCTAGTACATCACACCGATGTTCCAATGACTCTATCCAGAGTTTCCATAATACATCACCCCGATGTTCCAATGACTCTATCCAGAGTTCCCATAATACATCATCCCGATGTTCCCATGACTCTATCAAGAGTTCCCATAAGACATCCCCCCGATGTTCCAATGACTCCCTCAAGAGTTCTCCAAATACATCCAAAAGATGTTCTACTGACTCAAGAAAGAGTTTCTCCACTGCGTCTCCTAGAGATGTCAATGACTCCAGCGAGAGTTCGACCCAAGTCCAGTCTGCATCAACCAAAATTGATGTTTTATTAGAGGATTTTAAGCCTTTCATTTCGGAAGGATTTGTATCACTACCCGGTGATTCTACAAGTCTACGACCTATCACCATTTTGAGAGACACAGGTGCCTCACAATCGTTACTTTTAGAGGGTATCTTGCCCTTGTCAAAATCATCATCGACTGGGAAGAGCATCCTGTTACGAGGCGTAGAGCTTGGATGTATAGATGTGCCTCTACATCTAATCGACATAAAGTCAAATCTCATTACTGGACCGGTTGTTGTAGGTGTCCGACCAACATTACCATTGGAAGGCATCTCGTTGCTGTTAGGCAATGACTTAGCAGGTGGAAAGGTGATAGCCGAACCCATCGTCACTCAAACACCCGACTTATCTGCCACACCCGAGGAAGACCTAGAGTTATATCCAGCGTGTGCAGTAACAAGGGCAATGAGGTTGAAAGCATCTCAAGAAGAGAACGTCATCAAAGCCAACAGTAACCAAGATGATGTGGACTTGAGCACCACATTCTTTGCTTCTCTTGAAGAAGAACCAACGCCAAATTCTGAAAAGCCGGCATCAACTCGAAAACAGTTGATTGAGGACCAAAAGAAGGATCCAGAGCTCGCCAAACTTCGAGAAACCGCAATGACATCACAAGAGGCAGAGCTAGCATCAACGTGCTACTACATCCAAGATGATATGCTCTTCAGGAAATGGAAACCTCCAGACGCATCCAACGAAGAAGAATGGAGAATATGCCATCAAATCGTGTTACCAGAAAGATACCGAGCGTACATCATGAATCTGGCTCATGATACACCAATGTCAGGTCATCTCGGCATCCACAAGACATACCACAAGATTATGTCACACTTCTTCTGGCCACGTTTGAAGAAAGATGTCATCCAGTACTGCCGATCGTGTCATGCCTGTCAGATGGTTGGCAAGCCAAATCAAAAGATCCCTGTTGCTCCTCTGAAGCCGATTCCAGCCTTTGAAGAACCTTTCAGCAGAGTACTTATTGACTGTGTTGGTCCTCTCCCAAGGACAAAAGCTGGCAACCAATACCTGTTGACCATTATGTGTGCTTCAACTCGTTTTCCTGAGGCTATTCCTCTAAGGAACATAAAAGCATCGAACATTGTAAAGGCCTTAATCAAGTTCTTTACTCTATTTGGTCTACCAAAGTCCATCCAATCGGACCAAGGAACGAATTTCACGGCCAATCTTTTCAAGCAAGTCATGACTCAGTTGGGCATCAAACACTGCATGTCGAGTGCGTATCATGCCGAGTCGCAAGGCGCTCTTGAGCGATTCCATCAGACTCTCAAGAACATGATCCGAACCTATTGCTTTGAGCACGAAAAAGACTGGGACGAAGGAATCCACATGCTGCTGTTTGCAACCCGTGAATCCGTCCAGGAATCCTTGGGATTCAGCCCTTTTGACTTAGTCTTTGGCCATTCGGTGCGCGGTCCCTTGAAATGCATAAAAGAGACTTTGTTGTCACCAACAGCCACTGAAGGACTTTTAGAATATGTAATTAAGTTTAAAACTAGACTTTATGATGCTTGTGTTCTGGCCAAAAATAACTTACAAAACACCCAATCCAGCATGAAACGCTGGTATGATAGAAAGGCCCGTGTTAGAGAATTTTCTCCCGGGGATAAGGTGCTTGTATTTTTGCCCATACCAGGTCAACCCTTGCAAGCCAGATATTTTGGTCCCTATGAAATTGAGACCAAAATTAGTGACCTCAATTACACAATCAAAACTCCTGACCGTAGGAAAAAGACTCAGTTATGTCATATAAACATGCTGAAGCCTTATGTATCTCGGCCAGATCACTCAGAGAAGAGTAATTGTGTTTTAAATACAGTCAAAAGTTGTTCAAATAGCCATGTTTCTCCTATTGATGATGATATTGTAAAGGAGAAATTTGGACAATACAAAATACCTCATTCTTTTGTATTACAGAATTTGGATGTAAAACTGTCTCATCTGTCTTCGACAGAAAGGCCAGTTATCATGAAACTCATTAATGAATTTAATGACATTTTTTCTGATGTACCAAAACAGACTAATGTTATAATGCATGATGTAGATGTTGGCGAGGCTAATCCAGTCAAGCAGCATCCTTACAGGGTCAACCCTGAAAAACTTGCCATACTTAGGTCAGAAATCAAGTATATGCTTGAAAATGACCTCATTGAACCAAGTTCCAGTAGCTGGAGCTCCCCATGTGTCTTGATACCTAAACAGGACAAGACTTATCGTTTTTGTACAGACTACCGTAAGGTAAATGCTGTAACAAAGACCGATTCGTTTCCTATCCCTAGGATAGACGATATAATAGATCGTATTGGTGACGCTAAGTACATCACCAAAATAGACCTACTTTCAGGTTATTGGCAGGTTCCCCTGACTGATAGGGCAAAGGAAATCTCCGCCTTTGTCACCCCTGATGGTCTGTACCAATACAAAGTGATGCCATTTGGCATGAAGAATGCTCCTGCCACTTTCCAGAGAATGATAAATGCCCTGCTTGCTGACATGGAGAATTGCCACGCATACATAGACGATGTAGTAATTTTTAGCCAAGATTTTTCTAGCCATTGTAAACAACTGCATTGTCTTTTTACTAAACTGTTACATGCAAAAATTACTGTAAACCTGAGTAAGAGTGATTTTTGCCAGGCTTCCATCCAATACTTAGGCCATATTGTAGGACAAGGCCAGGTGAAACCTGTAATGGCCAAAGTAGAAGCTATCCAAGCTTTCCCTATTCCTGCTGATCGGAAACAAATCCGAAGATTTTTGGGAATGTCTGGATATTATAGAAAGTTTTGCGAAAATTTTTCTATCATTGCCAGTCCTTTAACAAACCTCCTGAGAAAGAACGTCCGATTTACTTGGACGGATGAATGTCAGAAAGCCTTTAACCAAATTAAGCAGATATTATCTAGCTCCCCTATTTTGATGGCTCCTGACTTCGGAAAACCTTTTAGGTTAGCTATTGACGCCAGTGACACAGGTGTTGGGTCAGTCCTTTACCAAGAAGATAATTTCCAAGTAGAGCACCCTATTTGTTTCTTTTCCAAGAAATTTAATAGACATCAAAGAAATTATTCTACTGTGGAAAAAGAATGTCTTGGGTTGATTCTTTCTATACAACACTTTGATTTTTATATCAGTGGGTCCAGATGGCCACTGGTTGTATTTACTGACCACAATCCCCTTACATTTATCCACAAAATGTCTGGCAAGAATCAACGACTTCTCAGGTGGAGTTTATTTTTACAAGAGTACAACCTAGATCTTAAACACATAAAAGGCAGCGAAAATGTTATCGCTGATGCCTTATCTAGATTGTAAAAAGTATTTTGATGTATATTTTTTTTATATATATCATGATAAATACATTCTGTAATGTAAATATTTTTTTTTAGTTCTAAAAAGATTTCCATTTCGTGGAAATGTAAACTTTTTATTTTTAGGAGGGAGGTGTTACGTATCTAGGCGTTGTTTTTTTTTTTCTTTCTTTGACCTGTTGCGGTCGAGAGACGGGTAGGTTGTCCGCCCCTTGTGTAATAAGTTTTTTTTTTTTATTCGTCAAGCCACACAGACAGTGACCGGTCCTTGACCTGTGTGTGTACCTCTGGTTGAAAGGAGGGTGTTTTTTTTTTCTTCTGTCTCTTTGAAGAGCGTTCTAGATCTGGGAAATTGATGACGTATTTGGTTCGAGAAATTCCTAGATTTGTCTTGAGATCGACGCGCGGTAGATTATATAAAGACCGCCCGCGTGACGTTGACAGACAGACATACGGAGACAGCCGTGAGACAGAATAGCGGAGACATTGCGCGACCCGTGCGTGGTATACCACTTGATCGTGTAAGTTAATATTTTGTTTCTTTTTTCCAAGGCCTTGCTTGCTTGTATTTGTAATTATATTTTCAAACTCTTGTATTGTAATATTTTTACATGCCATTTTTGTAAAAGGGTTTTGGTCAACACATCAATTCTGTATTGAGTAAATGTTTATTTTTCTTTCTTGTAACTTTATATTTGATTAAACATTAAGTTGATATTTTACCTTCCGATTTCTTGTGTCATTTTTTTTTGTTAATCATTGTAAGTCTTTGATTAAATTCAGACTTCTTATAAGTGACACAACTGCTATTCTATTGTCACGTTCCCCTAGGCAAGCCATTTAAAAGTAGAATTCAATTCGTAATACGTGACAACATATTTTGAAAACATCTTTTATTTCTTTATGATTTCATGTAAATAAGTGTGCTCTGAGGATGTTAAAATTTAGTTCATAATATAGAACCTAATTAAAATCTGAGTTTATTAAATAAAATGCCAAAATGTAGACACTGTTTGGAATAAATTTTGTTGTGAAAAAAATTTGTTTAAGACACATGGTCTCTTTTATTACCTTAAAGTTAATAACAAATATAGGTTAGGGGTACAAATATAGGTAGTCATCCTTATTCTCCTTAAACTAAAGAACATTTTGATACTTCATTTTCTTTTCTATGTCAAACCATCATCAAAAAATATGCTTTCAAAGTCAAAGTTTGAATTTGAATAGACTATAGGTGTTCTAGATCTATATATATATATATATATATATATAAAATCTGAGACTAGACCTAGATCTATAATCTAGATTACTCTAGTCTAGATCTAAGAGTAACATAGAGATAGGCTTCATAGATGAAGGAACCAAACCTGAACTGCTGGCCTTAATTGCACAGTGCACAGTACTAGACCAGCATTTGCAAAACTAAAAACAATTTGGGTAGACCAGGCATGTCAAACTCATTAAGGTGTATGGGACGCATAAAAACTTACTATGACCTGAAGGGCCGCAGCCAAAAATCAGTTGGAAAACAGCCTACTAATTGTATGTAAATTAGAAACAATACAATAGAATACGCAGGAATTAGTGGAATACCTGTCCCTTAGTTAGATAAATTTGTAGTGCTACTGTAATAATAAAAAATTACAATGGTTATGCATTATTTTCGTTGTCCTGATGCTTGATATCTTTTCTGGGATACAAGTTTATTAATGTCAGGTTGAAGTTTGTTTGACACTGACACTTTCAACACTGATGAGAAAAATTCGATCAGATAATCTTGTAAGGTGAGGTGTTTTGTAGCTTTCATAGTGGAAAAATAATCAAATTTGTGTCCAATGTCATCCAGAAACATTGAAAATTGGCGATTATTTAAGCTACGGTCACAAATAAAATCAATAAAGACTGGAACTGGTCTTAGTACATGTTGAAACTGTAATAACTTTGCGCATAATGCTTCTTGGTGAATGATGCACTGAAAATGATCAAATTTAAAATTAGCATCAGTCTCTTTTTTTGCAAGCAGCTTTGCACTAGCAACATTTCTAACCCAATCATGGTTGGTGTTGGTGCGCACATTGCGCTTTCTGTTGCTAGACTAGCTAGCTTTTGCAAAGGTAAATTGTACTGCAATATCACCTCCTGTAATTTCTTAAAAGCATCCAACTGTTCTACATCTGTATGAAATTACCACATCTAGTTCATTGTAACATAAATTTTCGAAAATCCTTTTTTTCCAAATATCTTATCATTATAGAATACGAATTTGATTGTTACATTTTAGTTTTTTGTTGTTTTATTTTACCTAAAAATTAGCGTTGACGGTTAATTGCTTAATAATTTAACATTATTTTGATAATTCTTGAGGTAGCCAAGAGGGCTGCATGCAAAGTGGTCGCAGGCCGCATGCGGCCCGCAAACACTGATTGACATGCCTGGGGTAGACAAAGGCATAGCTTTGACACTATTTAAGTAAAATCAGACTGAAAATGTCACTGATGAGTGATGTGCTCCCTGGTCTCGGCCACATTGAAACATTCTTAAATGCTTGCCAATCTTGAACGCTGACTGCAGATCTTAAGAATATGATTCAATGTGTTCACATCAACACTCAATCAAACTTAAGGATGCTACAGAAAGATCCTTGGTATCACAAATGAAGAGATTAGAAACAGGAGTAATACAGCATTTGGACCTCATGATAACCTGCTAACCTCTGTCAAAAGATGCAAACTTAAACTCAGTTGCTATACCCATATCACAAGATCCTCAGGGCTCACAAAGATTTTCCTGCAGGGAACAGTAATAGAAAAAAAATGAAGAGGCAGACAGTGAAAACAATGGGTAGACAACATAAAAGAATGGACAGGCTTGTCATTAAATGAAATTCTAACCAAGGCAAAAGACAGAGAGGAATGGAGAAAGACTATTGACAAATATTGTGTGGTGCCCCAATGGTTCAATATGTGAAGGTGAAGTACATAACAATCTAGATTTTAAGTCTAGTGAATGCTACTAATAAAATATATATAGGTATAGATCTAGATCTAGTGACAAGTAGTGACTGATATCTAAAGACAGTACTGTCACAGTATAGTCTAGATATTACATGTATTAGAATACTTAAAATCTAGATCTCTATCATCAATAAAATCATCTAAAGATTAGATAAGTAGTGATAGTCACACAAAAATATAGATCTATTCTAGTAGACCTGTCAATGGAAAAAGTAGATTTCAGTTGATCTATTCTAGATCTAGTTATTTGACTAGCACTAGACCATACATGGCTGGTGTCACGTACACAGTATCTATATTTAGCTCGTCAGCAACCTCGGGTAATTTCTCAGGTGGAGATATGTTAATTAGTGTAACTTGGGCTGCATTTATTAGTTGCAATGAGCTACGTGGGACATGTGACATAGCTTGAGCCCGGGAAGGTTCTGGTTTATTAGTCAGTCATTGTATGGAACTTGGAAGTGAAACATCTACTAAAGCTTTGTATTAGAACTCAATTATATTATTGTGTAGATCTATCATTTTATTCAAGTACGTTTAACCATTGTAATTATTTGTGAATAGCTTTTTCAAGTTCTGAATTAAAGTAATTGTTTTAGACGAAGAGAAGTTTCTTCATTGAATACAGTAATATACTTAGATCGACTTAGCGATAGACAACTTCTAGATGATCAACTGGCAACATTTTGAATGATCGTATTATCAACTAGATCTAGCTACTTCTATACGATCATCTTATTAAAAGAAGATTTCAAGATCCTTGGCAATCACGATCATTGTTAGTGTGATGTAAACGAAGATAATCTTCAACGTGACATCTATCATTGCATCTTCATAGACATCTGACATCCACTAATTAATGATTGTGACATCTGGCACCTCCGACCTTCGATAAAGATCATCAAAAAAAAAAATTTTTTTTTTTCAAGATCTAAGGAAAAATTTTCAAAACTTCGTCAATTACAAAACTTCGATTTTCTTCAACTTGAGAATAGTTCTACTGTGTTCAAAGGTCAGTTCGGTTATCGATATTTTATCTTATCATAAATATAGATCTACGATCGAGTTTTCACTATAACTCTCGAGATCTAATATTATTATTTTGTATTGGCATTGGCAATAAGACCAATATCATTTAACTGGCACGATACATAAGCCCAGTAATATTTAGCTGGCATAACATAAGCCCAGTATTATTTAACTGACACAGTAGATAAGCCCAGTATCATATAACTGGCATTAGTATTATAGATAAGCCCAGTAGCAATTACCTGGCACTATAATCTATCAAGTAGACATTTCTACTATTTGATATCAAGTCAATCGTACAAAACGACGACTTTAATACTACAAGTTCTACTAGATCTACAATCTCAAGAGAGAGAAAGTTCATGGCCTTGTACGGCTCAGCAATATTTCATTAACCTGATACGGTTCCATAAATCTACACTTCCTACAACGACTCCAGCAGTAGACATAGTCCTACTGTTCAAGATTATTAGCCAGTGACAGCATAACTAACATTGTTACATTCAAAAAGTACTATATTAATATTCAAGTTAATATATAATAAAACACAAGAACTATACAATGGATTCAAAGCCTAGAGATAGAACACAAAGAATGTCAGAATATCTTGAAAAAGGAAAAATATTGAAATTACTGCCACATGAATTAATGGCCTGGGCAAAAGAGCAAGCAGACATAGACGAAGAAAAAGAAGAAAAACGTGAAGAAAAACAAAGACAAGAAGCAGAAAAACAAAGACAAGAAGCAGAAAAACAAAGACAAGAATTAGAAAGACAAAGACAAGAAGCAGAAAGACAAAGAGAATATGAGACGAAGAAACGGCAAGAAGATAAAGAAGCTGCTGAAAGACAAAGAGAACATGAAAGGGCACAAATGGAATTTGAAAAATTGAAAATGCAACATGAAGAAAATAAACTAAAGTCAGACTCAAAATCAACAGAAGCCAACACTAATCAAGCAAGTTCCAATGTCTTTGATCGATATAAACTCATGTCAAAGATTCATTCATACAATGAGTCTACAGACAACATGGACTCATACCTTACTAGATTCGAGGAATTAGCAACAACGTCTGGTTTACCAGAAGACCAGTGGTCAAGTTCCCTCCTTAGTTTACTGACAGGAAAAGCAGTTGACATTTGTTCGCAGTTGTCGGTCAACGTGCGCAGTGATTATCATGATATCAAGGAAGCCTTATTACGCTAGTACGGTGCAACGTCAGACAACTATAGAAAGAAATTCTATAGCTCAAGACCAAAACAAGATGATGATCCTCAAATTTTCGTTTCCAACATGACCATGTGGTTCGACAGATGGATATCTCTTGCTAAAGTGGAAAACACAATATCACGCATGCTCATTCAGAAGACATCCAATCTTATATAATTGAAAGAAGTCCTTCTGATATTCCAACGTTAACCAAAATCATCAGACAATATAAAGCTGCTTATCCAAACAAGCCAGTCAAACCAGCAGCAGATGAAAACTTTGTCTGTTTTTCAGAAGACAAACGAAATTCACAGTATACAAAATATGACAAAATAATTTGCAATAGATGCAACAACATAGGACATTTTGCTTCTCAATGCCGCACCAGGATTATTGAATGTTCATATTGTCATATGAAAGGTCATCAAGCCCATGAATGCAGAAGAAAGCACTTCAGCACCAGCAATCCACACCATGGCAAACAAGCTACAAGAAATCAAAAATATACTGAAAGACCCCGTTACAGAAGCCACTCTCAAGACTCTAGACCACGACATGTATATAAGAAGAACTTCTCTAACAGAAATGATAGAGATGAACATTCAACCATGACTGTCATAGCGAAAACAAATGGTCTTAAATTCTATCCAGGTTAGGTAGGAAATCAAAAGTACAGGTGCTACGTGACACCGGAAGCACATCTATATTAATCAAGAAATGTTTTGTCAAGTCAAACCAACTAACAGGCAAATCAGTTCAAGCCACAGCATTCAATGGCACTGTCAGCAGTCTACAAGAAGCCATAATACGCATAAGACGCCATTCTTTAGCGGTCCAACCGAAGCCTTAGTTGTCCGCGACTTACCAGTTGACTTAATCATCGGTAACATTGAAGGAGTCAGAGACTGCACACCACAAGAACTTTTAGAGTGGGCAAACAACATTGAACGAAATCAAGATTGTTATGCAGTAGTAACCAGATCAATGACCAAACCAAAAGAACAATTTTCATCCGAACGAGCAAGCCAAAATGAATCAATACCTAAGACTCAAGTACAGACCATTCAAAACGAAACAGTTACAGTGATCAGATCATCACCTGAAAATGACGATGTAATGCCACAATTCCAACATGATGAATTCAAACATGAACAGAAGATCGATTCATCATTGCAAAGACTTTATAAGAAGGCGCAAGCAAACAAACAATCAAAATTCACAGATGAACCATATTTTCAGAATGGCATTCTTATGAAGAACAGTCACAATAAGAACGAAACAATACAACAAGTACTTTTACCTCAAAGATACAGAAGAGAGATATTGGCAACAGGACATAATCTTCCACATGCAGGTCATATGGGTGTAACCAGAACGAAGAAAAGAATCCTTCAAGAATTCTATTGGCCTAGCATGACCAAAGATGTCAAGAAATACATTAATAATTGTTCACATTGTCAACATGATTATCGTGAGAAGAAACAAACTCAAAAGAAAAGCAACATAACTAAAACAAAGAATGAGCAAGACTACAAAGTCAAAACCGACAACAATGAATCTATACATCATGACTCAAGTTAATCTACAGGGACATCACTGCCTACTATATGTCCATCCCTACCTGTTACTACATGTCCACCCCTACCCAATACATGTCCATCCCTACCTGACAATACAAGCCCACCTCTACCCAGTACTTGCCCATCCCTAAACACTGATGATAACTTCATACATCAAGACTTGAACAAGACTGCATCTGCATCATTTTCTACCAATACTATGGTATACATTGAAAATTCCTGCTACAATCAAGACAAGTCTCATGAACCAGAAGCAGATAACAAAGAAACTTTTATTCAATCAACTTTGGCTATACCCGACAAAAGAAAAACTATTCAATCTGACTCTACCACTCATACAAGTATTCCTCATTTGAAAGTCAACTAAAGAAGCCATTACAACCAAGAACATTGAAAGTCAACTAAAGAAGCCATTACAACCAAGAACATTGAAAGTCAAAGAATACTACATGAACACATAAAATCAAGACAGTTTGCTCAAGGAGATAAAGTCAATTTACTGTTACCAGATTTGAGTAACAAGCTGTTCTACAAATGGCAAGGTCCTTTTCACATCACCAGAAAGATTTCCAACCTGCTTTATGAAATCAATGTCAACAAGTTTACCAAAGTATTTCATGTTCATATGTTTGAACATTACCATGAAACAGATAATGAAGACATCAAAGCAGAAGCTGAACATTTTACAAGTTTAGCAACTATTCCTGAAGAAGAAGAAGAAACGTCAACACCCATTCCTGAGATAGATGTTTCATTGCCAGCATCAAATCAGAAGTTGACACTCCAAACGTCATCAACACCCATTCCTGAGATAGATGTTTCATTACCAGCATCAAATCTAATTGACACTCCCAAGGTCATCACTCTGGATGACATAGCACTACAGAAAGTGAAGAACATTGCAGTGTTTACAGACCATGCAGATTTCTTTACCAGTGTTTCTGAAACATTTCCAGTACTGCAATTTGAAAGAAACTCAGAAAGCAACAACATTGACAACACCAAGTTTCATCCTCCATCCACTCAAAGAGCAACTTTTCTTCAGAAAGGAACAAATGAACTTCTTCAACATAGCTTTATGGATCGATTGAACTCAGACCAGTTCAGTCATTGCTCTATTGAACATTCTAACGCAAAGCATTCTGCTACCATTGTTCTACAGCGTCAACGTTCATCAACCAGAAAATCGAGTTTTGGTTTCGACAGTTCTTATTTTCACCAAACTCAAACGCGGTTCAATCAGACATTATCTGTGTGATCAATATGACATGGAGACAACAGCTTCATAAACTGAAAGACCTCTTCTTCAAGTTTAGAAAACGGACATGCACAACCATGACGGCAACTCAGAAGGGTTCCGAACTTCACACTTACATTCTACATATGTACTATAGCATATTTAGTGTCACTTGATCCATTATCATTCATACTCGTCAAGGAAGAACGATATTCAGTTGTACTTAATCAATTAATTAATTTGTCTACTCATTTTTTCCACAGGTGCACCAAGCAACCCATTGAGAAAGGTCACCCATCCAAGATATATTTTATCAATTACTTTATTTATTATGTTTCAGCATCTTTGCATATGACATGCATTAGTCATCTTAATTTTTATATCATGTGTATTTTATTTCAGGTATAATATTATTGCATATATCCTATAATAATAGTACAGATACATGACATATAATTGAAAATTGTCATAGCTTCACACATATTGAGATTTGTATTACATTTAGTGTCATTATTTTGTAGATTGTCATGTACTTTCAATAATTTTTCTGTCAATTTTTCATATGTTATATATTTTTTCATACATTTTTTCATGTACACATTTTCACATGAGTATTATTACCCAAATGAGCTACACATATACAGTTAACATTTATCTTGTATTATTTTATATGCATTAAGAAAGCGGGGGGTAATATGTCATGTACACAGTATCTATATTTAGTTCGTCAGCAACCTCGGGTAATTTCTCAGGTGGAGATATGTTAATTAGTGTAACTTGGGCTGCATTTATTAGTTGCAATGAGCTACGTGGGACACGTGACATCGCTTGAGCCCGGGAAGGTTCTGGTTTATTAGTCAGTCATTGTATGGAACTTGTATTAGAACTCAATTATATTATTGTGTAGATCTATCATTTTATTCAAGTACGTTTAACCATTGTAATTATTTGTGAATAGCTTTTTCAAGTTCTGAATTAAAGTAATTGTTTTAGACGAAGAGAAGTTTCTTCATTGAATACAGTAATATACTTAGATCGACTTAGCGATAGACAACTTCTAGATGATCAACTGGCAACATTTTGAATGATCGTATTATCAACTAGATCTAGCTACTTCTATACGATCATCTTATTAAAAGAAGATTTCAAGATCCTCGGCAATCACGATCATTGTTAGTGTGATGTAGACTAAGAAAATCTTCAACGTGACATCTATCATTGCATCTTCATAGACATCTGACATCCACTAATTAATGATTGTGACAGCTGGCCTTAGCCTTAAGGCACTTAGGCATAGGCAGAGACCACATTCTAGATCTAGCTAGGATATTCATATATATAGTTCGTCCATCGTGGTTCGATGATGACCACTTTGTCATCCAATGGGCTGAGGGCTTTGCACTGGGGTTTTATGACTTCTCATGTGACTGGTGAAAACTATGTGAGCCCAGAATATTCGGCTGCACACTGGGCAGGTTATTTCAGCTGGAGCTAGTGTCATTGGCCTTACTTTTCTTCTGCCAGCGTTGTTCTCTTTTCCTCAGCAACCTGTGCGTCAGTTTTCACAGCGCGCCGCCTTGATGCTCTGTCATGTGCCTGTGTCTCCCATATGGCTGGTTCTATGCTGAACGCCTTCAGAAAAGCTTTGAAGGTGTTCCTGAAGCGCTTTTTTTTACCACCTTCTGAGCGCTTTCCTTCCCTTAGTTGGCCACATAAGAGTCGTTTAGGGATGCAGACGTGTCCTGACCATCGCAGCTGGGGCTGCATCAGGATTGTGTGGATGCTTTGCAGACCCACTCTTCGAAGGACTTAAGTATCTGGTATTTTGTCTAGACTGATCTAGAAGAGATAGAATTCTAGATCTAGACTCCAGTGCAGTGATGTGGCCCATGGAAAGGTTTAATTCCGCCAACTCCTTCAGTAATTGTTTTGTTGTAATGATTGAAAATAATAATTTCGCTCATCATGGATAAATTCCTGTTTTTAATACCATTTGAAATATTTGAGTAATATTGTGAAGTTTAATTTTTTGATCCAATACGTGTTGGGTCTGCTGACTGTTAAATTAATGTTAATTGTTTCCTTATTTCACTCTAAAATTTCACATAATAAATGTTTAGTTGATTCCGAATGTCTTGTTTTTATAGAAAAGTGGACGTGGAACTAGACCTATTATTTCATAAATTTTAAAGAAAAACCACTGTGTCTTACCAATTCATGGCCATTTACTAGAACTTAAATATTTAATGACAACTTACTTCTAAAGATATTAACATTTTAAAATCCTCTATATTCATCTGTGACCAACGATCAAAGTATAGAAAGGCCAAAAAGAATTATTAGGCTTGTAAAATCTTTTTTTAATAAGTTGATAGTTCTCATATATTTTTCATGAATTTCTTAAGAGGTTTAAGAATTTTTAAAGTTTCTCTACATCAAGAATGTGTGCAATATTGGAGCTCCAGATATGATAATCAAAATATCTCAGGGATGTTTTGAGAACTTCAATCAAAACTACCCTGAGAACAATATTGTTTTCCTTAAAAGCATGTATAGTAAATTAAGTTATCTGTAAAACTACTATAAAACCATCCTCTATGTAATAGTAAAGCTTGTAAATACTATTCGCTCCTTTGAACTTACACAGGAAAAATTTCGAGAGTTCCTTAATTCCATGCAGTCTTTTGAGCACTATTACATGAAAGTAAAATGCATCATGAAGCGATTTTCGGAACTGACAATGAAATAGTATCTTTGTCTTTCATGAGAAAAATTGATGTGAAATAAGGGAGGGTGCAGTCTCTACAGAAGGGTAGGTGTGTGGGATTAATTTTTTAAGGTGGTAATTTAAAGCTGTGTATCCTGTTTTTAGTTGGAAGTTTCTATATTATATTGCTCTTTGCTGGGGAGGAAATTAATATTGTTCAGTTTATTTGGCACGGTCATTTCTTTACATATATCATATGTTGTGCATTAAAACATCAAGAGATTGCTTTGGCTTTACTCTACTCTATAAAGCAATTGAAAGTTAAAAGGTTTAATGTGGATTCTAAAGGCTTTTAAAATTATATATGTGTATATATATATATATACACACACACATACCTGTATAATTGTACTAACTGATGAAGTTTGTTTTCCACAGTTCAGAAATCAGTATGATAATGATGTTACAGTCTGGAGTCCACAGGTGATCTTATACATTTAAGCTAAAAATGATATATAATATTATTATTATCATCTTAATTATTGAAGAGGGTGCTAATTAATCAGCTCAGTATATTTTTTTTTTATTTGAACTAGGGCCATTTTTAAGACTTTGATTAACAAGTCTGTGATCTTAACATTTTGCTTGGTCACCTAAAAATCTAATATAAGACAGTTTGAAAGGGAAAATAGCTAAAGTGTACTAAAAGAAAAAAAAATCATTTGCAAAATAAAGGTGAAGCTTCAATCTAGTAATTTGTACATGGAATAATGTTATAGATTTTGTAATTTTATTACTATAGTTTATTAAAGTATTAAAAAGTTATGGTAACAATAAATTATTGATGTAAATTGTTTCTTTTAAAGGGGCGGATTCACCAATTGGAATATGCCATGGAGGCTGTTAAGCAAGGATCTGCATGTGTTGGCATGAAATCAAAAACACATGCAATTTTGGTAGCCCTTAAGGTAACAGGCTTATATAAAGTTACAACAATAGATTATAAATGATTTTATAGAGAAATTTTTAAAAATATCTAATGAAATAAAAGCTTACACTATTTGCAGCTTTTAAAACACAATATCTGGAATGAAATTTCTGATTGTATAAAACATGGTGTAGAAAATGATAATTTAGCATATAATATGTACTCAAATTAAATATATTTTGTACCTTCTTTTTTAAAATAATTGATGAAATTTTTTTTTTCTAACTGTATTATATTTTAGAGAGCCCCATCAGAATTATCAGCCCACCAGAAAAAGATCTTACCTATTGATGACCACATAGCAGTCTCTATTGCAGGGCTCACTGCAGATGCTAGATTACTATGGTAAAATACACAAGCTAGTGTTTTTCCGACAAAATATTGTTGTCACATTTAAACAGAACATTTTTATAGATTTTTCTTCTGAGATTGCTTTAAATCCATCTAAAATATTTCAGCAATTACATGAGAAATGAATGTCTCAATTCCCGATGGGCCTACAACACACCGCTTTCAGTTTCTCGATTGGTAGCATCAGTAGGAAGTAGTATCCTTTTACTGCAATATAAATATGGCTATAGTCATGACCCATTGGCATGCTGACAAGAACCAAACTAAACTCCTAGCTACATGTTAATAGCTACATTGCCTTGTGTGTGTCCCTGTAATGGCTAAGGGAGTAAACCCTAACAGAAAATCTGGTTTTGGAGCCCGTAGGCGATGGGATAGCATTAAGACCACTGTTGTCTGGTATCCTGTATCCTTCTGACCTCATATTGCTGTGGTGTTCCATCCCTTTAGATCTGGTTAGTATGGAAGAGAGGCGAGTGTTCACATGTGGGCATCCCACAGCTTGTGCAAATTTTCTGTTCAGGCTTTCCTTCAGCGATGGAGAGGTCACTCCAGTGGCGTAGCTAGGGTGGGGGGAGAATTAGAAGATCGCCCCCGCTTGAGTGGGGCTCCCAAATGAGTGTCAGAGATTTGTTTTTAAATAATTTAAATGTTACGTCACTGTCATGTAATCTTGCTTTTCACGTTGTTATATAAGTTAGAGCCCCTGTTGTAGGCCTATGTATTCCAGAGTATTAACTCTTTCCGTGCAGGGTTTCTCTCAATTTCAAGGAGTAATTTTCATAGCGCTGACTACTGCCATGTTACTCTCAGGAAGTAACTTGGTATATATGGTAGTTTATTTCATCATCCTTGTCATTTAAGAAGAAACCTGGTAAGAGCACTACAAACAAAGGAGACAATGAACGTGTCGAAGAAAAGTATCACTATTCAGATGATTTATACAAAGATATAGCAGTCAAAGAAGTGAAAATGTCTCTTGATGAGAGAAGTAGTGCTGAAGAAACTCCAAGGGAATACCCTTTTACCACAGTCAGAGAAAACATCTAAAGTACCGTATTTTTCGCCGTATAAGACGCACTTTTTCTTCTCCAAAACTGGGGGGGAAAAGTTGGTGCGTCTTATACGGCAAATACACATTTTACATGCATTAAAACTGCCCCCAACTTTGTGTGGCCCTTACTCGCAGTCCTTTCCTTATGCAGTGTGTGCTGCGGGCTGGATTTGGGGCACGTACTGCGGGCTGTGGTGACTTCTGTGACCCTCCCTGCACAGCCAGGCTGTGTGTGTTCGGGCTTCCCTCTCCCTCCTATAGCGCGCCATGCCCCCCTCCCGACAGTCTAACCATGTGCTGCACGGGCATCATGCTGAGCTTACTGCCGGTACCTCCATCCATCAGCGCAGGCTGCGTCTCCTCCTGGTGGCCTCACTAGCCAGCTGCAACCTCTGGACGTTTCCATTAACAAGCCATTCAAAGTTCTGATGCGTGAGGAGTGGAACATCTGGATGGCAGCTGGGAACCATGATCTGACACCTACTGGGCGGATGAAGAGGCCCACTATCACACAAGTGTGTGAATGGGTTAAAAGGTCATGGGACTCCGTGAAGGAGGACATTGTTGTAAAATCCTTCAAGAAGTGTGGCATTAGTAATGCCTTGGACGGAACAGAAGACGACGTCTTATTTGACACCAGTGAGGAAGAAAGTGATGACAATGACTGCGAGGATCTGTCCTTCCTCATTTCTGATAGCAGCGAAGACGAGGAATTCTTGGGGTTCGAATAAAAACATTACAGACTGATTTTTGTTACTTTCACTGTTTACTGACTTTACTGACTGTTAATGAGAGTAAAGATTGTTCTTAATATGTTACATGGTTGACATAAAATTGTTCTTAAACTGCTGTTTACTTTATACAGTTGATATAAAATATTTTAGTACAGTATTTGGTTCACAATCTTTTTTTTCTAGATTTTCCTCCTTTAAAATTGGGTGTGTCTTATATGCCTGAGCGTCTTATACGGCGAAAAATACGGTAAGTGATTCAGATGATGAGTCAAGTGATGGTCTTCTAATATCACTTTCTCCAGAAGTGGAAGAAGCTGTATAGTAGCAAAATTCTGTTAAAGGGTAGCTTATTTTTCCAAAACAAAGATGAACGGTATTGATTCCAGTAGACTTTACCCAAAATAAATCACGAAGTTGGACATCATGGTTTACTAGAAAGCTTCCAACAGGAGAGATCTTGGCTCCTCTTCTCTCCACACTTGGGATGTCTATTTTGTTTTGCATGTGTTCTGTTTTCTGGGGCATCAGAAAAGACATCTAGTGCATTTAGCAAACCAGGAGTTGGTCTCACCAAATGGAAGAAACCTGAGAGACTGAAAGAACATGAAGAAGGAGTCCACCACAGACACGCTTTTTTGAAGTGGAAGCTAGAAGAAGAAAAGCAGAAGAAAGGCAGAATCAGATGAATTGTCACATTTTTCATGTGCAAATTTGTGAAAAATCAGCAGTATTGGAGAGGTATTCTGAAGTGTGTAGCAGCTGCTATTAAGTACTTATCAAAAACAGACTGAAGCTTACGTGGTCACAACAAAAAACTGAATTCACCCAGTCTTGGGAACTTCCTAGCATCTTTGAAATTTCTTGCAGAATTTGATGAAGTTACGAAACACCACTTACATAGAATTGAATATGGAAAGACACATTATTAGTCACCAGAAAATCAAAATGAGTTAATAATCTTGATGGGCAAAATAGTTAGGGAATCAATTGTTGGGAAAGTAAGTTTCTTATTTTTCTCTGATGCTTGATTTCACCCCAGATGTTTCTCATCAAGAACAGGTATCTCTAATAGTTCGTTACGTGGATGTTGATAATTTTGAAATAAAAGAGTTATTTATTGATTACTTTGAAAGTTTGAAACCTGATGGACAACATTATGAAGAATTTGTTCTGAAATCTCTTAAAGACATAGGACTGGACTTCGATCTGTGCAGAGGTCAAACCTATGTTAACACAGCCACAATGAGTGTCTGTCTGTCAGACATAAATCCTACGGCAACATTTCTGAACTGTGATAATCACTTTCTGAACCTGGCAGTTCTTCATTCTGCTGAGATAGATCCAACGATTGTCACCTTTTTTAATTTTTTTGTTTTTTTGAACTGTACAAAAATTGTTAAAACTTTTTTTCCAATTCACCCCAGAGATGGGCCAAACTGAAAGAAGCTGGAGCCGGGAGTTTAAAAAAGGAAAGTAGGCTAATAGAAGGTGGTCCGCAAGAGAAGAAGCTACGTAGTCGGTTTCCTAGCATCTCGACAAAATCATCAAGCTGTTGGAGAAATGTTCTGAATTTTGTTAATTTTACTGATATATATATATATACTATACCAATTTGAATGTAAAGTTATATATTTATTAAGTACATTATTCTCATGTCATGATGTCTAATGTCACAATGCAGGCCAATCCCCGCGCGCCCCCAAATACCTAGCTACGCCCCTGGGTCACTCCACTTCATATGGCTGTGTATTATTATATAAACTTATTCATATTTTGTTTTTTCCTGAGTTTCTTTTTCTTTTCCTGATAAATACTACAAAAAAATTGAATGATTATGTGTCTTTCTTGTAAATGAATATGTTAACACATATTTTTAAAAAAAATTTCTCTAAATAAAAGTAGTTGACCTGTTTTAAATAAAACAGTTATTGTATTGGGTTCAGTGAAATTGTTATTACTAACAGGAGAAGAGACAAAGGCAAGCAACTGGCACCTAAACCGATTGGCTTCAAGCAGAAGAGTCTTGGAAACAGAAAACTCTGGAAACCTTTGCTGCCTTGCAGCTATAACCAGACAAATGAATTTAATATCTCATTAGTAACTTAACCTTTAAAACTCCATGACAATTTCTGAAAATTGTTGCAGATAATTTTTTGTCTCATTTCAAAGCACATAATATTAATGTGGCTGATTATTCATATTTCATACATTGAAAAGTGTTTGTAAACCAGAACAAAAATCACTTCTTGTTTTGATAAGTAAAGCTATAGAAATAAATAATTGTTCCTTAACTTAATAACCAGAATCACAGATACCTACTCAGCGGTATGGTCGGCGCCCTTTTGGTGTTGGCTTATTAGTTGCTGGCTATGATGTAAGTGTATTGAATTTGTATTTATCTTAATAGAATTTTATGGAATATTCATGTTAATGCAGTTATTTTTATTAGTCAACCAAAATACTATTTTTGGCTTATATTTTCTTTGTTTGCTTTAGTTATTAAATAACTCCTGTCGGTATCATATTACCAACACTCTTAGTACTATTTGAAAAATGTTGTTTTTACTTCATTCTGTAAGTGCTGTAAAATTGATATTCTTACATCTTAAATTATTTAATATTCTTTTAGGCTCAAGGCCCACATATTTATCAGACCTGTCCATCTGCCAACTACTATGATTGTAAAGCCATGGCAATAGGAGCACGATCACAGTCTGCTAGAACATATCTGGAAAAGCATCTTGATGTTTTCCCTGATTGTAAGTGCATTTCCAGTAAAGTGTTTCAATGTTAGGCTAGGATTGTATGGAATTATAAGCAACTATATAATTTCAGATTAGGAGTTATAAGCAACTATATAATTTTGGATTAGATGCTAATGATATAAACTTTAATTCTTTATTTAGGCTCACTAGATGAGCTAGTTAAACATGGCTTAAGAGCTTTGAGAGACACTCTACCTCAAGAAGTGGATCTCACACCAAAGGTAAAAAGTATTATGGTAGTTTAGAATTATACTTTTTATTTAATATTCCTGATAGTCATTTGCTACTATTTATTTATGCCAGTATTTGATATAATTGTGAAATGTTTTTTCTCAATCTTATAGAATTGTTCCATTGGTATAGTTTCAAAAGACACAAAGTTTTCCATTCTAGATGATGACGAAGTTACACCATTTGTATCCTTTTGAAATTTTTTCTTTTTCTCTTCATTTTATCATGTAATAGTCAAAAGATCAATCAAATCACTTTTTTATGAGAGTAAACCCATTAATGGTATAAGCTCAGTTTTTTATTGTTTTATATTACAAATATATATATATAAATAAATATATATATATAATTTTTAAAGAATTGAGTTAGGGGTTAAAGTTCAATGGAAGACAACTTTTAATTTTTGGTCTTGACTGCTGTGCCCATAATCAATTTGTTTTGAAATGACAGAAAAAAACAACATTTGAATATTAAAATTAAAAAAAATAAATAGCTATAGATCTAGAAATATTAACATAAAATTAGGTATATGGAAGAATGTATTTTTCCAAGTATGAAAAAAAAAAGTGCTACCCAATAGTTACTTTTCACATGATTTGTGTGATATTTTTATGTCCATTCTTTTTCTATCAAAAGCTTAACAAGTTACTTATTTAGTACATCTTGTAGCAGGATAAATAAACTGACATACTCTAGAATCTATGACTCCAATAAAGTCTATACATCCAATGCTATTGATAAGCATAAATATGTACTGATAAGTTAATATTGAACTGGGTCCAATTTATTGGCAAACTTGAAATACTAGCTAAAATCTTCTGTTATTAAATGATTATTAGTTAATTTTGATCCTACCTAAGGTGTAATAATAGGTTTCATTAATTTCATTTTTTTAAATTGGCCTCTTGGTCTTTACTAGATTTAGGCATATTAATCTCAACTTCAATGTAATATTTTCATGATTCTAAGTCCTAAATTAATTTAAACTATTTTATTATGAAATAAGTAGTGTAAAAAAATACTTATTACATTTTTGAGGGTTTTATTTATTTGTAAAGACCTGGCATCCCTACCTAATGTTTAATAGCTATTATATATTTATGGTTTGTATTCTGGATTAGATTTAATAAACAGTATTGAGTTATGTTTCCTTAATATCTTAAAGTTGGCAATGATTGAAGGTGAGGAAAGAAGTGTGAGGCCTGTCCAGGAAGAAGTAGGGGTAAGAAAATGAAACATAACTCTTCTTAAGTGAAAAGCAACTAAAGTTGTAATATACTTTCTTAAGATTTACAAAAAGAATGTGAATTGACTTACTGCTTTAGCATTTACAACTTTAAGATAACATTAAATACCTCTTATGCCAAAAATTTAGTTTAAGGCTAAAGCATAAATTGAATGAAAGCGAGATGTTTGCAAAAAATTAATGTAAAAAAAAAATATTTGCAGCAACCAATGGAAGCAGACGACCCATCAAGTGGTGCCCAGCCTGATCCTCATGTTGTTGCTATAGATGAAACTATGGATCAGTAGTTTTTTTGTTCAATTAAATTGTGTTTTGAAATTGAGACTTTTTTTCTTTTTTTTTTTCAAACATTGTCTTGTCTTTTTTTAAATTTTATTTTATGATTATTTATCATAACATTTTTATGTTTGTATTTGCATTAGTTGTTTTATTGAATTTTTCTTGCATTAACAAATCCATCACATGTTATTAATGATAAAAAGTAAAATAAATCTAATTTTGTCCATAAACTCTTTTGTTGTATTTTATAATAAAGTAACACTGTAAGAAATATTTTTTGTCAACAAATCGCAACTATTAAGCTTGATACTAGATCAGCGGTTCTCAACCTTTTAAGCTCGGCGACTCCCTTTTTACAATCCCCCACTCTGCCGCGACCCCCCCCCACACACACACATACAGAAATAGAAGAGTAGACAATAACAATCCATATTTTTGATGGTCTTAGGCGACCCCTAGCAAATCGTCAATCAACCCCCAAGGGGGTAGCGACCCACAGGTTGAGAACCCCTGTACTAGATCTTAGCATCCAAAATATCTAATAATTGGTTTATTGTAGACCTGATTAGTTGGTTACTTAAATCCAGACTTCCTGTATTAAAAGCCTTCACTTCTCAATTTAAAACATTTTAAAATTTCTTAGGATATTAGGCCCCGCTTTCTTACGTCTTTGGGTTTCTCTGTTGTCTTTCTTATGTCTGTGTGTACTCACAATTTTTCTGTTATCTTTTCATTTTTCTTCTTCTAGTCAGCTTTTTGCTGCTGAGCTGTTTTGCAGACTGTGCCAAGGAAAAATAGTTGCCTGCTCTCTTCAGTTGTTCAGCACTGCTTACAGGGTGTTGGTTATGTTGGGCTGAAGAGGTAGTGTGGTCTGCCTAAGGTGGATTAGGAAGGGGCATTTGAAGAGGATGTGGTTTATGGTTTCATAAGGGTGGGTGCAGTGTCTACAAAGGGGTAGGTGTGTGGGATTTATTTTGTTAAGATGGTATATTAACAGAGGTGTGTGTCCTGTTCTTAGTTGGGCATCTCAATCAATTAAATAGATTTTTGAGTACCTCTATATGCCGGTTTCCAGCAGATTCCTGAATTTCCAGGAGCTCCTAGAAATCTCCTAAAATACAAAATAGACTAATAAGCCAAGAAATTCACTTGAAATAATTTTTTAAATTCAATATTTACTGAAAAGTAGACTAAATTTAGACGCTTTCATTATAGGATATATAAATTTTGGAAAACTGCTGATTCAGTAGAATTGGTTGCGATTCATTTGTATCAAGCAGATAGACCCATAGATTGTGATGAAGCCAGGGGAGGAGGAAAGCCATTTACTTGAACAAAAAATTTGCATTGCCAACAATATCACATTACTAATGCTTATATTGAATCATTGTGTAATAATCTTAAACTTACTATTTTCCTAAACAGTTTACTCAAATCTGTCATACTTGTTTACATACAAACATGAGGGAAGCAACAGAATTAGATGTACTCAATGTCAATTTTTTTCAATGAATGCAAATAGTAATTAGACTGTAAAAATGAATTGAGAACCATTCTAGAGTGATGAGCAAAATATTTCTATAAATAGTGACTTTCAACTATATTTTCAGATGATCTCAACTGTATCCATCTTTATCATTTAATTAATGTTCTATCATAAGCTCATAGACATATATCATATACATTGAAATAACTTATGAAAACAAAAATAATAAGGAATGAAAATTTAATAGTAACAAAGAACTTTATTTAGAATACAGTTTATCTAAGTCCAACATACTGCCTAACATCTTTAATAGTATTTTCAGCTATTGTTGAAGCTTTTTCTGATCCTTTTCTTAAAACATCTAATAAGTAACCCTTATCAGCCTGGAGTCTCAATATTTCTTTTCTGATTGGTGAAAGTTTTTCAATGATGACTTCTGCAAGTCTTTCTTTATACAAGCTGGTGTCTTCTGCTTGTAGAAATGACTCCTCCACTACTTCATCATGGCTCAAGTCTGTCAAGGCCATATGAATGTCTATTAAGTTGGAAACGCCTGGACGATTGTCAGGGTCATAAGATATTTGTGAGGTAAAGTCTGTAACTGCTTTCTTCACTTTCATTTTGATGACATCTGGAGAATCTGTTAAATCAATTCTGCTCTTATCATTGGGTTCAGATTTGCTCATTTTGCTTGTTGGGTTGCGTAAACTTTTGATCCTTCCAACATCACCTAAAGATAGAAACAATTGGTGGTCATAGTGTAAGAAACATTTTTTTAAATACACTTGAAAGTCTTCCTTTATTCTAATTACTGTACAGCTAAAAAAAAACAACTGTCTTATGATGAAAATTTCTAAGACACAAATTTTAATACTGTACAAAAATATTTCCTCAAACTTGTTGCAAGTTGCAAAGATTGATGAGACCATTTAAATTATGTATTGATATAGTCTGTTTAATTTTGTTATGCACTAAATAGTATGGTATTTTAAATGTACATATAACTTTATATCAACTTAACTAATGAAAGACATTTACAGCAATATATTAATTTGTACATTTTAGATCTTTATCTTAAAAATTGTACAAGATTAATTTATATTAAATACTGGTAGTGGTTTTTGACATACGAACAAAGTCAAAGAAATTCTAAAGGCATTAGAACATCATTACATTGTATCTCAGATGGGAAAAGGCTTTATAACGTTTAAAATTTATATTTTTGTTAATATTTTCATCATTTCTGGTACATCAAACATCATAATTCTGAAGTTTCGCATATGGTTGGAGATTCTTTGCTAAAAAGACTGCAATTTGTAATTTACAATTATTAGTCAACTAAGAAAACTGCAGACAGGTGTGAGGCTTAATCAGCACCATTAGTCTGTTAGTCAATTGAACAACCAAACCATATGCAAAAGACAACCCTAATTTTTTTAAAGAAAAAAAGACACATTTCCCATTGTGAAAGTTACTTTTTCCAATTGTCAATATGTTACCCTCTAGTCACTAAACTAAGATTTTACTATGAAAAATTTCACTAAGGTCTTAAAAGAATGAAACTTTCCAAATTTTGATGACTAATAATTTTGTGAATTAAAGAAAAAAAAATATATATAAAGAAAAACTATTGCAATGGCATGCTGTTAGGCAATTCAAATTTCCATTACAGCTGTGAACCCTTAAGTTAAATGAATGTTGTTGCTATTACTGATGATCATCTTTTTAAGTACTGTCATAACCTGTAAATTCCGTAATATATGGTTTACATGTTTGAGCAGTTCAACACAAATAATGACCAACTAAAAAGGGATAAAGTAACAAAAAACATTTTAAATAAATGTTAATAAAATATTTGTACAAAATACCTAGTAAAATTTTACATTCTGGAAACAATACACCGTGTAGACGGTTGAAAGAACGAGAAAGGTCTCTTGTCAGTTCTAAATGTTGGGTTTGGTCTTCACCAACAGGAACAAGTGTTGATCTGTGGGTGTCAAGTACAAGAAAAAAAAAATAGGTAAAAAAATGAATAACTAACAATGCCTATTAAATGAATGGCTGAATGAGATCAGACAATTTTTCTTGTCAAAGTACAAATAATGAACTATTAGTATTAAAATAATTTTATATTTAATTATTTCCTTTACAAACAATAAAAATTACTACAAAACATCAACACACAATAGTAGCAAATAATGATGATTAATGCTCATACTTATACAACATGATATCAGCTGCCTGTAATATTGGATAAGTTAGTAATCCAACACTTGGCTCTTTGATTTTACTTTGCTTTTCCTGAAATAATAACATTGCTAAAATAAGCACAATGAAATTCCTATGACAGATGGATTATTATGTTCTTCCATCTAAGTTATGTATTTGTAAATTTAGTTTTATTTATTATACTTAAAATAAAAACAACATCAATATGGGATGGTGATTTAACAAACTTTGAACAAGTTTTATTGTTTAAATGACAATATGTTAAGGTTTTGTTAATATTTTTTTTTCATACCTTCCACTGGGCTAATTTTTGTATACGTGGTATGGTACAAATGCAAGACAGAATCCATGCCAGCTCTGTGTGATATGGAACCTACACAATTGTAAATAATGAAAACAAGCAATGAAGTTTATGATTTAAACTAATGAGCAAGTAAAGTTGTAGACATTAACAATATTGTGAAGCTGAAACAGTTAAAAGTGATAGCTTCAAAATGAAACAGGAAATAACAGCACAAAAAAACTAAACTTGGGAAGGGCAAGAAAATAATAAGGAAATAAAGAGATCCAATCAGGCTAGAAATTAGGATCTTGTTTGTTTATAAATTTTAAGCCTATTGTCCAATTTACAATAAGTGTTTACAAATAGATAAGCATGCTTTAAAAAAAATACTTATGATAAATATAGTCTAAATAAAATGTTTAAAAAAATTCTAAATAAAATGTTTTAAAACGTGTACATATAATAAAAAATGTAACTTTATGTAAGAAAAGTGTAAGTAAACAAAAAAGTACATGTTTGCCGATTCATTAAAAAAAAACTTTACTATATCTCTCTCTATATATAAATATACTTTTAAAAGTTTATTTTTAATCTATATTTACCATTGACTGTTGAAAGATGATAGTTTTACTTGTATGAATACCACAACCAAGCAAACAGGCAGTCATGTTTATAATGTTTTGTCTGTGAATTAATTTCATCTCATTTAGTTCAAGTGTATACATTTATAAAGTATATATTTAAATAAGTTATTACTGGTACTTTGGAAAAATGCCAAAGTAGTCAAAACTTTATTTTAAAAAATAGTCCAAAAAACTTATGATAATAAAATATTAACATATTAACCTTAATTCTTGTTGCTGTTGAGGAACTGTGATAGAATGAAGATCTACAATGCTTAGTAACATACTGCCTGAATATCTGTTTTGAAGCATCAACCAGTTTGAGATGGCACCAACATAATTTCCTAAATGTGGAATACCTGTTGGCTGTATACCAGAAAATACTTTTGGTTCACAGGTCGCCCATTCCGAAGCTGCCTAACAAATAAGTACAATGAGAATGTAGATTCAGAATTGGGTAATAACCTAACCAATATGAGTTTAAGAGCTGTGTATATCTGCCTTATTTTCCCCTCACCCTTTGGACCAGTTTTTACAACATTTGATTAAGAACCTTACCCAAGCTTCTTTTTATTAGACACCCATATTGCATAGAAAAAAGATCATCTATATAGGCAAAGATCATCCAAGACAGGAAATGACCAACAAAATGTTAACCATGATTCACACCATTCTGTCAATGGCAGTTATGTACGTCAGCCAGTCAATTCAAAACAGACAATACTTATAGTAGGCTGCTGGCCAAGGCTGCCATTAACATACGGTGACCGGTCATTTCATTCCCGGTCAATACATCCCCTGGTCATTTCATCCCCAATTAAATATTTTTCTTTTTTCATTGTTTAATTGTGCTGCTAAGGCTTTGACTTTAAGCCCTCATTTTATCTAATATATACATATGATTATGTAGAATGCTTTTTAATATTTTTTGACATGTTACTAATGCGTTTTGCATTCTTGATGAGAAATCTTATAATATATTGTAAATCTGGGTGTGTACATAGCTATAGCACTTCAATATTATTGGACGTGGGGGGATGTAATATAATAATATTATCCTGCGCATAACGTAATGATCAAAGGCCAAGGTTTGGTGGAAGTAGTGAAAATTATTTGAGGGATAGAAGTGCGATTAGAATAATTATGACCATGCCGCTGACAACTTATTAGAGGCCAAGTAGTGGAAATCTTTTGAGAGATAGAAAAGCGATTAGAATAATTAACTTATCATCAAAAGCCAAGGTGTGGTGGAAGTATGACCATGTTTCACTTTATTTTATTTTTCAATCGCTCTTTCTTGAAATTGGGTGCGTCATTTTCAGCCTTGAAATAAGGTTTTATTTTTTTTCTAATAAAGGCTAACTTCACACATCCTCAGGATATCATGTCGCCTAAAATTATTACAATATGAATCGATGGATTGCCTTCTGTACTTACAATCGATAGCCTTTCTTATGATGTAGATGAACACAAAAACACTTTTTTACATTACCTCTATATTTATACATGTTAAATTTTTATAGTTTTTAATTTTATTCTTATCTAATATGTTACACTTTTTGTCATTTAAATAAAATATGAATATCTTCTTATCTTATATAATACAGACATTACTTCAAAAAAGAAGATGATTACGTCCTACGCGTCATGCATTTAGTCATGCATATTAACCAATTACTTAAATTCTGCCAAGTCACTGGTTTTTCTGACTAGCTCAGGCAACCCATTCCATGCTCTAATAGCACTAGGGAAGAAGGAGTATTTGTACAAATTTGTCCTAGCATATGGGATGAGGAATGTGCCTTTATCTTTGTGTCTTTTGGAGTATTTTATTAAATTTTGTTTTTGTATTTGAAGATTATGGTTCAGTGTTTTATGTATAATTGCTACTTTACTTTTGAGTCTTCTGTCCTGAAGGCTTTCTAAATTTAGTGATTTTACTAATGGTGTTACTCTAGTCAAATGTGAATATTCGTTTGTTATGAATCTCACTGCTCTATTTTGTGTCTGTTCCAGTTTCTTAATGTTTTCTTGAGTTGAGGGGTCCCAAACGGAGGATGCATATTCTATTATTGGCCTGACCAGAAAATCTTTAATCCACTGATGCAGAGGACCATTAATGCCAAAATATTTTAATTTTTTAAGCAAACTATTTATATATTAAATATATATTAAATATTGCTCATTTCATGATTTTTACAATAACTATTTGTTAGATAAAATGATGGGAGGATGAAAATAACAGGGGATGAAATGACCAGGGGATGAAGTGACCAGGGATGAAGTGACTAAGGATAAAGTGACTGAGGATAAAGTGACTGGGGATGAAATGACCGGGAACCTAACATACAATCTGATATTTATTGATTTGTTGCTGTTGGCCATCTTCAGATATGAACAGCTATTGCTCATCTCATAGCCTTTTTCTTGAGAACCATTTTTGGCCGTACCAGAGATAAATTAAAATCTGCCTGTCTTTTTCAGTATGGCTTGATTTCTTTTTCATCACTGCCTTGTTATTCCTGGTACTTCCTCTTGTGGTTATGATGCATGAAGCCTTAACCCTTATTCTGAAGAAGCAGTATAGTATAGTATAACATTAAGATTTTCTGCTTGCGCCACATTTGGTAGATTTCAAGTCAAGATCAAGATTGGTCAAACTCACACTACTTGTCATAGAAACTGAGAGATGACTCAACAAATAAACAAAGCTGAAGAGAAGGACTACAGTGCCATGCATAGAGTATAAAGTCTAGATAGTCCTTCCCTCACTTTTAATTTTAAGTTGACTTTGGGCTTGAAATAATTAATTGGATCTAAATCTAGCTTTAGGTCTATCAACTAATCTAGAATCTAGATTAGATCTAGACTCAATCTAGAAACTTAACTTAAATGTCTTAAATAAAGTCGCCTATATTTTATTTTTATTTTATAATCATTATTATGATATAATAATTATAATGTCATTAATATCAATAATTATAATGATAATAATATATAATCAATACAAAGCCCTTCACTTCAATATTTTACATTATTCATTATAATAAATCGAGATTTATTATTATCCTATTTATGATATTAAATTTGAATTTGTTCTGCAAACCTGGGAACAATAGCTTTTCCTAAAATGACGTTTTAAAAATAAACGAGAATATCTTTTAAATATCATCTCAATACTTCTGGTCTAAAGATAAGATAAGATAAAGCTGAAAAGATAATGTGCGAAAACTGAAAATGACTGAAACGAAAAAAAAGTTTCTGTAGTTTATCACTGATCTATATATAAATATATATATAATAGAGTCACTATTGCGGAGCAGGCATGTTTGCGGAACAGCTCGTTGAAATTAGTTAAAATCTACTTTATTTTGAAATTTTCTGCTAAACTACTGTAACGGTACTGCGCATGGTCCATTTCTCTACATTTCTAATATAAGGGTTTTCCTTTCACAGCAGAAAATTAATTTTGACTCCAGGTTAAAGTTGACAGGTGTGGAATCGTCCATTATTTTTCACGTACCAGGAGAACCGCATAGGTCAGGGCTTAAGGCTTTTTAAAAATGATAATGACACATCACCTGCATGATACACATATTTTTAGGTTTATAAATGGATGTGAAAAAACTTCATGTCGTAGCCATGTACCAGGGATTTAAGTTTTAAAAAATTGGGAGGTGTTAACCCAGTTTTTACCTTTTTAAAGATAGTCACAATTGTGGAACACTATAGATGTCATTTATTTGACCTGCGCATTTAGCTTAATATTTACATAGTGATTTAGAGTATCTGAATTTAAATATGAGTTTGTATTAGTAAACATAAATTTAAAAACATTTAGACAATAATATTACATATAATTTATGATTACCAGACGTACAGCAAAAAAAGAGGACAAATCATAATATCAAATGATATCATATAGGCCTATATAATATTAATATAACAAAAAAGAATTAAAGAATAGTGGAAAATAAAATCTTGTAAGGAAAATCAGGGTAGTGTGACATCAATAAAATTAAAGAGGTAAAGAATTAAAAAGTGACGATGTGTTGTCTTAAGCTTTAATAAAATAAGATTAATGTAAAGGATAAGGAGTTCAAGTATTATATAAGACTTATAAATATATGCTTTATATAGGCTTTGTTCCGACATTTTTACCCTGTTCCGCAATTGTGACTTCTTAAAAAATCCTGTTCCGTAATTGTGACTGACCATATCTCAATCGATTTGAATGTAAAATTTAAATATCTGTTGAAAAACTAAATAATACGTCTATTTTTATCGGAAAATGGATGGGCAATGCCTAGATACTTTTAGTTTTTTCCATAGATCTAACCAAAAAATTGAAAACTAAAAGTAGCTGCAAACTGTTCCGCAATAGTGACTCTACTCTATATCCAAATCTCGAACTAGAAATTATCGTAGATCTGATAGATCTACACCTTGTTTTTGTCTGAGTTTAAATGTAGACTCATTTTGTGTAGAATGTAGATCTAAATCACTGACCAGTGTCAAAAGTAAAAAAAACAAAAACACAAGAGACAGTCAATATGGGCCGAGGGGATAGGAGAGTATACTACTATAGTATAGATTAGTTGATGGGGTCACAAACTGAGATAATTAGGCTATCTACTTACCAATGTTACCTCTAATTGTCTAATGTTACACATATTTTTGTAAATTCTTAAAACACAGTCTTAGTTTCTAATATAGATAAAATGGCCAATATAGTGTTTTACAGATTACATCTGTGCGAGATGCACTATAAGAAAATTTTAAGTGTGACAAAAACATTGCATTTGCAATCACATTTTAAAGCATTACATTACCTGAAGGGGCCAACAAAACACTGCAAAGGTTTATTAGAAAAATACAATGAGAGATGGATGCAGACAGTAAGAATTTCAATAATTCTTATACTTTCACAATTGAAGCATAATCTTATAAATCTAAGTCTCTAAGTGAGCTAAATTAAGCTTAAAATTAAAATGTTAAAAAAATAATTACATAATAATAAATTATAAATAATATACTTTAGATCTATATTTTATATATTATAATATTTACTCTATATATAATATGCATTTTTATTTCTATTAGTGAACAACTTGAACACGTTACAAGGCATCTAGATCTCTATATAATGAGTATAGTATATAATTACCTACAATGCCTACATGACGTAGTAGTACATGTATCTAGACTCTAGACTATGTGTTGAGTACAACTGTAGCATTTCCCAAAATATGAAGGGAAATGCCTAAATACATAGATTGTCATAGATCTATTATTTTCACATCACTAGTCACTATATCACTATAGTTTATAATATTTTTAGTTTTTGCATCATGCCTATATTTTTATAACTTAATCACTTTCACCTGTTGAACCATTGGATCGGAACACCGCTAGCTCCCTCTGACTTTTCTGTTTGTTCCATGCTACCCTAAGGATTCCATCCAGTGTAATATCTGTCTGTCCATTATTTCTTTTTTTACTGCCTTTTTTAGTCAAGCATTAAGTTGGACAAAAGTTAATTGAAATTAACTTCATAGGCCCACATCACAAGATCATACTTGGCACAGACCTTCCTTTTAAGAGTACGAGGAAGAAGAAGAATTAAAAAAAAATAGATAATGAAATTTTCCATGGGCTAGTCAAGTTGAAAATTTATCAGCTCAGTTGGTTACTGTTTATTTGGCTAATAATATATCTTATTCAGTAGCCCTTATTTGCGTTGTAAATATTCACAGTCATCTTATAAGAGTTGAAAAAAACACTATTTTTTTTTGAAGTGAAAGGTCTTTCAGAAAAAAAAAAGAAAATTGTTTTGCTAATTGTTAATATTTTCTAATACAACACTTTGTTTTTAGTCTAAATCTCACAGACATTTAACTGGCAGCAATATTCCAGAGAATCTGTCAAGATGGAAAAGGGTATGTCATTCTATTCAGATTAAATATAATTGGACATTATTTGTGTGTGTGTGGGGGGGGTGTTGTTTTTTTTTTTAACAAATTGCATCTGTTAGGATTTTCTTTAAAAGTTGTGATAAAAAAGCTATTACCTTTTCTTGAAGAATTTTGAAGTTGATTAAACTTTACAACCTGACCAGCAAGACTAATCATATTTCCTTGTCTGATAAACATAAAAATAAGAAATGTATTTGAGTAGGAAGAGTGCAGTATTAAAGACTACACACAGATTTCAACTAGAAGCAATATATTATGTGCTTTGTGTCTAGGGGAGGTGCGGTGGATGAATGGTGTGATGAATGCCTATCTGTCTTGTAGTTAGTGGTGCCTTTCTCTGACTTCGACAGACTTACTCTGAAGAAGTCTGGGTTTTCTTGTGGGGGTGTATTCACTGTGACTAACCACTAAGATGTAGACACACACACAAATGGTAACAAGAGAAGAAGCTACACACACAAAAGGTAACAAGTGAAGAAGCTAAGTCCAAACTTTTGAACAATTCATGAAATAGATTTAATCCAGCAAAAAGGCCACAGTCGATGTCGCTTTTGATAAGATACGCCCCATCCTTATAAAATCCTATCACCAACTGATTTTCTGTCTCTAAGTAGCCAAGTCCTAGCGTCACTAGTCGCGTTCAAAATCTGTCAATTATGGTGCGTCTCTACATAAACTAAAAATACTAACTATGTGTCTAATAATGGTAAAGCGCTTGGCTTCCGTTTTGGGGTGTGGGGTTCGAATCCTGGTGAAGACTAGGATTTTTAATTTTGGGATCTTCGGGCGCCTCTGAGTCCACCCAGCTCTAATGGGTATCTAGCATTTGTTGGGGAAAAGTAAAGGCGGTTGGTTGTTGTGCTGGCCACGACACTGTCGTGAATCGTAGACCACAGCAACAGATGACCTTTATATCATCTGCCCTATGGATTGCAGGTCTGAAAGGGGAACTTTAATTTTTTTTTACTTTTTTAAAATGAAGAGAATCTTTAGAAACTAAATACACATTTACTTATATAATATAATATTTTTTTGTTAGGAGAGACATGTACTGTTTATTGTGTTAAAAGCATGTTTAGTCTAGAAGTTTTTAAGACATTTATATATGTTTCATTTTCCTATTGAAACTTTTTTTTACAGTTTGCTATAAAATTTGGATTACAAAAAAGAAACTGGCATCCAGGAGCCTCATCTTTATCTCCCCTAGAAATTGAAAGCAGCAAAATACAGTATAAGGATATGCTTAAGTCTATGCTTACTTACATTTGGCCAAAGAATAATACAGCTTTTCGAATTCGAGTTATAGTGGCTTTAGGTTTGCTAGTTGGAGCCAAGGCAAGAACTATATTTTTTTTTATAAACTTTTGCTGTCGTATTAAACATTAAATGCAAAACAAGGGAGGAACCTAACCTAACCCAAAAAATTTTAATTGTAAAATTATGTTGTTTATATTTGGCATTATATATATATATATATAAACAAGTGTATTTTATATAATTATTACAAGCTAATATTTTGTCCTTAGGCTGTCAATGTAACAGTTCCATTCATATTCAAATATGGTGTTGATTATTTAAACAATCCTGACAACTGGCTAAATTTACAAACTCCAGCAAACACTATTTTCACTGCTGCCTTTGCTATTATGCTTGCCTGTAAGTAGTTTGATCATTGGCTTTGCAACTTATTTTTTTTAAACTTCAGTTCAACAGTTATACAATTTTGAACCTATTATTGTTTTCCATTCTCTGTACTTCATATTTTTTTCTTTAAAGATAAACATTTTCAGTCAAGAAGGATCTAAAAAAATAATTATACACATATAATATTGTTACGATTTTCTCTGTCAGGCCTTCTGTAAACACTGCTCAACACAGCAGTGTCACAAGAACTTGACAACAAGAGTCTCAAGTAACAATGTGGCGGTTTAATGACTAATACATCAACAACCAATAAAACACTATTGGCTTCACTAACTTCAAATGCTTTAACACAATAGAACTGCCTACTAAACACTATTAGTCTCTCTGTCCCTACTGCCTTACTGTCCTGGACTCAACTGTCCTTTCTTACACACTGTCCCATGTCTGTAAACATAGAGTTGAATCTAGGTGCTGAAACAAATGATACATACATATATTAAACATAAATGAATAACAGCACCAGGGACAAACTTTTTAAGAGATAAAGTAGTGAATTAAAATGCTACGAAAATAAGGGCATGCGCCGACCGAGGCTCGAACCTGTGACTCCGGATTCGACACTACCACCTAGCGATAACGCACCAAGCGAAACTAACCTCTGGACCATCGGAATGTCAAAAAAACATTCTTCAGATCCAGAGTCATTTCGCCCGTATGCAAATTACCACCCCAGTGGTCAAAGGTCACAAGCCCCAGATAGCCCCTCCCCATCCTCGCAGCATCCGTTCACTAACAACTTCAATAGAGCCTGAAGCTTCTATATGTAATGTGTTTATGTTGTCCACTTGCCTTTGTGAGAGATATACAATTAGATAGAGCCTAATACATGCCTAACGGCTGTCTGTGTCAGGCCTGAGTCGTGTGTGTCAGTAGGCCTCACACACATTAACCCTATCAGTCTGCCACTTGAGTTACAAAAGTATTTTATTTACATGTAAAAAAAAAAATTTTTTTCAAAATAAAGTAATGTTAACAATAAATAGCATTTTTAAAGTAGCTCTGTTGAAAAGAAAATATTTCATTGTTGAAGAGATATATTGTTGATTGCTAATTGGTTATATAATGGATTTATAAATGTCATTTATAGTGAATGATTTTAATGTACAGATGGAATTGCTCGAACTGGTGCTGCAGCTTTCAATGAGTTGCGGAATGCTGTATTTGCTAAAGTTGCACAAAGTTCTATCAGAACAGTGGCTCGAAATGTGTTTTTACATTTGCATTCAATGGATTTGAACTTTCACCTTTCAAGACAAACCGGAGCTTTATCTAAGGCAATAGATCGAGGAACAAGGTATGCATTTCAAACTGTTAAGCTATCAAACACCTTTTTTTAACCTGTATCAATATATATATATATATATATATATTTTAATATTTGTATGTGTGAAATTGAATACACTTTATGATATAAATAAAGTACCTTAGCTTCATGATTATCATTCAGACTTTTGTTTAAAATATATTTCAACAACGAGTGCATAATTGCAAGCAATGTGCAATGAAAAAATCTGGAAGCAACTAGTTAAATAAAAAACGTATTCTGACGCTTTTTTTCTTAGCTACAAAGCTTTATTAAATATATAGTTCAGTGGATATACCATGGTAGAAGAGCATATCTCCTTGCCTGCTATTGTCCTTTTACATAATGAAGACAAATTTCCTTAAATTTTTTAAAATAAATGTTAACCTTTTTTTTTCGTCAGGGGTATTAATTTTGTGCTAAGTGCTTTAGTTTTCAATGTTGCCCCAACAATTTTGGAAGTCAGCCTAGTTAGTGCTCTGCTGGTAAGGGATACTATTCTTTCTCCAACTTAAAATATTTTGCTACGTTTTGTTTTGAAGCGCTTTGATTTCTAATTACTTTTTTATACAAAAAACCTTTCAGAGTAACACTTGATATTTATTTAATTATTGAACTATATCCTTTTGGTACAATATTTTAGAAAGAAGTTTTTACAATTATTATATTTCTTTTCATCATGTTAGTACCATCATTGTGGTGGAAAATTTGCATTGGTTACGCTGGGATGTGTTGCCTCTTACACCATTTTTACTTTGGCTATTACTCAGTGGAGGTTTGAATGTTAGAACATTAATTGTAGCACATACAACTTTTGTACAAATAGCTTATAGCTTAACTTTCTATTTAATGTTTTCAAATACTGGCAACTTTTGATTTCTATTTCATGAGTTTAATAAGTGGATAAAAAATAATTAGAGCTATATATGTTTTTGTTTAGAACAAAGTTTCGTGTGATGATGAATAAGGCAGATTCAGATGCTGGGGCCAAGGCAATAGATTCCTTGATCAACTATGAAACAGTAAAGGTAAAGGAATATGTAATACTTTAAGCATTCTAAAAATTATTTTAAGAAAAAACATAAATACATAAGGTAGGTAAAAAAGAGTTAGTTTCTTTAGCTGGTGACTGCACATTATTTATTTTATCATGCTTCCCATCTGTTTAAGCAAGATTTATATAATTGGGGACAATGTGGATATAGTAAATCAGTGTTTTATCCAATCCAAATAAAATAGACATCTCTTGAGCAATGGTCCATCCTGTGCTAAGTTTTAATAGAATAGCATGTTTGCCCATCCAGTTAAATTGGAAACTTGAAGTTTAAAAAAAAAAAGGGCAACATGTCAACTTTGTTGACTATTTACAATTGAAAAAATTTTTATTACCCTTTAAGAAATTTATTTGACAATTGTGCATCACATATAACAATATTGGGTGCATAAGCTTATGTTATGGCTATTTAGAATAATTCCCCTTGTCTAGTAAGTTTATTTTGTAAAGTTGTGTGAATCAAGAAAGCTTGTTATCCAGGCTTGAACTTTGCTTATGTACTATGTCTTTCTGTTTGTTCTCTCAGTATTTTAACAATGAACAGCATGAGGCAGACAAATATGACAAGCAATTAAGAAAATATGAAGTTGCTTCCTTAAAAACCACAGTAAGTCTGGCTTTGCTAAACTGGGGACAGAATGCTATTTTTAGTGCTGGTATCACTGCCTTGATGATAATGACCAGCTATAATATTATGGCAGGTAGGATTATAAGTTAAATTTTTTTTTTTTTTTTGCCATTGGATGTAAAGAAAAACAAAATTTATTTTTGTTTTGTTATATTTTTAAAGGTACAATGACTGTTGGTGATCTAGTTATGGTGAATGGTCTACTATTTCAACTATCAATTCCCCTGAATTTTCTTGGCTCTGTATATCGTGAAGTTCGTCAGTCATTAATTGATATGCATACAATGTTCAGTTTATTGAAAATGACACCAAATATTCAGGTAAAACTTATTATGATAAATTGTTATTGTAGGTTTAACAATAAAAGCTGAATTTTTATTTATTGATGTTATTGATTAAATCTGTTCAACTTTAAAAGAAAAAAATGAGCTGATATGTAAACTGAAAAGTTTTTCTGTTGAAGTCAAATTTTAATGCCATACAAAATTCTAGTCAGACTACAATTCTATCTGATATTAAATGTTTGAAGATTTGGTAAGAGTGTCATTGATTAAAGAATTTTCAAATATATTTTTGATCCCAGAATCATTTAAATGCTCCAGTGCTGCGAGTGAGTCAAAGTGAAGCTGCCATCACATTTCAAGATGTTTATTTTGAGTACGTCAAGGGACACAAAGTCTTGAATGGACTGAGCTTCAATGTACCCACTGGGAAAAAAGTGGCAATAGTTGGAGGAAGTGGATCTGGGTGAGTTAGGAAACCTTGTGTCTCTTGGGTCTTAAGATCAAGTTCAATCATTCTACTTTAAATCCACCTTAACTTAATTTAAAATTGAACTTGCCATCTGCACAAAGTTCATTAAACAAAAATCAAAATCATTTAGAGAAAATGAAAATTAGATATACTCATTTAGATAAGTTATAAAAATCATAGTTATGACTGTCAAAAATTACCCAGATATTTTTTTTTATCTAAAGACCTAGATGAGTCTTTTTAATGACAGTACCATGGTCATGCTTAGTTAAATGTTTTAGTTATAGACGTTTGAAAATAAATGTGAGCATTATTGTCAAGATAAAGTGATAATTGTTTACTAATTTCTACCAGATCAGATAGAAGTGAAAAGAAATATTTGTATCTTAGAGAATTTACCAGTAAATCCCTTTTTCTTAATATCAATAGCTTTTTACCTCCATGCTGTTTTGCAGGCTTCATCAGATATAAGCTATTTAAAATGTAATGTAATTACTTATTATTTTCTTGACTATATTTATCACAGGAAGTCTACCATAGTTAGACTCTTGTTTAGATTTTATGATCCCCAAAATGGAAAAATATTGATCAACGATCAAGAAATACAGGCAGTTAATCTTGAGAGTTTACGCAAGGCTATTGGTGTTGTTCCACAGGTAGAGATTTTATTAAATTCTTGTTTCAACTTTTTAAGTATTTTTTTCCAGTAATTTATAATTTTCCTAAAATGATTTTCTAATGGGTTCTCTTGTTCAAAAGGACATGTCTTGTAGAAATAAATGTTTTGATATTTTGATGAAGTGAAAATCATTTAAAATGGTTTAATTAGTGTTTTTTTTAAATTTCATAGTACTACTGTTATTAGAAGGTAAAATACAATTCTCTCTGACAAAATGAATAAGTAAACAACACACATCCTACAACAAATATAGAATGCATATAATGAGTGGGATGTAAATACAAGTTATACTTCATTAACAAAATAAACTTTAAATTGGAAAGTAAAAAAGTAAAAAAAAATTAAGATATTAGACTTGTCTTTACAAATTTTCTTCATTTCAGTAAGATAACAACTTCTCAAAAAGTAAACCTAAAAATACTTAGATTACTGTTTGTCACATTGAGTCTTTTAAAGAAGCAACCTTTGATTGGAGAGAGTTTTTTAATAGAATTTCTTACATTGTGATTTTTAAAATAATTTTCAGTATTCGACATATGAGGATGGTTGAACAAAATTAAAAATGTTAACCTCAATCTATTTCAGGACTGTGTGTTGTTCCACGATACTGTGTATCATAATATAGCCTATGGCAATTTGTCAGCCACTCAAGAGGAAGTGTACAAAGCAGCTCAGATGTCTGAAATACATGAGGCAATACTAAAATTTCCTAATCAATACCAAACTCAAGTTGGAGAGAGAGGACTGAAGCTGTCTGGTTAGTATTATTGCATAGAAGTTGAAAAGAAAATGATTATTAGCAATGACTGACTTCTTAACAGATTTTATTATTTCAATAAACAGACTATTTTTAATGTTAATTTTCAAACTTTTAACTCTTTCTCTCCTAATCGTTGATTTGACCTCATTTAATCAAATTAATGTTGAATTTTGATAAAATTTATTTTGTGTTATATAAAAAGAGCATCCATTCCCCTTTAATTCTATACCAAATAAAACATTTTCTGATAACAAATGACAAAGCTATTGAAGATTAATCATAGCAGGGTAGTGAAATGGTAATGATCAATATGAAGAATTTGGTCAAAATGTGGAAAAATATTTACGGAGTTAAAGAATTAATCAAACATAATTACAGTGCTTTACAAATGTGAACACTTTCTATTAGCAAGATAGTTAGCATCTCAAAAACTTCTTGAAGTTAGTTAAAAAAGATCTGTTGTTTAAACAGTCTCTGTCATCATCTCAAAAACTTCTGAAAGTTTATTAAACAGTCTTTATATCTGAGTTTAAAATGTAGAGATAGTTTGTAACAGTGGACAGTAACCATGTTCCATAGCTCCAGCATGTGTGGCACCAGCTTATAGTGTTTGAAATTTTTGGTATTGGTTCTGGTTTAGCTAGCAGCAGCAATTTTTGTTTATAAGGACTAGGAATCCTACATTATATAATCTCGCCACTTAAAATTGTTTGCTACATAATTAGTTCAATATCTTTTTGATGTTAAACTGAACATCAAAAATAAATTCAGTTTCTTCTTGTTATCTTTTGTTAAAAGAAATAGTCAACTCACTTGATCTATTGAATCTCTATTTACAGGAGGAGAGAAGCAAAGAATTGCTATAGCTAGGACAATATTAAAAGATGCACCCATTGTTATTTATGATGAAGCAACTTCTTCTCTAGATACTATTACTGAGCAGGTAAGCATTGAGGTTTTTAGACTACTACAAGGAATTCTTTGAGCTGGGGAACTAAGGTGGGTGTGGGGGGGGGGTGGCTTACTGAAAAACTGCAGTAGAGTTTTGTACAGAAGTATTTGAATTTCACTGAGAAATGTATAAACTTAAGATTTGGTTTAAGAATGATAATTTTTAAAAAAATCTATTTGACATAAAAAAAACTACAGAACAAAAAACAAAATAAAAAACTTGTTTTTTTTGTTTCTACAGAACATACTTCAAGCACTTCATCGAGTGACACGCAATAAAACCACTATTGTCATTGCTCATCGACTTTCTACTGTTGTTGATGCTGATGAGATCCTGGTCTTAGATAAAGGGCGTGTGGTGGAAAAAGGCTCACACTTTGACTTGATGTCAAAACCAAACAGCATCTACTCAGAGCTTTGGCTTAAGCAAAGTTCTGATTATAACAATAATAACTCTAATGATGACAAAAAATTAAGTTAAGAATATCTTTGTTAAGGAAATAGATATCAGAAGTCTTTATCTTTAATATTTAACTAGAAATATAATTTTGTACATGAATAATTTACTTTTTTTTTGTATAGAATGCTTTATTTATCTTCCCTAAGACTGTGTTATTTTTTTATATTATTCTAGTTTTTAAAAAAGTTATATTTTAATATGCTGATGATTTTATTCAAACTTGTATCCTTCTAATAAAGTTTGCTAAGCTATTTAGTTCAATGAACTTAGCTATTGTTTATAGAAATATTGTGTTGTTTTATTGTAAACGAACCCAAGCATAGAATAAGTGCATGCTGGTTTTTTTTTTTATTAACTGACTAGGATTACACACACAATATTTTAAAAAAATATAGTATTACTTCAGGAAATCAGAATGTGTGCATTTTCTATCCATACTATATTTAAATGTTTGATTGATCACATTCAAATATTTATGTTGAATGCCTTGTAAATAATGTTATTATATAAACTTTAAAAAATATTTGTTATTGTATTTTACAAGTGTGTTTTAGCAAAACTAGGAAGTTCAGAAACTTACAACATTGCAATTCTATACATATTATTTCCATAATTTAAAAAAAAAAATGATTGTATGCATGACCAGATCTATTATCATTCTAGATATATTATCAACCTCATTTTCATCAACAGCATAATTTTGTCAAAGTGCTTTTCTAAATATTTAATTAAATATCTTCTAGTGTGTTTTATTGGCCTAAAAACTTAGGTAATTATATTGGCTTTATATCTTTTCCAGAGCATTATGAATTGTGCAGTGTATTAGAACATGTATTGAATGTGTTGAAGAATAAATATTACAACTGACTTATCATCATTTTATTGAGAAAATTTACCAGATTTATAAAAAAAAAAATATTTGCATGTTAATTCATATTAATATTTTGTACTAAGCCAACAAACTATGTTGACCTCTGGGTGTCAAACTACATGTTGATGAAACAGAAAGATTTTTTTTTTTTTTTAAATTTGGAGGATCCAATTTGCTTAGTTGTAAAATGTTTTACATGTTTCGGATGTTCCTTCAGAGTTGAAGATAGTTTACTTCCTAGTCCAAACCTCCTCAGGACGATGGGGGATGGGAGCGGGCAGGGTTTGAACACTGGACCATCGATAAATCCAAATGACACTCCAGCACGCAAACTGCATGACCAGGCAGTTCTGTGTTACTGCTAGGTGGAGTTGTTGAATCTGAGGCTCCATGGTTTGTGTCTTGGTCAAGACTGTCCTTATTTCGCTTTTTTCTCTCATTAAAAATTTGGTCCCTAGTGTTGCCTTTTCGTAGAATAGTTTACTTAATTTTATACTTATATCTCAGCACTGACCTATCAATACTAGGCAATGAAAGTAATCTAAGTCATCTAGTCAACACAAGCACTATGAAGAGTGAAAGTATAAATTAAAGGGTTTTTAGACAAACTTCTTCTTCGTTCTCATTGTTTATGTTGGAGTGTTCAGATGACTAGACCAATACATGAGATGAACTGTGCAGTGGTTTCCATATCAGGGGGCTCTCCATATAGTTTTCTTTCTATTAGGGTGTTTTGGGGCCAGTGTCTTATTGGTAAAGAGAGCATCATCAACAGCATAATTTTGTCAAAGTGCTTTTCTAAATATTTAATTAAATATCTTCTAGTGTGTTTTATTGGCCTAAAAACTTAGGTAATTATATTGGCTTTATATCTTTTCCAGAGCATTATGAATTGTGCAACACAAGCACTATGAAGAGTGAAAGTATAAATTAAAGGGTTTTTAGACAAACTTCTTCTTCTTCGTTCTCATTGTTTATTTTGGAGTGTTCAGATGACTAGACCAATACATGAGATGAACTGTGCAGTGGTTTCCATATCAGGGGGCTCCCCATATAGTTTTCTTTCTATTAGGGTGTTTTGGGGCCAGTGTCTTATTGGTAAAGAGAGCAGTTTTGGAGGACATGGTCGGCATACACTGGTGATACTCCACATGGGCAGATTTCACTGGTTCCAATTTTGAGCTTCCGGTACATGTGTTGTCACATTCTGTTGTGTCCGGTCCTGAGTCGAAAGATTTGACGTTGGTCTTGTCGGGATAGCTTATAGTAAGCGTCATCTTTCTTGTGATTTGGATGAGAGCTCGTCCATTTCTCATTTATTTTATTTACAATTAATTTCTTCAATTCTTCTGGATAGAGTGCAGAGTTTATTTGTGAGTTAGTTCTCCCACTCTTGGCGAGTGTGTCAGCCTTCTCATTTCCTTCTAGTTGTATATGAGCTGGTATCCATTGAATAACAGTTTTTTTGCTGTTGTTGTTGAGCTTTGTAAGTGCTGTTCTGAGGTTTTTAATATAAGAGGAATCAGAGTTTTGCAAGCTTTGGAGGGTTGTTTTCGCATTGGTTAGAAAGATAATCTGACTGTGGGGAACTTGGATGATTTGCTAGCATGTTAGCAGCTAGTGCTAGTGCTTCCCTTTCTGCTCTGTGACTGTCAGAGAGCTTTCCAGTTGCAATGGATTTTTCTAGTTTTCCTCCATCTGGCCATTCTATGAGTATTCCAGCTCCTCCATTTATGGTTGCTTTAAGGGATGAGCCATCCGTGTAAACTCTGATCCACTGATTGCTAGGATAATTGGTTTGTAGAAAACATTTGACTATTTCCTTGAGCTCTGTTGGTCAGTAGTCAGATTTTCTTTTTATGTTTTCAATATGGTCCCTTATAGTAGGAAGAGGGCTTTTTTTTCAAGTTGGTGTTTCTATTTTAGGTTTAGAGTTTCCTGTATGAAATAGGTTTTTTAAGATGTTTTTTTGTGCCAGTTTTGTGGATTTTTGTTCTGAGTGGGTGCCTGGTCAAGGTTTCCAATTTAGTGAATTGGGAAAGGATTTTTATTTCTCTTCTTTCATCCAGAGAGATCAGGGCAGCGGTTTCCTCCATAGCTCTTATGGGTGTTGTTTTGATTGCTCCTGTCATTAACCTTAGACCAATATTTTGAACCTTGTCTATTTTTCTTAGGTTGGTTTGGGCTGCTGAGCCCCATGCTGTGGCACCATATTCTAGTACAGGCCTTATGTAATTGGTATAGGTCTTTTTCAGGATGTTTTGATTAGCTCCCCAATCTGTGCCAGCTAATTTTTTCAAGAGGGATAGTCTCTGGATGCCTTTGCCTTTGTTTTTTCCAGGTTAGTCTCGGGTCATAGATGACTCCAAGATATGTAGGGCTGTCATTTTTTTCTAAAGCTTTCTTATCTAATGTTAATTTTTATTGTTGTTTTGTTGACAGTGAGAATATGGTATATGTTGTCTTTTTTGTGTTGATCGACATGCCCCAGTCTTTGGACCAATTATTGAGTTTATCGAGAGCATCTTGTAATCGAAATTTCGATGTTCCTACATATTCTTCTGTGCTAATTAAGGCAGGGTCATCTGCATACATGCTGCTTTTAACTTTTCTTGGTAGGTTTTGATTTAGATCGTTTATGAATATTAGGAAAAGTGTTGGGGATAGGACTCCTCCTTGGGGGACACCATTTTTAATACCCACTGTGTGGCTTCTTTGTCCTTGCATGCAAACTAAGGCTTTTCTATTATTTAGATATTCCTTTATCCAGTTGTACATTCTGTGTGATATGTGATGCTGTCAAATGCTTTTTCTAAGTCAACCCACACAATTGTTGTTGGTTTCTTTTCTTGAAAGCTGTCTTCTATTTCTTGTGTGATGAAGACGATTTGATCTTCAGTTGATCTACCTTTTCTAAAGCCAGCCTGGGCTTCAGTGAGTAGGTTATTTGACTCAAGGATCCATGTGAGCCTGCTATTAATCACTCTTTCCATCAGTTTGCAAGTACAGCTAGTGAGGCTAGTGGGACGGTAGCTATCCAGTTTATTTCTTGGTTTGCTGTGCTTTAGTATAGGGATCACAATGGCTTTTTTTCAGATGTTTGGAATTCTTCTGCCAGATTTCCAGCTAGCATTGAATATTTGTAGCAGTTTTCTTTTGGCTTGAGGACCCAAGTAAAGAAGCATGTCATTAGATATTTTGTCTGGGCCTGGGGCTTGTTTTTTTTTTTGAGGACTTTTAGGGATTCATCAAGTTCCTTCATTTTAAGATAAGTGGTCATTCCCAAGGAGTAAGCTGGATTGTTTTCTTGAATTCTATCTTGGATTTCTGAGTTTACATCTTTATTTCTACTTTCATTAATTTGTATTTGTCCTACGCTTTGGAAAAACTTAATGAATTCATTTGCTGCTTCTGGGCCTTTCAGGGGTTTGTTGTTCTTTTCTATTACTAAAGGAGTTGTTCTGTTTTCTTCCTGGTTGAGACATTTGGCTATACGCCAGAGTTTGTGGCCGTCTCTATCAACGTTTTGTTGTTCTGTTTTTTCGTGCCAACTTTTCCTAATAGCGGAAAGGTGATTTTTCCTGAAAACTGCGTTAGCTGCAGCATCTGTTGTCTTAGTTGTCAACTATAGCTTATATATATATATATATATATATATATCTCAGCACTGACCTATCAATACTAGGCAATGAAAGTAATCTAAGTCATCTAGTCAACACAAGCACTATGAAGAGTGAAAGTATAAATTAAAGGGTTTTTAGACAAACAGCATCTGTTGTCTTAGTTGTCAACTCTAGCTAACATTGGTTGGATTCCAAATTTTTTAGATGCTTTCGCAAACATTTTAAAAAATGTATCGTATATAATAAAAATTATGTGATTACAAAATGAAAATGATTGAGAAGATAATTAACATCAGTAGGTCTACTTACCAAATGGCATTTCTCTTATTCATTTTGATCTTTCAAACTCAAACTGCCTGCAGCCTCAATATTTTATGAAATTCTTACCTATTTGTTAATTTTGTTATTGCTGAAGACAAAAATTCTAAGACAAATTTTCTCATAATAAAGATTATTAAATTTCATTCTAATTTTAAAAACTTGATAACATGTTGAATATAACTAATCATTAAAATAATAATAATAATTTTTTAATATTAAATGTAAAAAAACAAACAAATTATAATTGATTTTCACATGAAAAAGAAGGAAAATATTGTTTCTGTAACTGGAGAGACCATTAAAATAGTGCAAACTTATAAATACATTGGTACTATCTTAGACAGTAAATTAAATTTTTCTGGAAATACTGATTATAACAGCAAAAAAGGGCAGCAACTATTACAATTACTTCAAAAAATGTCCTCATTTAATGTTAGTGAAAAGGCCTTGGTGATGTTTTCTCATGCTCAAGTCTGCAATATTTTAAGTTTCAATATCACTGCCTGGAATGTCAATCTGAACATTAAAAACAAAAATAAAATTCATAGAATCCTAAATGCTGCTAGTAAAGTCATTGGCAAAAACAAACCTCATTTGGACAGCTGTGTGAGAAAATAAAGTTAAAAAGATTCTAGAAATAAAAAATCACCCTTTGGGTCATGATTTTGTGATTTTACCATCACAAAAGAGATACAAGACACTGACAGCAAAGACAAACAGACACAAAAAAAAATTCTTTTGTCCCCCTGGTAATCAAATCATTAAATAAAATTTAACAATCTGATATAACATTTTTACATGTAAATTATGGAGTCTGGTGTGAATGTTATTTTGGTTTTCTATAGTTATAATGTTTTGTGTAATGCACAAATTGTAAGACATTCCTTATGGATAATAAAGATTATTATTATTGTCAATGGCCACACATAAATCCATCAAGAATCAACCAATTGGTAAATCAACTAGTTGTAATTAATTCATTTTGTATTTTCTGGATATTGTACTCTATTGATGGCAGGCAACCGACAAGCAGTCTCACCCTGACAAACAAGCTAAAAATTAAAACTAACAATAGACTAATCAAACCTCATTGATGTCAATATAAGCAAGGTTTTCAAAAAAAGTATTTTATATATTAAACTTGTTTATCCTGGCCTCACCTGCCATGCAAGAATACTACAAGAAAAAAAAAAGCCTCAGAAAGTAATCAAAATCTGTCAATCCTCTAAGACAGCTACATGTACAAGCATTTGAATGTCCTGTTTCAAATCTCACATGGCCAAACAATTATTTAAATACTTCTACTCTGGTTGCTCAAAATCTAATACCGGTACTTCATTTCTAGCCCGTTTCTGGCTTCATTTATAATTCTTGCTATACTTTAATGAGGTTGAAAAAAAAACAAACTATAAATTATAAAGCTTTCATTCGCACAAACCCAGTCTAAAATATAGTGATAAGTGACTTTCAGCATTGAGAGTTATTGAAAACATAGTCAACAAATGGATTTAAATAAATAGAATATTAGTTTTACAATGTTGGTTTTTATTAGCACATTCAATTAAGGTATGTGTGCATCTATGCCATATTTCTAGAATTATTTCTTTGAAGTTTATGTATATATATATATATATATGTATATATATATATAAAGTTATGTAGCAATAAAACCCTTGATATCCTTACTATCCATCTAGTTACTTGTTTTGTGTGTAACATGAGCCTAATATAAATGTTCATTTACATTCAGTGAAATTTATTCTCTATCAAACAATAACCTAAATAAAAACTAATTTTTTAAAGCATTTTATTTCCTGAACGCTTTCACCAAAAATGTTTGCACTCCATGGACATATGGTGGCAAGACCATACTAAAAACATTGATGTTCTTGCAAACACCAATATGAACAGTATAGAGGGACTTTTGACAGTTACGCTGGGCAAGACATGTGTGCCAAAGGAATTCTTTGTGGTGAGCTGAAAGGTGGCCTGCGTAACAGAGGTGCCCTACAGAAACGTTTGAAAGACCAGATTAGGTGTGAACTTGCTTTAACTGACATAGAAGAGAGCATCTGGCTGCAGGTGGTTTCAGAACGAGACAGCTGTAAATCACTTACAAAGGCAGGGATTCACATTTGAGACCAAAAGATCTACTGTTTAGGACAAATGTAGATGGCAAAAAGAGACTAAATATCTACTGCTTAGGACAAATGTAGATGGCAAAAAAGATACTCTAAATACCACTGGCGGACAAGATTTATGTCTGCGTTGGTTGTGACAAAATATGTAGGTATGTCTGCGTTGGTTGTGACAAAATATGTAGGTCACAGGTGGAGCTGCGTAGTCACATGAAATACTGCACTACTCAATCTTTGGACTGGAAGAAAATGAAAGGCTATGTTTCCTTATGAAATATTTGCATATAAAAGTAGAAATAAAACATTATTGCAATTGCTTTCTAATAAAACTTTTAATAATATATTTTACATGAAAAATATAATTACAGATGCCCATGCAAAACCAAATATTTCACCATTACAACATAAATAAATACTTTCCTTACTTCTTAGTTTGGTCTCTAGCTAAATACTCTTTCATTAATAGACAAGAAAAAAAATCAACTTTAATACTCATTTTGTCCAAATGGGTCGAATGAAGTTTTACAATAAAATTAGAGTACCTAACCTATATAGTCAAAATAGAACTAAACACACAATGTTTATAGTAACTATTAAAAAGATCATTTGTATGTACCATTAAACATATAACCATAACTCTAAAATGGCAACATTTTGGTTGTACTTAGTCAATAGTTACATTGAATGCTTCTGATCTTTGCCACACAAAAATTCTTCTGGAATCTTGGAGAAAGCATACACCTTTTACAACTTTCCCACATAAATCTAGGATTGAGCAAATACCTTGGTATTCCGCCTTTATGATTAGGGTAAAAAAAAACAATATTTCTACCATGTGACTTGTCTGGAATGTATAATTTTTATGCAATACAACTAATCAATACAAACATCTGCATGAAACAAGAAAGGAAAAAAAAAACATGGAAAAGGAGAGAGAAAAACAAAAAAAACAAAAAACATTGTTCTGTTTGTTGTATAAGTTTTGAGTGTTTCTTCAGAAACAAAGATTATTACGTCCAAGCCCAAACCTCTTACAGGACAGCAGGGGATTTAGTTGGCAAGAGTGATCTTTCACTAAAATATTAGATCAACAGCACAGTTCTTCATATCACTTTCTCTGAATGTATTTCATTGCTAAAGAACATCAAGCCTTTTATTTTAGCTGGAGTTAAACCAAAGGAACTTGAGTCAGAGTTGCAAGTTGGGAAGGGCAAGGTGGGGACAGAATGGTGAAAAATGTAAATGACAAATTGATCAAGAAATGGAAAGAGAGAAAGGAAAAAAAAAAGTTAAGACTAAAAGAATAGTGAAGTGTAACTAAAACAAGCAAAATAAAAACAAAACTTATCTTATGGGGAAGAACTACACATTTACAACCATAAATCTTAATAATGTAGAAATAATTTCCTTTTTGATATCAAACAAAATAATTAATTATAAATATATTGACTAACGGTTAATTTTTTAACTAATTAATTTTTTGTTAGGTACAATAAATACTTGTGACTAGTTTCAACCTGTAAAGAGAATAGGTGTGGGAGAAATAAGGTCTACAATTAACTACAGTGACAAAACCCTACATATTTAGCCATTTCTCTTAAGACTGAAGTTTAATTTCCATCGGTATCAAACAAAATTTTAAATACCGGAAAATAATTGACTAACAGGTTAATTTTTTTATTGATTCATATTTTGTTGGATACAACAAATTTAAACTTGATCCAAGCACAGATGTGGAAGAAATAATGTGTACAAAATAAGAAAGTTGATAATAAGCTTTGTAAACACATATCCAGAAACTAAAGCTGCAAATAAAACTTTGTTGACTACGAATAAACCTTTCCACAAGCAATATAAACATTTAAAAGTAAAAGTTCTAAAATTTTCTGTTAACATGTAAAAACCTATTTGTTTACTTTCAGAATATTTTTTTTAACAAACTAACCAACTTGCATACTAGTTGCCTCATGCACATATCACAGAGGTAAACACACATACACAGTGAAATAAATAATACATTAAATTTCTGATATTTGAACAATAAAGTAAAATGGTGAATCTCAGATCCATTGTCTAGTTCAAAATAAATGTCAATTAAGATGACTGTTCAACAATACTCTTCACAGAGGTCTGACTTGGCTAACTAGGCAGCTTGGAATAATACCTTGTTGTTGATATTTTAGGATTAAAAGGACACTTTCTATAGCCGTAATTGAAACTTGTAAATACTAAGATGATGACAGCTATAATCAGTAAATATATTAAATCTGAAAGAATAAAACAAAGAATGGTTAGAATTAGAGAAGTAGTCAATCACTAAAGCTAAGCGATTCATTAAGTTGTCAATCACTAAAGCTAAGCAATTCATTAAGTTGTCTATCACTAAAGCTAAAATTCATTAAGTTGTCTATCACTAAGGCTGATCAAATGAATGAGTAAACAATACATAATTTTTGTTTGTATCAATCATCTTTCACATTACCAGAGCATATGCAATAGGCTTATATCCAACAGTGCATTATTTACAATTAGCAATGGTTTGTCTAGATGACAAAAATCTTATTTTAAAAATGTTGAATACAACATAAAATCCTCTAAATGGCCACTGCTTTAAAGGATTTAAGAATTGATATTTAATAAGTTTTTGTAATAAGCATTGTGTGTAGATAACCTAAGTGTAACTTACATGATGCAGAGTAAATGCTGCCTGTGTGGCTTTGTTCATCCTCTAGTAATACAGCAACATTATCCATGCTGCCATTGTTTGGCTGTGGCTCAATGTTGAGCAAGTGGCACATCAATGGATAGAGGTCAACACTGAAGAAAGTCTTCACCTTCACATTTTGTTTGAAGGAAGGTCCAAATGCCATAAAAAATGGATGCATATCGTGATACTTATTGTCATAACCATGGTTACCAGCTGTTTGTGATATAAAAAAACAAGAAAGACTTTTTCCTTTGAAATAACAAAATATTACACACACACACACACAAATAATTTAAGAGAATATTGCTGAAAGATATTTATTCTTTATGCAGCAAATTTTGCTTTGTTTATTAAATATCCAAACTTTGATAAACTATTTCATAGCTTAACTTCCAGACAGAAGGCACAATTTTTTTTTATCTCAATTCAATAATTAATGGTTCAATTTGGTGCCTGATGATGTAGATTGCATCTTTGCTAGAATTTAAGACCAAATCTGATTTAACTATGATTTAACTATGTGCTTAGTGGCCTTTAAGTGTATATGGCCTGTGTTCTAGTAGTGGAGGAGCAGTAAGAAGGCTAAGTAGTCAAAAAATAAAAGAAAATAATATAAATAACTATAAGAACATAAGAATAAGTTAAAGTGCTCAACATAATCAGAAGATAGATTTTTTTCCACTGGCTAACCATGCCTGGAGTCAAACAAATATTAAGAAAAAGATGTGTGATTTTTCTAAAAAAACAAAACATTTAACCATTCTTAAGACCTAGAAATAATAATAAGATTAAGTCATTAGTTAAGTAAAAAATAACACTCCTTGGCCATTGACACCACTGAATAGCAAATGAGCAAAAAAAATTACAATAAATATCTAGATCATAAAAAAATATCTAGATCTAGATCATTTGAATCTATTTGACAAAATAAATGTAACTCTAAGGGATGAAAAGTTGTAACAGGCTAAAGAATTTTTATACTTTATATTCTTACTAACCTTGTGTAAAATTCTCTTCTGGCATTCGGCTGATAAAAGAGTAAGTAATATCAGCAATAGCAATGATAGGAGTCACCCTCTTGTTGTGTTTGTAATGTAATCTTTCTGGAAGCTCTGACTTCTTATAAACTTGAAAATGATTCTGTTCAGAATGTTCTTTTAGTTTATTGTAAACTTCCTCTTCCATGCCTGTTAATATATTGTAAGGATTTAGATATGTTTCAGCATTCTTACATTCTATGAACCACTTTATATTAATAATATTGCATTCTGCATTTAACAACCTTCAATCTATGATCTATAACAGGGTAAAGTGGTCACCAAAAAAAAAAAAGATTGTAATAAAAAAATATTCCCAAATTTGTAAACATGCATTTCACCTTACTGTAGGTTCATTATTTTTCTAATGGTCTGGTCCTTTCCTTTGAGAATATCAATAGAGAAGATTTGTGAGGCCAACAGTTAATGGTTATTAAGAGTGTCATGTAGCCAACACAAAGGCATACACATTTATTTACTTTCCTCCACAAAAGATCTCACAGGATTACAAAATGCTTTAAGATATCTTAAGATTTTGAATGGAAATCCCAAACCCCAGGTTTTGTTTTATTCAATTTTGGAATTTCCTTTGGACATAGTTTTTTAGTCCTTGTCCAAACCTCCCACAGGACAGATAGAAGAGGATGAGAACAGGCAAGGTTTGAACGCAGGACTATCACAATGACCACATGACCAGATAGGTGTCCATTGGATCTTAAGAAGTATAAAAATTCAGCAGCCAAGCTTTATAAATCTACAACTTGCTGACATTACAAAATACAGGCTAATGGCATTGGAATTACCATATTTTCACGCATATACACTGCATAAATTATGAAATATGTAAAAACAAAATCACACAACCTGCAACCTTTTATATCCCACTAGTTCAAATCTTGTTGCAATTGATTACTGGTATATTAAAGATTCTCTGCTGCACCAGTACTATTGTTTTCTTGAGGTTTATAATGAGATGTTCATAAAACTTTCTAATGTACATTTCACAAACACAACAGCGAACTATAGGAGATATATAGACCCACTGGTTTGTTTATAGTTTCCATTATGTTATGTTTATGAGAAAATTAATTTAGTAAGGTTTGCAAAACCTGCACCTTTGTAGACTCTGCATAGCTGCCATTCATTTGTTAAAACTTGTATAACCCACAGGTTATATGCGTGAAAATATGGTATAGTTTTCTATATAAATATGAATCAAACAAAATACCTTTGTTAGGAATAATAGCTGCCACAGGTGTGTAATGGACCATATAATACAAATTAGGATCTACAAACTTGTCCAGATTAATTAATCTTGTTCTTGAAACAGATGCAAATCCATGATCACTAGTGATGATCACATCCATTGTATCAATTAGGTCTTTATCCTTTAACTGTTTAATGAGATAACCTACAAGGTCGTCAGCATATTTAATCATTTGAGTCACATTTTCAGATTCAGGTCCACTTAAATGTGCAGTGTGGTCAGGCTCTGAAAAATACAGAAGCCCTAGATTTATTGGTTTTGAGAGTGTGAACCATCGAATCATTTCATCGATTCTAAAGTAATAATCAACATTCAAGTCCAAGGGCATGTGATGGGTCGGCCGAATTCCTTTTACTTCATTTTCTGCTCCCCACCACATAATACTTCCACTCCTTCCATCAGCTCTTTGCAATTGATTAGTAACCCAAATAGGTTCTACACCAGTGTCATAATACCTTGGATCATTGTGAGCATTCTTATCTCTGTATAAAGGTATGTAAGTCTTGTTGATATCTTCATCAAACATTTCATTCTCAATGATACCATGACTCTCAGGGTGAAGTCCAGTCACTATAGACCAATGGTTAGTTAATGTGGACGTAACAAATTCATTTTTTAATCCTTCAGTTGCATAGACTCCATTATTTATAATGGATTTGAAATGTGGAGTTTCAGTTCGGTTCAAATAATCCCAGCGGAATCCATCAAATAAAACAATTAGAAGATATTTATTATTGTTTAGAGTCACATGCCAGTATAGCAACAGTTGAGTAATCATGAGAAGAGAAAATATGCTAATGAAAACTGTACACTTCATAATTATTGAAAGTGCTTTGAAATGCTTGAACACTTGTGTCTTGGCTTAGGTTATAATGTCAAACTTCATGCCTTTTCAACAAGATCTTCATTTTAATTTCAAGGTTAATTGAAATTTAAACTCCAACATTCACATTGTTCAATCACTGAAATGCATAAAAGTTGTAAATATATTTATAGATCTCATAATAATACTCTTTAAAATTTTTTTTTGTTCTTTTCTCATTAAGAATAAAGCAAAGTTAATACTATAAAGTTAATTTATGAAGCTACATAGCTTAATCATTGTTTGATGAAATGAAAGCGTGGTCAAGAGGCTAAGTATGCTTGAACTTGGCTTGTCGTGGCTACCTATGAAGGGGGCTCGAGGTTCATCACCAGACTCGAGCAATGTTGTGTTAACTGAGCACGGAAAACATTCTCCTAGATACCCCTCCCAATGGTCCACAAATGAGATTGAAACATAGCGCTCTGAGCATGCTACAAGCATGAAAGTAGTGCTATATAAAAGCTATAATTATTAAATCTAGAACTTTAAATGCTGGATTAGTCTAGTCACAATTGAAATGTCTACTAGTACTAGTGTAAATCTAGATTGAAATTTTATCTTATAAACAAGCAGATACCCATGCTGCACTACAGTTGAGGCCCCTTTAATATGGAGTTTGCACAAACACTTCTTAGTCTTAGGCTTATCAGTTGTAGCCTTATTGTCAGTCTGCATTATAAGCGCCCCCCCCCCCCCCACCACACACTACTTTTAAATGAAACGCCTCTCTCCCAACAACAAAATTGTGTAAAATATATTCATTGGAATAGCCAGTATTAGATCTACAATGAATAACAAATTAGCATCTCATAATTTTTTGGCATCCTCCACTTATTGAATAGAATAAAAGTCTAAATAATTGATTTAATCAATTATTGTGACAATTTTGTCATTATCTATAGTCTATAGATAAATCTAGATAGATTTAGATCTAATCATCTAGAGTAGTTTTTGCTATTCCGACACCTATAGGCTCAAATTTGAAAGTTTGACTTTGACAGCGCAATATTTTACAATGGTTCGACATAGAAAAGAAAATGACAAATCAAAATCTTCTTTAGTTAAAGGAGAATAAGGATGACTACTTATATTTGTACCCCTAACCTATATTTGTTATTATATTTAAGGTCAAAGAGGCCGTGTGTTTTCATTTAATTCAGACAAATTTGACCCACATTATTTGATTCTGGACACCCTCTATATTTAGGCATCAATAAACTCAGATTTTAATTCTATATTAACATTAACTAAATTTTAAGATCCCCGGGCATAGCCACTCACATGAAATCATCAAGATATTTTCATTATATGCATAAATACGAACACAAAAAATAAAAATATGAACACACTTATTCTACCAAAATTAGGTCACTAGGATAGTGACTTCTGCACCGACTTATAGCCTTATTTTAAGTTTGCATGATTAAATGTGTGCTGAATGTTTGTGTTTTTTGTTTATTAATTTAATAAATTTCTAATACAGATGATCTTTTGTAGTATAGTACAGGTTAGGATAGCCATTCTTGCCTAATTGAATCCACTATACTCTATATTCTCTCTATGTAAATCTAGATCTATCTAGTAGGTCTAGATCTAAGCATTTAACTTCATTCTGTGTACCAAGCTCACTTCAAACATTTGCCCATTTATTCTCTATTAAAAAAACAACAACAAACGAACAAATATAATATAAGATCATTTTTATTGATGTCCAAAACTGGCTGTCCGAAATAAATTTTGGTAAGAAAATCGTAATTTAATTTGGACACCCTATTAATTTTTTTTTTGTATGGAATCAAACAACTTGGCTTATGAATCAAATAAATCAGCTCCAAAAACATAATAAATATTGCCGGGCTCATTAGTATAGACTTAGCCAATGGAAAAATATAGTCTTAACCCTAGGAAGAGGTAAAGTCATCCGGGTAACATAGGAAAAAACAACAACCTGACTAACAAATTTGAAATTCGTTTTTCTTACATAAAAAGACAGCTAAATGGAAGGAAATTGGGTCAGAATCATTTATAAAATGGACAAACACATTATACAGCGCGCTAGTTTTATAATAAATATTTAAAAAATTATTTAATGATCACAAAAACAGCGAATGTCCGAATTCATTTAATGTCCGAATTAAATAAACTACTATAACTATATAATATATCTAGATCTATGTATATCAAGCTGAAAATTCGTCTTTTATTATAAACTCAAAACTGATCATGATCAATCATGATGACAATTAATCATTTAATGATGAAGTGCTGTGTGACACTGAGTTTGACACTCAACTGTGACAGCGTGACAACAGTTATTAAAAATTAAAGAACAATTTAATATATGATTATAATGATTATGATAATACTAAATTAATTATTGAGTTATCTGAAATATTTATTATTGATGAGATCTAATTCTATTTCTAATTATAATTAGGATTTAAATAAAGTAGATCTAGAATCTTTAATTTACCTTTCCAAAATTGAAAATATGTCGCCAATTTAATTTTAACTAAAACTTAAGTGAAACTTATAAACTTTACATAGAAAGCCCCAGAATGACACTGAATCTAGCTTTATTTCTAGCTTGCCTTTTTAAACTTGTTTCCTGTTTGTAAACATACCAAATACTACATCCACATACAGAAAGCAGAAATGTCGTAGCAAAAAATTATTTCTAGCTAGAGGAGAGCTTTCCGGTTATCAACGCTGTAATCATAACAACTGCTTCGCAATGTTTATCTAACCTCTTAAGATGTCAACTTTTACTTTTGTCAAGAATGTAGATCTAGATTAGATCTAGTAGTCTAGATGTCTAGTCTAGTCTTAGATCTATAGTTTTAGATGTAGATATAACCCCAATCTCTATGCCCAACATAATAATATGATAACAATTAAGAAAAAACTAATAATAGAATAACTAAATAGATCATCTAGACTAGTAGTGAGTAGACTAGACTTACTTTTTACTGACTTAGACTTAGTATAGGACTACTTTTTCAAAAGTCTAAGCTAGAACTAGAATCGAGATACTAGTAACTAGATCAGTACTTGAGCACTAGATCTAGATCTAAGTCAGTCTAAGTAGTTGTAGTCAGTAGATGAATGATAGATTTAGATCTAGATGATAGTAGATGTTAATATAAAATATAGATCTAGACAGATCTAAATATATTCTTGAGTTCTATCAAAATCAAGTTCAACAATCAGTTATACAGTATCATTTACTATCATTGTGTCTTTCAGTTTCTTGATCATCTAACAACCTCGCCCTCCCTGTCATCATCAATGATTGTCATGAGTCATGAAATTTTAAAAATTATTTTAATTTTTATTTAATATGAAAGATTATGATAAATCAATTATTTTGAATCTATGATCTGAAGAATAAAAAATAATTATAATAATAGATCTAATCTAGTCTAAGAGTTCAGATCATTATTAAAAAATTATTAATTAATTAATAATTAATTATATAACAATAATGTAATAATATTATAAAGTCTAGTTAAAAAGTATTAATGATATAGAAATATTATTATATACAGTTATGCTATTTATAGATCTATATCTAATACTACTAGATCTAAAGACTACTAGATCTACTAACTAGAATCTAATAAATTTAGCATAAGTTTCAAATAGACTCTAGGTCTACTTTTTTAAACCATCTTCTCAGTGTCAGTGAAAGATCTTAGAAGAAATTTTTGAAAAATGTGTTTTAAATCAAACAGGTCTACATCTAGATTAATGCATCTTTTCATCGCAATTATATATTTACTGCATTTAGGCAGTGGTCATTCAGAAAAAGAATATTCATTATTATTGATTTCATTTGATGGCTTTCGATGGAATTACTTAACTGAAACTCATGCTGAGATTCCTACTTTTAAAAAATTAATGGAGTCTGGAGTGTATGCAAAAGATGGATTGAAAAATGTCTTTCCAACTAATACCTTACCAAACCACTGGTCAATGGTAACTGGCTTGTATCCAGAAAGTCATGGTGTACTTGATAATTACATCAAAGATCCCAACATAAGCAAACCTTTTATTCCCAAATTTATACAGCCTGACTATCAAAATGACCCAAGATACTATGATGCTGGTGGGGAACCAATTTGGGTTACAAATCAGTTTCAAAAATCGCATGGCAGAAGTGGAAGCATTATGTGGTGGGGAAGTGAAAATCTAGTGAAGTTTATGAAACCTACTCTGACAATGTCCTATGAGGACAATATTTTATTTAATGAGGCAGTAGATACCATTGTTAACTGGTTTACATCGGAGTTTCCTATCAACTTGGGCTTGCTGTACTTTCCAGAACCTGATTCTACTGGACACAAATATGGCCCAAATTCTGTTAATATAACCAAGAAAATTGAAGAGGTGGATAATGGGCTCAAATACCTCTTAGCAAAACTTGCTGAAAAAGATTTGCTAGATGACATTAATATCATTATCACAAGTGATCATGGGATGTCTGAAATAACAAAAGAAAATTTTATACACTTGAATAACATTGTAGATCCTGCAAGCTTTGAATATTTAGGAAGTGGTAATGGCCCTTACTCCAGTTTGTCAATATTTCCAAAAGAAGGTAATTGAAATTTCAATGTTCTGACTATACTTATTACTTGTATTTGAAATAGGGGATTTCAATACTATACTAAAAGTAATTAAGTTACACAATTGTCATTTAAGCTATTTAGTACCAAAGAATGAGTCAAACTGCAAAACAATGAAAATATGTTTGGGTCTATAAGAAATAGGGGTGCACCGGATAGTACTTTTTGATATCCGGCCGGATATGACCGGATAGTAAAATTTTATATTCGGCTGGGGCCGGAGCCGAATACCTAAGTGTCTTGTAAATAGCTTGTATTGCTGAGCATTTTACGAAAGTGTTAAATAACATACCTATATTTGTTGGTAATATTTTTTTTTCCTTTTGTATACCTTATTGTTTTAAACTCTTTTACTGATTGATTTATTAAAGATTAACAGTATTTATAAACATAAATTAATCTGTGTAGCATGAGCGTGTCTGTGTGTATGTACGAGGCCACCAATTATAAAGGCTGTGTGTTGGAGGGTCAATGTAAAATATGTTAGTATATATTTAACTAGTTACTAATGTAAATCTCTCATCTGGCTTGTATGGTGGTTGGATGTATGTGTTCAATAATTTCTGACCAACAGCTGGTCATCAGACTTGTAATTTTAAGTCCAAAGGCTGCCTCTGGTTCTGGCTTCAAGGGCTTAATACTGATAGCTGTTAGTTAATTGTTGGAATCTGAAGCGTAGTAGGTCATATATTTATTAATCCATTTGCGGCAAATGATATTTTATTAACAGCAGGGACATCTATTATACCTACTCATAGCCTGAGATTTAAATGTTGCGAAGCATAGATTTAATTGTAGTCTGTAGGCCTGTTATTGATATCTATGTTTAGATTTACTGTTATATAGATCTAAGAGAATTAGGAAAACCAACTATAGATGAAAAAAAAACTCACCCACACCCTCCCTACCAAACAAAAACATAAAAAGACTGATCATAACAACCTGGTCAGATAGACTTAGAGAGCCTACACATGTAGTCCTAGTGTAGTGTGTATAGTTGATGGTGTTGACCTTCACGCGTTTTTTTTCCTTGGGCATACGCAATAGTGTTTAGTGTGCAGGCAAAAAAAGATAACACATTGGCATGATCAGTCAAGCATATAGATAAATTATCTCTGTACCTTAGTTACCGAGGTCAAGTGTTTCTTAACATTCCAGCATATTTTTTCTTTGTTTGCTAGATCTAATTGTGGTGCTTTAGATCAATTTATTTTCTGCGATGTTAAATTTAACTTTAAGGTTTTCCTTTATATTTTAAGTCAATAGAATTAAACAATGAAATTAGTTTTCTTTCTAAAAGTTTTAATACAAGGGGAAAAATACATAGACGCACACATGCACATATTTGTTTTATTTTATTGTGCAACGAACGTGTGTTCAGCGCCCTAAATGACATTTCTCTACAAGTTAACAAACTTAGTCTCATCATCTAGTCACCTCTAGACAGTGTCAATATTTCTCAACAATCTGCGTTAATCCATTCTGGCTTAAGAATGGTCAATGTCTATCAATACATTGTCATGGATTAAACAAATAAGAAGTTGGGGGTGTTGAGCCCTCCCTTTAAAGATACCCCTGGTCAGTGTCTGTTTGGCTTGTAGTCCAGCCTCCTAATTGAGACTTAAAGTAAACAAACTTATTGTCCCGGCCAATAGTATAAAAGGTGTGGCTTGTTTCCAGACCCTTGAGTGACAACCTATCTCATAATAAACAAACTCATACCAGATTAACCTTATAGAGATTTGGCTTGTAGTCCTGCCCCTAATAAAAAATTCTTCTCCAAGTAAACAAAACTTAGTTCTCTCAGAAGATGTGATCTCTAGACAGTGTCAACACGTTGACATCTGGCTTAATGTGGTCAGCTGTCTATCTGTGAACTCAATGTTATGGACTAAACAAACAAAAGGAGGTGAGGGTTGCTCCTCTCTGCCTCTGGAGATATACCCGCACATTTAGACAGATTATCAGCCCGACGTAGTTAAGGAATATTCCATGTTTACTAGACCACTCAATGGTCAAGACAAGCTTTTAAAATGTGCCAGACATCGCTGCTACGTATGTAATGCGAATTTATAATGTGTAGTCTTATTTCTATTTAGATTAACATGCCTTGTCTTTGTACTAAAAATATTTGGTGCATAGTCATAGTTTATAGTTTTAAAAACAAATCCTTTTATTTGAAACAAAAATGTTAATGTATTTCAGAACTGACATTATTGATTCATGTCCACTTTATGAAAATCCGGAGCCGGAGGGACTATCCGGTGCACCCCTAATAAGAAATCAAATTCTACCTATATTCTTTGCATGAGCAATTCTACCAATGGTATTTAAAAGTATATAATGTATGAATATCTTGTTTAGTATAAACAAACATGTGATTTTTAGTATCCTTTAAAGAAACTTACAAATTCATTCATTGTTTAAAAAAAAACAACATAAAGTTAATTTGCTAATAGAATATGCATCCACCGTTTGGGACCCCTCAACTTAAGAAAACATTAAGAAACTGGAACAAACACAAAATAGAGCAGTGAGATTCATAACAAACGAATATTCACATTTGACTAGAGTAACACCATTAGTAAAATCACTAAATTTAGAAAGCCTTCAGGACAGAAGACTCAAAAGTAAAGTAGCAATTATACATAAAACACTGAACCATAATCTTCAAATACAAAAACAAAATTTAATAAAATACTCTGAAAGACACAAAAATAAAGGCACACTCCTCGTCCCATATGCTAGGACAAATTTGTACAAATACTCCTTCTTCCCTAGTGCTATTAGAGCATGGAATGGGTTGCCTGAGCTAGCCAGAAAAACCAGTGACTTGGCAGAATTTAAGTCATTGGTTAATATTCATGACTAAATGCATGACGTGTAGGACGTAATCATCTTCTTTTTTGAAGTAACGTCTGTATTATATAAGATAAGATAAGAATCACTTTTCTCAAAAATATTTATGGCACAGAAAGTAAATGATTGAATCTTAAAGGCTTCTGCTATAGAGATAGTAACTTTAATAATAATAATGACTATGGTGTCTTTGTTGGGCTCCTTCAGTTGTAGAACATCAATGGTTCAACTTGGAGAGCATTTTTTTTATGTGACTGTATAAAGAGACCTTTCCTTCCTCATACAATGTTGGTAAAGGTTTTGTTTGATTGTAGAGGCCCTTTTCTGTTTGTCTTGCTTTTTTTCCAGAGCTGAGGCCAATACTTTGTCTGCTGTCCATAGCTATCTTTGTTACCTTCTTCACAAAGTTTGGTCTAGGGCTAGGGCTTCCCAAATAGTCAACACTGTTTCCACTGCTTTAGTCTAGGGCTAGGGCTTCCCAAATAGTCAACACTGTTTCCACTGCTTTAGTCTAGGGCTAGGGCTTCCCAATAGTCAACACTGTTTCCACTGCTTTAGTCTAGGGCTAGGGCTTCCCAAATAGTCAACACTGTTTCCACTGCTTTAGTCTAGGGCTAGGGCTTCCCAAATAGTCAACACTGTTTCCACTGCTTAGTCTAGGGCTAGGGCTTCCCAAATAGTCAACACTGTTTCCACTGCTTAGTCTAGGGCTAGGGCTTCCCAAATAGTCAACACTGTTTCCACTGCTTTAGTCTAGGGCTAGGGCTTCCCAAATAGTCAACACTGTTTCCACTGCTTTAGTCTAGGGCTAGGGCTTCCCAAATAGTCAACACTGTTTCCACTGCTTAGTCTAGGGCTAGGGCTTCCCAAATAGTCAACACTGTTTCCACTGCTTTAGTCTAGGGCTAGGGCTTCCCAAATAGTCAACACTGTTTCCACTGCTTTAGTCTAGGGCTAGGGCTTCCCAATAGTCAACACTGTTTCCACTGCTTTAGTCTAGGGCTAGGGCTTCCCAAATAGTCAACACTGTTTCCACTGCTTTAGTCTAGGGCTAGGGCTTCCCAATAGTCAACACTGTTTCCACTGCTTAGTCTAGGGCTAGTTCTTCCCAATAGTCAACACTGTTTCCTCTGCTTTAGTCTAGGGCTAGTTCTTCCCAATAGTCAACACTGTTTCCACTGCTTAGTCTAGGGCTAGTTCTTCCCAATAGTCAACACTGTTTCCTCTGCTTTAGTCTAGGGCTAGTTCTTCCCAATAGTCAACACTGTTTCCACTGCTTTAGTCTAGGGCTAGTTCTTCCCAATAGTCAACACTGTTTCCACTGCTTTGAGATCCTGTTTGATTACATTCATATTTCAGAGGTTGTGTGTTGTGGAATGTGTGTTTGTGTTTCTGACAGTGGGAAGAGGCTAGCAATTAGTTGTGAATGATGCAACATAGATAGCATTGTCGTCATTTGGACAGATGACTTCAGAACGTGAGAATGAAAGGTTGTGTTATTGTAGTGAGTTTTGTTAAAAATATTATTACTAAAGTCTACTACATTTCTTTCATTTTATAACAAATATTTTTTGTCTATGTTTATAAATAAAGTTCTATTTTTGTTCTCAAAAAGAAGTTATTTAAGTTATTAGAAGTTTTATCAGATAATATATATTACACCTACAATGGTTTAGTTGTCTGACAGCAGTTTGGTGCTACAAGACAATGACTAGTAACAACATTGTGTTGATCAGTTTTTATTGTGTTCATCATGAGCTTTCATAAAGAATAACTTCAAGAATACATCCATCCTTCATTCAGTGGGCATAACCAAGCCTATATAGGAGGCTTGTCTGAGAATGGTGAAGATGCTGGGAAGACCAGTTCGAGCAATTGGTGTTATACATGTAATTTCAGGATCCTTCTAAGGCAGTGCTTGTGAAATGAATTTAATTTTCACTCTTGCTTCACATAAGCTTATGACTCATTGCCATACAGTATAGTGCTTAAGAACTCTATTGTGAGCTTTTGGATGTCTTAATAGTAAATAAAAACTTATAGATCAATTACATTTTGTCATAGTTTTTTTTCTGTGATCCACAGCTTCTTTTGTTGCCCACATTGAAAACACTATTTAAGTTTTCTTTCAAAATTAAAACATAAGGTTTAAATGAATGTTGTGGCAAGTACTTTGTATTGATTGGGTCAAAGTCGTTAGTTAATTAACAGGGGAGAGCTTTTTTTAGGTGTATAAATCAATGTCAACCTGAAAGTTTTTTTTTCTAATTAGATTTTCAATGTAGATAGGTAAAGTTCATGAAAAAAATGATTTAATTAAAGCGTAGACCATTGCTAAGAAACTAGTTTGGGGAAAAACTCATAGGTAACAAAAAAATCCCAAATGATATAAAAAAAAAGGAAATGGGTCTATGACCAATCACACAACTATTTGATTTCTTAGGATTTGGCTTTATCAACAAATTCATGTAGAGTCTTTTTGTTCCAGTAATTAAAGCAAAATTTCATTTGTCCCTTTCATTCTATTTTTCTCTTAACAGTTATACTGTGTGAATAAGTAGTGATGAAGCAGGGACTTTATGTTGTGGTCATTTTGGTGCCACCATTTTGGCACTGCACATTTTGTCCCAAAATGTTGTAGCCACATTTTATATGTTTATTTATGTCTTAAAAAAGAATTATACATTTCTGTTTTGTAGATGTTTGTGTTCAAAAATATTTAGTATGTAAAGAACAATTATTATTTTTGTCCATTATATTTTGGCTTTAAGTTTTTTGTATAATTTTTGTTCAAAAACAATATGAAATATTGATAACAAAAATGATGTTTTGTTCACACAAAAATTTGTTTATTCAACTTAATATTTTACACACAAAAAAAAGATAGATGTATTTTGCACTCCTTGTCTCTAATTCATGGGTGGAAGGAAGTCAATAGTATTGTCTTGGGTAAGAATCTGAACTATCAAAGTTTATAATATACATTCATGAAGTAGTCAATACTTCTATTAAAACCATTTTTTTTTTATGTTTACTGTATAAAAATATTTTAATTTTGTTTTCTAAAAATTATCATTAGAACTTCTGCCAAAATGACCCTTGTCAAAATGGCAGTGCCAAAAGGACTGCACTAAACTGTAACATATAGATACAGTGAATAGAGAAATTGACACTTTTTTATATTTTTTTTTAGGCAAGCTGGATGAAGTTTACAACCAGTTGAAAAGTCAAAGTGAATCCAAAAATTATCAAGTCTTTAAAGCTGAAGAAATTCCTGATCGTTTCAATTATAAACATAACATAAGGGTTCCACCAATTTTAGCCTTAGCTAAACCCAAGTACTCTTTTATATTGGGCGATGTGACACTTACTATAGGTAAGTTTGTTGAAGCATTTCTTTTTTTTTAATTTTTACAATTTTTAAAACTAATACTCTTTTGTTTTTTTTTTACTTATTAAATTTAATGATCTAACAAAATCTCCTGAGGGAGAATTTCAAGATGTGTATTATAATAATGTTTGAAATACTTTTTACTTTTCCTTTGCCTTAAGGAATCATAGTTTCTAATAACAGAAAGAGGGGCTCCATTTATTAGTTTAAATCTGAATAGCTTTCACCTTGAATTATTTGAGCATTCTGTTATTTATGTCACATGCTCTAGTTTTGGCTGAGAGGGGGTATTCATTTTTTCATCTTATCTGTTCTGAGTGACATGGTTGTAGTCCTGGGTGAATGCACCTACTGTGATGTTCATTATATATACATTTTATTCATCTGTTGCTTATTGGATTTTAATATGGTGACCATTACAATGTGTTGTTGTTTTTTTTTAATCTGAGTTTGTTCATTGCTGAATTACTTAGTTGAATGAGTTTGAATGCATTCAATTATCTATATACATAATTCTCTTCTTCCCTCAACAGTTTAAACGAGTAGTAAGGAGTAAAGGAAAGATCACTCTGCAGATAGTCCATGAGAAAACAAGAAGGGGGGGGGGGGGAGAGCATGCAGTTACAAAATAGCAGGGCAGGACTCTTTTTTATATTTTTAATTTCTACCTCACGTTTTAAAAAAAAAAAAGGGGGGGGGGGGGAAGTAATCTAATCTGTAGTAACCATCGAAGCGACAGAGTACACTCAATAATTTGGACACAATGGAAAGATCAATCTTTTATTTTTGCAACTCCGACGGAGGGAGTTATCCTAGGTAATTTAAGAGTGAAAAAAAAAAAGACAATTTTCTTCTGTATATTTCAGGAGATTGGTATGAGTTTTCAAAAGATTTTAATAATTTCAGGAGATTTCCTGGACCTCCTGTTAAATTGACAGGAGGCTGCGGGAAATGGTTTCATTTAATAATTTATACACCTAAAATTAGCGCGGGTCCTATAAAAGTGCTGGGCCCACTTCGGTCGCATAGGTTGCAGTGGCATAAGGTTGGCCCTGCAAAATAGCAGCATATGCTACGCCGCCGGTTGACTAGTTTTTATTTATTATTTATATTATCTTTACACTGATCTCACTATTTCTTTTCAAATTGCATTTAGGTGGAAATCATGGCTATGATAATGAGGTGAAAGACATGCATCCTTTTTTTATTGCCACTGGGCCTTCATTTAAAAAGGGATTTAGCATAGATAGTTTGAATACTGTGGACCTGTATCCTCTTATGTGCCATCTCCTTGGGCTTCACCCAGCTCCAAACAATGGCAGTATGAAAAATGTTTCACAGTTACTTCAGGAAGGTCCTGAAAATACCATTTGGACATTTGGCACATGTAAGTATTTCTGGGTATTAAATTTGTGTTTCTTGTTGTGCTTGGATAATGTAACTATTAATAGCACTAGAAGAATGTGTTTTACTTAGCTGTGAAATTAATAAATACTTTTTTTTTGTCTACATACATGATTTAAATTATACTTTAAATTATCTAAAACTCTCAGACAAAACAATTAGCTTTTAAATAGACAAAAACAATTAGCTTTAAAATTTACATAGTTCAAAAATGTTGTTTAAAAAAGATCATTATTAAGTAGTGGGAAATCTGTAGAGATTATCTATAGTGAGGGTCTTTAGTGGGATGTCTGAAGTCAGTGTCTGTATTTGGTGTATGTAGTGGGTGCTTGAACGAACTGTCTCTAGTGAGGATCTGTATTGGATGACTCTAGTAGCTTTCTGAAGTGATTTTTTGTAGTGGAGGCCTGTAGTGGATGTCTGTAGTAAGTTTCTGTAGCATATTTTAAAGTAATTAAGATAGCAATGTTAGGTTTAATTTTTTTTTCTACTGTCCATTTAGAACATTTTTAAACATGAGAACATCAGATTAAATAAATATTTGAACTTAAATTATAGAATGTGAAGTATAATTCAGTGAGACTCAATACTGACAAATATTTTCTTCAAATACAATTCTCTATTACATAAAATGAATATATTGAATAGCAGATCCTAACTGACATAAATAAGTACAGCCTGTCCAGTATATGGCTCCTTTTTGTCTCGAAAGGCAATGGATGCGCCCAGATGAGTCACTGGTTTTGGTTTTGTCTTAAGATGGGGCAGAATCTGGTGTGGCTAATCAAGCCAGTTCTAGAGCATCAGACTTTGCCACAATTCGTGCATGTGTATGCATCTGATTCAGGGCTAGCTGACAGGGCAGCTTTTTTTTCTCTTAATTAAGGTCGCTTCATTTCTTTTGCTCTAAGCGAGGATTGTCCCAGCACGCACAGTCTGTCTCCATGCACTCTGGTCTTTGACTATTTCTTCCCACATACTTTTGTTGATGTCTGTAGCTCTCATGTCTCACTTGCAGACATCTCTATTGGTTAGTCTTGGGCGACCCTTGGGTCTGACTCGCTCCACAAGCTCAGCATATAAGATATCTTTTGGAATTCTATCATTTGGAATGTGGGTGATATGTCTGAGCCAGTGTAGTCTTCTTTGTGTCAGGAGAGCATACATGCTGTTCATATTGGCCAATCTCAAAACTTCCTGATTGGAGACATAGTCCCTCCAAGAGATGTGTATTATGCGTGTCAGGCAGCACAAGTGGAAACTATTCAATCTGAGCTCTTGGTACATGTATGTTGACCAGCTTTTACTGCCATATAGAAGAGTGCTCACAACACAGGCATTGTAGACTAGGATTTTGGTTGCTGTGGTCAATTTGGCATTTTCCTAGACACACTTGGAGAGTTTTGCCAATGATGTAGTAGCTTTTCCTTTTCTTTTTCTCAGCTCGATATCTAAATCTAGGTTACTGGCTATTGTTGAACCCAAGTAAGTAAATTCCTGCACCACCGTAAGGGTGTGGTTCCCAATATGTATCACAGGTATTTCTGCGATGGTCTTGGAGAGACTTATTGTAAGGCTAAACTCTTGACAAGCAGCTGCCAAGGCATTCACTAGCTTCTATAGCCCTCCTTGTGAATGAGATATCAGAGCCCGTCCAGTATAACCTGACCAAAGGCTTAAATATAGAAACACGTTTGAACTTTTTCAGTCCCCCAGCCCTTTTATATGAATGTTCATCCTTCCAGAAGAATCTCTCATAGACTTGCTGTATCTGTAAAAATATTTCTAATCACTATTGTAATTCTTCACACATATTTATAGTTTTTAATATATTAAAATGTTCAAGATTGTATTAATGCTATTTTGTCCCTGTTGTTCTTAAGTTCCTTTCACAGTGTAACCAAGCCTATCTTCATATTTATTGATACTTCTTTTTTTAATAATTATAGCTAAATGTATTTTTATTTTCAGACATTCTAGTGCTGATAGTTATTGGCAGTGTTGGTGGAGTATTTACTGTAGCTGCTTGCCGCCACCATCGGTATTTGAAACGAAGAAGAGGTCCACTGCCAGCTACAATCAAGTACTCTACTCCAGGAGGAGCTGCCAAAGCTGCTCTTCTGTTCGCTGATGATGATGATGAGGATGAGTTTAATGATGCCAATGACAACACTACAGATGATAAAATGTTAGAGTTAGTAACAACTAAATGGTAGCAACTTCTGTTGATGTATATGTGTGTGTGTGTGTGTTCATTCCAACTATTAAGTGATGCCTGTGTAATCATTCCAGTCCCAATCAGAATAATGTCCATTTCATTACCATGTATAGAAATTTGAGCAACACATTAACTATTTATAGATTCTTAGGCCACCCCAAAGTCCTCAGTTCACTTTTTTTTTTTTTTGTATTCTTTAACTAGAATGTACTCATAAACTTCACATTTGATGTCTTTGGCTAGTCAAAGTTCTCATAATTTTACAATCGATATAATCTTTGACTATTTCTATAAATATCATGCATTAAATGTAATATTTCTATAATCTTTGGCTATCCATTGACAAAGTCCTCATTTACCTTAATAACATAAGAATAATCTAATTTTTGTGTTTATATTTTAGTTGAAGTCCTTTTTTTTTTTAATGCTCATTTACACATTAAATTTTTATGACCTTTATCTAATATTTAAATAAATCAATTCCTGAAGATATCAACCAAACTAAAATCTAACTTAATATCAATCAGCTAATATACTAACATTTTCAATTAACACTGTATTACCCCAGAAATGTGACACAACTAAATAATAATTATAATACTTTTTTGAAATTTTTTTTTTAAATTAAAAAAAAAAGGCAATTATGTTAGAAGTGAATACACAATGACTTTTACATTGACTAGACCATGACTGCACGTTGACTAGACTGCCTGTTACTGCAATGTTACTGCACTATGATTGCTCTCTTACATGTACTGCTGCACCATGTATCACTCTATGATGAGACTTGAACAGAATCTTGACTAAACTTACTGTATCGCTACTGTACTGCTACTTTTTTGTCTGTTTTCTACTTTAATTATAATCAGCATTAATGATCATCTTATTAACAACTCTGCATTAAATTTGATCTTCAAGTATCCATTAAATCAATGTAACTTGGTAAAGTTATATACAGTTGACAAATATACAATTCTGTTATATACAGTTGACAAATACACACTTCTGTTATATACAGTTGACAAATATACACTTCTTTTCTATTTCTTTTGTTGTGTTAGCTATATCTTTACTTTCAAGCTTACATATCTTAAATCTTAACAATTCATTTTCCTTTTTAAAAAAAAAATGTTTATAAATAAAATATATATATACTTGCATTCGATACCGGCTACACTTGTTGATTTGTTCCCAGGGTACATACTGTTAATATTTATCAGTTACCCCTTCGCCCCATTTATAAATTGCATCCTTCGCTTCTTGTCCCTGGTAATGGATATTTTTTTATTTGGCACATTATTTGGTATGTGCTCTTCTTCTTTCTTCTTCGTTCTCATTTTACATGAGGGAGGGTTCAGATCAATAATCCTATATCTGAGATGAACCGCCCAGTGGTTTCCAGATCAAGCAGTTATCCATTTAGTCTTTGTTCTATAGGAGGGTTTTTGGGCTAGAGTCTTGTTTGGGTCTCACGATATAGTATGCAGCTTTGAAGGACATGGTCATCATTCTCTGGTGATGCTCCACAAGGGCAGGTTTTGCTTGTCCTGACTTATGTGCTCTGAACTGTGTTCTTGATGGTCCTGGGCTCGAACCTAGTCATCATGCTGTAGTCTTTTGGAGGTTTGCGGTAGGTTGTATTAATCTTAATTCTGAAATAACATCTGAAACATGTAAAGCAATTTTAGGCCATGTTGAACCAATTATCCCTTCAAGGACCATCTATTCCTCTACCCATCCAAACCCAAAAGGGATGCTTGATACTAAGGTAATAATAAAAACTAAATATAATCTCTGATATTTGACAGATTCTCAAGTCAATTTTGAAATATTCTATGGGCTCTATGTTGCTTTTTTGACCATAACAGATTTTGAAAAAGAGATTAGTTATTCCTGGTGTTGACCTATGTTAAGAAATAAGTGAGTGAAATTTCACATTTGTTAAATTAAAATACCCCCCCCCTCCCCCAGAACAGCATAATGTAAACAGTTGAGATCTAGTTTTTATAGGTCCTCACATTTACAGTGAGAATTTTGTTGGATATTTTTATTTTTTTATTTTAGATACATGCTGATCTAATATTATATTATAAATTACAGATGTTCCTTCTTAACAGAAGATAATCATAATAAAATAGGCTTAGTAACTTCAGATGCTAAAGACTGTACAAATATTCAGCAATCTTGAAAAAAAAAAAAAAATATCTCAATTTGGTTTTATTAATAGCTTTGGTTTATTTTTACTGTGCCTAGATCTATTTAAAGTAATGTAAAGTTCCCCTTTCAGACCTTGTGCTCTAAAGGGCAGATGATGTAAAAGTCATCTGTTTCTGTGGCCCATGGTTAACTGTGGTGTCATGTGGCCAGCACAACAACCAATTGCCTATACTTTTACCCAACTAATGTCATGTACCCATTACAGCTGGGTAGACTCTGAGGTGCCCAAAGATCCCAATTTAAAAATCCCATTCTTCACCAGGATTTGAAACTGGGACCCCTGGTTCAGGGGCCAAGGACTGTACCGCTAAGCCACAGTGACTCTAGATCTATATGGTAAAAAAAAAAAAATAGAGAGAAAAAGAGACTATGTGTAGAATAAAAAATTAGGCCTATAAGTTAAAGCAAACAGGAAGTAGAACTTTTTTGCTATTTTTTGCATCTTAAAATAGTAACTTCAGATGTTAAAGACATCATACAAATATTCAGCAATCTTGAAAAAAATCTCAATTTGGTTTTATTAATTGCTTTTGTTTATTTCAATTCTTGTCTAGATTTACTTGGTAAAACAAAAGGCACATGTAGAATAAAAAATTAGTCCTAATAATTGGAGCGAAGAGGAAATAGAATTATATTAGAAGGATGTATTGTGCTATGTTGGCTTTAGGAAAAACCTATTGGGCCAAAAAAGGAGAATAAAAAATAGTTTTTCATACATTTTTATCTTCTGCGGTTTTGAATGTGGAAATGGTTTAGTTGTTCTAGACCCAAGGAAATAAATGATAGTTTAAATTTTCATGTTTATATTTAATATGTATATTCAAGATAGATAAATATATGCTTATTATGAATATTTCATATATTTTATTACATAAATATATGCTTATTATGAATATTTCATATATTTTTTTACATTAAACAACTGGCTGCATATTCAATCCTATAATTTTTGTATAGTTCTCACTTTGATATATTTTCTTTTTATATTTCACACTATTATCTTCAAGTGAACCTGACAGTAAGTTAATGTCATGATATTCTAAAAGCTGCCTATCCAACGACTCTGTGACTAACTTTGTTTCTTGCTCTATGCAAGTGATATTAATTCAAACACTCGCCTTTCTATGAGAGAGGTGCTACTCCTTGTCATTTTAAAGTTGTAAATGTGGCATTTTGTTGACTTACATTTCCACATTTTGTTTTTATAGTTTATGTTCATGAATGCTGGCCCACAATCTTGTTGATAACCTTAACATGGAGATAACCAGAGTTGACTTAGTTTTGCCCTTATATTTCTGAGTATTTAATTATTGGAATTGCAAAAACATTTTGTATACATTTAAACAATTATCCCTCTGTGTTAACATATATACTGGTATTTTGTTGTTTATAATTATTTTTTCATAAGGACATATTGAAAACCAGAGTTGTTGTAAATGGTGATAGAGGATCATTGCTTATAATGAAATGAATTGGTGTCATGTGAACATATTTACTAGTTGGTTGGTTGTTTTCACATAAAAACCACTTTTATGTCATTTTGTTTTGCTATTGCTAAAGAACTGTGCATATTCTGAAAATTTTAATCACCAGCAGATGACTTCAACTGTATCAGATAGGCTAAATATGTAGATCTTAGCTGATTTGTTAATTTTTCTTGGTGTTTGAATGTGAAGACAATGCCTTTGTGGGTGCTCATGTTAAAATAGTTGACCAAAAGTATGGATTTTGTTTTGAGCTTGATAGACCGATCAGTGATTGTAAATAGTTGATTACATGTGGGCATTGATCTCCTTTGATTTATTTGTAGTACAAATGTATTTTTTTTAGTTGTTGGTAGTTGTAATTTTGTAAAGTTATTTAGCTGAGTCTGTTTTTACTTTGAATATTGGTTTAAAAAAAACAATATTGAACAATTTTGTTTAAACTTTGAAATTTTCATTGCAAGAGAAATGCGTTGGAAAGAATGACTTCATTGTTTGTGACATGAACACTTTGTCCTGATAGGAATGTACACAACAGAGCTTATTGCAGATTGTTTCCATTGCCAATCTTTATGATCAGATTCTTTTCATTTCATTCTAATATGTATGTCATCTGAACATATTTACTTAGAATGTTTTCTTGTACCTTCTATCAATGGTTTGTCTTACACGTTGCATTCATAACTAATTCACCAAGTCATAATATATTGGTGTGTCCACTTGGTAGTGCAAAGAAACATCTTTAATACACAATGTATGACTCGCATGGAATTTGAATAAATTTTTGACTTATAAAAATTAACATTTTCAAAGCAGACTGTACATTTAAGGTGAAAAATTTCTTTTTGTAATGAATTTTTTTTGGGGGTTTTACTTTAGACATAACTAACTAGACCAATCATTAGTTTATTAAAATAGAATATAATAACTGGCAGTAGAACTGTGTATGCAAAAAGCGAAACATAGATCATGATATTTATTTTTATGAACAATGACAATTAATTTGATAAAATTTGATCTGTTGTTATGTGGGTGCATTTAGTTGAATTCCCAGAAGAAAAATATAAATAATTTAAATGGGATACATGTTGAAAGTTGCTTTGTATAGAAAATAAAATTGTTTGATTGATTTTTTCTTTTAGTGGCGCCTGTACGGTGAAAAGCCCCAATTAATTTGGTGTATTTTATCCCTCTATCACTTTGGAAATTTCAAAAAGTGGAAAAGCTAATAGGAAATTCTAATGCACCAAATTTTGTGAACGAGACAGCTAGAGGTCACTTAGTAAGTCCGCAGGATACACATTTGAGACCAAAAGAAAATCTGCTGCAGAGGACATGCGTAAACAGCGAAGAAATCTAAATCGACCACTGGCGGACAATGGTTATGCCAGCGCTGGATGTGGCAAAAAATGTAGGTCCCAAATGGGGCTGCGTAGCCACGGGAAATACTGCATTCCTCATTAATCTGCGGACTTGAAGACAAGCCTTTTCACCAACGTAAAAGGCATCTTCAAAGCTCTACGCAATTAAAGTGTAAACAATTTATAAATTACGCATAATACAATAACCTTTTTTTTTCTTCCATAACAAATCAATGTACGTAAGTGTTTATAAGACTGGTACTTTTTGAATAGAACCAAAATTATAATGCTCCAAGAGCAAAATTACACTAAAAGTAGAAACACATTAGTAGCTTTAGAAGGCATTGCCAAATTACAAATTAAAATCGACTAATATTTATGAATTGCACTTTGATACAGGACTAAAATTGTGAATAGAGGCCTACAATTTTATAGCGCAACTTTCCTACTTCTAATCTCCCGGAAGAAGGGAAGTTCTATTCCACTCATCATGTACAGTGACATGGAGAACTAACAGAACATCAAAGCAACTTTTCAGATTGATAGTTTCATTTCTCGATCTGTCGATCATTTTCATTATTACAAAAATGTTTCTTCCAAAATGAGTGTCGGGTAAATATCTTTCCCAAATCATTCAACTGTACGTTCGGTCAGCTAGCCGTTGTGGCATTTTCTTTGCCAGAGTTTCAAGATGGTCTTCCCATGAAAGCTTGTTGTCAACACTGACCTCCAGATATGTGTAGAAGTGAAAAATGCGAGAGACGAGATTTGTTACGCACAGAGCTTGATGAGCTTATGCCGCTTATTTCATCGGCTCCAGAAGCCTTTGTTACGTTTTACTCATCTAAATAGTAAGGTCACCTCAACTTCGCTACACAATTGATGCATGGTTCTTGTTTTTCCTTAGTAGACTGATGAACATGTCTTTTTGAAGGTCAATAAAATCTTTGTCGAATTGAAAAGTCATTAGTTTGTTGTTGAGTTTCAAATCATCTGCCTCATTTTGAGCGAGTTTTGAGGAGCAGCTGGTTTTCTTTGATCCCTCCCAGCATACTTTTAAGTTATATTTTGAAAGAAGTTCTCAATCTTTTCTTTGTATGTTTTTTTTCCCTTCAATTTTTTTTTTAGTGCTTTTTAAGCATGAAGAAAATCTTGCAATGTTCAGAAAATCTTGCAATGTTCATGCTCGCTGTATTCAAACAGTTAAAAAAAAATTTGCTTGAGTGATTACTGCCAATAATACTTCCAATAATCATTTTGTATTGATTGCAGTTGTTGGTAGCTTGAAGTTCATAGATCTAGCTTCTGGTATTCAAGCTGTAAATGTGGGGACCTATTTACTTGCATTACAGTTGCATGGGCCGACCTGCCCCTCTCTTTGTAGTTTTGTTTCTAGATCTCTAGAGGTTTAGGAATTCCTCTCTCCCTTTTTTTGTGAACGTGATAATGGTTATAATATCCCAGAGTTCTTTGCGTTGTTTCTTTTGAAGAAGTTGCAAACTGTGATGACTGATTCCAAATGAGGATGTATACACATTGGATTGTATTCCCGAGTAGTGCTATAGCCTCCAGATCCACCAGTCGGTTTAGTTCACGCTATGGAGTATCGAATGCAGTATCGTGACTTTTTTTCATGACAAAATCCAAGGCTATCAGAAAGAGGAGTGGGGATAAGAAACATCTTTGTTTTACTCAATGTTGAAGAACTCTGTTGTTCCATCACCTGTTTTAATACAATAGCTTGATCTGCTGTCGGCTTCAAGAGTCTGTAGATGAAAGGCTCAGAAGAACAAGCAGGCTTCCGAAGAGGCAGATCATGTGCAGGGCAGATCCTCGTTCTGTGAAATATCATAGAACAAAGTCTCGAGTACCAACAACGGCTAACGATCAGTTTCGTAGACTTTAAGAAAGCGTTTGATAGTGTCCACCGAGAATCACTATGGAAAATAGTTTAGAGAATACGGCATCCCAGAAAAATTCGTCCAGATCCTACAACATCTATACAGTCGGTCTAGTTGCTGCATTAAAACAAGGAACAACAGTTTTTTTTTAGCATCGAGACAGGTGTGAGACAGGGGTGCATCTTATCTTATCTTCCTTTTCCTCCTAGCCATCGACTACATAATGAGGAGAGCAATGAACCAGATTGCCTTTGGTATTCCATGGCGTGAACAAAACCGAATGACGGACTTGGACTTTGCTGATGACGTTGCACTACTCGGGGCTATAAATAAATGCATACAAGAAATGACGGAGAGCCTAGATAGCCAAAATTGGCCGCATAAACTTGGATAAGACTAAAATTTTGTGAGTGGGATATAAGGCAAAGGGTGCCACCGTCAGACTTGGCGAGTCAAAGCTTGAAGAGCTGGACAAGTTCACTTACCTTGCAGCATCATAACAAACGATGGAGATGCCCACCGTGATGTAGCGTGCCGAATAGGAAAGGCAGGGAGCATTTTCCAAAGGCTGCAGCCTATTTGGACAAGCCATTGGACTAGAGACAAAAATACACCTTCTCAACACAATCGTTATTCCAACTGCAACATATGCATGTGAGACATGAAAGTCATCTGTCAAAATTGAGAAAAGACTAAATGTGGCTCAACAAAAAATGGCTGAGACGGATTGTTGCAGGATACCATAGTCTTGCTATTTTCCAGAGTGATTCTCGTTGGATGCTATTTAACGTCTTTTTAATCTATCAAACTGATCCACCATAAGCCTTTGTTGGTATTCCAGATGAAAATCTGCTCAGTTCATGATCTGCTTTTTGTGAAGCCGGCCGGCTCTTCTCTGAGCATTTTGTTTACAGCTGCTTGTAGTTGTCATGACAGAACAGTACTGAACACTTGACCTGGAACTGAGAAGGGGGATGCCTCTCCATATGTTGCAGTCCACCAGGTGGCTCTCATTGGGAGGTTTTATTCTCATTCATTTTTGCCAGTTTTCAGGGACTTGAGACTTTCACCAGAACAGATTTAGGAGATCTGCCATTCTACCAACAATGTATTGTCCTCCTTATTTTAGCATTCCTGCTGACACTATGTCTAGATAACTGAAGGCTTAACTGTGCCCTTGTAAAAAAAATAAAGTAAATAGGCTGCTTAAATATAGATAGCCATTACCCATTACATGAAAAAACAATATGCCAGTTTGCCATGGACAAATGAATTATTGATCCAAAGACAAAGTGTTGACACATCTTGAATGAAACAGAAGATTTGTTTGACAGTAAATGGATAGAAGAAACATGAGACTTCAAATACTCTTGACCTTTCTTTTTATTTTGAATTTCAATTTCATCTTATACAAATATTGGCCTTAATGGGAGAAGTATTTTTTTCCTGTTATCATAATGTGATAATGAGAAGTTGTATTTAAAAACAAATAATAAAAGATAGAACAAATATAAACATTTGTATCACTTCACTGTATAAATTTATAATATGATATATACAGTGCTCATAGCCTCTTGTAAAATTTCTAAGGTATCAAATAAATAATAAAACATTCAATACATATTTCAGTTCCCATATTATTTCAGTAAATTAAAAATTAAACCCTGTCAATAATTAATTTTAGTAAAACTAATTTAAATATTTAAAAAATGCATTGATTAAAAAGCTAGATACCTCAAAAAAAAAAAAAAAAAAAAAAAAAAAAGCTGTTACTAAAATTCAGCTGAAAAGTAACAAAATTTAGGCTTAAAAGCTGTACTTGTACTTCTACTGAACCATTCTGCTCACAGGAATATTTGTATTTATTTTCAGGAATCTCTGTTATTTTCAATACTGCATTATAGAAAGTTGTACACAGAGATTCTATTTCTCATCAAATATTTTCTGTATCCCGACTTTCCATGAAAAGAAATGGATGTAAATTAAACAATAGCAGAAACATTACAGAACAAAAATCACAGGAAATGACAAAATATCATTCCAGTTCAGTTCACTTGAAACAAAGTTCATTTGATCCATGTTGGCGTGGGCTCCACTCCTCGTAAAGCAAAAAATGCCTCCAGCTTGGAGTCAAACTCTTTTGGTCTTTCATTGGGATCTCTGTAGCGAACAGTCATGTTGTTCCCCAGGTATTTAATCAGCTCACACGTCTCAACAAACTGCTGAAGTTTCTGCTTGTACTTTTTGCGAATGTACGGAGAGGATTTGGGATTGAATGCTATGGAGAATTAGAATGCAATAACTCTTGAGAAAAAAAGTCTATAATACAGTCATTGTAAAAAATTAGAACAAATATTTTTATTTTCTGAATGGAAATATTAATTGGAGCAACTTTAGTTTGATGTTTCAATGAGAGAGAGAAACATGTAGGGATATAGGAGAAAAACAAATATGACTAAGTCTTGACAAGTTGTAGCCCAATTTACCTTTCAAGTGATAAGCTACATAGATAAGTGCTGAGCGTGTTGAAGAAATGAAGGGGTACTTAGGTTTCACATTTCCAGCAGCTGTAAGAGCCTTAACCATGGCAATAGCACAGGTTTGTTCCATAAAGCCTAACATAGGAAGGCTTGCAAAAGGTAGCTCTTCTGGTTTTGGAGGTTGTTTGTGTGGTAACTTCATGTTGGCATAATTTTCTGGTAATCTATATAAAAAAAAAAAAGGTTGAAATATTTTTCAATGCATTAAAAAACAATTGATGGTCTGTTTTTTTTAACTGTCTGTGTCAACACAACCTTCAAACTGATCTTTTTTTTTTGCATATTAAATACACAAGAGAGAAAACTGAACTCATTCCATTTGAGATGTCTCCGTAGGATCTTGAATGTCACATGGAAAGAAAAAGTGTGCAATACTAAGATCCTTGCGCGATCAGCCATTCCCAGCATCTTTACAGCCCTCAGACAATGCCATTTGTGCTGGCTTGGACATGTTCGCCGGATGGAGGACAAGCGCATCCCGAAAGTCATCCTCTATGGACAACTTGCGACTGGCACAAGAAAAACTGGTCGCCTCACCTCTGTTACATAGATGTAATAAATTGTGACCTCAAATCAGTGAACATCAATACTGACAATTGGGAAGACATAGCTCTAGACCACAACAGATGGAGAGAGACAGTGACCAAGAAAGCTATTGACAGTGAAAGTACATGGGTCTCAGCTCAGGAAGAAAAACTTACTATCTGAAAAACAGCCAGCTCCTCTACCACCAAAGCAAAAGCCACCTTAATCTGCGCTATCTGTGGATGGGAGTGTCTCTCCAAAATAGGTCTCCACAGCCACATGAGGAAGTGTGCTCTGAGATGAACCATAGTCGTTCTACGACTGATGATTAATGAGGATTAAATACACATGCATATGTTGGTCTCCTTCAGGTGTATGGTTCTTCTCATAGACCTTTTTCTATGTGACCTTAAGAGTCCTATTCTGGACAGACACTCATGTACTCATACAAGGTAGTGTTTGCTTTGGCTTGCCTTTCTTCCAAAACTTTCTTTGTCACCATCTCTCTCCACATAGTGCGGACTATGTCTTCCCAGCAGTCAATATCGATGTCACTATTTTGAGATCACATTTCATTACATCCAAATGTTATACAACTAGATGTAATGGGGAATCTGTGTTTTGTAAAGTCTTTGTGTAATAAAAATTCCTTTTCAATATCTTATTACTTCACAGTTCCATTAGATGTTTTACAGTGATTTCAGTTTTTAACTTCCAAGTAATTCTTCCACAAGTTCACACTTAAATATAATTCTTTAAAATTCACTGAAACTCTCAAAAATCAAGAAGTAAACAAATGACTAGTAAAATCTATCTTAATGAGCTCTGTGAATACATGTCATTTATTTATAGGATAAAAGAGCTTTGACTCACTTCATAAATTTGTAAAGTTTTTCTTCACTTTCCATCAGGAAAACATTGCCTTTATACTCAGCCATGAATTCTTGACTTCCTGGAACCAGAGCATCATATCTGCCAAGAAAATAGAGATAATCCTATTTTAAGAGATTAGGTAAGGGAGCTAACACTAATAGTATTTCCTTTCAATAGATCTGGTACAAAGTGACAATGTTTTTCACTTCCACACATTTGATAAAAGAGAGAAAAGGGCTATGAGTTTGGCTACATGCTTTAGCTCATTTGATTTCTTCATTACAAAGTTGGACCAAGTCCAGACTGTACACTTTGAATCATCCAACTCTACCTTAAAGCAACAGTCCATAGGTACACACAAATATTTTCATTTTTTTAACACTCTGCTAAAATGTTTCTACAACATAAATATATAAAACAGAAAACAAATAGGTATTAAAGCAAAAAATATTAACCTCATCTTTCCATCAAGATAAGTTACTGGACAATATCCAAGTATCTGGGCCTCTCTTCCATTCAGTTCTGCTTTTGTAATTCTGTGAGGAAGTAACACTGGTTCAGGTAACTGTCTAGGAGCTAGGGGAGGGACATACTTTTCAGGCTCAGCTAGGAACATTTCAAGCTCTTTCTTTCCAGCCATCTTGTAATATTTGCCTAGTCAGAATCAAACGTTTAAATTAAAAAAAAATAATTATCTTAATTTTCATCATAAAATTATATGACGTTAAAGTTATTAAAAAATGCAAGTTAGGACAGTAGAGAAAAAAAAAAGGATTTTAAAGCATTCTTGATAATTTCATAAATAGTAAAGAATGGTTCATTTATATGACAAAAAAAAGTTTCTTTCTGTTTCATTTATATGACAAATATTGTTTATATTCTAGAGTTTTCTTTACCTCTAAATTCAGCAGCAAATTCAAATGTTGTAGTATTAGAGCAGTCAATCAATTCACCCCGTTCTGCCAAACTAACTGGACAGTATTGACCATAAACACCAACTCGTTGATTAAATTCAGAAGGTGTAATACACAAGTCTGCAATTCCTGCAGCTTGAGCTGGAACAGAACATACAATGTCACAATTCATTTAGCCTTGCGTTAGTTGTACAATGTATTTAGTGCTACTTGCCAAAAAAATGTTGTACTTCTTATCACAAAGAGTTCTTCAATGTTTTAAAAATGTACATACTAATTCTTATCTAAGGGATTACATTCTAACCAATGTCATATACATATATATTATTATTAAAATGTAGCCATGTTCTATAATGCTTAAATGTAACAAGACTGTTTTAATTTTTTTCATTAGGCCAAAGAAAACTTTAGAAAACAAATAGGTTTCATAACTGAAATCTTTGCAACTGATTAAAACAAATAGGTTTCATAACTGAAATCTTTGCAACTGATTAAAACAAATAGGTTTCATAACTGAAATCTTTGCAACTGATTAAAACAAATAGGTTTCATAACTGAAATCTTTGCAACTGATTAGATGGAGAGATTTAGAAGGTTTCCATTCAGCCAATGAAATAGTTCAGAGATTTGGCTACAATAAGCACTTACCATCTCCTATTCTCTGTAAATAGTCTTGGATCCTTCTAATACTTTGTAAAGCCAACTCAAGACCTCTGTCCCACACCCACCATTTGGACTGGTCAGCTTTGATTTTAGAATAGTTCTGATGTTCTTTCTGATACCAGTTGCGAACGTCAACACATTCTCTCTGATAACAGGATAATTTGATGGCTAAAATTTGAGCACTGTCATGAAGTACATGAGGCCTGCAAAACAAATAAAGCATTGAGTTGTAAAACTATTAAGACTATACAGAAAAGTACTTACACATCCTGTAGATCATCAAATGAATGGGTAATAGAGCAGTTGTGAGTTTTTAAATGCAATAAAATGAATCTTAGAAAAGTAATGTTAAACTCAATACAATCATTGTGTACCTTTACGTATGCTCTATTTAATCTACATCCTTACGTCAGCTACATTCAATCTACATACATAATGTTTTATAAACATTTTTGTTTTAGGGACATATAATTTGATCACAAATTTACTAAATTCATTAATAATGGTTACAAATTGCAATAAACACAAAGTAGGTCTCCAATAAGTCAACATAGTGGATTACATTGAATTTTAAAAAAATCTTTTTTACAGTGCTATAAAAATAAAATATTTATTTAACAATCTTGAAGCAAAACAAGATTAAAAAGAGACCTTGTATTTTCACACAAACACATAGGTGGCTTCTAAAAGTACCTACATTAGTACATACCATAGAAAGTCTTCTTCAGATTCTATTTTATGTTCAAATATTTAAACAAATCAATTTTCAAATAAAATCAGATTAGATAGGATTATATCATTGAAAAAAATAAAATCCAGTATGGGGATCAAACCCACACCTTCATGTTATTAGTGTGATGCAGCCAGTTTTGTGAATTTCCAGACTTTTGAACAACTTGTTCCTTCTACCCACCTTCCACTCTCCCCTCTTCATGAAAAGAGTTTAAGATAATTTTCGGATTTGAAAAACAGCATATTTAATTTTAAAAAAAGGGTGTGCTTTTAGGAAGCAGCCACTGCATCCAGATTTTGTAAGCTACAAAATATATTAGGGCATGGTGACAGATGTAAAGTGCATGGCTTCCAACCCAAGCAACCCCATGTTTAAATCTTGGTGAACAGTGGGATTTTGAGCATCAGGATTTTTAGATGCTCCTGAGTCCAACAAACTCTTATTAGTTGGAGAATCTCAAGTCAGTTGCTCATTGTACTGGCCAGATGACACCCTCATTAGCTGTCAGCTATAGAAACAGATGACCTTGACATTATCTGCCCTATAGACCACATGGTCTGAAATGAGTACTTTTGACATTTACAAAAATATCATATAATTGGATTTTTAATAGCTCTTATAGTTTTTGAGACTAACCATGACAGAAAGATGGGCATACTACTTAAACTAATAACTTCTTTTTCCTTTTCAGGTGAATGATAATACATTTAAAAAAAAAAAATATTTGAATAATAAGTGAAAGATTTATTTTAAATTTATTTTCAGAACATAGTTTAAATTGCATTATTTAAAGAAAAAAAGCAAAACAAAAAGTTAATAGTGAAAATTATAATAATTCCAATATATGTTTCATGCAGCCAGTTACATTTTACACTGACCTAGGTAATGTTAATCTGTCTTTAACTCCTCGGATCAAACAGTCTTTGCTTTCAAGTTCAAGTTCAATGACTCTTACAGGAATAATGCTGTGTTCTGTCATCAATTTCACTTGGTTCTGGGTCATGGGATAGCCATCTAAGACATAGCTGCAAAAAACATTCTAGACATTATAGAGAATTGATTTCTAATTTAAAGAAAATACATACTAATACAAAGATCTAGTTTCAGATACTGACAACAAAACAAGCCTGTACAAATGTATTCTTCAAAGGTTGTTTGATAGTTTAATAATATGAGCAACTTGTGTACACTTCGTATGACATGCATAAGCTTTTCATCTATGGTGGAAAAACTATAAATAGATAGCTGGTGTATCTGGTGTACAGAATAAAGACAAGTTTGATTATCTATGTATGTACTAAGTTTTGTGCACTTTTAAGCTCACTCTGCAGAATCAAATTTTCTAAGCTTTTCTAAATTTTATTTGATTGGCAACATTAAAGTTCAATTTAGCATCTTTAACATTGTTTTGTTTATCATGAAATCCACAAAGGATATTATGAAAAGTGTTTTCTAAATATTATATTTATGGGTCAATGGTGATTTTGAGGTTTATATTGAATTTAAATCATTTAACTAAAAAAAAAAATGTTTTGTTGCGTCTTACTTTAATCCCTCTGGTACAAATATTCAGAAGAACACAAGAGGAAAACAACTCATTGGCACTTTTGTTATTCTATACGTTTTCTACCACTACAGAGACTGAAACTATTTCATTACTATGTTCCTTCCTCCAACCAATCTCTTTGAATTATAAATGGTACATTTTGCCAGTCCACTTTTCATTTTACAATTCTTTAGTTTTTTTTTAAATAGTTAACAATAAAACGAATTTACCATGACTTCAAACATGGCAGCTAAATAAAATTGTTTTGATGTTTCTAAATTGAAATGAAATGAGAAAAATGCACAATAAAGTTATCTCATAAGCTTTGATCTATAAAGCTCAGTGAAAACAAATTAGCCTTTTTTTTTTATGGCAAATTTTGTATTTGCTTGAAAAGCAATGTCCTGAAAAACAGGGGAAAAAAAACCCCAGTAGAATATTAATAAAAAACACTTAACTTTTAATCTATTTGCTTATTTAGCTTTGTCTCTAGTTTTCACCATTAAAAAGATAATTGAGTTTACTTATAAAAAGTTAACAAATTACATCACACTTTTCTGCTACAAGCATTATCACATAATTATTTATGGGTTATCTTTCCATTTTTTAAAGTGAATTATAAAACTTATTATTCCCAATTATTAATAACATAAAATGAGAATTTACCCTCGAGTCTGACAAGTCATGTCTAATAAAGCAACATCTAAGGCTCTGATCTGTAAAGTTTCTGGGACAACACGACCATTGGTCAGATAGGCTTGCATGCTTGTTGCTAACTCAGTGTGTTTCTGAGTTTCCAAAATCTTTCTCATAGCTTCTCCAATGGAAAGTCTTTTGACTCCATAATCGTCAACAAATCTTTTGGCAACTTAAAAATGTGTAACTATAGATTAATATACTAATTTCAAATGAAAACTATTTGCAGAATTTCATTAAATAATAATTTTAAAGAATTTAAAAGAATAATAATTTTTTTTTCTTAATGAAACATTTTTGTTTATACTGTACAGAATAATATCTACTACAAGTTTTTCAAATAGTCACTATATAACTTCAAAATTGAATTTTGAAAACAATAATCTCGTAGTGCACACATTCTCAATTAAAATTTATATAGTCAGTTCAAGTAACTTTCATGGGGTGAAGTGGCCAAGTGGTTAACACCATGGTTTTCTAACCAAAGGTTCTCAGGTTAAAATCCAGATGAAGACTATGATTTAGAACTTTCGAGATGCTTCTAATAATTAGTGCCCTTGGAATTTTATGAGCTACTTTTAGCTTAGTTATTGAGTTCTCAGAATGTAATTTCACACAACAACTTGTGACTTCTGTTGTTATAAGCCAAACATGATATGTATGTCACCTTAATATGTCACATTTAAGGTACAGGTAAACTAAAAAAAAAACATGACAAAATAATTTGACAAAAGTTAACCAAAGTTGCTGACATTATTTTGAGGAATAACATTTAAACTATGAAAAAAATGTTGTTTGTTTATTTTAACATGTTTTAAATTATGAAGTTTGAAACAAAATATTTTTTTATTTCTCAATGATACACACTTATTTTTCATCCCATGGGTTCAGTATGAATAAATTAAAAATGAAAGTTTATCACATGATGCGCTTTTCTTTTTCCTCCTACATCAGAAAGCAGCATAAAACCTTATATGGTATAAAAAAAACTTACATGTAGTTTTTCCAGATTTAGGCGGTCCGATGACAGCAATTCTTATTGGAACAACTGGTTTTGGAGATGGTTGGTTTAAATAGGTTAACGGGTCTTGCATAAAAAGCTGTCTGTTAATTTGTGTTGAAAAGAAATAGATATGGGCTCTATGAATGCAGGGATACTTGGGTATCTCAGGGCCTAGAGTTGGTTGGATGCAGTCACCTTCTTTTAACTAGAAATGATACCAAGTTCATAAAGTTACCAGCACTGATAAACTGAATTAGAAACTATCAGTTTATGTTTCATCATTGCATCTTTTAAGTTTCTATTACGAATATTTCTTTTTGTTAAATGATAAAACCTCTCATTTTCATGTCACTTTAAAAAAAATAAATTTTCAAAGAAGCAAGCAATCTGCAAAAACGAAAGTATCCAAGTTGAGTTGCTATGAATTACCTTAACTGGATCCCATTTTCCAAATCTACTTATATATTTATATCCCATTTGAAGCATTTTTTGGGCTAAACTTTCACTGATGGGGTATACACGTTCATAGAGGCTTTTTCTAAACTCTACATATGGCTTCAGCTTCTTGTTGAGTATATAACGTATGATGTGAGGTTTACGTCCTGCTGTCACATTCACATGAGGAATCATTATTTCTGCAAGTGCTTCCTAGACAAATATCAAATATTTCTATTATTTCTAAAACAAAGAAAGTATTTTTCATTTGTTTAATTTGATTACTTAAGAATCTACCTAATTTATAACTATCTAAAAAAATAAAAGTTACCTCAACAGCAGTTAGACGATTTGTATCATCATCAAAAATTTCATTTAATTCATTCTTCATTCTCTCAATTGCATCTTCTTCTAATTCCTCCTCTTCTTCTTCCTCCTCTTCTTCCTCCTGGACATCAAGATCAAGCACAAATTAAAACATAAGGACATCAATATAATTGATGAGCTAATGAATCAAAACCTAAAAAAATTGTTTTAAAGCCAGCAATATCAAAATGTAACGAGTTATGTATTTTAAAGCTCTTGTACTTTAACTGACATTCCAAACCAAAATTACCAGACTCTTAACATAGTTACCATGGATTATTTACATCTAATCCCACAGAAGTAAGCATATTTATGAATAAATGTCTAACAAATAAACTGAACATCTAATGATAAAACAAAGTTGGCAAACAGGTAAATTAAAAGTTTTCTTTGAGATTTGATTGGAAACTTTAGAAACTATACATAGTAACAACCAAGTAGAACAATAAGAAAATTTATAGAAAAATGAATAACAAAAAGATAGCACAGAGCTGCCATTCTGATAGTGCTGAAGATGAATAAGTTATACATGGGATAAAAAAAAACTTCTACAAAGGAAAGCACAAAGATGCACAAATGATGTTTGGCTAATTCTGAATAAATAGTGCATTTTATTTGGAAAACTAAATACTATTATGTAAATGAAGCTATGATTCTGTATAAATGCTGTCAGTACTTACTTCAAATTCTTCTGCAAGAATATTTTCAATATCATCTTCCTCCTCTTCTTCTTCCTCTTCCTCCTCACCACCATCTTCTTCTTCTTCTTCTTCTTCATCTTTAGAAAAGTCTGAACCAGTAAACTATTAACAAAAACACAGAAAAATTCTACAGAAAAAAGCCTTTAGAATGAGCCCTTTAAAATATTTACATTAAAAAAAATCAAATCTCTAAAGAAAAAAAATTTGTTGATTTCATTTCTATTCTACAAAAAAATAAGTAGGATATTTGTAAAAAGTTAGCTTACTCTTTTCATCTTTTTTTTTTCTTCTTTTTCTGCCAGCAGTTCTTCCCTTCTCTTGTTAATGGCTTCCTCCTGTATGTAAACAAAAAGTTGTCCAAATGTTTGCCTGCTAAATGATTAGGTAATTTTATAAAGAAATACAGGATTTAGTCAAGAAAGTTAAGTTACCTTTTTCTTTCGAGCTCTCTCCTTTTTACGAGATTTCTTAAGCAATCTCTTTTCTCTTTTTGCTTTCCATTTATCTAATCTTGGAGGCAGAAGACGACCAATGACATCATTTTCTGAGACCTGAAAAAGTTACACCCAATTTCTGACTTTCAAATTTACAAAATCATAAACTATGAAAAAATTGTGTAGCTATATATTTTTATAAGTAAAAAAAATTCCCTTGTAGTGACTATACTGTTATTAAATGATAGTTTAGAAAGTCCAGAACTTGTTTGACTAAACTTGTGCAATAAATACTTGTCTTAATCACATATTAATTGAGCTAAATAGACAAGTCTGCATTGTCCCTGACACCATTACTTCTTTATCTAGCAAATGAAAAGAAAAAAACAAAAACTTATAAGTAGTTCATTTCTTTGAGCTAGGATGCTGAACACACAAGGCTGAATGCACAATGATCTACACAACAAACACATTAAAAAAATAACAACTGATGATGATCTGCCAAATACTAAGCCTATATTAATTAAAAATATTTTATTTACAAAAATGTGTTTTCATTTGCAAATAGCAAGCCTTATGTGCTAATCTTAGAGTTTATTGTGTAACATCATTTCTAGTTGATTATGAAAATGATATTTTCTTGCCATTAGAATTTTGAAGAAAATATTAACCCAATAGCTCTCCTATTTCCAGTCTGATAAATCCTCTTTTTAGTCCTAAGCAAAGAGTGGTAACTTTGAATGAAAACATTGTAAAAAATAAAAAAAAATAATAAAAATATATTAATTTAAGAACTTGTTCTAATAAACAAATAATTTTTAAAAAATAGATCATTATATCTAGTTTAAAGAAATATATACACTTATATATATGAGCCAATTACCTTTGAAATATAAAAAAGCTTAAAATATACTTATTTTCCTTAGTGGGAGTCTACGGGCCTGTTCTTAATAAAAATGCTTAAAAAATTGTTTACAAAAAGGTTTGTACCTACCTGTAGAAAGATGACAGCATCAGGAACAAAACCTGATTCTTGCATGTATTTAACTTCATCTGTTGAAGATGGGAAACCCTCCAGGATAAACCCAGTAGATCTATATTGAACCCAATAAGAGTTGTCCATTAATAATAGAACTGAATAGAAAAGTCACACTAGTAATCAAAAAACATTTAAATAAAAAACAGATTTATTGTTTGAGTTTCAGTTTTCAAACAGATTTATTGTTTGAGTTTCAGTTTTCAACTCAAACAGATGCTATCTAATGAAAGACAAAAAGGAATGAATATGATTGACTCTAAGATTTAAAGTGGCAAATTTTCTCCCTATACATATTTAGCACCAATCAAAAAAGTGAAAAATAAAAAAATGTTTCCTATTTACTTGAATGGTTCTGAAGTCCACCAGTACTTGAGGATAGTGTCTAATAGTTCAGTACTTAAAGGTTCATTGGCTTCCAAATATGCTTTGATAGCCTCTTCATCTTCTGTGAGTGTCATATCCTCTTCATCCTAAACAGACAATAGATCAATTCAGAGTAACAAACAGTAGTCACTTTTCATTTTTTGTTCAAAAGGCCCCTGATAACTTTTAGATCTATAGGGGTGAATCAAAATCTGTAGGAATGCATTTTTTTCTAGAAAGAAATTAATTTAATTAAGCTGCATTTTATTTTAAAGTATGTTAACACAAATTTAATGCAGAAAGAAGATAACAAAGCAAGATTGTGAACATAAAATTCGAGAACTGTTATCACTGACAGTAGGAGAACTCACTAACCTTGGCTGGATGCCCACCTAGGAGAAAAAAAACTGATTCCAAAACCTCTGCTGCCTTAGGACTACATATAAAAAAGCATAAAAAGTCATCAGGGGTCAACTTTAAGGAAAAATGAGCTGGTGATGCTTAGGTAGTTTGCAGCAAAGAATCCTCTACCCTAGCAGAACTTGCAACATCACTGATCCCAAACTGCAAGAGCTACCTGTCACTCCTTTGTACACAACTGTGTAGAGAGGGTTACAATGTTCCCACCATAGCTAATCCCTGCCTATCATTGCTATGAGACGAACTATTGCTGTTCCAGGACTGGCCAACAAAACTATATAATTTGGATGTTCTACATGTTAGTAAACTAAATAAATATACACAACATTTATTCACTTGTTGTTTTTTTTAAGTTTATCAATAAATGTTAGATCTACCACACCAATTTTCTTTGATTTGTGTGAATATAGAACCATTTCTTGTTATTGTCTTTAGTCCTGCTTGCCAAAGCATTAATATCTGTCAATGAAGCCAATGTCCATTTGTATCAATAACTCTCTAAGGTATTTTGAAAAGTCAAATAATTTTAATATAGTTACAGATGTTACATACATCTAACATTTGCAAAACTTTTGGACTGAACTTACAATTTTGATTTCCTCTTCTCCAGTTTCAAGATCTACTTCTGTTTCTTCTACCTCTTTAATTGGCTGTATAGGTGAAACTACTGGCACAATGCTGTGAAGATCATCTTCTTCTCCTTCTCCTTCAGCAGTGGCTCTAGGAAATAGAGTCAAGAGTTCAACAAAGCAGAAATGGTAAAATAGTATATTTACGTTGACCTGATACACATTTACGTAACATATTTACAATGACTTCTGATCATAACACATTTTAGAGTTTCAAAAGTACCAGACATTAATAAAACATGTACAATCAATTTATTAGTGGATTCAAACATTCCTTTTCAAAAAAATGCTATATTTTATTCAAAAGCCTTTTTTTTTCAATTACAATATAATATTCTAAAAATGAAATATACATTTACCCTACTGAAAAAAAAAGAGGCAAAACAGAAACAGTGTGTAGTTCACTAACAATAAACAAATTTTCAATCTTATGAAACTCACAGGAAATAATATTTAACTATTTTGTGTTACAAAATCTTAAAAAAGAAAGAGTACAAATTCTCTCTCATTATTTTATACTCTTTTGTAAACTCACACATAATGATACCTCAACTTCTTGATTTTTGTCTAAGACCCAATACAATGCCAGGTTTTAGTTACATCAAATTATTAATCAGTTCACATAAAATAGTACTGTAAATGCATATGAATTAATTAAACATAAGTCTGCCAACACCAAAAATTTTGGAAATACTAAGACAAAAACATAGTTAACATTTTATTCTTAAACAAATAATCAATGAATGGCAAACCAAAAAATGAAATAGAAAACTGAATGTTTTAATGACAATTAAAAAACAACAACCATGGAACTGTAAAAATAATTTTCTTTTCATCTTCAAAAAATCTTACAGCATAGCCATTTCTTCCTCTACATATCTCATGTGTTCCCAAGCATGGAGCTCTTCTTCCACATCCTCAACATCATCATCATCATCTTCTGAATTATCTGAACCCGTTGTTCGTGATGAAGATTTATGTTTGAAATCTGATCTAATTTTACATTTATATAAATAACTTCAACAAATTCTAAAAAAACATGGATGAATTTTAAAAATAGCATCATAGATTTCCAAATATAAAAAATACACAGTCAAAAATTAAGAAACACCAGTGTTATTGACTTACTTGATTTAATTAACCCTGCATACGCCAGTGGGAGTACAGGGCCCCATCTCCACCAAACTGAGTTCTGAGCAACGTTCTTCACCTACTCTCATGACATTACAGAATCCTCATCTTCACTGACAATCCTCCTCCTCCAGGCTTGTTTAAGCTTGCCCTGTGAGTTCCAATCAAGTGCCTGCTTGCAACATTGGTTGTAAGTTTTCATAAGGTATATCCTATTCAGCTCCATTTTTACTTTTTGATATCTTGGGCTATGGGTTTCTGAAAAGTTCTTTCCCAAATGTTGACAGTAAATATCTTTTTGGAACATTCCCAGTATCTGATATAGGAAACTGTTGGCTAAATTCTAGAGTTTTGTTTTTGTGACTCTCCAAGTCCAAGAACCATACAGAAGGACAGAGCTTGTTTTTTAAAAACAGTGCTTGGAGCACCAGACAGACAGAATAGTGGCAAAGGCAAACCTAAGTTTATTAATGCAATTTTATATATTTTTATCAGTTTATCAGTTTCACTGTCATTGCTAGTCCTACTTCCCAGATAAGTGAAATGGTTACATATCAAGGATATCTCCCACCACTCTCTTGTTTGTGGTTGATTCCATAACTTCAACTTCAGTTTTCATTTGTTGATCAGTAGTATAAGTCTTTTTTGCTTCTTCTGAGAGTCTGATCAATTTGGTCTGAGAATTTTATTGTGTAAGGGAGAAGAGGCAGATATTATCAGCAAAGTCCAAGTCTTCCTGGTGTTAAGAAAGGATCTACTGTGTGCCATTTTTACAAAGCTTTAATCAGTTCACTCATTCTGACTGGTACAATATTTGTCTGTTATTTCACCTACACCCAATCTCAGATCAAGTTGAAATTTGACACAATTATTTGAATAATTACTTCTTGAAAAAACAAGAATCAATAAAATAAATTAACCAATTAGTTAATTAATTATTGGTAATTAATTTTTTTTTGGTATCAAACAAGGGAAAGAAATTGTACTTGACAGATGTGGTGAAATAAGTTGAATTAGTTCCCTTTATACTTTGTGTGGAGAATTAAGCTGTGGCTTAAAAGTTTAAAACTAACAACAGATAGCTATAAAACCTAATTTCATCAGCGAATTGGTGGCACAGTGGTTACAGTTTTGGCTTGAGCCCTTGAGTTCAAATTCAAGTCACACAACTTTTTAAATTTTTATTTTGATAAAATACATATAAAAAACTATCACTATAACCTTCACACAGATACCCCTTACTTTCTACCCCCTTCCCTTTCCCAACTGGTCCAGCAAAGTGAGAGGATCAAAGTGCATTGAGAAAGCTAGAAGCATGAAAGTGTGCTAAACAAAAACAATTGGTAAAAATATTTCTAATCACACAGATTTATTGTTGTTGGTCTAGATCTATTACAAACTTAATTGCATCACTGATCCAAACTAATTAATATAACTATACTTAATATAAGCTTTGTTTTTACAAAGTTTATATCAACTCTGTCAGGTAAAAAGTTTGTACACATTATTTCTCCAACACCCAATCTCGGATCAAGCAGAAAATTTGCACAATTATTTCTTTTATTTGACAACACAAGAATCAATACAAAAAAAATTAACCTATTAGTTAATTAGCTATTGGTAATTAATTGTTAATATTGCTTGCAGATTGTTGTAAAAACTAAGATAATTCTCTCTCTAGTAAGAAAACTAAACATTTTTTCTTATATAAATTCTATAGTTGTTTTATTTCTTAATATTTGCTGCATTTCCCTATTTTACAACCTGATACAATTTAAGCAGAGAAGATAGACAAATAGATTGTAATAATGAGGGAACAAAAAAAGCCAAAAGAATTTAAAAATAAACAAAGAAAGTTATGATACACTTAGTTTTTTTTCTTATATATATATACACACACACAAAACCAAAAACACATAAAAAACTTATAAACAAATAATAAACTTTAAAAACAAAATGCAGAAAAATGTAATGTAACAATACACAAATAATGTTTTTAATTAAAAGGTTTTAAAAATGTTAAGATAAAAGATGATATTTTTAAATTCTATGAAATGTTTAATGTATTTTGTCCAAAACAAAACAGAAACATGGTAATACCTTGTATGAGTTAAAAGAATACTGCTACCCACTGATTCCTCAAAAAAACTACAAATATAGTATTAAAAAAATATGGTAAAAATATTTGATTAATGATTTGATATATGATTTTTTAATGTTGAAATTTATTTTTAAAAAAAAACAGCACACAAACTAACAAGGGAGGAATGGGTAAAATCTTCCAAAAGTATGTTACAGTAATAATAAGTTATATTGAGAATTCCTGTGTTGCTAAACAATATATATATATTATAATAATATATATAATATAATATATTAGTTTAAGAGTGTATAAGGTGCATTTCTAGATAAAGCCTGCCTCTATAACTGACAATTTTTTTTTAAAGTGATGTGTAAAAAATGAACTGAATTGTGAATAGTGGTGTCTTTTTCAAACTGTTGCACAGAAGGAGAAATGCTAAAATGAAAATTCACAGGTCAAATCTTTGTGTGTGGGAAAGCATTAGGATGCAATATATAGCCTATCAAATATTTCAATATTAAATGGAGAAGCCAAAGAATAGTTAGAGATTGTATGTAGGAATATTTTTTGGAGGCAGCTAAGAGGGAGGAAAGTAAATTTACAGACAAAGAGTATGTGTTTTTGAGGAGGTATTACAAACCAGGCCATTCCAATTCAACGTAACAGAAACTTGAGCTTGGGTAAAAGTATGTTGAGGGGTGTTGGGTAAAAGTATGTTGAACAGTGTTAAAATCCAAGCCATTTGATGGAAGAGCATTAATTTTCTAATTTACTAAAAAAAGTCATTTGATGAAAAACTAAGTGTAAAAAAAAGACTTACTCTTCATCATCATCACTGATAGTGTCCTCCTCCATCACATACTCAGGACCAATTTTCTTCTTAGTTTTTGCAATGATTAGTTCTTGTAGTCTTTCTCTGAAGGAAATGTGGAATATCCCTAATTTTTCAGCTAAATATCTTCCATGTAATGTTTTCCCTGATCCTGTAGGTCCTAAAATAATAAGTCTGATTGAAGGGATCTGAAATTTAGGGACATTACAATCATAATTATTGCTTTCTATATGTCTTAAAAAAATGGATGGAGTCCTACACTGCACTAAATCTATATCCTAGGCTCTTAAATAATGTCATAAGCTAAATTTATAAATCTACATTGCATAGTTAGCTCAATGCTAAATTAAGCCAATATTTGACTTTGTTATCGTCATGCATTCCTAGTTAACTTGGACTACAAATTAACATGCCATATAACAGAATAATAACAGCACTAAGGTATCAAGGTTATTGAGAGAAGAAGGTGAAGAAAATATGGTGAAACAGAGATAAGCCCAGAGGGACATGAACCAGGACAATGCCCTATCACATAGCAGTGAGCAAATACCAGTCTAACACCTAGAACATCCAGATACCTTGGACATATTCACATTTAAACTCTATATTACTGAATAAAAAGCATTTCCCCTTCCTTACTTTCAGTGGTCCAGTTTGAGCAACATAATCCGAAGGCTTTTCCAAAAATGCATCTTTAGTCTCAGGTGAAGCGAAATAGTAAACTCTTTCTCGATAAACTGCTGCCAACTCAGGATTTCCAGGTAACAGAATATCTGTTTCTTTCAGCTTGACAGGGTCAAAATTTTTAGAATCACCCATCAGCCTTTTTTTGTTAGTTTGTTCTTCTTCCTGTAACAGAAGTTTGGGAAACAAAAAGTTTATCCTAACCATTATGAAATTTCAACAGAAGCTGCTAGCAGATCTATTACAAAAGTATTCGGATTACCTCCCCTTCTTCTTCCCCTTCCTCTTCATTCTCTTCTTCTCCTGCGTCTGCTTCTTGATCTTCTTCTTCTTCTTCCATGTCTTGAGTGCCAAACTCTGAACCTTTATACTTGAATATTCCTGGAAGATGATAGATATATCTTTTTATTTCATAGACTAGAGTAACTATGCCAGTTTAAGAAATTATTTGTACAGACTTAACAATCAAGTGTGTTTTAATAATGGTATGAGATGCAAACACACTGGAAAAAAGTTGTAAGTTGTTTTGTTTGTCTTGTTTGTTTTGTCAGCAGTTTTTTTGTGTGCTTTTTCTTTACAAAATTATGCTATGAATCTAATAGTGTAGCAATACCTACTCTCAATATATTGAAGCACCATATCCAAAGTTGTCTCTGGAGTATGTTCAGATATATCTACTTTAAAAGGCTCAATAGGAGTGGACGTGGTTATTGCTGCCAAAAGATTGGTTAAGTCTTTGTCAAAATCCCCAAGATTTTGTTTGAATGCTAGAGCCTCAGGCTGAGCCATCAGCATCTACAGAATAACAATTAGATAAGTATTCTGTTAGATAAAATGAATATATTTTGTAATTACAAATACATTTAATAGGATTTCTAAGTATCATGTTTTTGGTAGTCAGCTGAGCTTCTCTGTAGCTAAAGAAAAAAAAAAGGCTTCCTGATGTTCTTCTTGATATATATATAACGTGAACGGTTTCAATCTATGAATTGTAACAAATGTTAGAAATAATGTTTTTAAAGAGATATTTGAATACAATCATCATTTTTTTTTCACAAGTTTTTTTTATATCTTGACAACAGTTATGATAAGTCTTCATGTAGTGCTCACATTTACAGCTGGTGTGACATAACAATGTAGTTCATAACTATCTTTTTTATCTAGTTACCTAATTTGGTTTATCTGCACCAGCTTAAAGCATATCCAAGTACTCCAAGAAAACATATATAGCTCAGTTTAATTTGCTCAAAGTTATGCTATCATAAAAGAACTGTGGCAGTTTTCTGTTATTTTAGTGATTCTACAGAGTAAATAATGCTGAGCAAAATTGAAAGACATTTAAAAATGTTCAAATTGTTAAAGGATGACTGTGTGTTTAAAATTAAGTTTAAAGGACTACAGTTCTTTCCACTGAGTTCTACTTACTTCAAAACAATATATGAAAAACTGAGAGAGCACATATTACCAAATAGATGTAGCTAATTATAACCTAAAATACATTCAAATAGCTAACTAAATTTTTATTTCTGAATCTTATAAAACCTGCTCTATTTTCTTCTTTATCTTCTTGCAAACCAATAAATCCTTCAAAAGCACCCTTTCAGTCAGTCAATTAGACAACATTGATGTAGATCACTCACTGAACTCCAGACATGTGTAGATCACTCACTGAAGTCCAGATATGTGTAGATCACTCACTGAAGTCCAGACATGTGTAGATCACTCACTGAAGTCCAGATATGTGTATATCACTCACTGAAGTCCAGACATGTGTAGATCACTCAATGAAGTCCAGACATGTGTAAATCGCTCACTTAAGTCCAGACATGTGTAAATCACTCACTGGAGTCCAGACATGTGTAAATCACTCACTGAAGTCCAGACGTTTAAATCCCTCACTGGTGTCCAGATATGTGTAGATCACTATTGTCACTTAGTTTAATTTTAAATACTATCACAACATACTGTCAGGAAGTCAATCTTACAAACCTTTTATCACAGTTATTACAACTTTAAATATTTTTCTAGTTGACTTCTTTTATTTTACAGAAAATTTGGTTGTACTAACCTGTAATTCAGACTCCCCACTTACAGATGATTCAACGTCCTCTGTTTCTTCTGTCTGTTGTTTAGTTTTTAAATCATCACCTTGCAAACATTTTTTTTTAAAAAAGATACATTTGAGCTTTTTGTGATAAGTAGAAAGTCATACAAAACTATAAGCTATTTTCATACAATTCTTAGATAGGAAACAGACATTTACATATTTTTAATATAAAATCTACATAGTGAGGCATACTTTCAACAGACATGCTCACAACAATTAGATACATACTTTGAGTAACCACTGTGGGCTCTGGTTCTGGATCTTTTACAGTCCCTTCATCTTCTGCATGTTTTTTTTGTGTGGTTTAAGATTATAAAAAAAAAGGATTTGACAACATTCAATAGCTATATGAATATATATATAAGGCAAATGCTTTTCTTCATTACTCTAGTCATTTTATTGAAGCCAAAAACTGTACTCAGCTTTAATGCAAAATGGTTACTTTCAAAGGATTTTTTTTACTTAGCCAATAACTTCAATCACTGGAAAACTATTAAAGTATTAATCTATAAATCTTGAATTTATTTCAATTTAAAAAAATGAAATGAAAATGCAGAAAGTCAAACAATATTTGTAACAATTGAAGAAAAAACAACAACTGCAATAAATGACAACCCAGGAAACCAAAAATCAATTCTTTCTCTCACTACTTGGTCTTTCTTTCAAAGACTCAATGGTTGCAAAGAGCTCAGAATAATCATGAAATTCTTCAGCCAGTATAGTTATAAAACTAGGTCCTCTTGGTTGCTCCATGCCCATGTCAGTAAAAGACTTATGAGTCTGAATCTCTCCAGCCAATGTATCCCATAACACTTGATTCAGCTGTAAAGCAGCTGTTGTAAAAGACAGTGTTTAGAATATTGTGTCAAGAAGCTGTTGGAAAAGACAGTGTTTAGATATTGTGTCAAGAAGCTGTTGGAAAAGACAGTGTTTAGAATATTGTGTCAAAAAGCTGTTATCTTTTAATCTTATAAAATACAGACATTACTTTAAAAAATATATGTCCTACACATGTCTCTCAATCTATCTAGTCATGCATGTTGTACAAGACAATGTTTAGAATATTGTGTAAAGCTGCTGTTGTAATAGTTTCCACTAGTCCTTACAAACAGTGTCCATAGAAAGAACTCATCACATTTATTAGCAACTAGTTCAATGTTAACATTCAAATATGATAAAAAAAATTATTGAAAAATATAAACATTTGGCATCTTCTAACAACTACAAGCTGTGGATCTAATTAAAGGGCTATAACACAAACTGGAATACATTGCACCAAAAATCTTTAGAGGAAAAGAAAAAACAAAGGAAACAGAACAGCCCAAGATGACTTCGAAAAGGGAAATAATTTGGATCAAAGTCTCATAGAGGACACTCCTGCAGAATTGATAGGTCCAATAGACTGCACTACAAAGCATATAATTAGTTTATTAGTTACTTAAAATTACCAACTACTACACACTTCATTGATTATACATATCGTAGGACATTTATTGGTACACGTATACATTGTTTTCTTCCTATTAATTATACATCTAAGAGTAGTTTCCCCTTAATATTATATTGAACAACTCTAGATATTAAAATATATGATTTAGTAACAAAGTTTCAGAGTAATTATTTAGCAAAACATGGTGTAAATAAATAAATAGATTTTAAAAATATCATATACAATCTTATCCACAGATATTCCACAGAATAAGAATATTAATCTGAAGATAGAAAAGAATTTTAACACAGTGATAACTATAATAGAAACTGTATTAGTATATCAAACAGACAATAAAGGAGCTCAAATGACTACATCAACTGACCAACAATAAATAGAATGGGTGCCTCAGTCTTTCTTTTCTATTATTTTCAAAAGATCTTTTCAGAAAGAACATTAAATCTCAGTGGCGTAGCTAGGGTGGGGGGAGGAGGGGGGAGAATTTGAAGATCCCCCAGGCCCCCACTTGAGGGGGGCTCCCAAATGAGTGTCAGAATTTTGTTTTTAAATAAACTAAATATTACATCACTGTCATGTAATCTTGCTGTTATATAAGTTAGTGACCCTGTTGTATGTATTCCACACAGATTATTAACTCTTTCCATGCGGGGTTACTCTCAATTTCAAGGAGTAACTTCCATAATGCTAACTAGTGCCGTGTTACTCTCAGAAAGTAACTTGATATATAGGGTAGGTTATTTCATCATCCTTATCATTTAAGAAGAAACCTGATAAGAGGACTTAAAACAAAGGAGACCATGAACCTGTCGAAAAAAAGTATCACTATTCAGATGATTTATACAAAGATACAGCAGTTGAAGAAGTGAAAATGTCGATGAGAGAAGTAGTGCTGAAGAAACTCCAAGGGAATACCCTTTTACCACAGTCAGAGAAAACATCTAAAGTAAGTGATGATGAGTCAAGTGATGGTCTTCCAAAATCACTTTCTCCAGAAGTGGAAGAAGCTGTAATTAAGTAAAAAGACTTTGGATATATCCAGACCTGAATTTTATCAGTGAAACTGCAAGCAAAATTCTGTTAAAGGGTAGCTTATTTTTCCAAAACAAAGATGAACGGTATAGTTTCCTCCAGCAGAGTTTACCCAAAATAAATCACGAAGGTTGAAATCATGGTTCACTAGAAAGCTTCCAACAGGAGAAATTTGCAACAGATCTTGGCAACTCTTTTCTCCACACTTGGGATGTCTATTTTGTTTTGCATGTGTACTGTTTTCTGAGGCATCAGAAAAGACATCTAGTGCATTGAGCAAACCAGGAGTTGGTTTCACCAAATGGAAAAAACCCAAGAGACTGAAAGAACGTGAAGAAAGAGTCCACCACAGCGCGCTTTTTTGAAGTGGAAGCTAGAAGAAGAAAAGCTTAAGGCAGAACCAGAGGAACTGTCACATATGTTTTATGCACAAATTTAAAAAAATCAGCAGTATTGGAGAGATATCCTGAAGGGTGTAGCTGCAGCTATTAAGTACTTATCAAAAACAAACTCCAGCTTACATGGTCACAACGAAAAACTGAATTAACCCAATCCTGGGAACTTCCTAGCATCTTTGAAATTTCTAGTAGAATTTTATGAAGTTACGAAACATCACTTACATAGAATTGAATATGGGAAGACACATTAATTGTCACCAGAAATTCAAAATGACTTCATAAACTTAATGGGCAATAAAGTTAGGGAATCAATTGTTGAGAAAGTCAAGCAAGTTTGTTATTTTTCTCTGATGCTTGATTCCAGCCCCAGATGTTTCTCATCAAGAACAAGTCTCTCTAATAGGTCGTTACTTGGATGTTGATAATTTTGAAATAAAAAAGTCATTCATTGGTTACTCTAAATTTTGAAACCTGATGGATAACATTATGAAGAACTTGTTCTGAAAACTGATCTGTGCAGAGGTCAAACCTATGATAACGCAGCCACAACGAGTGGCCGTTTTTCTCTTAGACATAAATACATAGGCATCATTTCTGAACTGTGGTAATCACTCTCTCAACCTGGCAGCTCTTCATTCTGTTGAGGTAGATTCAGCAATTGTCACCTTTTTTTGTAAACTGTACATGAATAGTTCAACATTTTTTTCCAATTCACCCTAGAGATGGGCCAAACTGAAGGAAGCTGGAGTTTAAAAAAGGAGAGTAATACAAGTTGGTCTGCAAGAAAAGTAGCTATGTCCGCAGTTTCCTTTCATCTTGACAAAATCATCAAGCTGTTGGAGAAACTTTCTGAATCACCAACTGAAAGAAAGGACACAAGAAGCAATGCACAGAATCTTCTTCATGCAGTGGAAAATTATGAATTTTCTGCTTATCTGGAATTCTGGTCAAATCTCCTGCACCCAATCAATATAGTTCAGAAAAAAATACAAAATTCTGGACAAACATATGGGAAGCTGCAGAAGAAATTAAAACCCTTTCATGCTTTCTGGAAAATGATGAGAAACTGATAAAATTGATCACACAATCCATCGAAAGAGCAAAAGAAGATAGTGAATGCAATGGATTTCCTGTAATCAAAACTTGATGGGGAGTTCAATTTAAACATGTTGCAACAGAAGTACTGGACAGACTTCATTTGGAAATGAAGGACAGATTCCAAAGGATGGAAAATCATGGGGAAACCTTTGGATTTCTTCTTTCTTCTTGAATGAAGACACCTCTTGGAGTCTATAAATGATGACACGCTGATGAAAAACTGTGTTACTTTTTCTGTTTGATGAAAGACAGGCAAATCTCTTGTTCAATGATGTCATGTATGCATGAGCACTTTTCATCAACACCCAGTGCCACAATCACCAAATGACATATTGAGGAAGCTGGCTTCATATGGCAATGATGTGTGCTCAAACCCTGCAACATCCATTCAAATATGGTAACTCAGGCCACTTCCGATGCGTAATGTGAGAGATCATTCTCAAAGCTCAAGTTAATCGAAAACTATTTCAGGAGCACAATGACACAATGGCTTAGCATGGCTTTAATGTCAGTGGGGTCATAAATACTAGACACTATCAATGTAGATGATGTTATAGATGCCTTTGCTAAACAAAAAGCATGACATGAAGCGATATGAATTGAGATTTGTTACTTGTGCATTATTTTGCCAATAAACAATGGTATTATTCATTAAAAGAGTCTTAACGATTATTTCTTGCTAATGTTACTGATATACCGCACCAATTTGAATGTAGGGTTATATATTTATTAAGTACATTATCTCATGTCATGATGTCGAATGTCAAAATGCAAGGGACCCCCAAAGAGGTCAATCCCCCGGGACTCTCAAATCTCTAGTTACCCCCCTGTTAACTCTTGTCCTTTTCTTTGAATATTCTTTTATGCCAGCAGCTTATTTTCTGAGTTAACTTGTCTATGTTTCAACTTGAATATTTTTTTTCAATCTAATTCACATCACCAGTATAGTCCAACCTAATCTAATTCACTGCACCAGTAGAACCTTACCTAATCTAATTCACTACATCAATATAATACTACCTAATCTAATTTACTTAACTAGTATAATCCAACCTAATCTAATTCACTTCACTAGTATAATCCTACCTAATCTCATTCACTTCACCAGTATAATCCTACTTAATCTAATTGATTTCACCAGTTTAATCTTACCAAATCTTTCTTCTCTTTCTTTTTCCGCAGCAGCTTCTTCCATTGCAGCTTTTTGTACTAAAAAAAATTTTGAAATCAAATAGTTATGTAGAAGTCTTACATTATGAAAAAAACAGAATTTATATATATAAGCCTTGTCTTCGAGTAAAAACAAACAAACAAAAAAAAACAGAATATATGTGCTACAAAATGAAATTCAACTAAATTGAAAAAAAAATACATGCTTATAACCAGTGCTTTTTTTGTAAAAATATAGGTACCCGTACTCAGTGATGGATTGCCTAACTTTTAACTACTAATAAATTAATAATAAACGTTAAAATACAAGAAAAGTAATACTTTTTTCCCCACATTGAAAAAGGTGCTGGTACGCACTGCTTATAACTTAGCAAAATAGATTATGATGTGGTGGCTTAAGGTTTGGCTGTCATAAAACTAATACCAGGTCATTAAGCAATGCTGGTCTCTATATAAGTCCAACCTGTCTCTGTAGCTACTTGTCAGTTTGAGAAAATAATGGCGGAGGGTTCTAATTTTGAGGTATCAATGAATTTTCTAAATTGTTTTACATGCTTTGGATGTTTCTTCAGATTTTGAAGATAACTACATTATGGCCAACCCTCCTGCAGGAAAATTTTGTTAAATGATTGACAGGACATTAGATTCCTTCTGTTGTAAATAAAGATATGTAATATAACAAATATTAATAACAATGATTTCCACATTTGAAAATAGTTTCCTCCAAGTTGAATATTTTACAAATATATATGCACAATAAAATGACTACTATTAAATGAGATAATTGAAATAGGTTTTGATTCTTACTGAGCAGTTGCAGCCTTTGTTCTTCCATTTCTTTGGCTAGTCTAAATTGTTCCTCTTTCATTCTGAGAACAATATATAGAAAAATAATTAAACTGCCTTAAAGTATAACATTTTAAAAAACAAACACACTTAGAAAAATTGGTCTTTGTTCAAACCAACTTACTGCTGTATCTTTTCCTCCTCTTCTCTAGCTAGTTGCTCTTTCAAAGCTCTCTCATTTTCACGACGCTGCATTTGCTGCAAAATCCATTCCTTATTTTTTATACAAAATCTTTCAGTAGTCAAGAGGATGATCTCACTTTTATTAGAAATTTGATCTCCTGAAATTTTATCCCCAAGGACTATGACCTCATCTGGAAGAAGATTTCTTTCAACACAAGCATTCCACTGATCTTTATTTTTAGGAAAGTTGTCAAGAATCCAAGAGCCATATCTAATAAAAGATAATGTCAAATTAGATCAATGTGTTGAACATTAATACAATTAAAATAGTTATTCAAAAATACAGATTAAGGGATAAAGAACAAAACAAAAATGTTTGGATGCTTACAGAGGACCATCAGGTTTGTTGTTTCTCAATTCTTTTTCCCATTCCTTAACAGCAGTTTCTAAGACTTCAGCTTGTGCATCTGGTGTCAATGTAACTTCAAAGGTTTCAGCATCTGCCAATGCAAGCTTGACCAATGCAATGACATCTGGATGATTCTCATCAACCTTCACACATAAGACACATAAATATAGAATTCCTTCAAAAACATTGTGATTTGTGAATGTCAACATCTTTCAATTTGAGAACAGACTGTAGACAATGTCAGGATTTTACTAGAAGCCCATGATAGAGCATCATGACACCATGCTGTGAATACTGGCACAAAAATTGTTGTGTTCAAGAAAACAGCCTTGGCAGAAAAAAAGCACTGAAGAAGAAAATCTAGATAATAGACACAAGCTCCAGCTGGAAAAGCTTGCCCAGTGTGCAGCCAAACATTCCAGGCTCACAAAGGTCTCGCCAGCTACATGAGGAGGCACAAAACTTCAGCGCTAAGATCTCAGATCCCTGAGACAAAAGTGGTCATCATCGTATCAAGATGGAGAAACTATATTACTTTAAGCCAGATTAGGAAAAATATTGATCATAAAATATAAAATGTCAGATCTACAAATGAGAACTGATTTGATCAAAAACCTAAATTTAGTTATTTCAAAGAAAATGATGAACTTCAATTGGGTGCCAGGAATCATGTGGATATACAATATTTAATGCATTAACAAGAAATATAATACAATAAAATAGATCTATATTTAATTTTAATAGCTTGCTTACAATTGGTTCAGGGATAGATTGTAGAATGTCATCAGAAATATCTTCCATAGTCTCACTTGATCTAATTGGAGTAATATGATCTGATGTATTATCACCAACTTCTTCAACTTTAATCACTTCATCACTCTGGTCATCATTATTGGAATCATCTTCGTCTTCATCTTCTGCTGAATGGTTAGTTAGAATTAATAAACTCATAAATTCATAATCATGTCTGCTTCATCAAATATCACAATTATTTTTTAAATAGACAATAGAAAAATGTTTTAAATTTTTTTTTAACAGTAACATTTTTAGTTTGAGTGCAAAAGAAAGTAAAACAATCCAAACTTGTTTCATTATTACTTAAATTACTAGAACTACAAAGATTCAAACAATATACAATAAAATATGTGCATATTGAAGAGAATCCTTCACAATACAAAAAAACTTCATTACACGCTGTTTTCTTTGACATGGTGTACAACAAGTCTGCACAGTTTGTCAGCAGTTATTTATGTGATTTAAAACTTTGAGACAAATATTTTTTTTAAAAAGCTTAACCAAAGCAAAAATAATTTAAAACAATATTTTAACAAACATTAAAAGTATGTACTTACCCTGAAAAAAATCTTAAATTAAATGATAATAAAAATAGTTTTTTTGTTGTTTTTTTGCTACAGGATAATTTAAAGAATACCATTCCGAGTTATTTAGTTAGCACAAAAGAGTGAAACTGGTATGAACATATATTGGGTTTGCTATAGTTATAATGTTTTGTTATGGGTAATCCACTAATTGTATGACACATTTCCTCAAGGATAATAATGATTATTATTATTATTATTATGAAATTATTACTAAATACTTGATCCTAAACAATGAGAAGTTAATTTATTATTATTCAATATCATCCACTTAGAACTATACTGCTGCAGTCAGATTTACTGACAGTAAAATGAGGCCTAACTTTTAATAAGACAAAAAATATCATTTGCATAAATAATTTACCAAAAAACTTTAAGAGAAAAAAGAACTTTGCTATTAAACATTACCAATTTCTGTAAATGAACTTTCTTTTCTTTGCTTCAATTCTGCATGAATGAAAAACCCAAGCATTTCATACTTTTAAAACTCAACAAAATAACTTCACTATGATAAGCCTAAACAATAGTTATATTGTCCATTATTACAATACTTTTGTTTCAAAGTATGATGAAATATTTTTTACCTCTATATTATATATTTAGGATTAAAAAAATGGACTGATCTAACATTACTGACAGTAACAAAAAAGAAGTCTTCATTTGAACAAGTGAAGGAACCTCTTGTTTGCTTTGGAGGTAAGCTAAAAATATAATGCTATGACTTGATGGGGTCATGGTAGTTTGAAGTATTAGTGTCTGATGTTATCAGTTTGTTAAAAATCAATAACAGTTTAACAGCAGAAAGGAAATACTACATATGTGAATCCCATAACAGAATGATATCAGAGTTAAATGTGAGAAGAAAAACATGTTAGAAAAAAATCTTTTACTTCAATATGTCTCCAAAAGGTCAAAATTGTGTGAAAACCCAAACAAATAGCTAGGTCTACACATTTTGAAAAGAGTGACTACATTTAATCCATTATGTTAGGCATTTCATCTACAAGAACTAGCAAATAGTTTAACTCTTTCTATCCTAATTGAGGATACCATCATTGATTTGAACAGATTCTTTCCCCACATTATTGGAGATGCTTAAAAAGTCAGTTGTTTAGTTTTCTTTCCTCCCAAACTGTTTTGAATTGCTTATAAAATAATCTTGAATAGTTTCCCTTTGGAAAACATACAGATTTTTTCCATTTTCAATGTGTTTCCACCAAAAACAATGTTTTTAAAGAGTGGGGGTTAAAATTTCTATATTAATTTTCTGCATGGTAGTGACACAGGATAGTGAGCTCAAGACAATTAATTTATTTGTTTGTCTTATGTATTTATACATTAACTTTTGTGGAAATATGAATAACTATCATAAAAAATACAATTAGTTCAATTTGTACAAAAAATATATTCCTTAGATCTGGTTTAGATCTAGTTCTAAAGAGACTTTTACACAGTCAGCAATTTTTTTGTTTTTAAATTCCATTAACCAAAATAAAATTTCATTATGTTTTATAAACATCAATGTGTTTTATCTATAAAAAAAAAAAGGCATGCTTTTAACTCTATACCAAATATGGACAAATTAAGTTAATTAAGATAATAAACAAAAAAGCTATTGAAGTTTAATCATAACAGGCAGTGAAATACAAATGAGCAAAATGGATGATTTCATCAGAATGTGGAAAATAAATAAGGAGAGAAAGAGTTAAAATAAAGCAGATAGCATTTTTGAAAAATATGTTAGTATGTCTGTAAAAAACAAATAGTGCATACAGTCAAATTTTTACTTATATCCACTAACCCAATTCTTTTTTTGCTGCTTCCATAGCGAACCGTGCTTTTCTTTCTGAAAAGAAAATACATCAAATAACAAATATGCTGCTTATGACAATGTTTAGTCATTTTTTACTTGCAATATGATTGTATCCTAGTTTTTTTGTTTTTTTTAATGTTTAGGCTTTAAGTTGAGTTGTCTTAAGGAAAGGAGGTTATATCATCTTCCTGATTTTTATACACTAACTTTCAAATTTGAGAATTCAAATCATTAAAACTACAATTTTAATAATAATAATTATTTTAATAATAAATTAATAATTTATTTCCTCTCTGCTAAAAGGTGCAATAATATCTAATCACAATCATTACACTGTATAAGAACAAAGGTGACAGAAGCGACTGCAACAATTACAGGGGAATCTCCCTCTTAAATATTGTAGGCAAAGTCTTTGCTCGAGTGATACTTCCCTGGCTACAAAAACTCGATCGGGTCTATCTAGAATCACAATGCAGCTTTCGCTCAGGGAGATCCACGATTGACATGATTTTCTCAATCCCCCAACTCCAGGAAAAGTGCAGAGAACAAAGGATGCCTTTGTGCATTGCGTTTATTGACCTGACAAAGGCCTTCGATCTAGTTAGCAGAGATGGCCTCTTTAAAATCTTACAGTTAATAGGCTGTCCACCCAAGCTACTAAATGTAATTATATCTTTCCACCAAAATATGATGGGTACAGTGCAATTCAACGGTGCCAGCTCTGAAAGTTTCAGTATAAACAGCGGAGTTAAACATGGATGTGTCCTGGCCCCAACCCTCTTTGGAATACTATTTTCACTGCTAATCCACAACGCGTTTGACAAATCCACTGAAGGCATCTATCTCCATTCCAGATTTGATGGCAAACTACTAAATATTGCCAGACTGAGGGGCAAAACTAAAATCAGAGCCACCCTCGTAAGAGATATGCTATTCGTGGATGACGCAGCGGTAGTGGCACACACACAAGAGGAACTTCAGTCACTAATGTCCCGCTTCTCTCAGGCCTGTAAAGAATATGGCTTAACTATTAGCACGAAGAAAACAAATGTTATGGGACCACCTACTACAGCACCACCCTCCATCCTCATAGACGATAACAAGCTGGACGGCGTAAACGAATTCTGCTATCTGGGATCCACAATTACAGATGACCTGTCCCTAGAAGAGGAGATGAAAAAACGCATAGGGAAGGCTGCCTCGACATTCGCTAGACTCAGACCAAGAGTTTGGGAAAACCATAAGCTAACTATGGTGACCAAAATGGAAGTCTACAAGGCATGCGTTATGAGTACACTGCTGTATGGCAGTGAATCATGGACCACCTATGCAAAGCAAGAGAGAAAACTGAACTCATTCCATTTGAGATGTCTCCGTAGGATCTTGAATGTCACATGGAAAGAAAAAGTGTGCAATACTGAGATCCTTGCGCGATCAGGCATTCCCAGCATCTTTACAGCCCTCAGACAACGTCGTTTGTGCTGGCTTGGACATGTTCGCCGGATGGAGGACAAGCGCATCCCGAAAGTCATCCTCTATGGTCAACTCGCGACTGGCACAAGAAAAACTGGTCGCCCCCACCTCTGCTACATAGATGTAATAAAACGTGACCTGAAATCAGTGAACATCAATACTGACAATTGGGAAGACATAGCTCTAGACCGCAACAGGTGGAGAGAGACAGTGACCAAGAAAGCTATGGACAGTGAAAGTACATGGGTCTCAGCCCAGGAAGAAAAACGCACAATCCGAAAAACGGCCAGCTCCTCTACCACCGAAGCAAAAGCCACCTTAACCTGGGCTATCTGTGGACGGGAGTGTCTCTCCAAAATAGAGCTCCACAGCCACATGAGGAAGTGTGCTCTGAGATGAGCACGACTGAAGGAGGCCAATGAATAATTTATTTCCTCTTTGCTAAAAGGTGCAATAATATCTAAGGTCATCTTCTCTCTCTAAACCCACTTAATTTTTTTAAGACCATGGAATGAAATAAAGTAATGTAAAAAATTTTTTTAGTAGGTTTTAAAATGTGTAGACTAATAGCGCACTAATACTAAAATTACCTTTTTCTTTGGCTGCAGCTTCAGCTTCCATTTTTTCTTTCAGTATTGCTTTTACTTTTTGAATGGCTTTTTCTGTTGCTTCTTCCTTGATTTGTTCCAAATATCTGTGTTTCTCTTCTTGCTGTTTGGCTTCACTGATTGTATCTATATCAAAAACCTTGATAACAAATAAGGGTTTATTGTCATTTCATTAAATGTTATTATTACTGACAGTCCACAACAGCACTTGCAAAGCTCAAAATAATATGGAAAGATGAAGGCATAGCCCTTGACACCAAAATCATACTGATGCGCTTCCTGGTCAAGGCCACACTCTTATATGTTTACGAGTCTTGGGACGCTGACTGCAGAGCTAGAGAGGAGGATCCTAGCAATGGAATAGAGATGCTACAGAAGAATCCTAGGTATCACATTTAAAGACTGCATCACAAAAAGAAGTGATAAGATTAGGTTACTGCAGCGATTAGACCCTATGAAGACCTGATAACTATTGTAAAAAAGGTGCAAACTAAAACTCTATGGCTATATTACAAGGTTGGGACTCGCAAAGACCTTTTTTCAGGGAACAGTACCAGGAAAAAGAAGAAGAGGCAGACATAGAAAGCGATGGGAAAACAACATAAAAGAATGGATGGGCTTACCATTGAAAGAGATTCTTTTCAAGGCAAAAGACAGAGAGGAATGGAGAAAGACGGTCAACAGATATTGCATGGTGTCCCAACGGTCCAACAGACTAAGGGAAAGGTGAAGGTGGTAATAATAAAATTAATTATTGAAATGACTTTAAATAAGGTAATTTTAATAACTGTTTTGAGAAATTCTCAAATACAAAAAAATAAATACATATTCTATTTTTAGCTCATGTTAGACTACTTACTTTTGCACCATATCTCTGAGCTAACAAATTACACAGAGTTGTCTTTCCTGAAAAAGGACACCCAATGACAGAGAGTTTACAAGGAGGCCTTGGTTGAGGAGGTAAAAGATACGGTCTTGGATTCCTTATAAATGATTGCATTGCCTCCTCCGATGAAAGTACATACACTTTGTCCAAAAAACTGCAAGGGGGAAAAATTAAATGCAAAGCATTTTTTAAATAAATACCATTGTATCTGGGTTTTTTTAAGCTGTGAGTACAACAGTTTGATTTTCTTCATGTAGATATAGACCCATGACTTGGTGGTACAGGCTTGGTTTGTTGCTAAATACAAATAATGAAATTTGGATTCTGCTTAAAAATGATTTTTTTAAATGTGCAGTATTATAACAAGTATCATTTAAAAAAACATAACTAGGGTTGTTTTTTTTTGTAAATAAATTTTTGTTAAGATAAACTAAACTTAATAGTGGAAACCTTTTAGACCTAATTACTACATGTTAGAGAAACTAACGAACCAGAAAATAGAAGGAAATAAAATCAAGAAAACTTAAAATCTGATTTTGCAAATATGAGTTTTATTCTGGGCAGCCATCTTTACACATTTAAAAAAAAATGTCTGCCTGGTCATGCAGTATGTAGGCTGGACTGTCATTCAGGTGTTTCAATGGTCCGGGGCTAATACCCTGCCCACTCCCATCCCCTGTTGTCCTGCAGGAGGTTTTGGGCTAAGAAGTAGATTATCTTCAACTGTGCAACAACAGCCAAAACATTGAAAATTTCTTTTTTCCTTTTAAGACCTAAAGGTCCATTAGGTAGATGAAGCTCAATTCTGTTACTGAGACCACACTTTTTAAAGATGTTGTACAGCCAGATAAAACAAGTGAAATACGTAAGAGAGCTGGTTTAACATGCTGTTGCCTTCTAAGTTAAAGTACTGCTTTCCAGACAAGGACATTTGACATGGCAGCTAAACATTAAACATTATCAGAGCATAGAGCCTCTAGCACAGTTAAAATAGAAGTTCACTAATCTCATTCAAGACATTTTATAAGTCCAATAAACAACTGCTTTTTACTTCGCTCAAAGCAACTAGATACAATTGAAAGCTGTAAGGCAAATACAAGCACTAAAGAGAAGACAACCTTTATAGAATAAAACAGGATCAACTGTCCTATTCAACACAGGACTATATTTCATAATGTGGAATGCAGAAGATATTTATGAGCTGGGTGAAATCAAGATTGATGTCATATCTCGTTAAATTTCTGATTTTCATATGGACTTTAATCCAGAATTTAAGCTGAAACACAGTAACCAAGTGTTCAACTTTGAACCCATCATGTTCTGTTTCATTATATAAAAAGACATACAGTGAAATTTAGCAATCTATTTAATAAATACTCAAATAATAAAACATTAACTTGATAGCCATGATAAATACTTATATTTATTTAAACTATCCATACTTAATCTGAATACTGCTACAATTTTGAAATACTTTTTTTTAAACTAGATTACAATTGAAGCTACAAGAACATTTCATTAAATTTACTGTAAAAAGAAAACAACAACACTAACCTGACTGCATAATCAGGTTTTCCCTGTACTAAATTTCCTTCCCAAAGAGAGACAGGGCAATAACTCATCCATTTGCTTCGTCGCCACCGGTACCAAGGCGCGATCATTTGCTTAGACGTCAAAGTCCTCATGAGTTCTTCAGCTTCTATGTCCTCTGGGGTATCTTCCTCTTCTGAATCTAACAACCTCCTGACAACAGCAGCTGGTCGCAATGGGAATGTTTGGAGCTTCTGCATCAGTTGCTATTCAGAAGACATTTAATAAGTTTATAAGAAAACAAAAATTTTACACACTTACCAAAGATTTTATTTTACACTAAATATTAATGTCATATTTTTTTATTTTGATATTTATTTCTGAAGACATAAGAGTCACCTTAAAAATTGTCATTTGTGATTCATTTCCATCTAATTCAACCAGGTATTGCTGATCGTGATCTGCCATATACTCCTAATGGGAAAAAAAGACATTCAAAAGACATTTCTGTTATGCATAATTGAAAATGATTAATGCAAGTAATTTAAAATTATAAATAAATAAATTTTCTAATATTTGTTTGTAGTACTAATTATAAAATTAGTATTACAGGTTAAAATTTAAACTATCTTAATATTTTTTCCATGGTTTAATGGATTTAGAATGCCATATGTGTGACTTGGACTGTCATAGTATTTTCTTCATTTAATGAGCCCCAATGAGATAAGGAGATTAGGTTTAAATCACGATGTTTTTATCAAAATTTTAATAAGAACTTAAGCTATGATAACACTGAAATACTGGGTGCATTTCAATCTGTGGCATTTTACATCTCGAGAGACAATACTATACTAAATGCAAAGGGAAAAGATTAACTACTATAAATAATTGTTGAAAATTTACTTTTAACATCATAATAACCTTGTCACCATATTTTATTTAATTTTCAACAAGAGAAAAGAGTGTACATAAAATTACCTCAATCATTTTTAATATGATGTTTCTATATTTGCTAATATTGTCAGCCACATTTTGTGGGAAGTCTTCAGGTCTTCTGACTAGCCTTTGTAAGATGTCTACTGCAAGCTCTCTGTTCTGTTTACAGAAGAAATAGTTAAAAAAGAATGATATTATTTCTACAGTAAATAATTCCACCAGAGCTATCAATACATGTAATTAATGAAGATGAGGTATCTCTATAGCAAACACAGAAACATCAGTTCATATGTATTTAAGAGTTAAAAATTGTTTTCAACTCACAGTGCAAGCAAAATTATTTAGTCAAGTGTGTTTAGACTATTCTTTAGTTTCATTTATGTTGGATGTTCCTTCAAAATTAAAGGTTATTTCATCCTAGCCTAAACCTCCTGCAGGGCAAATGGGGATGGCAGCAGTAAGGGTTTGAACCTGAGACCATCAAGACAAATCTAAGGCAAATACCATCTTCTTAACTATGACATGTGTTTCTTTGAATGTAGGTGTAGGAATGAACAAGAAATGATAATTAACCCCATAATATGCTGTTCTTAAATGATCTAAAATTTACATCATCTGTTTCCTCTTCCTCTTCTTCAAATTCTTCTTCTTCTGCTTCTTCTTCCTCATTCATGTTGTCCCTGACTGGTTCCTGCAAATAAAGTGAGTCAATCATGTGAACACATTTTCAAAAAGAAAAAATTATCATATATTTTTGTAACATGTTCATTTATATTTGTATTGCCTGATATACAAGGAATTCACTGAAGCACCCTACAGAAAATAAAAGTGCTTCTTTTTTTTTTTTTTTGCCTGATTAAAAGTAATCTGGAGTTTGTCCCAAGATCACCCCAAATTTATTGAAGTTGAATCTGGAATTAATAAGCATTTAAAGGGATAAAATCTCAATATATCATTATCTACATCTCATGGTTAGTCAGATGTGGACAACTCTTGGTAAATGTGAGGTTTATAAAAGTTCCTTCATTAAATTAAAACTAAAAATAATATTAAAAGAGAAAGTTCAAGATTACCATGAAATCTGGAGTTTAGCTTTGAGTCTCATTAAGTCTTATGCATATTGACATGTACAGAACTCAAAGAGTACCCGAATTTTTTTTTTTTTTTTAAACTTACAGCAATAACTTTCTTTTCTGGAGCATATATTTCTTTAGGATACAGTTCTCCATTTTGTGGATCAAGCTTCTGGCCAACCCTGCGTGTTTCAATATCTTTGTCTGGAATCTACAAACAGATAAAAGTTAAAAAGCAGCCACTAAATAATGTATAAATGAAAACAAAATTAACAAAAAGTTAAATGACTAACAAAATAATAAAAATTATTTGAAAAAAAAAAAAAAAACATCAGCAAGAATTGTGATATTGTAATGTCAAACTTACCCTAATGTTAATTATAAAGTCAGGAGTTAATTTCCAGTTTTTTATCATTTCAATTTGATCTCTAACAGATAACAGCTCCTCCGAAATGCATGGCAAGTCATCAAGTACATAGCCTAAACCAAACCAATGTATTTCATTAAGATTACATTTAAACTATTATATTAAACTAATTAGCATGACAAAAAGTTTTTTTCCCCACTTCTATAATTTTTAATTTACTTTTTCTAAGCAGACATCACATTCAAATTAAAAAACAAAACAGCTATAAACATTCTTTTTTTAAATGACTATTAATTACATACGATTAGCCACATACAGAGTATAAATCTAGCAATTGAAAGCATAAACTACAAGGTCACCAAGTCATCTCCTTAAATCAAGAAATGGCAGATATTCCCAACATTTTATGAAAGTTTTCATGATTCCTATAATCATAAGCATAAAATTTGGTGATTTAAAAAAAATGCTTTCTTACCATGATGAGCAACTTCAGGAGAGTTCACTTTGTCAATTATCATTTTCAAAACCATTTCATCTGTAACAGCTTGTCCTTGAAATAGTAATTCCTGTGATTTTTTACCAATATCCGTTTGCATAATCATATTCTGCTGAATGACTTCTGTGGCTGTTAATTAACATTCAATATTAGAACTTAGAAACAGAATCAAGACAAACAAAAACAAAGCTGTTAGTACAACCATAATAAAAATTATATAGAAACTATTATTAAAGTAAACTTGCTTTCATTTCTTAGCACAATGATATAGTCAATATCAAACTAAATGAACTTTTGAAACCTTTAAACAGTTTTAACCATATCCCAGTTTCTGTGTAAATAAATTGCTTATGGTGGTTAAGAACAGAAAGGGCACAAAGACATTTTAGAAATGAATAATGAGAAGAGCTATAAATGGAAGACATGAAATTGCTTAACATTAATGAGCAGTTTTAACAGCAGATGACCAAATAATGTGTTTGTTTCTAAAATAATTTTTTTTTTAAAGTATTCTTGGCATTTGCCTTTTTTTTTGTTTGTTGATGTACTACTTACAATTAATGAGCTCACAGTTCCACTCATGAGCTAGTCTTTTTGCTAATTTGGTCTTTCCTGAGCCAGGCTTCCCCAAGATGATAAAACATGTGGGCTTTGAAAACAGGAAACGTAGCTCAGCCTGTTCATTATCAAACAAATAAAATTAAGTCTAAAACAATGTAATAGTGTGTTAAGAAGTATGTAAAAAAGTATGGGTTAAAAGTGCATGTTCACAAGTGTAACAATGAGAGCTGTTAGTGTACATTTATTGTTTGTATTCTCTTTGTCTTTATTTATCTTTGTTAAACTTCTTTTTATTATCAATTCATGTGAACCTTAGTGTTTTAAAGAGTAAATGTGCACATTTGCTAGCTGTTTTTTCTAATTTGTAAAATATTTTTTGAATTTTCAGCACATCAGCACAGTTTAGACCACATCGTGCCCCTCTGTTTTGTTTTTTTTTGGGTGCAAATATGTACTTTTATGGCATGATAAAAATAAGCTTTCTTGTAAAATGAAAAGTATTTTTTTATGTACTCTTGATTTAATTTACTAACATCTAAATGTCTAAATTCAAAACAAACTGCTCTATATTTTTAATTACAATAACATTGACAAAGCTACAACTAATTAATTTCTTACAATACTAGTTTTAGTTAAAGGATTTAAAGAGATGAATGGATTGTCAAACCTCATCTTCACTATAAGGATCTGCATCTATGTTTTCTGCTATTTGGGTTACAGCCTTCACTGAGTCTCCACACTCATCCATTATGCTAACAGCTTTCTTCTTTGGATCAGGGACATCATACCAGGTATCCTTTTCAAAGTCATGTGAAGCTAGCTTATGAAGGATATGTTTAGAAATATGTTGATCTGTATACCCTTCAACTGCGGGAGACAAATATTAATTTATTACAAATATTAATGAAATTATGTAGTAGTTATAAATTATGCGGAGGCGCGGTGGCTGAACGGTAAAGCGCTTGGCTTCCGAACCAGGGACCGGGGTTCAAATCCTGGTGAAGACTGGGATTTTTAATTTCTTTAATTTCGGGATCTTCGTGCGCCTCTGAGTCTACCCAGCTCTAATGGGTACCTGATATTAGTTAGGGAAAAGTAAAGGCAGTTGGTCATTGTGCTGGTCACATGTCACCCTTGTTAACCGTAGGCCACAGAAACTGATGACCTTTACATCATCTGCCCTATAGACCACAAGGTCTGAAAGGGGAACTTTACTTTTTACTTATAAATTATGCACATTTTATATTTGTCAAATAGTTCACTAATGATATGTAATCATTATATCTAATGTCTTCATCAGGGCATGAAGTTTTCCTTCCAACTGTACTGATTAAAAACATAACAGGCTTATAAAAATGTCCAAAAAGATAGATTTATTCATTGACAGCAATATTTTGGTCATTCCATATGGTCATCAGTTTTATAAGTGCTGCTGTTATCTATACAATGCTGGTAAACAGTTCTGACCCATTCATCTGGGATTATTATCCCAAGTATTTGAAGCTCTTAATTCAATGACTTTGGTAGTGGTGACAAATTTATTCTAACTGTTGGTAATCAAATGAGAATATTATGCATTGCGTTAAGATGTTGGCCTCTTCTCCATGCATATCATTAAGTCAACTATTTCTTCGTGTGTTTTTCCTGAACATTAGTAGTCACTAGATCATCTAGCTCTGAAAATACCTTCCTACAAATTAGAGAATTTGAAAAAGGAAAGAAGAAAGTAAAAAAAAACAACTATGAAGATAAATAAAGAAAGGAATATGCCTCCCACTAGGTGGTGTCCTAAGGATGCAGAAATAAAATAAATGTGCCTATATGGAAGAGGTCAACATTACATTTGTTATCTTATCTTATAAAATACAGACATTACTTTAAATGAGAATATGATTATGTTATCTTAGAAGATTATATTTGTTATTTTCTTAAGGTCCAAAAAACAAAAATATGCAGAAGAAAAGAAAAAAAACAACAACTTAAATTACAAATTCAAATAAAATTTTAATTGTTTATGCATTTAGCCCAGTGAATTAAATAGTTATAAAAATATACACACAAAAAAAACACCATTTTTAAAAACCTAAACAGAATACATTACCTTTAGCCATGTTGACAAACAATTTTTTTAGTAGATCATCATTGATAATATCATTTGTAGAAGCCTATTTATAAATAAAAATTTATATATAAATTATTTATTATTTTTTATATATTATCATTTATAAATTATTTATGTATCTTGCATGGGTATGGCCACATGCCTAAAGTGATCTTTTTGTTAAGCTTAAAGGAGGTCAGCATTATAGAGGTACCCCAAAAAAGTTTAAAAATTAAAAAACTATTAGCCAACACCAAACCAAATAAAGCGTCTGGACCTGATGGTATTCCAGCTAGATTACTCAAAGAACTAAGCAATGAGCTAGCCCCAGTGTTCAAAATACTCTTTCAAGCATCGCTTAACCAGGGCAGAGTACCAAAGGACTGGAAAGAAGCTAATGTCACCCCCCTATTTAAAAAAGGAGAAAAATCTGATCCAGGAAACTACAGACCAGTATCACTTACCAGCATCACATGTAAAATACTAGAACACATAATATGTAGCAATATCATAAACCACTTAGACAAACATAATGTCCTCACCCCATACCAACATGGCTTTAGGAAATATAGATCATGTGAAACACAACTAATAGGACTAATTGATGATTTTTCAAAAGGTTCAGATAATAGTGAACAAATAGATGCTATCTTACTAGATTCCAAGGCTTTTGACAAAGTTCACCACCATAGTTTGCTTAAAAAATTAAAATATTTCGGCATTAATGGTCCACTGCATCAGTGAATTAAAGATTTTCTGATAGGGAGAGAACAAACTGTAATAATAAATGGCTCTAAATCAACACCAATAACAGTAAACTCAGGTGTACCTCAAGGAACAGTCTTGGGTCCACTACTATTTTTAATTTACATAAATGATTTACCAAATTGCATTAGTTCAGGAACAAAAGTCAGATTATTTGCAGACGATTGCATAATATATAGAACAATAAAAACAAAACAAGACACAGATATTTTACAAAGAGAATTAGATGAATTACAGAAATGGGAATCAAATTGGAGCATGTCTTTCCACCCAGAAAAATGTCAGTTGTTAAGAGTAACAAGAAAACTAAAACAAATTAATTCCACTTATCTTATTCATGGCAAACCAGTAACACAGACTAAAAACTCAAAATACCTAGGTGTTATAATAAATGAAAAACTGTCATGGAATCCACATATTGATGAAACTATAAAAAAATCAAACAAAGCATTAGGATTTATTAAAAGAAATTTCTATAAATCAAATAAGAACATAAAACTAAAATGTTATTTAACCTTGGTTAGGCCAATAATAGAATATGCATCCACCGTGTGGGACCCCTCAACTCAAGAAAACATTAAGAAACTGGAACAGACACAAAATAGAGCAGTGAGATTCATAACAAACGAATATTCACATTTGACTAGGGTAACACCATTAGTAAAATCGCTAAATTTAGAAAGCCTTCAGGACAGAAGACTCAAAAGTAAAGTAGCAATTATACATAAAACACTGAACCATAATCTTCAAATACAAAAACAAAATTTAATAAAATACTCTGAAAGACACAAAAATAAAGGCACATTCCTCGTCCCATATGCTAGGACAAATTTGTACAAATACTCCTTCTTCCCTAGTGCTATTAGAGCATGGAATGGGTTGCCTGAGCTAGCCAGAAAAACCAGTGACTTGGCAGAATTTAAGTCATTGGTTAATATGCATGACTAAATGCATGACGCGTAGGACGTAATCATCTTCTTTTTTGAAGTAACGTCTGTATTATATAAGATAAGAAGATAGAACTATAAAGATAAACTCAAGTACCATTTTGTCCTCACTAGCATAGACCTGGATTAGTGGTTGATTATGATATTATCCCTGGACTATCTGACCATGATATCATTAAAATACACAGTCAGTTAAAAGTGGTAACCAATATAAAACCTAAAAGAAAAATCTTACTGTGGAACAAATGCAACCTAACACAACTACACTGGAAAAAAAGCTATAATGTCACTCCCCTATTTTAAAAAGGAGAAAAATCTAACATAGGAAACTACTAACCAGCATCATATGTAAAACCCTAGAAAACATAAAACACAACATCAAAAGCCACTTCTAAGACAAACATAATGTCCTTATTCCATACCAACATGGCTTTAGAAAATATATCTATCTATCTATAGATCATGTGAAACACAATTAATAGGACTAAATGATGATTTTTCAAATGGTTTTGATGGCTCATAACATCAGTGGATTCAGTATTTTCTGATAGGGAGAGAACAAACTGTAATAATAAATGGCTCTAAATCAACATAAATAACAGTGAACTCAGGTGTACCTCAAGGAAAAGTCTTAGGTCCACTACTATTATTAATTTACATAACGATTCACCAAATTGCATTAGTTCAGGAACAAAAGTTAGATTATTTGCAGATGATTTACCAAATTGCATTAGTTCAGGAACAAAAGTCATATTATTTGCAGACAATTGCATAATATATAGAACAATAAAAGCAACACAAGATAAAGACATTTTATAAAGAGAATTAGATGAATTACAGAAATGGGAATCTAATTGGAGAATGATTTTCCATACTAGAAAAATGTCCGTTATTAAGGGTAACAAAAACACTAAAACAAATAAATGCCACTTATCTTATTCATGGTAAACCAGTAACACAGACTAAAAACAGACAAGAAAACATTAAGAAACTGAGACAGACTCAAACTTGAGCAGTGAGATTCATAACGAATATTTACATTTGAGTAGAGTAGCACCTTAAGTAAGATCACTAAATTTAGAAACCCTTCAGGATAGAAGACTTAAAAGTAAAGTAGCAATTTTATCTAAAACAGGGAACCATAATCTTTAAATACAAAAAAAATCAAACCTAATAAAACAGGCCTACTCAGAAAGACACAAAGATAAAGGCACATTCCTCAATTTAAGTCATTGATTAATATGCATGACTAGAATGACCTAGAAACATGTGAAGGACGTATATCATCTTAAACTCTGCCAAGTTTTCCAGGCTGATTCAGACAACCCATTCTATTTTCTAATGGCACTAGGGAAAAAGGAGCAATATTTATAGTACAAATTTATTCTAGCATAAGGAATAAGAAATGTGTCTTTCTGAGTATTTCATCAGGTTTGGTTTTTCTATTTGTAAAAATTTCTTTGTCCATGATTTTTCATTTATTATTACACCTAGATCTAGATATTTAGAGTTTTTAGTCTGTGTGACTGTTTTACCATTAAATTAATCATGATGATTAAAGTAAGTAATTTCTATTTGTTACTCTAAATCTATAAATCAAGTATAGTCTACAAACTCTTTTTTATAGTGTATATAATAACATTTATATATTTTTAATATACTATAAATATTATATATATATATATATCTTATCTTATATAATACAGACGTTACTTCAAAAAAGAAGATGATTACGTCCTACGCGTCATGCATTTAGTCATGCATATTAACCAATGACTTAAATTCTCTCTATATATATAGTAGGCTATATAGATCTAGATCTATCATCTAGTTTTCTACTTTTTCTAGCAAGTCAAGTCTACTGAAAAAAATCTAGACATTCTAGATCTAGATTCTAGACTCTATAAACAATATAATTATTATAATAATAATAAATCTAGATAGTAATCTATTCTATCTATGGCCTCCTTCAGTCGGAAAGCGACTAAGAATCATCTCATGGAAATGAGATGAATGCCTGGCCTGGGTATTAGCTGTAGTCAGAATGATGTAGAATGTAGATCTAAATCTAGTATAAATGATGTAGACCTATAAACAATATAGCCATTTTAATCATTCATTATAAATTATATATACTTACTATAGGTATAGGACTATGTATAGGTAGTATAAATAATAAGTATATAACTTGTATAAGTTAAGACAAGTTAATAAAACTTAATTATATAAAAATAAAAATAATAAATTATTATTAGTATAACTTAAACGATGTAATGTATGTAATATAAATCTATAATAAATTGTGCCATTCTGTCACGAAGCATAATTTATCCATTTTTAGACGTGAAAATTGTTTCTGCTTACAATTAGACTGACATATGCTTCTTATATCTTTCCAAATTTTAAAGAATCAATGATGCCATTTATTGGTCTTCTTGTAGTGTTATTAGCTTCATGTCGTCGCTAAGGAAGTTGGCAATTTATACTTTTCCTATTAGCGTCATGACTAACATGACACTCACTGACCCTCACAATCAAATAGATATAGAACTTTTTTTTAAAAAAAATTTCTATCCGTTTGTAAATCGAGATCTATATCTATTTAACATAGATCTAGATCAAGATAAGGTAGATGAATGTGACTTTTTTATTAGTAAGAAAATAAATCTAAATATTTTAAACCATTTAGATCTTCTCAAAGTTCAAGTCAAAGGGGGGGGGGGGGATAATTGTTCCTTAATTATTAAGATTTAGATTTTCCTTTTAAGAAGAACTAGATCTATCTATATCTTTTGTAGTCTGCCTTGTAGGCTGTGAGAGTTAATTCGTGTTTGCAATTTTAAAAAAGAAAGGGGGAATAGATTGCGATAACATTAATTAGTCTATATTTTCCCCATCTTTGCGCCATCTGTCTCAAGTATCTGCGATCCTCATTTGTGTAAAAGTCTTCAAAGGACTGTCTGTAGTAGGCCTACTAGAACGTTAGCCCTCCTTGCACCCCCACCCCACACACACACACATCGAAGCGCTATAAACATTAAATCAATCACTAGTTTGCCCTTTTAGATACAGAAAAGCCTTCACATGAAGCTGCAGTAGCTGATCGCCTCTGAAGAACTACCACGAAGGTCACGAGACACACATATGAGAGCCAAAGAAAAGTCCCTCAAAACGTGCACAGATTCGACAACGAGACGTAAAATTAAATAGACCCCTGGCGGAAAAAAAAGGCTTTGTCTGCATCAGATGTGGACATTTTATAATTTACATGTCGCAACTCGGTGTGCGTAGTCATAGTACATTTTCTTTTCGCCGTTTACGTCTGTCCTCGGCAGCGGATTTTCCTTTTGGTCCCAAATTTGTATCACGCGGTCTTTGTAAGTGACCAACTGTCTCGTTCTAAGGCTGTATACAACCAGGTGCTCTCTTCTATGTCAGTTAAAGCAAGTTGGCGCCTAAGCTGGTTTTTAAAGTATTTCCGTGGGGCACCTCAATTACATTGACCACCTTTCAGCTCACCAAAAAAAAAAAGAAGACTGCTGTTGGCATACACCCGTCCCCCATACGTGCCCTATGATCTATTAATATCCCCGATCAAAAGAAATAATGTCACAATCTCCTAATCGAATTTACATATCCCGATTCACTAACACAATAGAAAAAAAAACAATCCTCAATCAAGAAATCCAAACTCATAACTAAAGTCTCTTAACACATTTACACACTAGTCAAGATCATTTACGCCCAACAGCATAAACAAAAATCAACCTACTTTGCACGTAGAAAAAAAAAGGTTAGTCAGGGAGGAACAGGGTAACAAAACACTCATCCTAAATCTTCAAAATCGAAGACAATACATTTTTTTTTGGAACATAATAAGCAGTAGCGTCACTAGGGTTGTGCGGGCCGCACCGGGTGACACCCACCAGGGTTTCTTAAATCGTGCCCCCCCCCTTATAGGGCGCCAACAAAGGGGGTGCAAATTTTTTTTCAAGACAAAAAATAATGTTGTATTCGCATTGTAGTTAATAGTTGTCTATTACTTCAGTAAAAAAGATAGTCGTTTCATCTCCTAAGTAGAATGTTCATACTAGTTCATTAACATTCTTGCACTTTTCTTATAGTGTGGTACCGGTATGGACCAATGTATAATGAAGTTCGGAAGTTAACAATGCAGGAAAATGCTTGGAACCGGACTTGCAGACACCTAACTGGATAAGGAAGGAGTCGCCGACGTATTTTTTTGGGGGGGGGGGGGGGGCAGAGAATCAGAAAAGCCACTATTGGCCTAATAAAAGCTGAATGCCCAAGAAATTTATTTGATTTGTAAGTGTGCGAAATTAGCTGTCAATTGTGAATGGAATGTTTTTAAAGGCTGTAGGGTGCTGATCATGGGCGTAGCCAGGATTTTTTTTTCGCGGGGGGGGGGGGGGGGTTGGGGGTGGATTTTTTCTCTCCCCCCCCCCCCCCCGCAAAAAAAATTATATGTATTTATGAGTGTGTGTACATAATCTTTATTACATTCTGACCCTTCATTCTTTCGGAAGACGTTTATTGTGCCCTAGAATAGGTTCTTGCATGAGTTAGTGGGTAAGTGTAGATTCCTTGCCATAATTAGCAATGGGGTCTGGGGGAGCGCTAGCAGCTCGCCCCGCCGCCAAGCACTATTTCTGATATTGAAAGCTAACAAAATGCATATTCTGAGGTATCTACAGCGCATTTTCCTGCTATTAAAAAGTTATATTTCAAAAACCTAATGTGCTATTCTTACAGACTTAGATCCTCCCGCGCCGTTCGGCGCATTTGCCGTCAAGCTGTTTCCATAAAATTGTAGACTCCCCGACATTACTAGCAAGGGGGGTCATGTGGAGCGCTAGGAGCTCCCCCAGGCGCGGCGAAGCCCCGCCGCCAAGCACTATTCCTGTTATTGAAAGCCAACAAAATGCATATTCTGAGGTATCTACACTGCATTTTCCTGCTATTAAAAAGTTCTATTTCTAAAACCTAATGTGCTTTTCTTACTGACGTTTGGCGCATTTGCCGTCAAGCTGTTTCCATAACAATCTGTCACTGGTATCGTCTGAAGCCTCTTCCCACCTGCCATGAGGACCTCCATGAATGAGTGGCGTCAAGTTGTACTAGGATATCATTGCAACTCTTCTTATGCGTAATTCATTTTGTCGGAGAACATGTCCCGCTAACCTCATGCGTCGCTCTCTCACAATCTTACTAAGGGGTCGACTCCCAGTTCGGCATAGGATTTCCGATCTCTATAACTGACTCCTAAAATCTGTCTTAGCCATCTTTGTTGAGCCACATTTAGTGTTTTTCAATTTCGGCAGATGACTATTCAATGCAGTTTATTAATTAAATTAAATGGAGCCCTGCCACTGGTAAAAATGTGTAACCTCTCTTGAATACGATCTTGGAATTAAGTGACTGTAGTTTGCTTTAGATTTTATATCGAAAAGAGAAGTTTTATCGTCAAAATCATCTGTTGGGGGTTTTCCACCTCAAAATTCTCTGTAGGGGGGATTTAAACTCAAAACCATCTGGAGGGGCTTTAAACTTTAAAAAAAAAGCCATCTGTAGAAGAGGGGTTTAAATTCAAAACCCCCGATTGGATTGGCTACGCTCAAATAATTTTAATGTGTAATTTGTTTTTTTTTATATTGAAGAGGTGTTTTTAGCATCAAACCCCTCTGAATGGGGGTTTAAACTCAAAACCCCTTTTGGCAACGCTCATAGCATTTTTAGTGCTTAATTTGCTATTTTTCTTACACTGAAGATGTATTTTTTAGCCTGAAACCCCCCTGGCGGGGGGTTTAAACTCAAAATCCCTTTGGCTACGCTCATAGATTTTAGAGTGAGTAATTTGCTTTTATTTATATTAAAGAGGTACCTTTTAGCTTCAAACTCCACTGGAGGGGAGTTTAAACTCAAAACCCCTTTAACTACACTCATAATATTTTGAGTGTATAATTTGCTTTGTTTTTTATTATTAAAGAGGTATTTTTACCTTCAAACCCCGCTGAAACTTTAGACCCATTTAGCTACGCTCATAACATTTTGAGTGCGTAATTGGCTTTTTTTTATGTTGAAGAGGGGGTTTATCGTAAATTTTAGAGGGGGTTTTAAAATCAAAATCTTCCTTAACTGTGCTCTTGGAATTAGGGGATTTTCGTTTGCATTTTTTTTTGTTTTGTTTTATAGAAGAGGGGAGTTAACTGCAAAAACCCCAGATAGGGGGTTTAAAACTCAAAACCTTCTGGTAGGGGTTTTAGACTCGAACTTACTACTTTACAGTCTGAAGATAGTCTGAACGTTATATCTATTATCTGGGTGTTGATTTCGTCTTCTTGTGATCTTTACAAGACCTTAATAATTGAAGTTTAAATCCAGCCCTGATAAATATTATTAATAATTAGAAACGTATTTAAAATTATTCTAATAAATTTCAGCCTTTAGTCCGTGCTATATTTTATATATGCCTCTACAAAAGATGTGTAAATACAAATCAATGAGAAATAACTACTTTTTTTTGTTCGGAAACTTCAGTAAATATCAGAGAAGCAAATTTCAGTTGTGTATTCTGTTAATTGATCTTTAGTTAATTTCTTTTTAAAATGTCCAATGTGCATTACATATTGATATTGCAACTTTATAAAATATAATATATCCCCCCCCCCCCTTTTTTTTTTAATTTTTAATTAATTTTTTTTTTATATATTTACTGAGATATTCCGATGTAGTAACTCGGACAAAAGGGAGATAACAGAACGTGTTCTTTCTTAATTATGTAACTTAACCTCTTAGTCCTAGGTAGTCAGCAGTAAAACATGTAAGAATAATTGTCAAGTTTCTTCTGTGGACGTTTCTGGGTTGTTTTTGTTTTTTTAATCTTGGTTTGCATTTGCTTGACACATCAGTTGTTTTTGCTACCAACACTACAGAATTTCAACATCGAGATCTACCTTAAACATGGCTTCTGAACTTCAGGTAGCATAGCCCTCTATACCAAAAAATGTTATGTCAGATAGGCGACTTTTTTTAATGCTAGATATGATATGCTTATTTAATATTGTCGTTGCCACGTCTTTATCACGATTAGATCTAGAATCTAGATTATAAAGTGTTTTTTTTTATATTATAAACTATAATGTAGATTTAGAATTTAGATCTAAATGAATTTACGCCAGTTTTTTTTTTTATAATTATATAATATTTATATTATTTTCTTTTATCATCATTAGTGTATTTTATAGTATGAAAAATAAAACTTCAGTAAACATACATTTTTTTTATTCAATTTAAATTCTTCTAAATTTATATTTCATGACTTGTATTTTAATGAAATAATATTAATTTAGCTTAATGAAAGTTAAATAAGTATAGAATTGATTGTTTGCTTTATGTGAACTTTAGCCCCAATTTAAGATCCTTGACCTTAAATTACTTTTTGAAGGCGTGTCACTTTTTACTGGTTTAGATTGGTTGCAATGGCACACACACCTTTTTGTTTCTAGGTTAAGGTCAAATTACATAGTAATTTCTAATTACTCAGTTCTAAATATTTTCATAAGCAAGAAATAGTGATCTTGATTTAGATTTACATTGTCAATGTGGGCTAAATTTCCCTTGCTGGATATAAGGAAGATTAAATAAAAAAAAAATGAGGTGACTACCTTCCCACCTACCAATTTACCCTCCTGCCAGTGTAGTTGCTATTATTGACACTATCATTATAAACTATTGAGTAGGACCATACAATGTTTTGTCTATACATGTACTGCATCCATTGATAATTCTTTAGAAAATTTTACAAATTATCAGCAATGTAATTTTCATGTTTGGATTTTCAAATCATTTTTATCATGTCTTGAGTTAGTTAACAAAAGAAAATTTTAATTGAAATGAATATTTTCCATCTTTATAGATTGTTTAGTCCTGTAGACTTCTTTTTTCATAGTCCTGTATATGTTTCATATTGATATTCCAAAGGGTGTTCCCACTTGCATGAACTGCTCTCATACAAGCCATTTTCTAGCTAAGTAAACTATTCTCAAAGAGTATCATATACCCTTTTGCATTTATTTGACTACTAAAATATATAAACTTGCAACTCTAAAATATTTCTGTGAATTACTAAACCAAAAAAAAAAAAGTAATAATCATCATAACCCTATATAAAGTAATGTTTTGAAATGAATGTTGTAAATCTATGGCAAGCAACTCAACAACAAAGAGAAAACAATGACACAGGTTTTATATCAGATTAAACGCTGAGACAAATTTGACTATCCACCTTCATTATTTACAGCCTCCATAAGTAAAGTCTGTATTTTATACACAGTCATGTCCTTATCTCGTTAGGAATTGTGCATAAGGAATTGTACGCACCATATATGCATTGGTCCAGGAGAGCGTTACAACCATAGACATATGTTACAACATTATTAACTTAAACATTGTAATTTAGATTTGCTTTTTCCAACTTAAAGATTCAATGTTTATTGCTTTAAGGAGTCATTCAATGTTAATAATTTTTTTAAAGCCATTATGAAATTTAGATCCTTATAAAATTCATATCCTTATAAAATTCATATTAAAATTTATCTCCGTTTTATATTTTTATAACAGTATATGTCAGGCTTCGGCAATGAGTTTGCTAGTGAAGATAGCAGATGTCCAGGAGCTCTTCCAGTGGGTCAGGTAAAAAAAAAAAGATTAACATAAAACTGCCTTGTACAAGTATTTCAAAATTGTATACATTGCTTCTGTTATTTTTTTTTTAATCTGTAACATGATTTTTTTTTTAAAGAATAATCCTCAGAAGTGTGCTTATGGTCTGTATGCAGAGCAGTTGTCAGGTTCAGCATTTACTGCTCCTCGTAATGAGAATGAACGAACGTTAGTACGACATATACATTACTTTTATTTTAGTTACCTATGACTATATTTTTTATACAAGAAAAACATTAAAAATACTTTTTTTTTATAAAACAAAGTTTGGATCAGTCATGTATTAAATGTAATTATATTATTGATTGACCAAGACAATATAAATCTGTGCGATTAGAAATATTTTACCAAATGATTTTTGTTTTACTTTTTCAATGCGCTAAGATCCTATCACTTGCCTGGACTAGTTGTGAAAGGAGGCGGGAAGATGGGGGTATCTTGGTGAATGTTTACATGATAGTTTTCTTTAACTGCATAAAAGATATGTTCCCTCAGGGCTCAAGAGTCCTCAAGGGGACTAATTCTTTCCCTTCTTCAAGATACCAAATAAAATAATTAATTACCAATAGTTAATTAAAACTAATTGGTTAATTTTTTTATTGATTATTGTGTTGTAAGGTAAAAGAAATGACTATGCAAAATTTCAGTTTAATCCAAGATTGGGTGTGGGAGAAATAATGTGAACAAACATTTTACCATACAGACAGAGTTGATATAAGCTTTGTAAAAAACATTATGAATGATAATGTTAAAATTATAAAGAGTTCTTAGTATCATCAAAATACATAATATATTTATAAAAATAAAAAACTACAATTATAAAGAGTTCTGAGTATCAGCTACATACATAGTATATTTTTAAAGCATTTAATTTCTGAATGAGGTATTTCTCATTAGAGCAAAAAAAAAAGTCTTACCTTCTTCATCAGGTGGCTCTATCGAATTCGTCCATCAGTCATTCATAAGCCCTTTAAGAAAATTAGTTCTGGATTAGTTACTCATAACTGGGATGCTGTGGATCCTAATCCCAACCAGGTAATTGAACATTAAACCAAACATTTATCAGTTCTTTACCTTATCATATTGTTCTATTTCTTTGTAATCTGCTAATGACAGAATGTTTTAGTATTTGTTTAACAAAGTAATTCTTACTTTATAATGTTATAAATATTCCTGAAATTTTGTTTATATTCTTTCATATACAAAATTTCTCTCCAATAATTATTTGGTATATCAGGACGTTTCAGGCCATGTCATGCTGCAATAACTTATTTGTAGTTTCAACTTTTAATTTTCATGTTATTAGGTCTACAATTGAATAAGTAACTTTTTTTTATCTAATAAAATCTTTTAAATAATTTTACAGTTGCGGTGGCAGCCTTTTGATTTTCCGAAATCTCAGCAAGATTTTTCTGAGGTATATTTAACTGTTTAGTGCATTTCGCTTAACCTTTGAATAAATTTAATATTGAAATTCTAAGTTTCTTTGCCATTGAGTGATATAAACAGTTAGTTGATAATTGTAATTCAATTTTTTTATTATTACAAATTAAATCTTAGTACCACCAATAAGTAATGATGACTAAATTAATATATTCCTGGGTCTTAGCTTGGCTGCAAAGCATTATGAAAACTGCTTGAGTGATTGTTTGAATTGAAATAATGACATTATATAATTGTATGCATGTTAAAAAAAATTGATGAAAAACGGATATTATATAGATCTATATTTCAACACAATAGAATATGATTTTAAAAGTATACTGAAAGTTTTTACTTTGTTAGATAATAACCAGAATTTTACCATAAATATGTATTACTGGGGATCAAAGAAATCTAAACAGATAATTTCACATCTTTTCTCCAAAAATAGTAGTAATTTCCTTTTTTTTTTCAAGGCTGAGTCATGCATTACCCACAGTTATCAATCAGTTTGTACCATCAACACTATATATTAGTGCAGTTCAATTCATATTAAAAAAACAAAAACACATCTAGTGCACTGCTTTTATAGTAGAAACTTAATTCTCTTTGGACAATTCTATGTCCTTTTAAATCTTTGTAAGCCTGTGTGTCAGAATCCTATTTAGGGAGTCTGTGATGTACAAATAGGTCACAGTTTAGTCAATTTTGTGTCCTAAAAGTATTCAAATATCTGAGTTTGGGGAATTATTACTATTTATTGTGTGAAGAATGTATTGTAGTCAGTAGAAATAGTCATGTTTTCTGCATTCTATAGTATAATTCATTTTTATTGCTATTGTTGCCACTAGTTACCAAAATCCATATGCATTTGTCACCAGCTAAGACCAAGTGGGCACTGAGGATTCAAAGCTATTCCACGATTCATAGCAATTTTTTTTTTATAGAGCTCCTCTTTTGTTTTTAGTCTACAAAAGTTTCTAAATATTTTTTTTTTTTTACTTTATTTTTCCAACAAACTCAAAAACTTGCAAAATAAAAACTTGGACATATTTTATTGTTATAATTTTTTTTCCTACTAAATGAAAAGATTGGTGTATTTTTTTCAGGGCATTGCTACTATTTGTGGTGCAGGTGACCCTAAATCAAGACATGGCATAGCTGTTCACATCTTCACCTGCAATAAACCAATGGGGAATAAGTTAGTTTTTATTTAATGAGTTTTTTAAGGACAATTGTTGTTTAAATAAAGAATGCAGTTAAAAGGAATAATTATCTGGAAAGATCTTTGGTGGTTAAAAACTAGAAGAACTGAAGACGCCATGCTGTTGATATCTAGGTTTATTATTGTGCCCCTCCTGCTTGCATCAACTAAGCTACAACCATCAAATGAAATATACTTGAAGTAGCCAAATAAACTTGAAATAGCCAACTAAGCTACAACTGTCAAAGGAAATAAACTTGAAATAGCCAACTTAACTTGAAATAGCCAACTTTTTTCTCTTGATGAGAGAACTTATTTGTTCCTCACTGTGTGTGACTGCGTCAATATTTTTGTTACTTGAGCGATAGAATCCCTCTTTATTCATGTCATTTGCATGTGATTTGTTTTGATTGTTCTTATGTGTGAAATGTATGTTATAATCAAATCAAACTACATTTTCCTTTTAGGTTCTAAAGCAATACTCTACTCTAAGAGTCCTTTAAATTTACACTTATATCATGTTTTTTTTTTTTTTTAATTTTTTAATGAGTTTACAGTTACAATATATATAATGTAATAATAGTGCTTATAGTATCATTTCCAAACAAATATATTTGCCTTTCTAACAGATTCATAGTTGTTATGTTTTATTGATCTTTAATCTGTGCTTTAGTTGTTGTTTTTTTAATTGTAGACATAATTTGATTTTTATTCTAAGTCAAATTGTTAAGACTAAATCAAAACTACTCTGTCTACAAATACAAATTATAAGAATTTATTTATTCTCAAATTAGGTGCTTTTACAACTCTGATGGAGATTTTTTAATTGGTAAGTAGCTATAGTTTTTGTTTATATAACAGATCTCTAAACTATTCAATAAGTTGATGTTACAAATATCTCATGTTAGAGTGCAACATTCTCTTGTTTATTTTTTGCAGTTCCCCAACATGGAGCATTATTTATTAGAACTGAAATGGGAAGAATGAATGTTGCACCCAATGAAATCTGTGTCATTCAGGTAAATCTATATTTTTTCAAAACATTTTTGAGTCTCTAAGACTGAAACTCTTATTACATTTATAAGCACTGTGAATTATGTTTTGATACAAATTTTTAACTAGTTGTCTTTTTATTTTGCCTATTTCAAGCGTGGAATTAGATTTAGTGTTGATATTGAAGAAAATACTCGTGGCTACATCTTAGAAGTATTTTCTGATCACTTTCAGTTGCCAAATCTTGGACCAATCGGTAGGTACAAATATTTTGAAATCCTTTTTAATTTTAGCCAAAAATTTTTTTGTAGTCTTAATTATTGTATATTTTTCTTGTACACACCATTTGATTTATTTTATAGTAGCGTGCTAATTTTGTTTAAATGCAAGATTCTGAAAGATTTGTATGCAGTGCATGACTAACAAATGAGGCTTATTTTAATAAATTCAATCCTTTGACTTCTAGTCTCTCTAGCCCTGATTATGTACCAGTGCTTTACAATGCATATAAAGTGAAAAATTCATTAAAAAATATGACAATAGAAAAAGAAAATATCAGTGACTATCTCTGGAGTATAGTTAGACAGATTTTTGTCAAAGTGATGCTATCACGGATGTAAGAGTCATCACAGGCTGAGAAATATAAGCACCTTCCATGTAAAGGACATTATGTTGCAGTCATTTTGATGCAGTTGTCATTTTGGCTCTGCACATTTTGCTGCTAAATCGTTTTAACACATTATATATGTTCATTTTATTATGTCTTTAAAAAGAATGATCCATGGTCAAATTATTCACCTGGTGTAGTTTTCTAAGTGTGGGTGAAAGGAATTTAGGTGTTTGATGTGGTTGGGAATATCATGTCAATGTCTAAGCTTATTATTAGTTCCCTTACAAATTATTTTTAGTTTACAGTGATTTCAAGACAAATAGAACATGCATCCTCTGTTTGGGACTTCTCAACTCAAGAAAACATTAAGAAACTGGAACAGACACAAAATAGAGCAGTGAGATTCATAACAAACGAATATTCACATTTGACTAGAGTAAAAGCTTTAGTAAAATCACTAAATTTAGAAAGCCTTCAGGATAGAAGACTTAAAAGTAAAGTAGCAATTATACATAAAACACTGAACCATAATCTTCAAATACAAAAACAAAATTTAATAAAATACTCAGAAAGACACAGATAAAGGCACATTCCTCGTTCCATATGCTAGTACAAATTAGTACAAATGCTCCTTCTTCCCTAGCGCTATTAGAGCATGGAATAGATTGCCTGAGCTAGCCAGAAAAACCAGTGACTTGGTAGAATTTAGATCATTGGTTAATATGCATGACTAAAGTCATGACGTGTAGAATGTAATCATCTTTTTTGAAGTAACGTCTGTATCATATAAGATAAATGTGTAGCAAAAACAACTTTTGTTGTTATTGGTGACTAATGGCGTGTGTTATCATGTGACAATGAGAATGGAATGATGGGTAGGACAGTGAGGCTTTTTTTCCCCTTACAAATTCTTTCAATATAGTTCCATTCAGCTATCCATCAGGAGAAGAATCCAATTTGATTTACCTATTGAGTTGCAAAGTTTGTAAGCTCAGTTTCAGAGGTCTTGAAGTAAGTCAGCTGAATTGTTCTCTTGCACTAGACACTTACAATGCCCTTTAGGATTCTACTGATACTTGAAATGCTAAAGAAAACTTTATGACAATGCATAGTTTTAAAAAGATGATAATAATCAACTTGTTGGTTACATTTATACTCAGGTGCAAATGGCCTTGCAAATCCCCGTGATTTTTTAACACCAGTTGCTTGGTTTGAAGACAAAGAGGTGGAGTTTACTGTAGTCAATAAATATCATGGGCATTTGTTTGAAGCAACTCAGGTAGAATTTCATTGATCTGTGTTTAAAATCATGATTGAAGTTCTATGATAATAATAAGAAATAAATACTGTCAAATGATTACAAACACTTTAGTTTTAAAAGAGTTTAATCTTCAAGCTTTTTTTGTTACAGTCAAAGCATTATTGACAATGTTTTCTATAATTAGTCAGCTTTACTAGTTATGATTTGTTTGGTGCATGTCTCTTTGTTAATGCATTTGTGTAACAGGATGTCTTTTAACTTAGTTTCATTTTTCTTTAGGGACACTCACCTTTTGATGTTGTAGCATGGCATGGCAATTATGCACCATACAAATATGACCTTAGTAAATTCATGGTTATCAACTGTGTTGCATTTGATCATGCTGTAAGTTATCACAACCTCCACTAAGTTACTCAATTCTGGTTGTATTAATGAATCAATGGTTTCTTAACAACTCCCATATGCTTTTATCCATTCAAAGGATCCTTCAATCTTCACTGTGCTGACCTGTCCTTCTCTAAAGCCAGGAACAGCTGTGGCTGACTTTGTGATATTTCCACCTCGTTGGTCAGTTCAGGAGCATACTTTCAGGCCTCCATATTATCACAGTGAGTAACTTAGAATTACTAAATTTCATAATTTTAGCTGTTTGTAAAATTGTATGCTTTAAAAGGTTCTCTGAATATTTACGCTGAGCTCTCTGCAGATATTAATATAGTGCTGGCATTCTTTACTTCACTTTTAAATAATCATATGGACATGCATTTTCAAATTGTGAAAGCTTTAAGTAAATCAATCAAAATTTGTTCTAAATTTACAACTATAATGAATTATAAAACATTAGTTCATTTGAGAAAGTTATCCTTCTGATACTTTTGCATTGGATGTATAATGCCCTGTGCATTTAGCTTTCTATTTCATGTTTTGAATTTTTCTTTTGCCTTTATATGTTTATAACACACCACTGTTGAACTTACTTTATGTGGTTCAATTTATTAAATAACTCAGTTGTCTTCATCAATTTTTTTTTATTCTTTTTATCTTTCTAACAACTAGGGAACTGTATGAGTGAATTTATGGGATTAATTTATGGAAACTATGAAGCTAAGGTGAGAATGACATAGTACAGCTGTCTGTGTAATTAATTGTTTTAGAATTAAATCCTTTAAAATGAAGATATAAAAATATGTAAGCCAAAATTTCAAAAGTAACAAACATTTTAATTTTATTTGTAAAAAAAAGTTATTTTCTCACCATCTTACTGAAAACCTAATATAGCATCAAATGAAACCTCTAATGAATATATTATTTTAGGAGGAAGGCTTTAAACCAGGTGGTGGTAGCCTTCATAGCATAATGACACCTCATGGGCCTGACTTTGATTGCTTTGAGAAAGCATCCAATGCTAAATTAGAGCCTCAGAAAATAGCAGAGGGAACTATGGTAAGTGCAGACATTGGGTCATGTTTGGAGATATTTTCATTTCATTTGCTGCAATAGTTTGTATGATTTAAAAATATTTAGGTTTTGAATCATTAATATTTTGCTTTCTAATCACCAGGCGTTTATGTTTGAATCCTCTCTGAGTATGGCTGTGACTGAATGGGCTAACACTACAAAGGTGGACTCTGACTATTATCAGTGCTGGCAACCTTTGCTGAAACATTTTGCTCTACCCAACATTGGTAAGCAAAAACATTTTTTTTTTCATTTTGTTAAAATATTTGATCTGGTTTAGATTATGTAAGAAGTTTCATACAATTTATTTTTCAGAAGGAACTAAAAAATGAAGATGGAAAAAACAAGAAATAAAAAAAAAGCCTTTTCGCTAAGTGGACAGTAAATATTATATTCAGGTCTAAGTTGATAAAATATATTCTGTTTTGGGTGAGGTCAATATTTCTATTATCGAAAGTAATTTTTCATATGCTTATTTGTTGATGTTTTTTTTACATATTTTGTTTATGCTTAACTAAGGAATTAGTACATAAATTTGATGAAATATTCTAGGATATATTAAAATTGTTACAACAAAATTATAGCAGCTGAGATAATTCATTTCATTTTGATTAGATAGTTGATACTTTAATATGAATTGCTTATATGAAGCTAATGACTTTATTCTCTAAATTGTTTTTTTTATAAACAATTCTGTTTGACAAGTTTTAATTTCAAACAATTAATAAAAGTTATGGCTTAGTAATTATTCACATTTGTAGGGGAGGAGGATCAGTTTGGGATGGGAGACCATTCACCAAAACATAGTCACTTGCTATTCATTGATAAAACAATGAAAAAAAAACTGTCACATGATAACCATTGTTGACTCAATTTAGGTCGTAAATAATATAGAAGTGTTAGGCAAGCACATGGCAAGGTCCATTAAAAAATAAAACTTAGATTTCGATAATATGATCAAATGTTTTAAAAAATATGATATCAATAATATAAAAAAACTTTTTTTTTCTTCATTGAAACTTCTAATGAAGATCATACTTGTATATGAAAATATATATTCTATCCTTGATTTTATTTCCAGTTATTTAATAATCTCAGAATATTTGCATTTAATGTATATAGTTTGAATCAATAGTAATTTCTTGTATCATAAACATTAAAATTTAACATCATTTTTTTTTTGGAAAATGTTGGATGCATTTTCAAATGTATGCATTAAATCTATTTTCCTGATCTTTTTACATTTACATGTGGCACTAGTTTTATTTACACATTTTTAAGTTTTTGTATCTTTTGATCATTGTTTGGATAGATAGACTTTGTATTTATATATTGTACTAATATATACTTTTGCTCTAATATATACTATTGTTTTCTGCTGAATAGCTGGTTATAGTTCAGCTTAATTTTTTTTTACTAAAATGCTCAAAAGAAACTTGTATAACAAGTGCCTTAATATTTGTTTTGTTATTGCAGTATTTTTTTTTTTTTTAAATGAGAGAATATAGTTGTGTCATTGATTTGATCAATGTATTCTAAATAGGTCTCAATGTGAATAAAATCAATATGGCTACTCAACAATAACGTTTCTCAGTTTGACTACATTTCTGATTTCCATTTCTTTGTTTTTCCTTTTTTGTTTGCATAACTTGAATTGACCAATTAACTTTGTACAGAAGTATTTCTAAGTGTTGGCCAGAATATCTGCTTTTAAATAATTATCCCAATACAACAAAAAGACTTTGAAATCATGATTCATTTTTTCTTACTTATTTGACTAGTAAAAACAACAAAAAACTTCTTAATTTACATTTGATAGAAGTATAACACATCCCATACTTCAAATGGTGAAGGATAATACTTTCAATTACACTTTGTTTATTAACTATTTCTTGTAAGAAATTTTTCAAAAGGAAAATTAAGACTAGTAAATTTACCTTTAAAATCAAATGAATCAAAGCAAAATAAAATGAGTGATTTTTATTGACTTGAACACAATCACAATTTAGTTGAGCTATATAAAAATAAAAAGCAGACAAATAAAAGTTATTTAACAGATCAAGAATAAAAATATAAATTATTTAAATTTAAATATTTCTTACCGAAAAATAAAACATGCACGAAACATTGAAAAAAGTAATGAGATAAATACAAAATATACAAAAGATTGATGAAAAAAAATGTTACTGTTGATTCTTTAAAACTTGTAAAAATTAATAATTGAAAAAAAACTGTAAAATTTACAAAATATTGCACAATTATTAAAGCTGAGTATAATTTATAAAGACATCCACATACAAAAAAAAGTTCAGTAGCTATCACAATATGTAAATCTTTGAACATTGAGGTGATCACTAATACAAGGGTTTTACAGATAACTCCAGTATAGATTGAATTCAGAACATTGATCTAATTCATTAACTAACTTTATTGCTATTTAACATTATCATAAGAAGATTCATGACAGTAATACTAGGAAACCTTAAGATCTGTTCTAAATACACACATTAAACAAGAACTTGTTTGAAATTGGAAATATAATGGACTTATCGAAATCATTGATGCTTTCATTTTCAAATATCTATTCAGAAAATTGTAAGCATTCTTTTATTATCATGTATGTTTACAGATTAACATGCAACAGCCTATATTCTATGTAAGTCCATATATTTAGATAACTAGACAGAAAACTAAGACAAATGGCATATTTCAAGACTGCATGTTCAAAATACCCTGATACTATATGATGAATATACTGAAATTTGTTTTGTCACATAATATTTTACAGCACTGCTATATCGCTAAAATATGTCTATGCACAACACAGAATGTCATATAATATTAAACATTAGAAAAGAAATAATTCAACATGATTAAATATTAACAAGAAGAGACAAAAATGCAATGTTGGAAGAAGAGAGCAAGCTTAATTCTGTATCTGGCTAGATTATCACATTAAAAAATATCAGTTCTGAAGGTATCAAACCAAATTATCTGTACTGTGGGAAGGATTATGCCATGTAACTGTACGCCCTGATCGAGCAGGTACATAGCTTGGTGCTGGATAGTCCATGGGTGGTGGGGGAGGCAAACAGTCTCTTTCTCTAGTCGCTTCTAAGAGAGATGGACGTCGATATGGAGGAGGGATCATGGTTTTTGTACCTGTATTGTTACTATTCATTTTAGGTGCCACAGAGTTAACTGCAGTAGAATGAGATGGTGCTTTAACTAGTTGTTTTTGAAAAGAATTAGCTTTCAGTTGTTCTTCTTTCTGCTTCTGTAGAGTTTGTCTTAAAGTTCTCCGTTTCTGAAAAAAAAAAAAAGAATAAAAGGAATCAAATAAAATAACTAAGCGCAGCGATATAGAAGCATAATCAAAATTTACTAAATTAACAATGTCAATCAACTGCACAGTAATGGATTTTAGAACATCCTGTGAATAACTAATGGTAATTTTCTTGCTTGTAATTTTTAAATTAATATTCAGTAGATTATAAAGTGATTACAAAATCCTTTGCTTTTAAAAATCTAGATCATGTTTATTACAACTATTAAACAGTTTTTGCTTCAAAGGCACGATAAGATAAATAATAATTACTTCATTTACATTAATGAGAAGTGTAGTATAAAATGAAGTATTAAAAAGAAAAAATATGTTCAAATCTTGTTTATAACTGGGTAAATAATAGAATGATATATCAGTTTATTCAGCAATGCCACATCCCATTCATCTAAGCAAGCCTCTATCAACCAAACTGCAGGACAACAATGTGTCTCAGCTTCAAAACTTATGCCTTTATAAACTTGCTACTCATGCACAAGCTGGAAAACATGAATGTTAAAAGAAGACGGCCATGTTAATAACAAGTTAATTTATGTTAGGAAAAAATCTAAGGGAAAAAAAAACATTCTTTTGTGAATAACAAATTAAAATAATTCTCCCACCTTTAAAATCTTAAAAAGAAGACCAAATTATAATTATAAATATTATTTCTACTCAGTTTTTCCTAATAAGTACTTTTGATGTTCAATACACCTTGCCCACCATGATTAGTTTTAACTCTTCAAGATTTTTTTTGTTTCATTTAAATTTCTAAGGCCTAAGCCAATTTTGTAAATCTTGTGTTATTATGTTTTCACCTATACCTGTTTTTTTCTTATAGTATTGCATAAACATAGTCAAAATAAACAAGACCCAAAGCAATTTCCCTTTTTGAAAACCTGGAGTTGCATTGCTAGCCTTTTGTACCCATGTGTGTGAGCGAAATATAATAAGAATAAGGATGTTAATTTCCACTCAATCAGGCAAAGGTATTCCATTTTTAAGGGCTAGTTGTATTATTGACAAATACAAGAAATAGCTGTGTGTAAGTTTGTGGGCCTTTGAAAGATGGTACTCTTCTTAAACTGTTCCACTGGACATGAAAAGAAAAATGAAGGATACTGAATTGTAATGAGCTACAATTGATGAACTAAAAGTGTTTGTGTGTAATGAAGGGGACTTATGTTCAGAAAATAGTGTCCTATTGAAGTTTTCCATTAAAGGAACCAAATAAAGGTATTTTATAACTAAAATGTATGGGCCAAACAAATGTAGAGTAAATGCTTTATAATGTGGGCTGTTCATAAAAGAATGAAAAAAAATGTTTTGGGAAAAATTGCATTAAGTTATAAAACCATCACAATTTATTTTCAACAATAAAAAATGGCTACATCAACTTTTCACCTTATTGAAGCATGGGAATCATCTTACTTAAAGCAATGTTTTTAAAAGTGCTTCTCTATTAAGTATCCCTATATTTTGAAGAAATTTATTGTCTTCTCAAGTGGTTCACTAATTCAAATAAAATTCAATTCAATTGGATTTTACTGTTAGTTCTTTTACAAACTTAGTTTAGAAGTCTGTTATATACAAAGTTTTGTGAACATAATGTAATATTTACTGCATCAATTGACTGCCAATCATTCAATTAAGTATTTTGAATATGAGATGGCATGGCAAAAAAAAAGATTGGTTAATTAAGGCAAACAATGGTTTCATTTTAGAAGAAACTATTGCATTCCACTGAAGCTCAGTCAAATACTAGCAAATCTGGATTAATATCAATAAAACAAATGGTCATGAAAAAAAGGTGTGCATGTTAAGCTAGATGCTGTGAGAGTTCAAAGTGTCCCAGTAATGCCTCAAATAAAGTCCTACTTGACAGAGAGATCTTGTGAACCATGGAGGGCATGTAGGTACTGCCAAGTTTCTCTCAATTTTTTTCTTTTCTGCTCAATTTGAGATAAGCATAAAACATTATATTTAAATACATTTTAGGCTAAGCCCACTGTAAGATAATGGAATAGATGAACAGTGCAAGCCAAAATATACCAGCATTTAAAAATTGAACTACAAAATTAGCCTTTTTTGGAGGGCTAATATAATAAATTATTTTTTACTCAGCATTTTTTTAATTTTTAGATGAGATGTTGTAAAAATAATTTTTATAAATAAATAAATATAGTTAACTTGTATATCAAAATTTATTTAGTCAGAAAATGTACACTAAGAATGTCAAAGAGTTGGTCTATTATAAATTCAACAAGCTATGTAATATTTTTAAGCACTGTTCATGTTTACAATATATTGCTCATACTTTAATAAAAAAAACCACATGAGAACATATAACAAAAAAATTATCATAGAAAAGTTTAACCAACACCAACAAGTGATTCCATTTAAAATTGTTAAATTTACTGAACAGATAATAGTTTTTAGTGTGCATAAATCACAAAAAAATCACCTCAATATTTCCTCGCCATCTGTCTGCAGCATTGCGAGCCAGCTCTAATTCTTTTTCTTTCAGTCCTCTGTGTCTTTTGTAGGCAATTTCTATGAAGATCAATAAGATACCAGCTACTATTCCTCCAGCGACCATCATAAAGACACCTGTAAAAACATTGGCAATTTTATGTTGAGAAAATCTGAATACAATTCTTTTCCTCACTGCCATTTCAGAGATAAGATATCAACAAAATATTTGCCATTATCAAGGTTTAATTTTTTCTTTTGATGTGATAAGTTATTTTAAGCAATAAGCTGGCTTAGATACTTACAGATATTTTAAAGCAATGGCTGGCATTAATATTTATTTGAACAAATGATGGTAGTATTGACACTATTCTTATGTTAAAAATATGGAATTCAGTTACAACAGTGCTAGGTTTAACTTGTAACTAAATCATGAACAGATAAAATCAGGCCTATATATTTCTTGTTTATTTTAAATGTCACAGACATAGATTTACCTGCCATATTTGTTAAGCCCAATGTGGCAGGTGCAGAATTACTTTCGGGACAATTAGACTTGCTATCCACCAAGATCCAGCTGTTATCCAACTGTTCCATAAAACCACCTCAACGACAGAACAAGAAATGTAAACTATCTATTATTGTTCAAATGAAAAATTATGAAATGTATATTCACCATGTTCTTTTATCTTTTATCAGATAGAATCTGAAACACATATCTCAAATTATTTTCAAACTTAAAGAAATAAATCATGTTCCAAAAAAGTGCTCTTAATTGTCAACCTTTGTGTTTCTACACATGGACATAAAAATTAAGAGAACTTTACAACTAATTCACTTTTGTTCTTTTTTTAGAGAGTCAAAAGAAGTAGATAGTAGATATAGAAGCAATAAAGTTTTGTATGCTTTTAAGCCTTTTATAAATTATCAGTGTTGAGTTAATTTTAAACATTAATTAATCAACCTACTTTCATGCATCCTCAAAACAGCCATGGAAACATCATGAGTCCAGGGACTATTTTTTGGTAGACCTATACCAAGTCCAGACCTTCCAAATAGATCACCAGCTGTTGTTAAATCACAATCATTAGATGCCTCATACTCTAGTCTAGGGGAATCCCAGATAAAAGCCTGCAGCTCTCTGTAAATAGAAGGTGATTACTAATTAATATATTTGTAAAAGAAAAACTAATCATGTCTTATCAAAATTGCATGTAACAAACTCTCAGTTACTTAGGAAAGCATCTTTAGGGCCTGTTACTCTTGCGGTTATCAAAACAAATAGAAGTTATGTGCCAGTATGCACTCCTTATAGCCTAAGCTGTCCTGAGAAGTTTGTTGATGAAGTTTGATAAGATATGTATAAAGGTGGCCTTTAATTTAAGCAATTTGTTCAAAATTTTATGCTTATTCTCCCCCCATCTTTTTTCCCCATTTCTTGCTTAATAAATTAAAAAATACATTGTGAAAAACTGCAACTTCATTGAAGAATATTTTTAGACTTTAAGCTTACTAGCAGATATTTGGAATAGTTTTTCTTATGATACAATATGGTAAAAGTAGAAAACTATTCTCAAACTTAGCTATTTTCTAATGTTTTGGAAATATCAATCACAAAATAATTGTAAGTCAATCTACAACAAAATGACCAAAGTTTAATTTTATTATTTGGTTTAAATAAAATGACAAGTAATAAGATTATTATAATGAAACTCACCCTAATCGAATGTCTGCAATAGCAGCTTCTGCTGTGTAATACTTCTTTTGATTCTCCATGTTTCTATACATAGTGGAGAGCTCCACTTGTCTCTTAAAATACATTTCCACAGCACTTCCTTTCACTGTAGCATACTTGAATTTCTCATTGGGATTTCGTAACTACAAACAATTTCAATCAAAATAGCAATCAACCAGTGTTGTGGGCTGCTACATCCTTCTAACAAAACTCTCAATGTTAGCTTAGAAATTATTATTGGCTGTAAACCACATTCTTTTATGCAGTAGGCCTACTCTTAACTTATGAGGGTTTTTGTTTTTAATATACTACCTGCCATCATTAAACAAGGTTAGAGCATGCATTTCAGCTGTTGCCAGTGTTTGACCCAAATTTTTTGTGGTGGGCTTCTTACATTAATAGGCATAATATATCAATAACACACAAATAACATACCCTTGGATCATCTATCCCAGAAATAAGGGCTTCAGGTCTGTCAAGCACGAGGAAAGCAGCAAGATTGGCAGTATATGAAGCTACAATGATCATTGCAAAGCCTGCCCACACCATGCCAAGAACTCTAGCACTAAAGCTGCGAGGTGTCCCTTCAAATTATAATACATAGGAAAATCTTATTCCTTATATTCTATGCCTTCATAAAAATATTTTAGAGGCAAAAAAGTTGTTTTTTTACCTTCTCCTATACCACTGTTGAGGAGCACACCCCATGAGAACCACATTGCACTTGACAAATTAAGAGCATCCTCTTCAGTGTCATCACTTTTTGCCAGTTTGAAGCGACCAAAGGGGGAGAATCGATCCAATAGATAAAGCACAAGCGCAACAACATGTACCGAGAGACCAACAAGAATCCAAAGAGTATCTTGGAAGGGTTGTAAGAAAGAAGCAAGGCTAGAATCTTTTTGTGTCTGTGGGATTCATAAAACAATACCAGGTTTATAGTGTGTTAATTTAGTTTTGCCATTTTTCTGCTATTTATTTTAGACTGCTCTCAACATAATTTTGGTACATGATAGGTTTTATGCCTTGAATGTTTTAAAGTGTTTAGCTGTTCAGCAAGTTACTATTTAAAATAAAGGCAAATTTACAAGTATATGTTACTATTGTTAGTATTTTTTTTTAACTTCTAAATGTATAAAGTATATTGTTAGTACTTTTATGTTAAAATTTAGTTAACATAAAAATGGCATTTAAAGCAATGTTAACTTAAATTCATATATTTAATTAAGATTCATACCTATTTATTAAAGGCTAACTATTACTTTCTTGCTTTTTAAAAATTAAATTTAGTTCATTTTCTGTTAACTAACACTATTAAAAAGAAAACTTTGCATTAATATAACATTAAACAGCTTAAAAAAAACAACTTTAAAATAGGTTTACCTTTCTAACCAGAATATTGAGGCCCTGATATTTGAAAGGCTTTGTGAAATCTATATCATTTGCTCTTTCTGGATTAATTGTCAAAGGGGCAACAATCAAGTCAGCTTCCTGTCTCATTAGTTCTCCCATCATACCATTCCAATATTTTTTATCTGAAGAATTGTGCTGTGAAAATGTTACACAGTAATTAGAGTCTATTATAAACTTAACAATCAAAATTGTTCTGTGAACATGTTATAAAGTAATTAGGATTTATTATAAACTTAACAACCAAAAGCTGAAAATAGATATAAAAAATTCTATGATTTTTTATGTTTAGTTTTATGATTAAAAGGTTTTGTTTCTCAAATAATCCTGGGATAGTTTATAAAGCTAAAAACAGTTTGCCAAAAAAATTAGCGCCAATGTTTAATATTTATATAACATTGACTATAAAAAAAGTAAAGTTCCCCTTTCAGACCTTGTGGTCTATAGGGCAGATGATATAAAGGTCATCTGTTTCTGTGGCCTACGGTTAATGAGGGTGTCATGTGGCCAACATAATGACCAACTGTCTTCACTTTTCCCCAACTAATGTCAGGTACCCATTAGAGCTGGGTGGACTCAGAGGCACCCAAAGATCCAAAATTAAAAATCCCAGTCTTCACCAGGATTCAAACCCCGGTCTCCGGTTCAGAAGTTTAACGCTTTACCGCTCAGCCACCCCGCCTCCAAAATTGACTATGCTAAGATTATGAGCATGATGATATTGTTACCCTTTCAAAGGATCCAAATAGTCCATCTTTACTCAAATGAATTGTAAAATTAAACTGAACATCTTTGGATATCTTGGCCAACATGTCCATACAATAACCCATACAGCATAGATCTAAGAAATAATGCATTAAATAATCAGATACATTTCAAGGCAATGTTTCTCAGCACTCTATTATTTACTACCATCATGAAACCTACCCTCTAAACATTATAGTATTCAGCTTTCATGTATAGAGGAAATGCCTTTTGCCAATAAACTTTACCATAAAACTTCTATTTGTTGCCTAACAACTGCTGTGGTTCTATAAGAAAATAAAACTTAAATTCAAACTTGAAACAAAACTACAAAATAAGTAGCATAAGGGATTTGCATATTACTGTTTTGTTTTGAATTATTGAGTACTAAAGAAACTACTATAAAATTAAGACACATACTAATTTTTATATTTTAATTTTCATTATTTCCTGTCTTTTTGTGCTCTGCTAAGATACAAAAAAAAACATTAAAAATTTTCATGAAAAATAAATTGGACATTTTTGTTGTATTAAGTACCTTGAGTCCCATTTTTGCATGGAAAGGCATGTTTTGCTGGATATACAGGTCGACAAACACCATCTTTAGGTAGAGGAGTGACTTCCACAAATGGTTTCTCCACCAAAGTTACTATCTAATAAGTAAAAATGAGACAAAGTGAACTTTGTAACAAAGAGAAAATATGGTACAAATTCTCTGTGCTACAAACAATTTTTTAAGATGCATGCTACCAGAAACTTTATTTTTTAAAGAGAATCTATGTAAGTATTGTTTCAGACAAGTGGTTTACCGTAAGATTTCGTGATATCTTTTCACCTTTAGGTTTGACATGAACATTGCCAGGCCAAGTTAAATTATTGCCCATCATTCTCAGACCAATTGCCTAAATAGTTAAAATACAAAATGATAATCAAGCTTGCTAAGAAATATTTTGCTTTTCAAAAAAGAGGTTATTTTATCTGAAAAATTATGGTTGATCTTGTCAACAGAAACAGATTAGGAGGACAACTCATGTCTTTTTACTGAGATTCCAAAAGTTGCCTTCAACAGTAATTTAAAAAAAAAAGATAATTATCAGGGGATGGAACTGGAAAGGTTTAAACTCAGGACCATCATTTTGACAGTCAGACAGTACATACCATATGTATAGTAATGCAATATTAACATGTATGATGTGATCTAATTTTCAAAGATCTGTTGAAAACTGATGATACCAATGTCTAACATAACTAGATCTGACTCTACACACATATATTTGTTCTTTCAAATACATAGAATAATGTCAAAGTGCTCGGGTTACCTGATCCTTGTGTCCAAACAGCCCAACTGACATGGCTCTTCTGTTGGCATTGATGTTCATGATTTCATACATAGGATTCACTCTATCACCTTTCTCATTGAAACTGACTTGACCTGTCTCCCCTTCTATTTTGGTGGCTTTCAAGGCACTGAACAAATAACACAATTTGCACAAATTAAATATATATATATATATATAAAACAAGAGAAATTATTAAACTGTGTCACAAAATAAAAAGTAAATTTTAAATTAGGCCTACATAAATAATTTATTTATTTATTTCATGTTGAATTTTTGAGAATATAGGAATATATAATATGCATATATATATATATATATATATATATATATATATATATAAATGCACATTAATTGTATTTTCTATAAAATATACCTAGTATGGAAAATATTGAACTCAAAAGACAAAGGAAACATATACAGCAGTAAATTAAAAAGAATTTTATTAATATATTTAAAGGACTGACATAATATTTATCATAAATATGACTATTTAATTTCAATAGGTGATTGATATCTGACAGACTTAAGTAATTTTAGGCCTTTTAATTTTGTTTAAGAAAAAAAAAGAAAAAAATTATCCCCTTTGAAACAAAAATGAAAAGCATTTTTATAAAATACATTTTATTATTCCTTTCTAAAATAATTCTTCATATTTAAATTTCAAGTTAAACAGATGATGGGAAGCTTACTTGTAAACATCATCTCCATTACTCCAAGACTCTGATTCATTGCACCCTGTAGGAGGGCTGGAAATGTTATCACTACTTATCAGGCGTATAAATGCCTCCCCTATGACTTCCACAGCATCTTTGATGTGGTTGACTTCATTGGTTCCATTGACAAGATGAACCCCAAGGAAACCTAAGGATTGGATCAATAAATTTAAAAATAACATGTTTGCTTTATAACAAGTACACATAATGAACAGCTGCTTAACATAATAATTATTATACTTATGATTTATAATTAATGAGCATAAAATCTGAGATATATGTTGTCTTTCTTTGTATAAAAATGGATGGTTCAAGTGACTATTTTGTTCTGACCTACCAACAGGAATATTATAGGCATCAAAGGCTTGCTCTGACACAATCCATGCCCAGTCTTCCCCTGTCATGCCCATCAGTTCTGCATCATGATATATTTTCTCAGCATCTTCTGTCCTAATGGGATAATGTTATATGTTTATAGAGGGAACATGCTAAAAAAAAAAAGAGAGGAAGTACTAACATTAACACTAATCTTATATAATCTAACACTTATCTTATATATTACAGATGTTACTTCAAAAAAGAAAATAATTATGTCCTACGCATTTCATGTGTCAATCTAGTCATGCATGTTAACCCATGACTTAAACTCTACTAAGTCGTTGGTTTTCCTGGCTGATTCAGTCAACCCATTCCATTCTCTAATGGCACTAGGGAAGAAGGAGTACTTAATTTCAAATGATGGATGTTTTTTTACCATTTAAAAGTGTATGGTCCAGGACAATTGATTGGTTGAACAAAGTTTCAAAAAGACAAACTAGTCAAGTCTTTGTAGTCATCTCCATGTAAAACTGGACAATTGCCTGGTTGTGTGATATGCACTTCGAACAATCATCACAACTGTCCCAAGTTCAAACCTGTTCACTATCACATCCTAATGTCTTGCAGGAAGTTTTGGCTAGGACCTAATAATCTTCATTTCAGAAGGAAAGTCTGAAACTTAGAGAGTAAACAAAACAAACAACAAACCTACTTACGATGCTGATAATAATATAACTCTTGAAGTACATTTTAGTATTGGCTCTAGTACTGATGTATAGTTTTTTTCTCCAGGAGTATATTTTATAGAAGGCTCAATCTAAAGGAAATGCATATTTAGAAAAAGGTTTGAATTAATTAGATTCTCATGTTTATGTGGTAATAGGCATTGAAGCAATGCATACATACAACAAATTAAAGTCATACAAAATATTTGAGGTAATTTAATTTTTGGAAATTTAATATTTTAGTAATTCTGACTAAAATGTGTATTATTAATACAGATCTAAATCAGTTTGTTATATTATAACAAAGATCATTTTAAAACTTACTCTGATGTTAACCTCTTCTGCCAAAGTTTGAAATCTGCTAAGTATAGCTCTCCCTTCTTCATCAGCACTATAAACAAATATTACTTTATACCAAGAAAGGTTCACTAATAGCTGGACCCAAACATCTGCTTGATGTGAATATGGAGGAACTGTGCGCAGAAACATTGTGTGAACATTCTATAGATTAATAGCAATAGCACAGTTTCAGATGTTAAAAATATGCCAATATAAATAAAAGTAATAATGCAGATAGGAGCAATAGAATAATTAAATTTTAAGAGATACAAAAATTATAAGATCATAATGAGCTTACTGTATCTGAAAAGGCAGAGTCCCTGGCTGATATTCCCAGTACTGGTATTTTGTAATAGCCACATGTATAAGAAACTGAAATGGGTGAATGGTCTGTTGAATTAGGATGTGATGCTACCACTGTGAACACATGCTGTGTAAGGAGCTTGTCACAAATATCTAAGGCTGAACGAATGGGGTTGCTGTCCATAAGAATAGTGGAAGATTGAAACTTGATATGCCTTTGTTTGGACTTGGCATTTAAATGACTCACAGCTTGTTGGAACTCAAATTCCATTTTTTCTGAGCTGAGAGACGCACCAATAGTAATTATCTGTGGGAAAAGATTTATTGCTGTTGAACAATTTGAAATTGCAATGATTAAAACTACAAGAGGACTAAAAATATAAGAGATATAACTTATTATGATAAAGCAGATCCATACATATAGCTAAATACATAGTTAAATTAGTTGTTAAAAATGATAATCCATTTTTAGATAGTCTAAATAATGGAAAACCAAAATGTTTTCTTTTGACTAAATATCATGTGACGTAATTATGATATAAAAAAGTAAAGTATCCCATCCCTTGGAATATATAGGGCAGATGATGTAAAGGTTATCTGTTTTTATGGTTGATGGTTAACAAGGGTGTCATGTGGCCAGCACAATGACCAACCACCTTTACTTTCCCCAATTAAAGTAATAGTTATATGGACTGAGGGTTGTCCTAAAAATTCAGGAATTAAAAAATCTCACTCTTCAAGATTTTAACTCAGGACTATTCAATTTGGAAGTCAAGCTCTTTATCACTCAACCACCATGCCCCATATGCCCTCAACATAATATGTTATAATGCAACCTAAATTTTTTTGTTTGATAAGTTTCTGACATTAGAAATGAACATGATTACATTTTAGTCTAAACCACCTGCAGGACAGCAGAGAATAGAAGCAAGCAAGGTTCAAACATCATTTTGACAGTTTGAAGTGCATACCACACAACCAGGCGGCTACTTCATGGTGTATTATGACTCAGTCATACTATGATATCAATTTTCATGCGTTGAATTCTTCACGAATTGAACAAAAAATAAAGTTCTTAATATGTAAGTATAATAAGCAAGAATATCATGACATCTCCACTATTTCTAAAACCATAATATCTTTAAAATAATAGCCTACCTGTTCAGATGACTGGCTTTCAATAAGCAAAAGTGTCATCACAATCAAAAGCAATAACATTTTCAACATTTTCATCTGCAAGATTATCAAAGTATCTGGAAAAAAAAAGGAAAGGATAAATTTATGTTTGACTTACATTTTAGAAAAATGGACATATGATCTAGATATCCAAGTAACTATTGAAGCAATTGTATTAACCAAATAAAAAGTGACTGCAACAGGGAAAAAATGTGTACAAATTTGTAGAAGTTTGTCCTAGCAGATGAATAAGAAATGTGTCTTTATTTCTTTTTTAGTATTCTAGCAGGTTTTTTTGTAGATTATGGTTCAGTGTTTCATGAATATTCATTTGTTATAAATCTCACCACTCTAATTTGCATATTCTAATATTGGCCAAACCAATTTTAAATAACATTTCAGTGTGTGTGTGTGTGTCTTTAAAGGAAACTAATCGTCAGTTTTATTAATCAATAGTTTTTTTTAAATCCAAAATTCCCTAATTTTAGTACAAAAAATGTGTATAAACTTTAAATGAAAAAGTAGTTTCCCTTTAAGATTCCAATGTCTTCAAAGAGTCTGGTGGCATGTAGTTGAGATTGTTCTGAAGTCAATGGTAAACCAAGGTGTAATGGTTTTATGTAGCCCAGTATAATAGCAAACTGCATATAAAACTTTCCACAACAGAGATCTGGTATCCAAAAGTTAATGTCTTTGGGCTAAATCATTGCCTTCATTGGGATTTAGACTCAATTTTATAGACCTTCTAGGCTAAAAGTTTTTTAAGCAAATAAATTTAAAGCAAAAAAAAAAATTGTTAGATCTACAACTTGTGTCAGTAATGCAAACTCTCATGCTTAATGATACACTCCAGTCAATAAGCCTATGGTCAAAATAAATTGCAAGAGTATACAACTTTGGTCCATATGCTGGATTTATAAAATAACATATTTTATTTGTTGGATTTATTATAAAAGGCAATATGGGTAATAAAAACTATATTATAGTAGGCCTATAACTGCTTACACTATTAGAGCTGGTATGCAATTTTTAATGGAATTAAATAACTCTAGTTCTACAGGCCTGCAATTAATCATTTAAGTTAGGGCCTATTTGTAGGCTATAATCATATGATAATGATGGCCATTAGGACAAGACTGTCACTAGACCTATTTTAAAGAATGCCAGAGGATTGCTTTGAAAGCACAGTTACTTGAGTAACCAAAAAGTCCTCGAATAGACTTGATAGGGCAGCTACATCTAGAAATAGATCTAATTAGATCTAGATCTGTATAAAACATGAAAATTATATAAATTTACATCCATTGTATCATGTATGTATGTGTGCCATAAAAGTATAATTTATAAGATATACCGTTATACGCCTCATAGATCTAGATATACTGATATACCTAGGACCTAGACCTATACTCCTATATCTAAACTCAACGCCTCAACAAAGAAAAATGCACACAAAATGAGGCCTATAATATAATTACATCTAACCAACAGTGGCAACAGTTTACAAACTGGGTATTACTAGATCTACATCTATAAGCTCTCGTTTTCTGCTGGAGGCATTATTTAACTTCACGACAAGACGAGCCTAGCGTCTGCTGCGTGAGTAGAATTGCGAGCACGAGAGAGAAAGGGGGAGAGAGAGAGAGAGAACAGGAGAGAAATGGAGAGAACAGAAAAAGAGCGAATGAGAGAAGGGGGTTAAATGTAATCGATAAATATTTCTTGCACTTTGTGCTATTATACTATATTTAATTGTTATATAACCTTTAGTAACTAGGCGTATGGTCTATAGTAGCCTGCTCTCTAGTATAAATTTAATGCAACATTTACATATGTATTTAAATTATACAAGAGCAATCACATGGGTTTCGACCATTTTAGTGAGACATACTAAAGGGAGAAAATCATGGCGAATCAAAATGACTAATATATATCCTGTATTGTCTCTTGAATCATTTGTAACCGTATTAAAATATTAATTAATTGTACATTTCTCCGGAGATACAATTGGAGAACTAGCAAGTATCCGTGTATAACACAATTTCTTTTTATCTATGTTACAGTGGCACAAACACTAAAGCAAAGCGTAAGATGAATATGGTTAGGTAAGGCAGTACTGCCCTACTCAGACCAAAGAAGAGCATCTATCAGGATTGCTCTCTGAGATGGACAGCAAAAAGTCATTAAAAAATAGCCAAAAACGAAGAGTAGCTCAATAATAGAAAACTCTAATCTCAATTTCAATCATTATTAAATATAAAATGAAAGATAGTGGTCGGTATCAAGTGGGAGAGGGGATAGATTGGGATCTTGACATTATATTTAGGGCCTACTATTTCCGAGGGGCCCGGGTACACGTATAGTGCGGACGTATTTTAGAAGGAAAATTAACAACAGAATTTCTTATATGAAGCCGCCACCCCCCTCTCTAAACTATGCTAAAGTCACATGCAATTATTAAGAGTAGGCTTACATTTGAAATGAAGTGAGGACCCGTAGGCCTACATTTGAAATGAAGAGAGGACCTGTAGCCTACATCTGAAATGAAGAGAGGACTTGTAGCCTTCATTTGAAATGAAGAGAGAACCTGTAGCCTTCATTTGAAATGAAGAGAGGACCTGTAGCCTACATTTGAAATGAAGAGAGGACCCGTAGGCCTTCATTTGAAATGAAGAGAGGACCCGTAGGCCTACCTGATAAACTTTCCCCTATACCGCCAACCACTCCTTTCCTTCAAGAACGTGACTTTTAAAAAACGATAGTCAAATAATGCAACTGTTTTGTTTACGTAATTCCTTAAGCTCTAAAATTATTCTCTGGCTTAAAAAAAGAAAAGTTACAAAGACAGTTTGTGTGGAGACACAAACTCGATCAAAATCGGTCCCCGAAGTGGTCTACCCAGGCATGTAAAAAGGCAACAGGTTTCAATATTTTCAGAAAGAACATCAGAATGCAATTCTATCAAAGACAAATGACAGAGAAGAATGGAGAAAGAAGGTTGACGGATCTTGTGTGGTGCCCCAGCAGTCCATAAACCAAAGAATAGTTGAAATTAAGTGAATGTGAAGTTAGATGTGAACGTGGCCTAACTAATGTCTTATAATGAATATATAATTGCTCTAAATGTTTTGTAAAGGGACAATCTCTTACTCCTCAAGAAAAAAACATTTCCATATTTTTATTTTTTTTAGGATACCTCAGCTCACTAGCGAATCCAGAACATTGGAGTTTGGGGGGGGGGGGGGGGGGAGGCTATTTTTTTTTCCAAGCCCTAACCATAACGCCCAGTAAACCCTAACCCTATGCATAAACGTGCTTACAGCGTACAAATTTATAAAGCAGTGTTTCTCAACTTTGTGCGAAGAAAAAAAAAACTGTCGTGTTGATAGCTTGGGGGGCTGGGGGAGAGCTGTAAGCCTTTTAGTGGGGTTCGGGGCGAAGCCCCGACGCCAAAAGCGTTTTTTTTTTCCGTTCTTCACTGCAGAAACGCATTCTCCTGATATTTACAGCTCGTTATTGATCAGTAGGGTTCGTTTTTTTTTGTTGCATTCTTCACTACAGAAACGGATTCTCCTGACATCTACAGTTCATTATTCATCCTTTTAAAAAATGACCTTTTCAATCATTACTTTAAAAAAAGATTCTAATATAATAATAATAATAATTTTATTTATAAAGCGCTGTTAACAAACAAAATGTAGGCTCAAGGCGCTGTAACAACATTACAAAAACAAACACAAGAGCTAACATGACAAACTAATCTAAAAAAGTTTTAAACAGATTGGTCTTAATGTTCTTCTTAAAAGTGGTGTAGCATGTTGTCTGTCTGAGATCAATGAGGAGTGAGTTCCAAACCTTTGGTCCGTGAACTGAAAAAGCCCGCAGACCGTAGCTTTTGAGGGAAAAACGTGGCACTACTAAAAGCGTTGAGTCCATTGAGCGCAGGACTCTCTGGGGGACATATGGAGTAATCAGTTCTCTAAGGTACAAGGGCATCTCGTTGTTATATATACACTGATGACAAAGTGTGGCGACCTTGTAATCGATTCTCGCTTTCACGGGAAGCCAATGGAGCGTGCGCAAGAGCGTAGTAGCAGAATCTTGTTTATTTTTTTTAAGGACTATTCGAGCGGCGTTGTTCTGTATACGTTGGCTATTTTGTCATCTGCTAGCACTGCGTTGCAGTAGTCAAGGCGGGAGAGTATGAATGCCACAGCTAGCGTTTTTGTTGACTCCGTTGTTAAATATGGTCGGATCTGGCCTAATCTGCGCAGCTGCAGATAAAGACCTTTGCAGAGCTGACTTATGTGTGGGTCGAAAGATAGTGTTGAGTCGAAGAAAACTCCAAGATTCCGCACTACATGGACAAAAGGAACATGGCAGTTCGTGATAAAGAGAGAATCTGTGCTTTCAACTTTTGAGACATTGTTCCTAGTGCCAATCTTAATTATTTCTGTCTTGTCTTCGTTCATCTTGAGTTTATTTTCAACCATCCAATCGCTCACCCTTGCAACGGTACTACTGATTTTCTCTGCCAGATGCGACACCTCTGAGGGTACTGATGAATCGTATAACTGTGAGTCATCGGCAAAGAAATGGTATAAGATACCGGTTTGCGTATGACACCGCTGAGTTGATATGTGTACATAGGGAACAGTACTGGGCCTAAAACTGATCCTTGCGGTACTCCGTACTTCAAAAGTAAGCTTGTTGATTCCGTCCCGCTAACAACGACACTTTGGGTGCGTTCCGTCAGGTAGGATCCAAGCCACTTTAGGACGACGACTGCTAAACCAAAAGTTGCAGAGAATCTGGCCATCATAATTTCATGGTCTAGCGTATCAAAGGCTGCGGACAAGTCCAGCATGGAAAGAATTGATATGTGGCCTTTGTCGGAATTGTGAAGTAAGTCGTTTAGTACCCTGATTACTGCTGTCTCCCTGCTACGGCACTTCCTCAATGCAGATTGAAATTCTTCCAAGAGACAGTACTGTTCAAGATGAGAAAGAATTTGCGCTAACACGATGCGCTCCAGAAGCTTTGACAGGAAGATTTGATAATATGAATTAGATAAGCCCTTACTACATTGCAAATAAAACGATTTGAAGATACCCTACATATTTAGATTAAGGCTATGAAGAAACATGGGGCTAGGGTTTGCTAGGGTTAGGTTTTGGACCACCACCCCACACACACACAATCAAAAGTTGTGGATCCTCTAGTTCTGTGAGAGCTGTGCTGCCATTGATTTAGATCTGTTATCACCACATACTTTAACGTTAAAAAAAAAAAGAGTGCGTTATCTTCAAACAACGGATCATTCTATAATGATATAAGACCTACAATATATGAATTTTTTTTTTAAAGTCTCTTTTTTTTTCTTTTCAAAACTAAGGGAAAAGATCGTCTCTAGAGACGTAAAATGCCACAGATTTGGACCATGGACTTCACGGAAACATAGTCCTATTTTTTAAATAGCAGCTCTCTAGCATCTAGAGATTAGAATAGACATCTCGATACATAATAGAAATAAACTAAGACTACTGTGAATAGTAGATTTTTTAGAATGTATTACTATTAGACTAGATCTAGAGTCTAGAATAGTCTAGATCTATGTGATTTAATAGATCCGTCTAGATCTATATCTTCTTATTATATAAATAAAACCGTAAATACTTAAATTTAAAATAGTCTACTCTTAGCCAATTATTTTAATAAAATTTATTAAAATAATGAATAAAATTAAATTTGATCGTTCATGACTTCACATCTCAGTAAACTGAGACTCAGTTCTGAACTTCATTGTCACTTCAACTTATTAACTTCAAGTCACCACTTCAAGCCAATGCTCGTCGGCGTCTTGAGTTAAGATAATCATCACAAGTTGAGCCAAGACTTGAGTATGATGATATTATCATAATTGATGATAGTCATGAACTTATTTAAATTTAAATAATATTGAATATTATTGAATGAGTGTCATTATAAATTATATTTATATTATAATTAATCATAATGATTATTGATAATCATAATGAATCATAGAACTAGATTATATATAATCATTATAAAAATTATAGAACTAGAAAATGATTGTAATAAATCTTATTTAATAATACAGCCTGTGAAAATACATCTGTAAAGCAAATGCCTGGAGGGCGAAGAATTTTTTCAAGAATTCAGGCTAGCAATGGAAAAGGATCATCAACCAATGCAAGGTAAGAAGGTAAACTTTCTCTAGAAATCTAGCTAGATCTAGTTAAGACTTAGCTACAAACAACCAGCCATCAAAACACACTTCTAAATTAAATAATACCCTAACAAAAGAACCAAATCCACTGGAGCTCAAAGTAGGCACGCTAAAAACAATTGAAAGCTATCCTAAAACAGCTATCCATATATATACCGATGGATTGGCCTTCAAGTCACCATCAATGCTGGTCTTGGTGCCTTCCTGGTCATCCCCAAAAATAAACACTTTAAATAAGTGCACCCTGTGGTGATTACTGCTCAAACTTCCAAGCCAAAATTGAGGCAATTACCATAGCATTGCAGACAGTTGAAAAACAAAGTTTATGAAGGAGTACAGTCTCCATCAGATATTTTTGTCTTTACAGACTCCTAATCCACTCCCAGCAGCACCTGAAACAGCTCAAGAGAGTTGAAAACACTAATTGGGATAATCCACTAGATAATGCCAAAATTAAATATCAACATCACATTGCAGTGGATCCCTGGACACATTGGCATCATGGGAAATAAAAAAGCTGATAAACTATCAAAGGAGGGATCATCTACGGAATAACCAGATCAACCTGTTAACTACCTCACCCTAAGGTCAATGTTAGTCAACAATCACAAAGCAGAGTGACCAATGGGCATTAGGAATCACAGGCAGAGCCATGTGCAAAGAAATGACAATGCAAACCCCCCCCCCCCCCCCCCAAAGGTAAAGAGCAATCTACAATTTTCCAACTAAGAACAGGACACACACCTCTGTTAAATTACCATCATAACAATATAAATCCCACACACCTACCCCTTTGTAGACACTGCACCCACCCTTATGAAATCGTAAACCACATCCTCCTTGAATGCCCCTTCCTAATCCACCTTAGGCAGACCCTACTACCATTTCAGCCCAACATAACCAACACCCTGTACAGCAGTGCTGAACAATTGAAGAGAACAGCACACTTTTTTTCTTTGGACAGTCTGCAAAAGAGCTCAGCAGCAAAAAGCTGGCTATATTATTATTATAGCTTTTATATAGCACTACTTTCATGCTTATAGCATGCTCAGAGCGCCTTGGTCCAATCTCATTTGTGGACCAGTGGGGGGAGGGGGTATCTAGGAGTTGGTTTTCAGTGCTGCCTTTAGGCGCTCAGTAAACACAACTCTGTCCGAGTCGGGTGTCAAACCTCGAGCCCCCTTCTAGGTAGCCAAGCGAAGCCAAGTTCAAGCGCACTTGGCCTCTCGACCACGCTTTCCAGAAGAAGAAGAATATATAACATGCTAATAAAAACAGGTCAATAGATGAATGTATGAATTTATCTCTAGATCAAGAAATCCATTTTCCTTTGTGGAGATGAATATTTAGTTCTTTTGTTAGGTAGATCTATGTGACATAGAACTATTTTTAGCCTTCTTACTAAAAACTAGATTTCATGATTTAATGTCATGTTAGTAAAAAAAAACAAGAACCTGTACTTTGTGTTAGTCAAATTGTCTTGTAACACAAGCACTATGAAGTCATGTGTGTATGTGTGACAATTATGTTTTCTTCATATTGAAATGGAAATGTTTGTGTTGTTATTGTTCTATGGTATTGAATGTGTTTTGGTTAAATAATTACTATTGTTTTAAAAACTTATTGTTTTCAGCCATGGACCAGATGATCGTGATGGAAATCTAATTCCACTTGCCTCATTGGTAGTTCTTCCCAAGCATAGTCAGTTGCCTGATATACCTGGCGATGGCAACTTGTACTTTGAGTGCATGTTGTTTGTGTTTGGTGTCATCATGATGAGCCTGCAGTACATTAATCTATACAAGACAGTCTGGTGGCTCCCTCAGTCACATGCACAGTATGCATTGGTAGGCTTTTAATAGGTTTACATTTAGTTATATTTTCTTGGAGTACATATTAATAAATTAAAAAGTATTTGAAGGCTAAAAAAAGATTATTTTGATATATTTATTTATGGCTTGTTAAAAATTCTTTAAATGACAAAAACCCAATGAATTATTTTGTGCATGCCTAAAGGCAAATGTTAAGCACAATATTGCCTAAAGGCAAATGTTAAGCACAAGATTTTTTAGGCTTCTTACTATAACACCATGTTGTAGTTTTCTAAAACAGTAGCTTTCTAAAAAAAAAAAGTATGTTAACATTATGGTTACTTATCACTAACATATTAACAGTAAGGTTTAAATTATAATAAAATATCAATCCTAGCACTTGTGTTCAAGTGTGAAACTTTTATTTCTAAAATATTTGTTGTTTTTTTTTTACTTATGTTAACATTTTTTCTTCTGTTTCAGAACTTTTATCTTATAGATTTCTATCTTGTTGGTTTCATATGCATTGTCCTCTCCACACGTTTACTCATTTGCTTTGTTCAAGAGGTAAAACTTTGGTTTATTTAATGAGTACATTTTTTCATTTACTAGATTTGCTGGTGCAAAATAAGGGTGTCAGACATAATGACTATTGGCACTGTGGGATGCATAAAACTGTTCAACGGATCACATAAAAAAAAAATATTACAATTTTCTTTATTTATAGATTTTATTTTGTTTTAGCTTTGGAATTAAGATTCTTCAACCTAATGAAATTATTATCATTATAATTGTTGAGCTCCATATTCATTGTTTTCCCTGATAAAACTTTATGGTGTGTGATAATTCCCAAATCATTCCTTATTTATCATCAGTATTATTAAATATAGAGAAATGAAATGTAACAGAGTTGTTGGAACTTGCATTTTTTTAAATGTATAAATTAATTATGAGACCTTTCTAAGGAACTATTAGTATTGGAGACCTAGAGGAATATTCTCACCTTCTTTGATCTTTCAGACTGTTAATCAGATCATTACTTCCTAAGTATTTTTTTTCAACCTTTTAAACTCAAACATAATAATAATAATTTTATTTATAAAGCACTGTTAACAAACAAAATGTAATCTCAAGGCGCTGTAATAACATTACAAACACAAACACGACAGCTAAAATGACAATTAATCTAAAAGAGTTTTAAACAGATAGGTCTTAATGTTCTTCTTAAAAGTGGTGTAGCATGTTGTCTGTCTGTCTGTCATTTTATTTTTAGCGGAACAAAAATTATCTATAAAATCAGTGTCTTTGTCGGCTTTTACATATTGAAGTAATTGAAATGCTTTCAAACAATATTTCCATATTTTCTTTTAAAGAATTTCCATCTTATATTTGAAAACACACTCATTCACTAAAATAATTGTTTTCTTTTCTGAAAATTTCAATAAGCCAATTTCATTTTGCAAGAATTATTTAACAATAAATTTTTTGTTGCTCATATATATTTGGTGTTTTAACATTTTTCTATTAGGTTCAAGGTATCAAGCTATTCACCTGGTTTCTTCAGATGTTCAAAATTCTTTTGGTTCTGGGTGCTGTCACTGGATTTTGTGTTACCATCTATCAGGTGGTTCTAGAGCATGGGCCTAAAACTTGCCTGTTCTTATGCTACCCGTAAGTGCATAAAAGTTTGTGTCTGCTAAGTATAGACCTCTTGTGAACAGTTTTGAAATTGTAGCTTTTTTTCTTTTATTAACATAGTTCTGGTTATTATTTTACTTTTAGATTTGCTTAAAATATAATCTAATAAATTTTCTAAGTTATATTTGTATGTATTCTGTTAACTCAATACTAATGTTAACTGCTTGTGTTCTTGCTTCATTATAGTGCTTTAATTTACTTGGTATTATTTGGATTAGCCATTAAACCATTATATCAGCGCTATCAAGCATGGCCAAAACCTGCCTATGGCGTAGACAGACAGACTGTGCCTGCAAAGTGTAAAAATAAAGTGAGTTGTCAAAAATTTTTTAAAATAATTTTAGCACAGCTTTCATAGACTTGTTTTCTTGTTATAAGCTAAGTTGTAACTTCACCTGATTATTCATTATTCTGAATTCCAATGACCAATTTAAATTAGCTGTCTCTTAACTTAGTGTTCCATGACAGTGTTTTCTGTAGCCTTGATTGCATAACTTTAAAGCTTATAGAAGCACTGGTAAAACCAGAAAAAATATCAGTAGTTTCTAATGGGCTACAATCATCAGGTTCTGACTAATAAACTTAACCAAATAAAACTTAGATGCTAGGTTTTTAATTGTTGTTTGTACATATTGAACAATGACTTCAGCTGTGGTCTTTTCCCATCAGGAAGAGACATCTCTTGGACATACATGTACTTTGACGCCAGATGTGGTCAGGGAAGAAGTTGACTTACTCAAGAAAGATTTCAATTGCAGACTAAAGCAGGTTCTCTTTAACTCTCTGACTACATCATTTTATGCTACTGGTGTCCCTGTTTGGTTTTCACAGGTAAAGACAACAATGTTCTTCCACATATTTTCACTATCTTTCATCTCTCTGAGTGCATATTTCTCAAACTATCATTAGTAAATTTGTTGAGGTGTTTATTTGGCATTATGGTAATTTTCATTGGTGTATTTGCTAATTAATCTTGCACATCAGATGATAATTAGGATAAAAATCATCAAGATCAAATTGTTAACATCATATACAAATTGTGGAAGGAATCTATATTGGAAGAAGGAGGCCAATAGTGTTGTATATGTTTCCTTCTTTATTTCTATTTTTCTGTCCTTTTTTATTATTATGTTTTGTGTGTAAAGTTTATTATTTCTATTAGTTGTCAACTAGGGTTAATATTAGTACTGCTACAGTTTTAGAATTCTTGTATTCAAGGAATAGATTGTGACAGGCAGTTTATTTTCCCAACATTCATAATCATAAAGTATTCACACCTAAACACGAACTTGTTGCCAGTTGGTATTAGAGAATTTAGTTTGTGCTTATTTCTACTCACATAGTTGTGTGTTTGTTTTTATTTAGCAGTAGATAGCCAGACACAGTCATTATGTTATATGGTGGTGGTATCTTTGTTGTTTCTTTAAATTTGCGAAAATAGTCCTTAGCAAATTAACATTTTAATATTTTTTTTAATAGTTTGTTTTTAAAATTTTTCACTAATTATTATGTTATGTTGAACTAATTTTGTTCTTAGAATAATCTCTCTTCTTTAATTTTTACATAAAAGTTGATTAGTTTATAACAAATATTGTTAAAAAATTTGACTAGAGAATTTTAAAAAATTGAATTATTACCCTGCTGCTTTAAAAAAAAAATTTAAATATCTGAAACAAAAAGAAAAAAAAGGGAATAAAAATCATAACAGGATAAAATTTTGTAAATGATCTTGAAACATCACTGCTATGGAAGTCAGTTTTCTTGGTCTGGGTGTTGGAAATGCTATCACATTTCCTCACTATTTTTTTTTTGTCATTGGCAATCAGGCTAATACTTGATTTCTATCTTCATTTTCGGAGGTGCAATAGCTGAGCGGTCAAGCGCTTGGTTTCTGAACTGGGGTCCAGGTTTGAATCCTGTTGAAGACTGGATTTTCAGGATGCCCCTAAGTCCACCCAACTCTTAGTTGGGGAAAGTAAAGACAGTTGGTCGTTGTGCTGGCCACATGACACCCTGCTTGTTAACTGTTGGCCAAAGAAACATCATCTGCCCCATATATTGCAAGGTCTGAAAGGGTAACTTGACTTTTACTATCTTCTTTTTCAGCTTTCCCACTACCCTTCAGATTGGTGATTATTTCCTTTATATCAACTCTCTGCGTCTTAATTACTTCAGGTACAGATGAAGAATTTAAAATTTCTGGATCAAGACATCATCTAGTTAGTCACATAAAGCTTTGTTTTTCCCCTTGGTTGTCATGTCATGATTCTTCAGTTCCTCACAAAGCTCCTTGAAACTTGGTTCCTCTAGCATACTAGTTGAGCTTCAAAAAATATCACTTCTGATACCAATTTGAAGCCTAGGCAAGCTACTCAATGAAATGGAAAAATGAAGTGAATATAAATGTTTGTTTACAAAAGAGAATGATAAGGAGATGACAAAAAATATATGCAATTGTCTGTCTCTGCCTCACAGTGCTCTTTCTTTTTATATCTCTCGTAGGCAGAAATCATAAATACTCAAAACAAAACTTTCAAAACAAAACACTGCATTTTAGCTCTGCTCCTAGTGAACTTTTGAAGGTGGTATGCAGTACATTAACAATATTTACATGGTTAAATAATAATTTTTAAAATACCAGTGCTTGTAACTGGCTAAAAAAAATTTTTAAAAAACAGGCAACTAGCAATAATTATAACTAGCAATATTCATGTAAAATAAATTTGGTGCAGTAATGATATTTGAACACTATACCTCCGAATCTTGCCTGGACCATAAAATTTATAGATTTTCTCTTAAAAATGAAGATAAGAGATTTAAGCTTTACAAGTCAGTAGTTTTACTGTGTTATTTAAGCATTTAATCTAGAATATGGATAAGGGATTGTGTCTTTTAACCAGTTATACAGCTATGTATTATTGTACTCTTCTTTTATTAATCTGTTCTGGAGTTGTCTTTAAATTTAGTGATTTCCTAATGTGGCTATGTGCACTTGTGATTTTTTTTTTTAAGCTTTAGTTCTAGTCTTTTTTTGTTATCTTGAGCTCAAGAATCTTAAAACATATTGGTCAAACTAAAGGTAAAAAGTGTTTTGGGCTTATATTTCTGAGTGGCATAAACTACTGAAAGTCTCCAGGTCTAAGTCTGATGAAGGACAGTTGTTTTTATCTCTTTTCTTCATATTTCCACTAAGGAGTTAATTAAACTGATATGTTAATAACCTATACATGAGAAACTGGTCTATAATTTCTTGGGTAACTTTTTCTTCTTTCTAATTAAGATGTGACTAGATTCCAGATACTCTTTCCTGACTTGGGCCCAAAAGATCATTTTACTATTGATAACAAATCATTATTTAATTCTTTGTGTCAGTAGCTTTATTGGAGTTTAGTATCTTGTACATAGTATGTTCCTTTGTCCTCTATAGTTGATTCCTTCAGTCTTTTAGTTAGAGTCCGTATGTTTTACAACTTCCTATTAGCAGAAAGTATTTCTTATTGTGCTGAGAGTGATAATGCTAAGTTTTTATTTAATATATTAGCTTATTTTTATTTAGATCTTTAAAATAGGCTATTCCTGTTTTTCATTTTCTTAGATTTAAAATTTTGAACAATGATTTTACAAAACAATTTTTTAAATATGAAATCTTGTTAGTTATCGATTCTGATAATATTTAATTTAAAGTAGTTCAGTTTTGTAATCTTGTTAAGATAAGTTAATTTTATTGGTCCAAACAAATGAAAGTTCAGTTTGACTACAGTTGGCTACCTCAGCATAAGTACTATAACATAACAATATAAATGCAAACACAAAAAAAAACATTCACACATACAACCAGTACTTTAATGAATTGGGCTTCTATGTACTTCTGAGTGGCGACAGATGACCTTGCAACACCCTCACTGAAAGTGGATTAAAGGAGTTTTAAAATGTTTCTGTTTTAGCCTTAATGGAGAGGAGATGACCACTACATCCAGATCTGAGGTTTGATGGGTGCAAATTGTCTTTAATTGTGTGTGTTTTAGAAAGACATCTTTCATGAAAATCTTCTTCAAGAGATGGTAGCTGTGTTTGAATGATATACAATGCTTTTTAAATTAGTCTATTAAGTCAATGTCTGTGTACCAGTGAAGTTTAAACATACCAGCAGGGGATGGGCAAAGGGAATCAGACTGCTGATGGTTACTTTACAAAAAAGTTTAATTATTGTTTTGTTGATTCAAATTTTCTTTGCTTTCTAAGAAGAGTCATTATTGAATTTTGGTGTAAAGATTTTGAGAGTGTTCACTCCATTTCAGCTTGCTGATGATTGTACCTAGATATTTATATTCTTGCATTTGGCTTACAGTTTGGTTGTTGATCTGAATTTCTGCAAGATGGTCTTTATGTTTCTTAAAATTGCTTTAGCTTTCTGAACATTTAAAGCTAGAAAGTTGTCTCTACACCATTGGTAAAAATGATTAATTGTAGAATGGTGAAGTTTTGTCACCTGCAATAAGACCAATGATGGCTAAGACAACATGACTTTTTTTGTGTAGATGTATCAGTTTCTTCTCTACCATTCTTCAGCTGAATTTTTTTTTCTCATTTTCTTGCTTCTTGTTTGATTTCATTAAATATATCCTGATTCAATGCACAATAGGAAAACTTAGTAGAGTGACAAATGGCCTCTTAACTTTTCACAAAAATACATTTTAAATCATTTTTATTTTGTGTTTTAGAAAAATTTCATTTACTGAATAAATCTTTGCTAGATTTCCAATTGAGAAATTTGTCAATCATTACAAATTAATGTGATTCTAATTTTTAATCCACTTGCATGACTAGAATGCACACAGTAACTGTGATGCATGCTGGGTAAGTCTCTAATTGTACACATTTGCTTATTGATTTCATTCACACACTAGTCTGACAGTCCATTTAACGTTTGATATAGTGTTGTGTACATAAACCAACATTGTACAGTTCCTTATAAAATATCAATTTTTTCTATATTTTAATTTGTATTCTAATTTGATTCTAATTTCTTACATGTTTGAAACAAAAGGTACATTACATTTAGCAAATATAAGTTAAAATTACTAGATTTATAGTTGTAAATTTTATTGAAGCCTACATTTAAAGAAAATTTACTATTTTATTTCTGTTTACTTTGAGACACTTGATTCAACACGAGTTCTGAATTCTATTAAGTGGGCAATATTTTAAGGATTCGTCCAAGTAGACTATAAACTTAGTCCAATGAAATGTACAGAGAATATTTTTAGAGATTATATTATTGTTTTTCTATTGAATACTGATAAGCACTACTTGACAAATCTAAAATGTAGCCCTGTTGTTTAAAATGTCTTATATTTATTCATGTGTTGTTGTTTTTTGTTCAGAATGCAACTATCAAAGTCATTATATATGAATGCCTCTTAAGACTTACATGATATCATAAACAGTCATATAATAATGTTTTTGTGTGTTATAACCAAGGGACTCTTCATAAGCACTTCTAACAGTCTATGTTCCTTCATGTTCATTGTTGCGTTACTTAAATGTCATTTTCAGTAGATGAGTAACTTTCATGTTGTAAAAAGAGATCTTGCATGGCTAAGTTAGAGGCACAAACATACCCTTAAAGTTAGAGACACAAACAAATTCTTCATTTAAGTTAGAGACACATACATACCCTTCATTCAAGTTAGAGACACAAACATACCCTTCATTTAAGTTAGAGACACAAACATACCCTTCATTTAAGTTAGAGACACAAACATGCCCTTTATTTAAGTTAGAGACACAAACATACCCTTTATTTAAGTTAGAGACACAAACATACCCTTTATTTAAGTTAGAGGCACAAACATACCCTTAAAGTTAGAGACACAAACAAATTCTTCATTTAAGTTAGAGACACATACATACCCTTCATTCAAGTTAGAGACACAAACATACCCTTCATTTAAGTTAGAGACACAAACATACCCTTCATTTAAGTTAGAGACACAAACATGCCCTTTATTTAAGTTAGAGACACAAACATACCCTTTATTTAAGTTAGAGACACAAACATACCCTTCATTTAAGGTTAGAGACACAAACATACCCTTCATTTAAGGTTAGAGACACAAACATACCCTTCACTAATCTGCCTGCTAAGGAGGCACCATATCTAATTGGATTAATCCTTTCAAAAACAAGGCTTTTAAATACACTAACAAGTTCCACATGCTGTTCTATAGTCATGAGAATAATTTGAGTGTGGCTTTAATTTAGAATCATTCATCCAAATCTGTTCTGTTTCAAACATGACAGCTACTTCAGAGCTACACTTACATGAAAGTTGGCATGCTCTTTTATTCCAAAGATTTCAACTCATGAAATGTCAATGTTTGTTTTTTAGAATATAAATTTTCTCTTTTCATAGTCTTAAAAGATAACATGAGGGAATTCTAAATTCTGTTGTAGCTCAGCTCATTTTTTTTTCTTGTTGTAATTATTGTTGTGTTAATACAGCAAGATAAGTAATAATTTTTAAATTAGAATATTTTAGTTAAAATTGTAGCATTTAATTAGGTTCAGTACATTTGAATAAATACTGGCTTAAAGACTCAAGTGAAGGGAAATTTCATATGTTATCTTTAAATATATCTAACTGGCCACCTTCCCAGTAGCGACAGAACACCTCTATTGACTAATGCTTCTAAAACAATGTTTGATGAATAGCATGCTGGCATAGAGACACAGAGGTCAAACTCCAACTTGTTATGTTTCAATCAATATTTAAATTCCACATCAAACTAAAAAATTAATAAAGAAAAAAAAAATATTTAATTTTTTTTTTTTTTAAAGAACATTAAAAATGATAAAGAATGCAACTGCACTATAAATAGACTACTTTAATCTAAAGAATTGTGTGAAACTTTAATAAATCTACAAATAAAATCTGGTTACCATATTATTTTGATTATTATTTTCCTCTTTATAGTGCAGTTACTTTCTTTACACTTTTTTAGTGCAATCACATATCATTTTTTAATTTTTTAAATTTCATATTTTAAACCATAGCATCCTATACAGCCATTTTTTAATTATATTTTGTTTACTTTTATTGGTTTTTTTACTATTAGGCTTGCTGAATGAAATGTGACCAGACACAAGTTTCATATTGATTATTAGCTCTCAATTATATATACATAAAATTCATCACTTATTAAACTTTAGTAGTAAAACTAATAAGCATATTACATGAGTCATTATAGATTTCCTCTCAATTTTACTCTTAAACTGAAAGATAAAAGATAAAGATAATCAGTAATGTAATACATTTAAAAATGATGGTGTTTTTTTTTTTTAATTAAATGAGAAGTTAAACTTTCTGTAGTTGTGTTACCAATGTGAATAAAAAAAAAATGATTTCAGTTGAAATTTGTGTAATTGTGAATGTGATGCATCTTTTATCATTTAATTTTATGCTAACTCCTACAACAAGGTATATTTGATGTGAATATATATTTAGCATGAAAGTAACATATTTATGAAATTAATATTTTAAATATTTTTCAAGATAATAATAAATAATTCAGCAGCTAAACCATGGTTCGTGATGGTAGTTACTGAGCTAGGTTAAATGTATGTCTGTGGTGGTCCAGAGTGAGGAAGCATGAGTCATTTTGAATAGAGTATTATCTCAGTTATATTTCATTCATCTCGTTGCTGGAAATGCTTATTTGTCGAAGGTGCTAATATGTGGTAACTGTGAAGCCAGTGATTCTGTAGATATATCTCTAGATCTTATTATGTCTTAGAGATTCAAATAACAAAGATCCTTTCAATTCAAATACAGAACTTTAATTCAAAAACTGGGAATCACTGTGATGTACAAAATAAAACTGTATCAAATGAATATCTTCTTTCAAGCTCAATAACAAATAGATTCAGATTAATACTAGATCTAATTTTACAACTAATAAAATATTTGACTTTTCACTTCAAGATACATCTCCCAAATCTCTAAATCTCTCTCTATCGAATTATTTCCTTAGCTCCTCCCCCAGACGCTTCCTCTAACCAATCCAATTATTCCCCCAAGACCACCAAGCCAACACGTGTTAGATGACGTCATGGGTTTTTCTATATACTAGCACATGGGGTTTTCTATATTCCCGCACGTGGGTTTTTCCTTCAGCTGGGATAAATTATACTAAGTTTCTTACCCTGGGTTAGGTTTTTTAAAATAGATACATGACAAGTATCATAAGGTTGTGAAACACAGACAGTTTCAAACGATAGAAATTTATAGTCTCTTGCTTTGGCAAAGTGTAGATAAAAAAAATTTTTTATTCAGTTGAGAACAATTGACATAATATTGATGCTTTAAATTTTTTATGAAAGAAAAAATAAGAATTTATTTTTCAATAGTAATTAGAAAAGAAATTTTAAATAGATTCCAGCAGACAATGGCTTTGTCTGCATCAGACCTTGAAAAATATGAAGATCACAGATAGGTGTGCATGGTTATTTAAAATCTGGACTCATCAGAATTAAAGACATTACCATTTTTAGTTTTAGAATTGGTAGTAACTATCTTCAATTTAAGACTTTTTAAAAACATATATATTATCTGGAACACCTGTATTTTGACTTGCTAATAATTATATGGATTTAAAGTTATAAATTAATAGTAAAACAATAATTATTCATTGAATGGCTAAACAATTCAATGACAAAGTACTGATTTAGTTTTGAGAGTAATTTTATAATTGTATTTAGTTATGAAATGTAGACAATTCTTTATAACTGGATGTTCTACCACCCTATTTAAGGCTTCACTTATGGCAGAGTATTAATGTGGTCACAATAATAAAATAGGCTGGTAGTGAATTTATTTAGCAAACAGGTAAACATTTATTAATTGCTTTGTTTTTTTTGTTCCACTTTCTCTTTCAAGATTGTGGGTTTTTTGTACTGTAAATATTCAATGCTTTTTATCTGTATAATTTATCAACAAACTAACATTTGCATCTTGTCCATTTGATCTCACATTTATGAATGTCAGTTTTATTATAGATTTAGTAGACTTGCTTATCAGACAGATCTAAGATCTATCACTGACTCAGCTAACAAAATTGATTTATTTCATTCATTCTTAGAATACTTTATACTATGACTCCCTGTGGATGTGGCAACATGTTTGCCTGACCTGGCTAAGTGCTGTTCTTATGCTCACCTGTCACTTCCTGCCTCCTCAATATTTGCACCTTCTGCACAAGAGTGCCAGACATCTTGGTAGATGGCAGAGAATGGAGGCAAGACATGCTCATGTTCCTTACAATGCGTAAGTTGATTAAAAACCTATTGTCAAATGTTTTACATGTTTCGGATGTTCCTTCAGAGTTGAAGATAGTTTACTTCCTAGTCCAAACCTCCTGCAGGACCACGGGGAATGGGAGCGGGCAGGGTTTGAACCCATCGATAAATCCAAATGACAGTCCAGCGCGCTAACCGCACGACCAGGCAGCCATCCATATTTGCCATGTACATATTTCATAATGCATTTTTAGTAATTAGAAAGTATAAATGGAACTACATTACCATAAATTAAGAAATTTTATTTTTTTAAATTATTGACACTCCACCCCTTCCTGGATATTTTAATAACAATAGATAGAGAATTTGAACATGTTTTTTGCTAATAGATGTAGATAACATGAATTTCTACATTTATCATCATTAATGTATCTGTGTTGCTGTTCCTTATTGTTAAATTGGCAACAATCTATCAAAATATTTTCTTGAACAATAAACTGGTATGTTTTGAAATGTTATAATGTAACATGCCTAGAACTATTGTGCTTTATTTATTTTTCTTGTTTGTGTTTGGCTCAGCTGGTCAGAGCTTCAAGTCTGGCCACAAGGAGCACTTGTCAAACATGTGAGAGGCTTATTTAAAGCTGAAGGTATCAATGTAACAGCAGAACCTGGCAACAGTTTACATAGCAGATTTTATGTAAGTATGATGAATGGGGTGTATTTTAGCAGCATTTACTAGCAAGTATATTATAATGATAATAAGTTTTAATTTAACTAATAGGTTCTAGCAAGTATTTTCTATAGATGAATCTGTCACTTCCAGTTCACCCCACAATCATTGTTGGGATATTGTTGCATAGGAAACTTTTGAGTTTCTTAATGGAGATTATTGTTTTTTTTAAACTAAATTTTACTTATACTGTGTAAACTCAACTTACCTTAAAAGGGTTAAAGTGTTCAAAATTTTAAATGTCTTTTAAGGGAAGCAGGGGGGGGGGGATAATACAGCTCATCTACTATCATCAAAAGAAAGTAACCACTTTTAGAACCACTTTTAAGCATTTTGTTTCCTTTAGTCCTTTCTATAGTTTTTGTTATTCTGAGATTCTCATTCCATCCCCAGATGTTATTCCATCAGCCAATGAGAGTGATGAACTGGCTTGTGTTTTTAACTTGTTTGGTAGTGGGCTACCAGTTTTTTTGTTTAGTTCAAAGTTCAGAGTGGAGTCATGTTGTGTCATTAGCTCTGCTGATGTTCTGCAATTTCTATACTCTCTTCAAGCTCATGAGAGATTGGTTTATCATGGGCAAAGTGTACAAAGATCATGACTATGGATTGACTAATTAGTCATTGTTATTTATTCAATTAGCTGAACATTTTTTGTTGTAATAAACATGTCACAAATTATGTGTGTGTGTTTGTGTTTACTAGATTTAGGATTCTTGTTGATCTATTTTCTTTAATTTTTGTAAAACTTACTTTGTGAGTACATAATTTAACTGCATAGAAATAATAGAAATTGAAATATCAAAATTTACTCTTAAATTAATACTAAACAGAAATATATGTTATTATTAGGAATATTATTATTGCACTTGCGGGGATGGAAGAAAGCCCCAACAAACATGGCACCTTACACACACCGTTCTTCAAGGGGCTGTTTTTTTTTAATAGTGGACACCTGCACGGCTTATGTGGTGCAGAGAATGAACATGAGGTACTTTTCTTCGGTGTGCTCGGCCTTTAACCTTGCTTCTTATCCGAGCCTTCGGTAATTGGGATGTAATATCTTACATCTGCTTGGATCTTTCACTGACAAATGTCCGTTCAGACTGGCAGATAGAGGCAAGCTTCCTAAGGCTTGGAGTTCCAAGTCTTAGACATTTTCTCCAGCAAATATCCATAAGCATGAAGTTCCACATCAACAGAAGGTCGTTTACGATGAGATTGGTGTTGAGTACAAAAACATCTTGTTTAGCTTTTGTTGCACTGTCTGACCTGCGTGACTGTTGCCTATTGATTCTTTTTTTCTGTTCGCTTTTCTTTAGTTTATCGGTACATCCTATTTATTTATTTTATTAAATTTTTTTTATCAATCTCTAAAGAGCAGCGCTTTTTTTGTGACGGTACGCACCGTATGGTGTACCAGCACCTTTTCCAATGTGGGGGGGGGAAAATATTACTTTTTTTGTATTTTAACGTTTATTATTAATTTATTAGTAGTTAAAAGGCAATCCTTCACTGAGTACCGGCACCTTTTTTAAGCATTGGTAAAGAGTATAAGTGTTGCTAAAAAAAAAATTCGAAACCTGGTAGAAGATTGGATTTTTCAAGTCATAATTTTAGCGTTTGACTTTAACAAATTCTAAAGTATAGTATACCGATAACTGACATATTGGTCGGAAAAAGGCGGTTGATCAATTAACGTCTTTGTTCATCATTTTTTTATATTCGAATGGAATGTATTTATTAATAAATAAGGTGAAACTAAAGAAGTATGCTAATTATGAATAGCTCTTCTTCCTCCTCCATTTAGGTCTAGAACAGTCTTTCACAACAGGTGGGGCGCCCTTCTATTAAAGTGGTGCTAGGTCAAAAAATAGGCCTATATTGTATTTTAATTGTAATCGTAGACCAATGTAGCAAGGCGACATAATTTGAGATAGTAACAATTTTAAAATATATTGAGAGATATTTTCTCTTTGCGGTAGGATCTTTATACAGTTTATGAAAGAGAGGCGTTTGCAACAATCGACTTAAAACGTTATCTTGTAGAAGACGCCTCTGCCAATGCAATTATTGTAATAGTATCGCTGCTCTGCTCGATGTGCAATGTTTAATTTAGTTCACTTATGTTACACAGACGGTACAGCAATGAAGTCAGGCTGTGGGATTCCTCACTTTACTGGCAGCTTGTTGTCTGCAAGCATGGAACCAACAAGGTTTGAATCAAGTTATCGCATAGGCCTAGAGCTGTTATGTGTGAAATGAAAGAAGTCTGTGATGAGTACAGTATGGGTATGTGTGCAGAAGAGCATGTTCATTCTAAGGAGCATTATGTTTAGAAAGAATTTATCATTTCTAAACTCAGCAACAGAAGTGATCTTCTCGAACACACACACACCACCACACTACTTTTTCTTATAGCCTATACAGACATGAATGACAGACAACTGTGTAGTAACCGTGTACTACTTATAGCATATACAGACATGAATGACAGACAACTGTATAGTAACTACTAATTACCTTAAAGTCATGGACATCACAGGGGATATAGCTGCCTCAACCATAATAGCAACCAAAGGCGGATCCCAATTTTTAAAATTTTTTTAGATTTGTTAGTAGGCCCCTATCTTGTGGCTAAATTGTAGCCTACCATTTAAGTTTAACATTTCCTCTAATCAGCTTGCAAATTCGTGGACAAAAACATCAAAAAGAAAAAAAAACACTTTTTTTTAGGTCAATAGGGGGCCTAGTTGGCCTACGTGAGATCCTTATCTTATAGAGCGATTATTTTACTCTATATAACTAATAAATGGTACAATTTTTTTTAAAAAAGGAAGAATCCTTAAGATCTTCTAGTCCTCTAGCGGCCTATTATATTGTAGGCTCTAAAGTTTTTGATCAATGCTTTATTTTTTGTTTAATGTTCTATCACTGTTCTAGTTTATCAATATTCTTTCACTTTTCTATTTTATCACATTTTTTCATCTGTAACATTGTTTTATTTTACCATGTCCTCTTTGTTTTAAAAACTAGTTTTGTTCTGTCCCTCTTTTTTTGTTACCAAAATGGTAATCATGAAGATGAGCGTCAAAAATTAACGATTCACCGAAAATTAAAAAAATAATTTTAAATACAATTAATAAATATAAATAGTGTTTTTAAAAGATTTGCTTGTAAAAAAGAGAACTTTTATATTTATATGACATCAACAAAAAGCATTAGCGACGTCAAGGTTGCTCAGCACGCTGCCATTTTGTTTACAATGATGTCACAGGTGTTGCCAACTTAGTATTCTGAGATTTTCTTTTTGTTACACTTGCTTAAATCGTTGCTGCACGCTTGTTTGTAAGCTGAAATTATATAATTAACTATATAAACTCTTTCCTTTTCTAACAATTATATTTAAAAAGTTGCAATAACACAAATATATGATGAACTTGTTTTTTTGTGTTGATTTGCTTTTTTTTTGTTAAGTCTATATAGCCTAGATCTAAATAGATCAATATTATGTTTTGTTCTGTTGTATTTGAGTCACTGGTAAAATAGTAATCATGTGGCAGTTTCTAATATTTAGGTGATTTTGGCCAATATAGAGCGTGAAAGGATGACATTGTGACCCGCTTCTATTGAACCACGGATAAAAGAATCCGCAAGGCTATAAGCCATTTAAGAAGAAAGTCAAGCTATAGTAGCCGTGTAAAACAAAAACGTAGAAGGAAATCCAAATCTAGTAACTAAGAAGGCTAGTAGTCGGTCGACCTGAGAACTGTTAGAAGATTTTAGAAAAGTAGCGATGTAAAGAGAAGTGATTAGGTCACAGTAGAAGTCACGTGAGAAGCAATTATAAAAGTCTGTATGAAGTAATTGACTAGTTTTATGTGTTGAAATTGATGTGCTCGTCTTTAATAGTAGTTAAGTATCTGGGCAACAAGCTGCTAAGAACATGTAGATTTCATTTCACATCAAGACATATTTCATTGTATATTTCATAGACAAGATATTTCGGGTGTTCATTGGCGCCCGCAGGATTTTTTGCAGGGGGATGCAAGTTGCCACCTATGGCTCAAAGTCGTAGCTTCAATTTTTTCCCCCGAGCATATTAAAGAAAAGAACTGGTGCCCCATCGCCCCCCTCCTACCTATACGATATTAATTTCACTGTAAATGCATGACGCTTAGGACGTAGTCATCTTCTTTTTTTGAAGTAACGTCTGTATGATATAAGATAAGTAGATAAATACTTGTTTCATGCTCTTGCATCGTTTTAGGATGTAAACAAAACAGGTTGAACTGATCATTAGTATTGCTTGAAAAGAGAGACGTTAACGAAGAAACTAACGAATCCAGATACGGACTGTAAAGCAGTGTTTTTTAATAATCCCAAAATCCAAACAAATGTTTTTTGCTTGGTGTGTCTGTCGACTACAAATTATCGGCAGCACTAATTCATTACCTAGTTTGTCTGCCAATAGTCTCGCTTTCCTCAAGATGCCATCCCGGAAGTATTCCTAACCATGGTTAGTTTGGTTTTTGATTATGTAATTAATGTTACTGCTGGTGTGTTTTTGAGCGGCCACTTATGCTAAGACGGACTGACTGCAACGTACAACACGGAAACTGGTTCAAGAACAGATGAATAATTGATATATAAATGGGTTCTAAGTAATGTATTTCCATGGCTGGAGTTGCCAGGTTATTATGCACTATTTTATTATGATTATTAAACGTTTTGTCTGTTGAGACGATGCTTGCTTCTAAATATTGGGGTTGTGGTCAAATTACTCAGTGAACATAGTGGCACTATGCAACAACCAAATTGATCAGGATAAAGTAATTTAATGTTTGCACAAAGAACATTCTAACAAGGCCAGAAGAGGCCCTAATGCTATACAAATAAACATTCGCGTTATCAGCATATGTCAAAGATATGACAGTTTCGAAACAGCTTATGGACCTGATGTAATCAGAAGAAAAAGGGAACATTATTGAACCCCACCCCCCCTGGCTACGCCTATGCCCAGTAGCGGCATTAGGGGGTGGCAAGTGGGACAACCTCCCCAGGCCCCGCGATTGGAGATTCCCTTGACACTGTCAGCTTCGAAAACCAGAAAAGTTCTCATATATACTCAATATCTTTGGAAATCTTTCCAGGCATCTTTATAATACCAAATACTATTTCTATGTAAGCTCTTAACATGACATAAACTTCAGCAGCACGAGGTTTCTGTACATCCCGTTAAGTGTGTGACTTTGTGGTTGGATTTAGCTCTGAGAATGTCAAATGGTAGCACAACGAATAACGTGATGCAAGAAAAATTAGAAAAGTAAAACTGCTGTAGCGCGCAGTCTTAAAAAAAATTCTAGCGATTGTACAGTACCTTTAAGAAAACAATACCGCATATAATGGGAGAACAGAGAAACAAACGAACAACGGTGATAGCCGAAGTCGACCCAACCATACAAGTACATCTTCGAAGAATTAAGAACGCCGAGGCTCACGGCCATTACATCGGGCATAGGATTCAAAACATATGAACATTATGGCATCAGAAGTAAAAGGGAACATTATTGATAAAATCAAATTTGCAAAATATTTTCCCGTCATTCTTGACTACACACCTAGTGTTAGCCACAAAGAGCTGATGTCCCTTATATTGAGATTTTTGGACGTATCCTAATGTTGACAACTTAACAGGAAAGGGTTTGTCATGGCGCTTCTTGCTGCGCTGGTGAACGTTGGTCAGGACATCGCCGATTGTCGTGTCCAGGGATACAAATACAATATAAACTTGAAGGGAAAACAGCAAGGAGTCCAAGCACACATTATTCGCATCAACAATCGACCTTTTGCGCTCTTCTTGCGGCGGCCATAATCTTAATCTTCGGAGTGTTTAGCAGAAATATTATTATATAGTTTGTTGATTGTTCATGAACAAATGTCTTAATCATTAGTTACGTTGATTAAACTTTAAGGCAAAATCTTTCATAAAGTACATTATGTAATGTAGTCAAACGGCCAATAGTACAGTACATACGTAAGGTACTACGTTTTGTAGCAAAAATAAGACCTACAGCATTAGAGGCGGACGAGACATTAGCGTGATGTGATGTGGTATGGATATATAGCCTACACTTACGGCTTAGGGCCCTGCATATGACACTCGCCCAGGGCCCCGCGCACTGCTAAGGCCGCCTCTGCCCATGCCTCCAGAGTGTCGAAGTCCGACAGCCATCAACAAATACAACGCAGGACTTTACAGTAGGCCTACACACGCAAGTATCTTTTTTTTTCATAAATTGTGAGAAGTCACCTTCCAGGAGCTTCTTGTAAACCAGAAGACCACGGAAAATCTGTTATAAGTTATAAAATGGTTTCGTTTTAATAATTTACACCTAGGATTAGAGTGGGTTCTATGACAGTGCATGGCTTACTGCGGTCGCATAGGTTGCATTGACCTAAGGCAGGCTCTGAAAAATATCGGCGTATGCTACTCACTGTATAATAATAAGCTTTTTTTTTTAGATAAATTAATTACCCTTTTTAACATCGTTTACTTTCAAAATACACCACCAATAAAATACAGCAAGAGAAATAAATAAATAGAAATGACTATATGACAAGCATGAGAGACATAAGACGCTTGGGCTTGTGATAGCTACATATAAAGAGGCTCGAGGTTCTCAACATCAGTGCTTACTGAGCAACTAAAAGCATTACTGAAAACATTTTCCCTGGATACCCCCCCCCCCCCAAGTGATCCTAAAAACAGATTGGACCATAGTGCTCTGAGCATGCTATATTAAGCATGAAAAATGCTCTTTATGAAAATAAAAACTATTTTAAAAAATCTGGAATCTGGTCTAGCAATTCATAAAAGCTATTTTTAAAAAATCTCAATTCAGATCTTGTCTTATAAAATACAGGCGTAGGTTACTTCACAAAATAAAGTATTTACTCAGAGAATGTAATAATTCATAATTCAGTGACAATGAAAAGTAACATCTATTTAGCACACACACAAAAATTGATTGCAATAAATCTTTAAAAAAAAAAGAACTATTTTATTGTGGTCTAAATTATTTTGTCTAACATTAATACATCTGTACATAATGGGTGTTTCTCATTTCTAGTTGGCAGCACTTAATGATGCCAAAATTATTTTGATAAACAAATCTGGATTTGTTTTTGGCCAGGAGATAACAAAGGAATGTCGCGAAAAATAATTTTTGACGCTCACATTCATGATTACCGTCCTTTTTAGCTAGTAAAGTTCCATAATGCGTAACAGATGTTGTTTTGTTAGATTTGTAAAAATGTTTTGTTTGTAAAATGTTTTGGATGTTCCTTCAGATTTATGAAAATTATTATAATCTTCTTTGTCCCAACCTACCGCAGGACGACGGAGGATGGCAGCGGGCAGATGATAAACCATGGGACCGCCGGTGGCACCGAGACGACCGAACGACTGTCCAGCGCGCTTACCGCATGACCAGTTTTATTGTATTATAGCAAAATATATCTATGTAGGGATGTATCCTATATGCAGATGTTAATAACAGAACATTTATTACATTTACTACCTGAATATTTTGTCTAGTGGTATATATGGGCTTGAGATCCATGGCCGTATATTTTTGTAATTCATCGTGCGATTCAGTTTCGACTCTGCTTTCTAAACAACGACAGATGCATAGGCCTACAATAAATACACAATACATTTGGGAAAAGAACGACATTCTATCTCTTCTGTATAGTTAATGTAATCCAATGTTTTGTGTGTGTGTGTGTGAGAGAGAGAGAGAGAGAGAGAGAGAGTTTTACCTGCAAAGTAAGAAATCTAGGCATTTTATAGAATGACTTTTTCTACTTAGTCTAAGTCTTGCTCACATTTGAAAGATAGGAATAAATAACTAGATCTATCCGTAAATAAAAAAAAAACCAAAAAACACTGCGAACAACGTGTTATTTAAACAAAACTCTGATGTTTGTTTTTTAATCATAATAATTTATTTTCAAAAGTAATAGTATTAGGCCTATAGTCCAAATGTTATTTAAAGTTACCTTTTTTTTTAAAGGAAAATATTACTTTAATACAGAAAATTACCCTATCGAATGGTCTCGATACTGAACAATTTCAAATTTATCTGTTTTTTTGTTATATGGTAGGCTATTCATCGTTACTAAATTGTTACAGCACCCTAAAAAATTTTTTTTTTCAGCAATGAAAAAGCTGATATAATTATTTCATAGACCTAAAATCCTATCTATTACTAACTACTTTAGGAGAGAAAACACGGGTCCACAATCAACAGGAACGATATACAGCCAACCTCTACAATACCTTGCTTATGCAGATGACATTGCCTTATTGGGTAAAGAAACCTCTGACATTGCTAGAGCCTTAACACAACTAGAAGAAGCATCTCGACCAGCAGGACTTGAGGTCAATGACAGTAAAACCAAGCCATGAGATATCTATCAATTGTATGAAGACCCACCAATAGTGACCGAAATAAAAAAGAACAGGCTACGTTGGGCAGGTCACCTTGAAAGAATGTCAGTTAACAGAGGAGCGAAAATCGTATAGGCCTACAGGCAAAAACCAAAAGGTAGGCTACCCAATGGCAGATCTTGAATGCGATGGATTGATGATGTGGAAGCAGATCTGTAACAGCTTGGGGTTAGGGCGTGGAGACGAAAGGCCCAGGAGAGATCTGAATGGAAGGATGTGTTGAAATAGGCCAGAGCCCTCCATGGGCTGTAGCGCCACTGGGATGGATGAAAATCCTATACAAAATTTGATAATATCTCTGGAACAAGACAACTGGCTTGTATTATAGACGATGACAAAAAAAAATTACACTATCAAATCTAGAATACCAGCATTATGGTGAACGAAAATTATTTTGATATAGTCCTACGCTTATCAGCTCTAACCCATATTAACTTCCATAGAACACATCGTTTACTATGCAATTCGAGCAGTCGTTAAAGAAGTATGCTTTTTCTCGCTAATTACAGCCTATTGGTGTGATGGTAATTTAAGTAATCAGACGTGTCGCCTTTTTGTACAGGGATATGATGGTAGCATCCCAGCATAAAGTGAAATATGTTGGGCAGTAGGCAGAGCAGTGGCAGAGGTGAGCGACTCAGAGAAAGAGCGCGAGTCTACAGCGTCAGCGTGTCTTTGTAAATTTTGTTTATGAGCGCTCCAATCAGCATAGACAATTACTGTCTGGCTAAAGCCAAAAACGTTTTTGGTCGCCTATTAAAAGTGACCACTCCATAATACACATACGCTGTCAATACTATTTGCTGTAGGCCGGTGAAGTGTGTAGAAGTTGTTTTTTTTCGAGTTGGCACATATTAGGTATTATTTCCGCATTCCTCCGTGACCAATATCGATTCGAAGGTGCCGATTCCCCACCCCCCTGGGCTACGCTCATTGAATTTGGTGACTGTCGTTTGCTTTATTTTTTGTTTTACTGAAGAGAAGGAGGTTAACCTCAAGCCCCCCCCCCCCCCTCGGGTAGGGGTTTTAAACTCAAAACTGCCCTTGGCTGCGCAGGGACAAGGGATGGTTTAACATTGAAATCCCACCTACAATAAAAAAAAATTAAAGCAAACAGTTACGAAATTCCACCCCCTCTCAGCTACGCCCATTACCATTCTGTCGTAGTATGTACCTAATTGTAAACTTATTCTTCAATTGATTTTGTGACTTACTTTTAGTTGGTGGCTTGGTGACAAGTTTGCAATCCTTGCCCAGACTGGCCATAGCTCTTCAGACAAACAAGAGATGTAGGCAACTGATTAATGAAATAATTATGTTAAAAATGTTTATGATAGTAGGTGGTATGTGAACCTATTAGTTTTCAGGCAGATATATGATAACAATAACAACAATAAAAAATGCACAAAGGCCTAAATGCCTTTGTAGCTCAAAGTCGTAGGCTTTTTGAAGCAGGAAGTTTTGGCGCGACCGTTTTGTCACGGTGGTCATTTTGGTGCAAAATGTCGTAGCCATAATATGTATGTTGATTTTGTTATATATTTAACAAGAATGATAGGCCCTACACATCTATTTTTCTGTCAGCGTTCAAAGTATTTCTATGGAAATAACAATAGTTATTTTTGTCCATTACTATTTGAATTTCAGTTTGTTGTGTAATTATTGTTATGTCACTAACATTAGGCATAGAATGTGTGCGTGTGGGTCCTAAAACATGTCAACATCTTGGTCTCAGTCTGTATGTTTACATGGTTCGGATGTTCCTTCAGAATTGAAAATTGTTAGGGCCTCCTGGTTTATATTATACATTCTAGCCAAAACCTCCCATAGGACGGCGCGTAGTGGCAGTGGGCGCGGTTCAAATCCAGTCATCCATCAATGTCTGACCATGTTCACATCTGAAGTATTTTTAGTTTCAACATCACTGCCTGGTAATGCAATCTGAAGAATAAAAAATAAACTTTATAAAAATCTAATTTTTAAAATCAATTTTGCAAGCAATTTTTTCATAAATATACACCATTTTTACAACTATTCACTATTAATAGTAAAAAACACTGCAGGCTTTTTTAGTAAGGGAGATGATTATTTATCACTTTTTTAAACACATTTATGCAAATGGTTTTATATTTTTGGTAAAAAAAAAAATATTTTCTTACAATTGTATTACTATGTTTTGGAAGTTCTGTCATATTAACTACTACATTTACAAAAAAAGGTAACCTTTTTTTAAAAAGAAAAAATCTATTTACTATGCAAATAAGTTGAACATAATTTAAAACAACAATTAATAAGTAGTTTTTCATATTATCGCGTGAACTGTAGTGCATGCATGCAGAATTTAAACACAAAAATAAAGTGTTTTTTTTAAACGGAAAAGTTTTTTTTCTTGAGGTTTTGAATAAGAGATTGAACCTTTACAAAACAATTAGATCAATTAGATACTTATTATAAGACATCAGTTAGGTCAGGTTCACATCTAACTTCACATTCATGTTCACCTATCCCTTGGTCTGCTGGACCTTTGGGGCACCACAAAGGATCTGTCAAATTTCTTTCTCCATTCTTCCTCCATTCTTCTCTGATAGAATTTCATTATGATATTCTTTCTGAAAATATTGAAACGTGCCTTTTTTCCTGCCTGGGTGGACCACTTCGGGGGCCGATTTTGAGTTTGTGTTTCCACACAAACTGTCTTTGTAACCTTGTTTGTAATGCACAAATGTAAAACAAATTTCCTCACGGATAATAAAGATTATTATTATTATTATTATAAATAGGCCTAATCAAAATTGTAGTAATAAGAATAGAATCACAAGAATCTATTGGGTAGCCTGGGCCTATATCATACTCATTAGTATATCTATTTATCAGAGTATTTCATCTAGATTTCTGGAATCTAGATCTTCCCACACACACATTCCTAGATCTTATCTTATAGATTACAGGCGTTATTTAAAAAAAAAAGAAGATAATTACGTCCAACGCATTTCATGCGTCAATCTAGTCATTATGTTGATATAATGTCACTAGGAAAGAAAGAACACTTGTATGAATTTGTTCTAGCGTACGGAATAAGAAATGTGCCTATATCTTTGTGTCTTTCTGAGTACTTCATTAGGTTTTGTTTTTCTATTTGTAAAAAAATGGACCTCATTCACCAATCGTAAACAAACCTCTGCGACTTCTCACCTTTTTTGTGTAATTTTAGCCTATGTAAGCTAAGTCAATGTCAGTTAATGTTTTTTAGTTATTAGTTGGTCCATAGTTGGTCGACTCTATTACAGAATCACATTTGTGTTTTATTATACAGTTCGATTTAAAAGTTTTTACTTTAAAAATTTGTTAACGTAGCCTACAATGTTGAGTGTTCAAAACGTGACTCTGCGTGCGCCACACTATGTTCAAAAGGAAATAAATTCAAAATATACATGCTTTATTTATGCTAGGCGCACTTTATCAAATCATGGAATAATCTAATCAAATCTAAATCACAGACCTAGAAATCTCTCAGTGGGCCATTATGTCTGTGATGTAGCCTAAATAAAATATTAGCTAGTACTTAACTTGAGCTGGAATTTCATTAGAAATAATTAAAAGTCCTAGATTTAATCTTTATTGTAGAATTTAGAAAGCCTAAAGCCCATTTTGCAGAGATTAAGATTAACATCCAAACTGTTCAATAATAGAAATAACCTACGTAGTGTAACTTCAGATTTGTGAAACACCTCTTCTGGTGTTTATTAAATTGTCTGCTGTGTAATAATTAAATAATAAATATAAATCTCGATACTTGATTTGTTGTTGCGCATGTCTACTAATGAGTACTAAATCTATAACTAGAATAGCACAACAACATTGCAATTCATAAGAACTCTTAGCTCATCAGACGTTGCACGTTTATTGACATAATTTATATATACGATCCAGCCTTAATTAAGCTAGATGAATAATATTTCACAAGATATTAATCCAAATCATGAAAATACTGAACTATTATATATGCTAAGGATCTTCTACTTATATGAACATTCAATATACGTCCATCTTTTCCAAGGACTACAGCTCAACTGATGTCTGACCATGTGGTCAGCTCCCAAAACGAGAGATGCACGAGATTTTAATTTTCTCGTGAAAAACGAAAACCAAGTGTTCTCATTGAACTTGAACTAGTTCATGTCACAGTAGCTATCAAACAATGATGTGACACCAAGGTACAACCATAAACAATAAGCTAAAATGGAATGAATTAGTGCCCAATCTTTACACCAAAATACGTCATAGACTTTTCTATCTTATGAAGCTGTTAATTGTAAAATTGACAAAACAATAAACTTTTTAATACAGCGACCACCCCGCCATACTTATCTAGGGTGTCTAGGCGAGTGCGTATATCTCACAGAAGTGTTTACTTGAACTTGAACTTCAGAAATTCATTCTCCTAGCGTCTGCAACACTTTCTTTTTTTCCTAGTAAGAAGAGCGCAGGCCAAACAAAGTTAAAGAAGTGGTAAGGCGGGCAAATACCGATCATCATAATCATCATCAAACTCCATTTGAGTGATGGCTTGAGAGGCTCAAATCCTCTCTTGCAAAAGCCCTGTACAGAAACCCTGCTGTCTTGCGTAATGCATACATGTCACCATACAGGTCGAGATTTTTTGGCTTCCCAGACCTGTCGAGTCGGAGATCAGCAAGTCTGGGGCAGTCAAACATAATATGAGGCACGATTTCCTCTTCTTCCCGCAGCGGGGCACTGTGTGCATATACTGATGGGTCGGCATTGATAGATTCTGGAAGAGCAGGCTATGGAGCCTGAATTGACTTTCTTGGCTCTGACTCAGTCAAATCTTTGAACAATGTGGTAGTGTTTGCAGTTTTGATGCGGATGCCCAGCAGTGGCGTAACTAGAATATATGATGCCTGGTGCGGTACTTCATCTTGATGCCCCCCCCCCCCCCAAAAAAAAAACAAAAAAACTAATTAATAACATTGCAAAACCTTACTTTTTGTTCAAAATAATATGTATTAATTAATCAAATATGTTAATTCTTTCATGACCTTAATGACCTTTCATGACTCAGCATTATCATATCCTTGACCCCTGCAGTCCATTATATCTAAGCCATCCGAACACAATTTCTCTAGAATCATCTCAGCGATTCCAGCAGCATGCTTGTCCTTTGTGTCGATGAAGTCAACAAAAGACTCACGAACCTGCACCCCGTCATTATCCATGACAACATACCGTAAAATTTGGGAAAAAAATGTAAAAAATAATAGAGAAATATTTGGCTTGTTTTACTTGCTGTATGATTTATTTTTTAGCGTGATCCCCAAATATTATAATAAATTCATTTTGTATTAGTGGAGACATGTATGTATTCGGTCTGGAACAAAGCTTAGTTCGAAGCACATGCTCCCTAAAGAGTGGATCGTATTTTGATAGTAATTTTACTAACTCTCCAGGTTTTCGTCTCTTGTATAATCTAATCTTGAGCCTTGTTGTCAATATTGTTCCCTACTCTCAGGCGAACTTCAAGTTCCCTCCAAGCAAGCGATGACTGAATGTGAGCTCTGCTGGTCTGATGTTTTTCTATTTTCGGGGATAACCTCCACCAATCATTGAATCCATCTTTGGATTTAAATGAAGATTTGGTACTTGATCTTGTTGAGAAGAGTATGAAGGGAAAGGGAAAGCAAAATAAGGATTCTTTTTTTTTTTTGGCGAATAACACATCCACTTTCTAAGAACTTTCTCGCCGTTTGACATTTGCCGGAAAAAACCAAGCCTTTGAAAGCTTTCTAGCCTTTCCTTTTGCTGATTCTTGATGTCTATACTCCTCTCTGAATTGACTGTCCATACACTGAACTATTTCAGATCCTTGAGTGACAAGGTGTATGCGAATATTATCTGTGATGACATCAGGCCAATCTCCAATGTCGTTCAGTTTAGAGTTTATTATCCTGCTTTCTGTATTGTTTACACTGTCTGATGGTTCAGCTTCTTCAGTATGAATTTTTGAGGAGTGTACTAAAGACATGCTTGTGTGCTGTCCTTTAGTCTCTAGAACCTGCGGTATTGAAGCATTTTCTTCTTTTCAGGATGTCGGCCTCATCATTTATTTCTGGATTCAATGATAACCGTCTCATCTTGCTTTGTTGCTTTTAATTGTTCAGTTAATTCATACCCAATAACAGCTCGCCTATAGTCGGTGGACTCTGGCAATGATGTGACTTGAAATTATCTCGATGCTTCTTTAGACTTAAGAAATTTAAGAAACGCACCTCACCGCGGTCAAAGAAACTGCTTTATGCGGATGACATTGTCCTCTGGTCAACCGACAAGAAAGCCGACCAAATACTGGCGGCATTACTAGCAGACCTCCAAACCATCTCCTCGTATTGCGACAAATGACAGATTCAGATAAACTTTGCCAAAACGACCTGGTCCCTTTTCAGCCTAGGGATCGACATTCTTAAGGATCCATTCGAGCTTCAACTCGGTGGGCTGCGACTCCAACGTGAAAACACGCCAAAATATCTAGGGGTAACCCTGGATAGAAAACTGTCAATGCTCCAGTACGTCCAGGATGTTGAAAGAAATTAAGTTAAAGTTCCCCCTTTTAGACCTTGTGATCTATAGGGCAGATGATGTTAAGGTCATCTGTTTCTTTGGCCAACGGTTAACGAGCAGGGTGTCATGTTTCAAGCACAACAATCAACCGCCTTTACTTTCCCCAACTAAAGTCAGGTACCTATTAGAGTTGGGTGTATTCAGGGGCGCCCTAAAAATCCCGAAATTCAAAATCCCAGTCTTCACCGAGATTCGAACCCAGGACCCCAGGTTCGGAAGCCAAGCGCTTAACCACTCCGCCACAGCGCCCCCGTTGAAAGAAAAGCCTCGGAGAAGTTAGCGTTACTAAGAAAGCTGGCCAGCACAAAGTTGGGTGCCAAAGCTTACATGCTACGCACATTGTACTTAGGGACAGTCAGATCACAAATTTAGTACAGCTATACAGCTATGCTTGTAAAACTGCCCTCGAATCACTCGACCGAGTACAATTACAGGCACTAAGGTTCATTTGTGGCACCTTTCGGACAAGTCCAACAAACGCTGCTGAAATCTTAATAAACGTGGCCCCTTTACATTTAATAGGGAGAGGGCGGTACTGACGGCCTATGAGCGCTACAAAAGGGGCGACTCTATTCTATCCACTTCAATATTAGTGCAACAGTTAAAAAAAAAATGAACCGCATAAAATGCGATCATTCCTCCACATTGCGACCAATTTGTCAAAATCAGCTGGGCTCTCCACAGATAGAATTACTATTAGAAGAATTAGTACTTGCCCTACGTGGAGGAAAATGCCGGCCCAACAAATAAGCATGTCCCTTATATGGCAAGAGGGAGCCACCAAGAGGCGATTAACACCTGCCATACTCCAAAACTTGGCATCAGCTACACTAAAGTCCTACCCATCAGATGCCATTTTCTGTTATACCGATGGGTCGGTAATGACTCAGTAATGAGGGACCCCGATAGATCTGGGTATGGGGCCCTTATAGTCTACCCAGACCGGACAAAACCAGAGATGCCGATTTCTCCGTCTGAAGGGGTTTTGAGGCGCCAGCCAGCCTAGTCAGTCTTGACCACTGTTCATCATTTTGTTTACGTTACAGTATTACAATTAATTAGTTAGTTAAAAAAAAACTCGTAGAAAACAAAGGTTAGCTTATTTAAAAATATTGACATTACAATAGAATTATTTCCAAAATTAAACTATAAAGAATCATAAAGAAATGAATAAACTAAGACAATTGTTTAGAGCTAGAGTTTAGAAATATATTTGTAAACTCAATATCTAGATTAAACCAGTGGACTAAACAATGAAGTAAAAAAAAAGGTTGGCCTATCTTCTTCTTCTTCTTTATATTACAGAGCATTGAACAGTGTAGTAACAACATGTACTGTGTGTCCGAAATAAATGTAGTAAATTAGATTCAAACTGTTCTATAGCTTACATTGTATTGAAGAAATAGTCAAGGAGATGAAACAATAGTGAAACAATAATCTGTAACATATAAAACCATAATGTAATAACCCAACAAAATCAAACACAATGTCATGTTAATACCAATACAATTCCAACATGAAATAACAATTATATTCATCACAATAATAACTGTTATTATGAGCATTGAAACAACTTCTGTTAACATATATCTATAAGTAATCATATTTCTATTAATGATTTGCTAAATAGAATTGTATCACATTTCATTCATACAACTCCCCACTCATAATTTTATGCCTGTACAAATCACCCTCACTCTAGCCGCAATCAAATAGTTAACAAACAAAGTCTAACTCACAACACTCCTAATACCATAGATTTAACCCAATGCTATTTACTTCTTAGTATCATCAGGCCTATATAATAATTCCAGTCTTGACGTTTCTTTTTATGTATTTCTACCACACCATTTCGATAATTTTCTTACAAGTGTAATTTTAATAGAATAATTATAATAAAACAGAACCACACAAAATTACATAATTGTGCAAAATCAACGTATCTACTTTCCACTACTTATATTCTTTTACATTTCCTATTTAGCCTTTACTAAACTTCGATAATGTAGTATCCTTAACCTATATGCATATGTAACAACAATTTATTCATTGTAGAATAGAGCAATAATTAGTATCCATCATTCCCACCTTTTCTAATCATATCTATATAATTCTAACATTATTGACATGCCATCCTTTCCGCTTCCCTCCTTTGCAATGATGTCCCATTGTGATCCCACTACCGAATGATCTAGCTGTACTGTTTTCTAGACTGCTAATATCCCTCTCTTTTCTCGTATACGCCTCTCCACTATTGTACCTTAATTCTGATTAACTGTTGACACTGTCTTCTAATATGCCCCCTTCTCCCACAATTAAAGCATAAGATTATGGACTTGTACGTCTGTATGTGGGTTTAAATCGCTTTCCCCGTACCACTGATTGCCGTACTTTACTTTGATTTGGACCCATTCCAATTGCATTGCTTTCTACCTTATCTGTTAATTCTTTCTTCTCGTGCTCTCTACTACCTATGTCGTCTGATATATGGTATCGTATGTCTTCTTCCACATCCCAATTTCTACATCAAGTAGACTTTATCCCATAATATTTCTTCCAATTCTCAATCTCCCTTTCTGAACATATTTTTACCCCATGAATGTTCCCAATAATTAAATCTATCTCACCCTACTCTACAACACAAGCTTCCACTGTCCCCTTAAAATACGGCGTGTCTATACTAGCTTTAGCAATCGGTAATTGTACAATATTCCCATTAAACATAACACACTTCCTAGATTCGCCTGTATATTCATGGTCTTCCACTAAATTCTTATTCACTCCAGTAATAGTGCTCCCTGTATCCCTAATGGTCTTGGCTGCCTTGTTCCCTACGAATGTCTGAAAAACCTCCAATGTTCAAGTATCAGATGACAATGATAAGCCTTGCTCTATTCTATCTTTCTCCCAGTCCTTTCCTTCGTGTCTGTTTCCTTGATATCTTCCGTTGCGGCTATCATATTGTCTTTCATATGTACCACGTCTATAATGTCTATCCTGTGTCTCCCTTGTTCGGTGAGAGTTATTCTGTGTCTCACATGTTCTGTTAAAGGCAACTATTTTTTCTATATCACTGCCTCTAGATAATTTCTTCTCGGGATGTGCCACTTTATAAGCCCTTATCAGTCTTACTATGTCTTCTATGGATTTCGGTTTCCTCATCAGAAATATTTTTAATTCCTCCTGACACTCGTAAATCACTTTGTCCAGCATGAAAAATGTCTTAAGACTGTCAAAGGTTTTTTCTACCTCAGCGGTTTCTATCCAGTTATCGAAATGGCTGCTCATTTTGTCCAAGAAGGTCTGCGGGTCATCCTCTGGTTCTATCTCGCAATTAACAAACTTTTGGCGATAGAAAGCTTCTGTTTTCCCGAAAGTTCGAAGTAGTTGTTCTTTCACAATGCTGTAGTTACCCTGGTTCATACATATTTTTGAAGGCACCTTCGCTTTAAATGATCTCGACAATAAGAATGTCCATTTGTCTTCAGGGTACTCCAGTTCTCTCATTTCTATTTCGAACTTCTTTTAAAAAAATGTCTATGTCCATTTTGTCTTCGTTGAATATCAAACCTTTATATTTTGCCAGTTTATTCCCTGTAGAGTCACTCTTTCTTTTATCATTCTCTTTTCCTTGGTCTGTTTTTAACTTTTTCTCTGCTGTCTCTTTTTCAAACGCTAATCTTTCTCTTTCAATGGCAACTAATTCATATTTGATGAGACTCTTTAGACATGAAAACGACAAAACACAGTTTATAAATACTTTAATCTTTATTAACACTGGAAACACCTTCTTGTTCATATTCCTCCATTTTGGTTTTTTCTTTTCCTTTCAACACGCAATCGCACCATTTCACATTTACACTAAGATGCGAACGTAACACTAGTTTATAAATCGTTAGTTCATGTTTAAAATACAGTAGTTTATGTTTGTTTGTATCCATACAATTAGCCATTTTTACTGAAAAGCTCAGGGAAATAGGAAATTAATACACACTGGTGGAATTTTGGTGCCCCTCTCCACTTGGTGCCCTGTGCGGCCCGCACCACCCGCACGTTGGTAGCTACGCCACTGTGCCATGGCAGTCAGTGAAGCCTTAAAAGTCAACTCGGCGAGGGACATTTGAGGGCAACACAGATTGTTGTGGTCACTGACTCAAAACCTGTACTAAAGGCTTTGCAAAGCCCTGGACCATGCCCCCCCCCCATATCGATACTGTCATCGTGGCTTCACACAACATAAAGCAACGCTATGGCACCCCTGTACCGAGTTATATAGGTGTGACTGGCAACACTATTGCAGACTCCTTGGCCCACCAGGGAGGGCAAATTCCACCCACCAAAGAGGTTGTAAGTTTTCATCATGCTCTGGCTATAATTTAAAAAAAAAACAGAAATAGAAAAGTGGTTTGAGGACAGGTCCCAAAAAGCCCGTGGAGTCTGGGAGCGCATGAGGCGCCCTGACCGCACTTTCCCGTGTTGGAAGCTGTCCAGGCCTGAGCAAGCTATTATAGCACAGTACAGGACAGGCTCATGTTTCTCACGGCTATGGCCAAATTTTGATTCACGGCAAATACCGATAGACATTGGAGACAATATAGCATGTACTTTTGCAATGGGCTTAATCGTCGTAAGTGTTGCCAGTTACTTTGAGTAAGGCTGATCTAAATCTTTAATTTTGAAATGCCTTTCAATAGAAATAGTTTTGGAGATGCCGCAAGTTCCCCCTCTATAAAGAAGAGCGTAATTTTTTTTAAAAAAAGGTTAAATTAAAAAGGGACAGGCCAATTTTGAAGAATTTTCTTGCAATCAGACTGCAATAGTTTTAAAAAATCGCAAGTCAAATTAGGCCTAATAAAGATGGAGGCCGCATTGGAGGGAAATCTAAGGTAGGGCAAGTGTAGGCCTACGTACGTCTGTATGGGATGTGATTGTCGTCAGACCATCTTCGTGTTAAGTAAGCGACGTCTTGCAGCGGACATTTTTTTGTCACAAAAAAAAAAGTCGTTAACATTACGATGTAGAATTTCAATCATTCTGACAAGAAGAATCTCATTAAAGAACAAGTTTTAAACTATCTTGTACAAAATGTTTGGAATCGATATTGTTGCAGAAGCATCTTGCGAAAAGGTAAACAATATTTAAAGGTTCTTAGAAGATGAACATCTTTTACTTAAAATCTAATCATAATAATAATAAAAAAAATTAAATTAAAAAAACAAAAAATTGACCGGCTTCGCCCATTGAAGAGGGTAATGCGTAGGCCTTGATTGATGATTTTAATGAATGCAACAGTAATGCATCTGGTACTCTGCCAGGGCTCAATGGTAAGCGAGTTCCAAACCTATACTATTATATATAGGCTTATTGAAAAAGGCACTTAGGAAACAACTTTTAAATGGAGGGGACTCAACACACCACAGAAGCTCTTTTTTGGTTCAGGGGTAAAAATAAAACATGGCTACCTGGTCATTTTGTAACTTCGGAGTCATTATGATGGTTCCTGGTTCGAACCCTGCCTGCTGCCAAGGCCAAATGATTGGGTTAGGGCGTATAGATCAGATTCTGAAGAAGTACGTTGGAAATTTTTAAAAAGTTTTAGAACACGTTGGAGGAGGGGACGTCCAAGTTGTAAAGCAGAAACATGTACCCCCCCCCCCCTTTTGCCTCATGTAGGCCTACAGACTATTTATTTTTTTCCTTAGCTCGATGAAATTTTGATGCGGGTGAGGCATGCGACACAAAATATTATCAGTTGGGTTGGCTAATAGAATGAATGAAGATTAATTATATATAAGGGTCGTTGATTATTTACAAAATACGTACACGCTTTCGAAACACTTCGTTCCTTCCTTTACTTCTCCCGTTTTTTTTTTTCAGAAATCGAACCGAAGGTTTGAGGTATTCAAGCAATGTGAACAAAAATTTTCTTTCGATTACAAGATCTCAAAAAAAAATAAAAAAAATTAATAGCCGCAACGATAGAAAAACAGAAAAAACAACATTTTTTCATGTTTATTACAAATGTAAACTAATACATAAAACTACATATACATTTAAATTTGGGTAGAATGTACTACTATATTTAAATATTTCTCATTTAATCATATTTTAGGGCCACTGTCTGTAAATTTTGTGAGTCATTTGCCATTTCTTGCCTTATAAGGATGTGGAAATTGTAAAATGTTACACTTGATAGAAAACAAATATTTATTTTTTTTTAAATTCGCATTTCATATTCATCTATATTTTAGTTTTTTTAGGTTTATTTAACACGTTCGTATTCTATAATTTTTTATATTTTTTTTTTGTTATGTATTTTCCGAAATGAAACAATCATATATTAGGTCTAGATCTAAACTTTCTAGAATTTAAATCAGAAAATAAGAGTTTTTCTCCTGGGCAGTATTTCAGAAAATAAGGTCACGTGACATCGGCCATATTTGTTTAACTTTTTTTTTTCTGTAGTAAATGGTAAATAGTTTAATATCTAGTCGATCATCTGTTTATCAGATCGTCGGCCTTGACCCTATTGATGAGTGATTTTTTATTTATTTTGGAATACATTAATCGAGTAAGAGAAATTGTAAAAATTAATTAACTATTTGTTTATATTTTTAACTTACCTTTTAAATTCTAGCTGGGAGAGTTATCTCTATCTTTTCTAGTCTATGTTTTATGTAGTTTCATGTTTCTAGTCTCGATACCGCAATCACGGAAGTGTTATTTACTAGATCTAGATATCTAGACTAGATGATCTATTATTATAAGTCTAGACTAGCTCTATAAACTCTATACAGTTAATACAGTATACTACTAGACTATAGTGACCATAGTAATAGTCTAGAGTAGATGAGTCCATCTTCTTTTTTGAAGTAACGTCTGTATTATAATATATAATATTATATAAATGTTAGATTAAGTCTGATTAAGATATTCTAGATTGACTAGATCCATAATGATAATCAATAGATTAGTAGTAGTAAATGATCTAAATCATGGTATCATAGACGTCATAGTAAGAAATATATATATATATTATTATTATAGTTCTAGATTCTATAAATTATACAAATATAATCTCTATCTTAGCCTAGGATTTAGAATTTAGATCTGTATTAAAAATATAATAGATAGATACTGACTGTATATAAAATATAATAGATAGATAGTTCAAAAACTCAAATATAACAAAGATTTACTGCCATAGGAGTGAATGACTGTACATGAAATTCAATAAACATGCATATAGGTAACCTGCTGGACCAAGTAAAAACATAGGACATTTGGGCTACGAGTCCTTCATTAGCTACAAAACAAACAAAATAAATTTAAGGCTTTAAAAGTTAACATTTTAAATCTGTTAGATGTTCTCTTTCAAGGCAGAATATAAGCTTTTCTTGTGTAAAAGCGCTGTAAAATTGAAAGGGCGGTGATGTCTGACAAAGATAAATTGGAAAAGGGTTGAGTATCCTTTAAAGTAAAATTGTGTTGGTTGTTGATCCTGTGAGGTTAGATGTTGAAGGATGCCTTACATGTAGATAAGATTATTTTCAATCCACAGATGGGTGTTTTTGTCATTACATTGTTGTATAGCAGTGATGAGGAGATCAGTGGTACCCCTATGATTTGTGTTAATGAAATGAATCGAAATGGGTTTAGTTACAAAATTTAAAATGTCTCTAAGGTGTTCTTAAAGTTGTGTTTTTAGAGTATTGATAAAAGACTATATATATATAGTAATAGCCTACTCTTTCTAGGTCTGCCTCAAAATGGAAAAGTAAAAAGAAAAGATAAAAGTAGATCTTTAAAACTTCTAGTAGTAGGTACTGTGCTAATATCTTAGGTTTGATACTTTAAAATTTGGTCTGAAATATGAAAATAAAATGTGTTACAGTTGTTAGTTAAAGGATTTTAAGGCTTATAGGTCTATAATGTAAATAGCTCTATTTATAAATGTTTTATCATGTTTAAACAGGCTTCATTCATTTACCAACTCGCAAATCCTCAGAAAAAAAATGTAATTGTTACTTTGCTTATAAATAAAAATGGCTTTTAGAATAACTCCAGCAGTAAAGTAGGATGATGGGTGGATTGAAAGACATCAGCTCCAGATCATTGTGTTAACAGTGAGAGAAAAATACTTTTTTGAAGTTTTGCATCTAGCTATAACTTAGCCCAGAGAATCACAGAACCTAAAAAAAAAATATTTTTCTGCAACTTTTTTTTTTGTCTTTGATTTTGCTTCTTATTGTAAAAATGTAAAAAGAAAAAAAAATAATGCCCAACTGTTGGCCTGTATTATTAGATTCTGGACTGTTCATTTGTTTAGTGCTTGATACCAATTGACAATATCCTCTAAAATAGGATTGGAAAATGACTTCCATGACTCTACCATACATTTTAAGGTGGAAAATTGCCATATATATATTATAGGGAAAACATATTATAAGAGTTTACTACAAATAATGTAATACTCAATATAAATAGTTAATTTATTTGTTCTATACATGCTATTTAAAAGTTAAATAGAAACATGCATCTAACATTTCTCTATCAATGCATCTGATATATTGAGATCTACATGTTCAGAACTAAAATTTATCACTTGGGCATTTTAACTCTAGTGTTTATAAATGTTTTTATGTTCTCATTGCTTTTTGAGCCTAAACTAAATTATGTTTGTTAACAGAGCTATATAAATTATTATTACAGAATGGATAAAATATCAGGGATTACCAACATTAGCAAGTAAAAGTAATAAATAGACATGATCTTAATATTTTTCTGACTTGACCATTATTTGTATTTTATGCACAGCCTATGTGACATAATTATTTTTGAACTATTAATGTTAACAAACATTATGGGAGATAAATGAAATTGTCTTAGTTTGACACCAACTTAACATTTTTGTGGTTCAGCTGGTTAAGCTAAGGTAATATTGTTTTAGGAGGTGCTTTTTATGCATTAGATAAATGCCAGACACATTTTCACCTGCTAAGCCTTCTAGCATGATTTTATGTTCATCAAATGAATTCAGATTTCCAGAATTGGTAATGAGCAGCCTCTGTGTCAAATAAATTTGTGTAATATTTACAATCATGTGATTGGGGCCATGTTCATTTGATAATATCAGTAATATCAACATGTGGGTTGAACAAATATTTAAATTGAGTGAATGCTTGAATTGACTAAGCTAAAATAGAAAGAAAAGCTAATTTTCTGTAAATGACAAGGTTTGTTTGTCAGTAGTTTGACTGCTAGGCCATATTATATATTTTTCTGCTAAAATCTGTTCATCTTCATCCTCTTTTTATTGTTGGCTTTCTTAGTCCCTTTGGGAATAGTCTTTCTTCTACCATATTGCTGTGTTAAATCCTTTCTCAAACCAATCACTAGTGTTCTTGTCAAAGTTTGTAATTTATGCTTTATTTCTCACCAGTGGAAGCTGTAGTAGAGTTTGAGTATCAAGCCGAGCAAGAAGATGAGCTGTCACTTAAAGTTGGGGATATCATTACCAATGTTGTCACAGCAGAAGGGGGGTGGTGGGAAGGTGAACTGAATGGGAAAAAGGGCATGTTTCCAGAAAATTTTGTCAAAGTAAGTTGATTCTTTTTGAAATCTTAATTAATAGGATTTATTCATTCTTTCTTAGTCTATTTCTAATAAGGAATTTTCTCTTCTTTTAGTTAGTAAAAAGACGTGAACCAGCATCTTCAAAAAAAGAAGAGAAACGAGAAGCCACACAACGTAAATCTGTTAGAGAATTAGCCAATAAATTTAAGGATGGTGTACCTATAAGTGTCGTTCCTAAAAAGAAAGGTATTGATCAATGTACTTATTGGTGACATTTAATTGCTTGACACTGAAAAGGAAATTTTACAAAATATATTGAGGTCAGCTACAATCAGACCTGATCTCGTGTTATATAATTTCATTTTTATTTTGTAATCTTTATTATTTATTTTTTTTTTTTTTTTTAGGAATTAATTTCATCTCTTATTTTCAGAGAAGAAAAAAAAGTGTAAAGTTCTCTTTGAATATAAAAAAGAAAATGATGATGAACTTGAGCTACAAGTGGGAGATATCATTGAATTCCACAAACAGGTTAGGAAGCCAGTGCGCTTTCATTTTCTCCAATACTGTTTACTGAGTATTAAGTGGTCTTAACTGAGTTTTGTCAACATTTTTGTTCAGGTTGAGGAAGGCTGGTGGGAAGGGTCTCTCAATGGGAAGCATGGCGTCTTCCCTTCCAATTTTGTTGAAATGATTGAGGAACAGTCTTCTTCAGATGAGAGTGGACAGACCAACTCTGAGGATAAAGATAAAACATCAGGTGAAAACTAATATCCTGAAATAGTTTTACATACTTTAACATGCATCACATACATTTGTAAAGTAATGATACTTTCTAATTTCCCCATGCTCAGTTTTCTGACATATAGTTGGGGAAATATTTCTTAAACAAATAATTCAAAATATTTTTTTTAATAAAAACATCTAGATTTATTATTTTCCCTTTTCCAAAAAATGCAAACTACTATAATCGCTTTATAAATTGCAATAATGTGCGCACATTCAGTTTCACTTCAATTAGATAGTCTAGAGTAGATCTATATCTAATAGCTCATAGATCTAGATTGATTCTAAATTTTAAATTTATTGATATTTAGATATATAACTTATTTTTTTCAAATTTAATATAAATGAATGATCTATTTTCTGGATTATTTTTTTTTAGTACAGGTTTTTCTGGGTCTACTACTCCTAGTTTGAAAATGACAGAGAATGATAACATTGAAAAATGAAAAACTTATTTATTCAAAACAAAAATCTACTAATTAGCTTTTAGATCTAACTAATGCTTTACTAGCCCTGTGCCTTAGGCAGACCTGCCTACCGTTACGCAAAATGCAAATGCGTTACGCAAAATTTCCCAAAAATGACCGAAAGTACTAAAATACGAATTTAACCCGTCGCGTTACGCATTTCGTATCCTTTTTTTTTTTTTCTCCTCTCTAGGCTAGCTTACAAGCGATCACGGAGGTCAGGCTAAGCCCACCTGTGGGGAGAGGGGGGAAACAGAAAAGGTGGGGTGAACACAATGTGCCCAGATCTATACGTTGATTGGTTCTTAATAGCAATTAGATTTAGTCTAGAAATGAAGAACGCGAGAGTGAGGGAGTAGCGGGTTGGTACCAGGTTGGTATCGTCAGTTAGCTGATGCACCAATGTGACTTTTTTTTGTAAGTTCATTAGTAGAAATTAATTATGTTGGTGCATTAAAAATAAGTCAAATGTAAAAAAAATAAAAATCCCTGATTCCCATATTCATTTGTATAGATAAAAATATCGAAGTGCTATCGATTCCAAACACATTGAGTGACATTGTAAATATCTAGTCTAGATCTAGATCTGGATTCTATATCTAGAATGATAAGAATCTAAACTTGTTATACAGGAATAGATCTAGCTTGAGTCTAGCTAGTCATTACGTTATGATTCTCTACATTACTCTACAATCTAGATCCAATTTAGTTATAGTATGATTTAGAATTTAGATTGACTAGATCTAGATCGATAACATCTACTACCATCCAGCCTAGGTCTAGATTAGATTCTTAGTCTTAGTATAGAATAGACCTACGTTTGTAGCGGATCCACGGCATCGTAACACTCTTGAGCCCAGATCTAGAGTAGATTATATTCATTATATAGACATAGATCCAGATCTAGTCTAGATATCTCTATTGATCTAGATTTAGATTGTAGATCTAATCATGACATCTAATATTATATATATTATATGACAAAATAGTGGATCGCATAAGTGTTACGCATTCTGGTGCCAAAATACGCATTTTGACCGTAAGTGTTACGCATTTGGACTTTTTTTGGTAGGCATGTCTGTCTAGGGTTACCTGACATTAGCACACCCAGACGAAGATAAAGCTTTACAGAAGAGGACACAAAAAAAAGACAAAGTAAACTCTAAATACTAGATCTAGGAATACACTATATTAAAGGCTGTAGAACTTGACTATAATAGGTATCATAATTCTCAGACACATCTTTTTTCAGTTGTTTATTCATTAGTGCAAATGTAACTCCACACAGGACTTTTTTTTTTCTGATAGTGAGGAAAGTGTCTCTCTTTGTTTATTTCCCTCTCTTGACCACTGCATATTGGCTAGCAAAAGTGCCTTTTTAACTTTATTATTATTTTTAATGCCTCAGAATGCTAAATAAACACTAGTAGATCTTGGTGAATTTTGAGTTACTGGTTTCTTTTGAATATCCTTGAACAAATGAACACCAGTTCAAGATGGAGCTTGTAAGAAAAAAAATGTCACCTTACTACTGTCTATTGGTGAGTTTGAGCAATTCATCCAGAAGATATAAAGGAATTGCTAGATATATATAAATGTTGTTAAAAAGCCTGACAATTTGACACTTTAGGCCAATGCCTGCCAGATGGAGGACATGACCTCCTAATGTCTTAGCCAGGTTCTAACAAACAACCTGCAACTGCCAAGTATGCCTGCCAGATGGAGGACATGACCACCATAAAAGATAATGTGAAACACAATAAAGCCTTAATATGCAGTTCTATTGCTGAGTTTTCTCTTTTTCTTAAGCATTGCTCCTCATTTGGTTGCTCTTGTTTAAGAACTCAGCAGAAATTGAAAAGCTTTCTCACAGTTTCCTGTTTAAGCATTTTTAGTGGAGTTCCCGTTCCTTTTTTATTCAGTTTTAATAACAAGATTCAGTGAAACAAACAAAATAGTAGCTCATTTTTTTAAAGTATTTAAAGAAGTCAAAACACACCACTTCTTAAAGTTTTTTTTAGAGAGATTTGGTCACATTATTTAAAGTATTCATCTATTGTATTCAGATAACCAAGATTAGAAATAAAGCTAATTGTGCAGTGTAAAAAGAAGAAAAAAGCTGTCAAAGTTCTCCTGACTGTGGAAAATTATTTTCATGCAGTTTTGTCTGTATATGTGCTGTAAAGAAAAAGTTTCAATATAATTACATTTTATAAATGTTTTAAACTATTCAGTGACACATTGTTTTGTTCAGTCTGTTTCCATCACTGATTTGAAACATTCTTGATATTGTTTTAGAATCTCAAGGAAAAGATGAAAATTTTCAGGCAATCAAAGGGAAGAAAATAGTTGGAGTAGGACTTGGAAATATATTTGGAGGGGGGCCAATCAAATTAAGGCCGACTGCAGATTCAGGGAAAAAGGAGGTAATTTCATTTTTGTTTAATTTTTTTTTTCAATCAAAATTTTATATTGACCAAACTGCTATCTTGTCTTTTAAAAATTCTAATACAGCATTTTGTCAAAGTTTACAGTCTGGTATGCTATTTATTATGTATGTCTTTTCTTATTGACTATGACATTTGCTATGTCATTTTGTAAAACCTTTATCCAGTATTAAACAGTTTCAGATTTCTAAGTTAACCAGAGCACTCTACTTCATTTTAAAATAGTATTTTACTATGGTCATTTTGATTTTATATATGCAATTATAAAGTAAAGCTTCATTTGTTTAGGCCTTACATATTAAAATACTGATTGGATATGGTCAAGACAACAGCAAACCTTCTTGAATAAACCTTTACATTGTTAGCTACTTGAGAGAATTGATTATTTGTCCAATAAAAGGTAAAAGATAGTAATTGATGTTAATGTGTTGTTGTGTAATATATTTCTGGTTGCATTGACAGGATGGCAAGTCAGGCAGTAAAGGGGAACCAGAGATAACACCAGAGGTAGCTAAAAGAGAGAAACAAAACAGTAAGTACAGTAAAGGCTGGTCCATTCATTTGGTTTTCTACAAAATTTATTGATTTATTTCTCATTTCAAATTAGAATGCAGTCACATTCTAACTGCAAGTAATTAGTATTTTGAGGAATGCTGAAGTACAGCAACCTAGTTTTAATGTCTTTTTTTTTTTTTTCCAAACTCAATTCTTTTAAATTACACTGTATTTATGTATAACAGAGAATGAATTAGGTTAACTGGAAATTAATACATGTATATTTTTTTATTAATTTTGTTTTTAGCATTTGAGCGAGCTGTAGTCAGGTTTTCTTACAATGCTGAGCAGCCTGACGAGTTATCATTAGTAGAAGGTCAAATCATTAGAATACTTGATAAGGAATTAGAAGATGAAGGTTGGTGGAAGGGTGAACTTCACGGCAAAGTGGGTGTGTTTCCTGACAACTTTGTTGAACTCATACCAAATGAAGAAGTAAGAAATTTTAAACTACTAGTTGGTTTTATTTTGTATCAAATGTGGGTGTTAATTTAAATTTTTAAAACTATTATTATTTGATTTTAAAGCTTGTTTTACACATTTTAATTGATTTAATTGACTAATATTGCTGCACATTTAGACATAAAATCAATATTATAAATATTTCCTAGACAAGTAAACCCAAAAAGCCACCTCTACCAACCAATACTACTAAACAGAGTGTTCCTGTAAAAGTTTCAGAGAAATCAATGTTAGACTCTTCTGATGATAAAATAAAAGCAGGTAAACTAAGTAATTGTTTCTATATATCATTTTTTTTAATGAATATAATACTAGTATCTTTTTAAAGGTGTTTTTTAATTCTTTATCACTATCACTTTACCACTTTGTGAAGTTGTGTGTATAATTCTTCAACATTAGTATCTTTTTGAAGATGTGTATATAATTCTTTAACACTGGTAACTTTGTGAAGATGTTGGCATATTCCTTTCAAAAAGTCCCTGACTATTTTTTTAATACATTTTTTTTAATTCTTCAACATTAGTATCTTTTTGAAGATGTGTATATAATTCTTTAACACTGGTAACTTTGTGAAGATGTTGGCATATTCCTTTCAAAAGTTCCATGACTGTATTTTTTTAATACATTTTTTCTTTTTTGGTTCATTGAATTTGTTAAGATAGTGAAAAACGTTCACTTTTTTGACAAAATATATATATACTTGTCTTCAGACCATTGTCCATGAAAAAAAAAATGAATGTATGGCATTTTTTTAACTTGTGTCTCAGTTTTTCTGCTTGTTATACTTTCTAGAAAAGTCTTGGGGATATTTTGTATTCATCTATCCTATTGTAATAACTGTATGAGTCCATTAGCATCCCGTTAACACAAGCATTTATTTTAACATAATTACAAAGGTAAATAATTTTATTATTTATAGTTGATTTAGTCTGTCCTTTCAATGTATTGATATTCTCTGCACCACATAAAAAGATATATCTATTTAGGGGTGAATTAAGGCTTTGACTTTTTTTGATACAGAAAATATCAGTTTCTCTAATGCTAGAAAAGGTAAGAAATACTCTGTGACACATTCTTCTCGACATTCTCCTGGTCTCGGTAAACGTTCACAGATGTCTAGGGAACTTTCTTGTATCTTAGAAGCTGTTGAGCAAATGAGAGATGAAGACTCGATGGTCCTATATAGACCAGACTCCAGAAGCAAAATACACTATTATTATGGTGCTTAGAAGTTTTGTTGTGTTATTGTTTGGAGTTTTCTGTAAATTTTGGTTTGTTTGCGTTTTGTTCAGTATCTTAGAGAAAATGAAAAGGTAAATAAATCTCTATTTATAAATATAAAAGTAACTCTTGTATGATAAACTAACTGACAAAAAAAATCTGTAATTGTCATTCATTTAAAAGTATACTTTCATTGACCATCTTCTTGATAATGTCTTTTTGTTTTGTTTTTATTTTTCACCTTCAAAACTTGACTCTTGCCACTTGATTAGATATATATGGCTCCTTCTGTCTCGTAAGACAATGGATGCCACTTGATTAGATGTGAATATATTCACAAACCTTAATATTTTCTTTAAAGCAAAGATTAAATCTGAAATAGAATTGTAATATGGTACTAAAAGCTTTCTTGAATGGATTTTGTGGATTTTATGTGTTTTCAATGATTTCTTTAATTACAAATCAAAGGGTATTGAGTCATGTTTTCAGTAAAATTTATTAATGTTTTTTTATTAGTTCATCAAATCTTAAGTAAAGCTTCAGTGGAGTGTAGCATTTAACAATATTGTTTTAGAAAGCTATTTAACTTTGAATATAAGCATTTATTAGAAATATATGAATATATTATGGTTAAGATGACATTTTTGTACAATACATCATTAGAACATGCTGAAATCTCAAGCAAAAGAATATGGGAAAATCATTGCCCCAAGGGGGTCCTTCTTAAGTCAAAACTGGATGAAGAGATTCAATTGCTATCAGATCTGGTGCTTGCATACTTTGGCTGGAGTGGAGGTCCTTGCATAGTAGAAGTGATATTACATGATAGAAATACAAAGAAATTTTCCATAGTTGCACAGTCTTTGGCTGTTTATAGCTGGTCTAGCTAGGTGTATGGCACACCCAGTCAAAGTAACGGCCAAATGTGGTCCAGTGTGTCGGGAGAAATCCTTCCAAACTGTCAATGGGATCATTTGATGCACAACAGCACTCCGATTCCCTAAAAGACTTTTCAAAGGTGCTTGCATGCATATCACTGAATTCTGATCTTATCCTGACCTTTATGAAATGTAGCTTAATGTCAAAAGCTATTTATAATTTAAAAAAGTATGAAATAATAATTTCTTTTGTATGACAGAATTAAGAATTATTAGCTCATATTTAATAAACATGCTCAGTTATAATAAAAACATTCTTTTGTAAAAAAAAAAAAAAAAAAAAAATGTCTATGTATATATACAGCAGTATTTTCTTTTATTTATGAACAGAATATGATAAATATTTCTAACAGATGTCATTATTTAGTGTTAATCAGTGCAGACTAGAAATAAATGTGAAATTATCAAACAGGTTTCTTTTATAATGTTCAGTTGTTTTTTTTATTTTGCTATTTTTGTCTACAGAGAGTTTAGGTCCTTCAATAACCAAAAAACCAGTGGCTCCTCCACCTATTGGAAAGAAACCCTTAAACCAAAAACCAGTTGAGCAGAAGATGGAATCTTCTGGGTCTCAAAAAGGATCCCTGTTATCCAAAGAAAAGAGTGTAAGTCGAGAAAATCACTCAGATGAAAGGATTACTGAAGGTAAGAATAAGTATTCTATTTAAACCTCAATGACAATTAACTAGTTCCATTTATTACACTTTGTCACAAAGTCAGAGAGCTAGCACAAAATGTGGCCTTTAACATAATGTTTAGTACAAAGTGAGAAAGCACATAAATTGTGGCCTCTAACCCGCTGTTTAGAGCAAAAATTTAGAGCATTATTATTATATATTAGAATGAGAGCAAAATTTCCAAAAGATAAAATACTACAGTCTAGAAGATTCTTTGTTTTCCAGTAGGTTCTGCAATCCTAGAGTTGCTAAGGTAGCTAGGGGGAAGCTAGAAACACATTGGGAGCTTTAATTGTGAATCAGTCAATTCATTATTTAGCTCTATTAACCCTGATAACCTTTAAACATGTACACATTTAGTCTGAAAAGGTACTAATTTCTACTAAATTACACATTATTTCTTTAGGCATATTCCATAATGGAATTCTATTGCATGTTTAGCAGTAATATCAACTATATATTTTTTTTTTAAATCATGATTCACTTAACTAAAATGTATTGTTGTTGTTGTTTTTGTTGCATTGGTTAACCTCTAAAACACAAGTGTCGCTAATGGGCAATGTAAAACAAGAAAACATGAACATCCCATGATGTATTTGATACTTTTATCACATTTTAAATGTTTTGCTACCATTCCTTATTTTAATTTGTATTAAAAACAGATTCCAGAAGTTTTGATGGCATTGAGCCTGCTGGACAAAAATTGACCCATCTGACTGCTAACAGAGCCAAGGGTCCCAAGAAACGTCCTCCTTCCACGGTTCTTACACTTAATGTATGCATGCTTGCATGTTTTCTAGATCTCATATTTACCTTATAACTGATAGTGTATCAAAATGTAGTTTAGCTTACCATGGATACAATTTTTATTACAGGACAAAGTAATTTGAGCTAATTTGAGATAAACATAGTGATTAGAGCTTTTGAAATTAAATACTTAAGTGAATAGCCTGGTTATGACATAGAACAAAGTATGACAGTTTAAATGAATTTAACTTTATGATAAACTATTTAAAGACTACTAGTATGGTATTATTGCATAATTATTCTTAGAATATAGATGTTTTTTTATCTTGGCAAAGTGAAAATGCTCAATTGGAAATTAAAGTTATATTTAGTAATTAGTAACTTAATACAGTACTGCTTAAAAGCATTTTTTCCCCCACTATTTTATTCTTTCCAATGCAATAAATTACTAATCAAGCCGAATTCTAATAGTTTGTGTATTAGATAATCTTTAATGTGCTATACCTGGATGAGGGCACACACTGTAAGTGAAATGAGTGTATCTCCCTTGTCTGATGTCATGCAGAATGGAATTCATCCTTAGTTTTCCTTTGATCTCCATCCCACCCTTTGTACCCCTACCTCTAAATTACATTTATCTGTTCACTAACCCAAGTCTTCTCACAAGTTTTAAGTGGAAACTTATTCTCTTTAGTTAGAGCCACAATTTTGTGTTGGCATGTCATTACTGGAGGGCAATGCACACTTCCCATAAAAAAAACAACTGTGTATTGTGCCACTTTTTTTTGTCTCTGTGTGTTTGATTCTTCCAATCTCTGGTTATCATTTCAACATACTTTTTAGTAGTTATGGCTTTGAAATTCATAAATGATAAAGAAAATTAATTTGTCATTATGGGATGTGACATTAAATTGTTTATTTGTACTTCAAAAAGCTAATAACTTATTTCATATTTTAAGTAGCTCGAATACTTTTTGTTTTGAAATACAAATCAAATGGGATTTTGTTTTCAAATTGACAAAAGGCAGATGTTTTTTTTTTACATTTATAATTCTTTTTCAATAAACTTAATTTTCTATTAAAAAAAACTAACACCTTAATATTTAAAAAAAATTAAAAGATTTTTTTAAAAAGCAAAGTAAAAAAAACAACAACTCAATAATGATTTTCTTTAAAACGTAATACTTTCCTAAGTCAAATCTTTATCTTTTTTTGAAAAGATCAGTTCTAGAGTGTTGACTTGGTATTGTATATGCTACTGTTGTGTCTATTACATCATCTGATCTTTTGGTTTGGGAATTACTAGTAAAAGCTTGGAATATAAGGCTTGCTTCCTATATGTTGCTTAAAGGTGTCAAGTGGTTGAAGAAAAGTATTGATTGCATTAACTGCTCAGTGTTTCACTATTTTACTCATCACAAAACTTCAACTTAAAACATGCAATGAATATACTTTAATTTCATTGAAATTTGTTCTTAAACATTAAATGACAACAAAGAATGGTATTTCAAGATAATTTCTTTAAGTCTTGTGGATTATTTTTCCAAGTATTGTGTTATTGGGTATATTTTATTCAAAATGTAAATGAATTTCTTGAGTCTGATAAAGGTATTCTGAACTTTACTAATGTCCATGATCTCCTTGTCAAATGTGTGTTGATGTCAGGTAGAAACTGCATGCATGTGTGTGGGAAGTAAACATGTTTTCTTGTTATGTGCATTGGTTTTGGAGCTGTTGTTTCATTGGATGCTTCTCTTGTAGTGTTTTTGCATTGGTTCTATAGTGATTCCGTTGAAACAAGTTTAATGATCACCGTTTCTCAACCTGGGATGTCCCTGGTATTACCCTGGTTGGGAGGGAGGGGGAGCACTTGGAAGACATGCACTGTGTGTATATTAGCAAAAGTAGGAGGGATGTGTGGCAATAGAAATTCTAAAAAGGGAGTTTTTAGGATAACAAGGATGAGAAACCTTGATAAGGATATTTAATGTTTAGAACTATTTTATCCTAGAAGGTATAGAGTATATTGCATTTTTCCACTCAAATAATTATCCATCATAATCATAGACAGATATTGCTTTTAACTTTTTTTTTTCTTTATTTGCTTCATCTCATAGGTTACTCTTTGGCTTGACCTTTCACTTATTTTATATCCTGTAGTCTCTTATACTCTCTTTATTCTTTCTATTAACCATAAAGGATGGGGATAAAGAGTCTGAGCTAGTGGATGATTGTAAAAACAACTATTCTGTCTCAGACAAATCCTACTCACAAACTGATAAACATTTGCCAGATAGGCCTGAAAAACCTCATGTTCTTTTACCCTCTAAAGAAATAAAACATGTAAGTATGTTTCTTTCAAGGGGACTGTGTTCAAGTGAAGATAATGTATTTATATTTAGTTTCATTTTGCTATAACTAATCAATTCTCTTCTGTCATTTTAATTTAACATTGTCCTTTCATCAAAGAATTGTTTTCATTTATTTTTCTTGGTTTGTAAATAACATGAATAAATAAATTGCATATAGTGGATTTTTATTTTAATCTAGCTCTATCTCTTTGTTCATTACTTTTGAAAGTTTAGTCTTAATAAATTTAAAAACAATTCATTTTCTATAACCTTAGAAGAAATTTTAAAATACACATTCATAATTTGTTTTTGTGGTTTCTTCGTATAAAAATGCCTTAAATTACTTTTAAAAATATATATGTATATATTAATAGATGAACTAGGTTTAAAAAAAAATAAATTTATTTATCTATTGAATACAGAAAACATGTTGCTCTTAGTTTGCGGTATGAAACTAAATAATTTTTTTGTTGTATGATGCCCTTAGATATAAACAAAATCCATGTCTATTTGTCTAGCAACCTCAACCTCCATCAGAACCAGAGGCACCTTCATTACCTACATCAGCACCACCTGCACACAAAGACCAAAGTGCACTACTGCCTCGACCACCAGAACCTAATACTAATAAAGGTAAACCAATCTCTTCTTTTTTCAAGTAAGATGCTTCAGTCATGGAATTAAACCTTTAGCTATAAATATAATCGTACTGTTGAGTGCAGTGTGTTTTTGTTAGTTCTTGAGGGTGCTGGTTCATGGTTATGTGATTATGATTTTAATATTTAACGCAATAAATAAAAAATCTTAAAATGCTTTATGGATACACTTTTTGTTATGATGCAAGTTCTTTCCATAACAGCAAGGACAAGTCTTAATATTGTAGTAGTTTCTATGTATTTATTATACAAATACTTTTACAATGCATCTCCAACTCTATTCTCTCTGAAGCTCCATCTTTCAAACTAACTCTCCAAACTCCAACTAATTGACTAACACCTACAAAATTAGGCCTTAAATACCTTTTTTGTACGTTTTCACGTGTACCTGTTCAAATTAACAACACATGTCAAGCCTAGACTCCATAGACACTATTATTGCCTCGCATCTCATACATCATGCCTTACAAAAGAGGATCACACAGTAAAAGAAAATCACTTGTTTTTAGTGATCCAAAAGACTTAAAACAAAAATGTTTTTATTTGTACAAAATGCTTTCATTTTCTGTTTGACTAGGGTTGCCTGCTAGTCCAGCATTAAGTAGCCCAGTGAACAAATTGATAGAGCAACTACAGAAAGAGATGCAGGAACTAAGGGCCAACTCTGTCAGCAAAACTGCATTTAATGAACTGAAAGCTGAGCATGAGAAATTAAAACTAGAATTTGAAACAATGAGGAATGTGCATGCTAAAAAGTTTCGTGAACTGGAGAATGAGGTGGATGAGGAGAAGAAGTTGAGGCTGACCACTCAAGTGGAAATAGAGAGAGTGAAGAAATTTATGTCAGAGACAAATGTTTGAATGATGCAATTAGTATTTCTTAAAATCTATTTATCAACATTCATGAATGGCTCTTTATAAATGTTCAGTGTGTGTTTTGTCTGCCGCTCTCTTTTGGACACAATTGTATATTTCTGTGATTTCTGGATGCCAACAAGCTTGTTCTAATAAATTGTACAGGTAAAAAGAAAAAAAAAAAGATAACCTTTAGAGTTTGTTATTGAAATCAATGTCTACACTTTTTATTTTTGTCTCATTCTTTTTAGAAAATTGTTACATTTGATCTCTTTTATTTTGTATTCTTGTGAGTTGGGAATTCTATTTAAAAAAAAAAAAAGAAAGTAAATATCTTTATTCTACCAAGGTGCCATATCTTTTTTTTTATCAAAATGTGTTAACAGTACTTTCTTTATAAGAAAAACACTAAGTTAACAATTTTAACAAGATAGGACCTTGCCATTCGAAAGTCTTTAAAAAAATATATATTTTAAAATTTGTATTTGTCTGGCATTTATTTCCTTGTTTTTTTTTTTTTGTTTTTTTTTGTAGTTAGAAAAAAACAAAACATATCAAAGTATAAATACTAAGTGGTTTTTTAAAGGCTTGTTTATTTTGCAATGAAAAAAAAAAATTAAAAAAAAGAACTTTGTTAATCTAATAATAATATAAGAAGAATTAGATTAAAAGTTCAGAAATATTTTAAAGTTATCAGAAATAATACCTTCAACCTTTTTAAGCCTGTGGGCAGGCTATGTAAAGAATTATCCTCTGTGTAGGTTGTTCTTGTGACCAGTTTTTCTGCTATTGTCAGTCTGCCAATTTGGCTGATCTTTTTAATTGTTCTTTCTTCAGAAATAAATCTGGGCACATCTCTCCTTCATATTTGTGAACATTACTCTTTCTCTCTTTTTTTTTTTTATACATTCAAATATTGGTTGTCATTTTTAAGGCCAGTGTGTATACCAATGGAATTGGACTTTCTGCTGAAATGGTACAATCAAACAATAATTTGCATGTACATTTCTCTGTATGAAATAAATTACCTTCCAGATGAGTTAGATTGTTGAAGTAGCATAAGACTTTCTTTAAAATATTTCAATTTTTTTTTTTTATTTTCATGTATGACCAGTGTATTGAATTACAAACTTGTCTTAACTTAAGGAAAGATATAAACCTTGTAGCTTTTTGTGGTTCTGCAAGTTACTCTCTATTCCAGATCTAGATTCTTTTTTTTTTAAAGAGCAATGAAGAAAATTGTTTTGTTAATTCTGCTCAAATGTGACTTTGTTGTTGCATGAAACTTGTTATAGAACTAAAGGGGTTGACTTCAAATGAGTCATTCTTACTATCTAACAACATTTGTAGTTACTTTCTTTCTTCCCAGTGAGTCTGACTGTGGGGTTAAGAAAAGTTACAATTCACCTTTAAGCTAGAAGTGTTTCATCAATGTTATTTAATGGACAAGTTGGCTTTTTTTTTATAGTTTTTAGTTTGATTTTAACTTTACAAAACAATAATGTATACAAAGAGAAATAGGTTAGTGATAAAAGGTTTTGATTTCACAATGATGATTGTAGTGGAAACATACATATATTCACCTCCTCTTACGCCTGTGTGTGTGTGCATAAATGATACTTGCTCATTTGGAACACACTCAGAATATAGACTAGTGTTCCCATATACATTCTCAACTCCACTTAAAAGTTTACAATATGGCTACATTAGTATGTGTATATTGTGGGTCAGGGGCTTCCATTCTTTCTTATGATTTTGACTCGCCTACATGCAGTGTACTTAAACATATAGAAGTTAATATTCTATTCAGATAGTTCCTTGCTTGCATTCAAAGTATGTATTAACTACACATGTGAGGTACACTAGCTTTGATATTAACATATTTCTTAAGAAATTCTACTTGTTAAAAAACATACTTTTATATAGTGGTTGAAAATAATGTTTGGCTTTAAAATACTTAACCATTCCTTTGTGTTGAAGTAACAACATACCATTGTGATGTCAAATACTTGAAGTTCCAATGATAACATGCTCATCTTTATTCATAGCATGCAATTGAGTCCTTACCTTTATTTCTACTGTAGGGTAGGTATGTGTACAACATTCCTATAAGTTCTACAAAAAATTCTTTTATAAATCTTTTTAATGCTTTGTCAATTACATTTTCAGCCAGATTCACAGTTTTCCAAATCTTGTAAAATAAGTATTGACTTGATTCTACCTCTTATTTACGTCATGGTAGTTTTTTTTTTTTTTTTTTTAGGCCTAATTAGTTTGAAATAAAATATCAACATTTTTGTTCGTAAGTTGTTAGGGCTTTAGAATCTTCATTTTTATTTGAAAGCTTCACTTGTTTATTTTTGGCTTAATTGACTGACTTTGATTCAATTTGGGATACTTCAAGCTAATTAGCAGTCTTGTGTTTTTCAATGTGCTCTATACTAGTCCATCATTCATGATTGTTATCTTTTTAAAATGTGTCTCTTCCTATTTGTTTATTTTTCTTTCTGGGTTATAAAATAACTTGACCACATAACCTACTTAGTTTTGTTTATTCTATATCACCTTTGCCCTTCCCCCTTTTTTTATAAGTTTGTTGAAAACCACATTTTAAAAGGATTTTTTAAAATTCTTTGTTAGCAAGCAATACTACTCTCTTATCTCCAAATTGGTTTTATTCCTCAATGTAGACATGAGCATGTTTTTATATGTCCACTATTCAATGAAGTTAATTTATTATAAAAATTATTAAAAGTATTATTGTCAAAATGGGGAGGAAATATCATGCTTTGCCTTATGATTTTTTTTTCACTTGAGTATCGACTCCAGTGTGAGTGTTTGCTTGTCTATAGATGTAAATATATATAAATATACACACACATGTTCTGTATGACTGAATTTGAGAATGTCTAGCTAGGATGTGTTATGTCTTTGATGCTATGATATGAACAAGAATACATCCCTGTTTACTTTATACTGACTTGTGTCATTCCATTTGTCTGCTTCATAGTTTTTTGTTTCTTTTTTAAATCAAGCCTTTGCATTCCACATTTTTAAAACTTTATATATGAATATCTATACACACATCACATTTTTATTGAACCCATCCTTAGTGTTCCATGTGAACTTTTCATTTTCTGTGGTTGTTACTTCATATATTAGCTCAGTGGTCAAATGGTTAACTTATTTGTATTTCTGTTTAATTCATCTCATTAAGTTTTAAAATGGTCACTCCATAATATGGCACCCTTTTTTAATGAATGACCAGTGAACTTTTAAGAATTCATTCTGAATATTTAGGATTTGAATCCCTTGAAAGTTCAAACAAGAGGGAAAGAAGAATGTTTATCTTAAAGACAATGAAATTCCAGAAGAAAAAAAAAAGTGTTCAGCAATACTTGTATTAAAAAAAAAAGTTCTCCACAATTTAAAAGTTAATTTTCTTTGTTGGTCAAATCAAAGAAATATATGAGTTCATGTATGTATGGTTTTCCTCACTTATATGCTATACTTTTTTTTTAAATACTGACTTTTTTTTTGTTGTGAAATATGGACAAAATGAATTTCCAATTTAAAATTTGCATATATATAGTCCTTGCTAGTATTTCAAATTGTTTTATTTACATATGCCAGGTGTACACCTGTCTTTTGTACAGACAGCTTTGTACATTACTTCAATGTCAACTATATTATTTTCTGTATAAGATAAACAAATGAATAAATACAATACAAATTCATTTATGATTACAACAGGCAAGAAAGTTTATTAATTGTGTTCTTGTCTCACACAGTTTTTTAGCAATGAGCCTCAAAGTGTGTGCCTGTGTAACATCATTTAGAAGATCATGCATGAGAGTCCTGTCCTAATCATTTCATTTGAGTGTCTTAGTTCTTTCATAGCATCAGAACCCATCATCAGACACATGATTTCATTGACCTGGGTCTGTGAAGATAATTTGTATTTGTCTAGTTGCTACATCATCATCATCAGGCATTTGGTTTCATTGACCTAGTTACTGAGATTTTTTTTTTTGTGTGTGCATTGTCCAGTTGCTATAACATTTTCAATCATTTGATTTCATTGACCTGGTCTCTGAGATTTATTTCCACATTGCTATTTATCAATCATTTTATTCCATTGTCTACTCACTGTGAACTGTCAGTAGTTTCTAGATGAACTATTACACGGTCATATAAAAACCATTGAGATTTGAGTTAGAATAGAAATTGGAATCAAATTATAAAGTATTGAAATAACCAATGCCTGTATTATTGAAATAACCAATGCCTGTATTATTGAAATAAAATCAGTTCCAGGTGTGAGGAGACCAAAACCCACAACTTAATACAGAAATGAAATCATTACATGATAAGTTTGACTGCATTAAACATTTCCAATAGGAGTGTGAATGGGCCACATTGGATACTTTGAAAAACATTTAAATAACAAAAAAATATAGTTAAAAAATACTTTAAAAAAAACAAAGCTTAAAAATTAAGCGTACTTAATCAGTAACTTTGTATCTGTCATGTAATTCAATTTAACTATTAAAAAAAAGCATTTATAAAAATAGAGGGAACGGCCTGAATTTGACCTCATGGCTCAAGCCTTCTCGGGCTTCTCAAGCCAACACGGTAACCACTTGGCTAGTGGAGAGCTTATGAACATGGAAGATTGTTTCTATAGACTCGTCCTATTTTTTCAGGTTTATGATCACTAAAGACTGATGACAAACTATAAAGGGGACTAATTTAGCTTATACCATCACATTTGTCAATTACACTTTCTTCCCTTGTTCGAGATATGAAACAAAATAATTTAACTGAATGGTTAGTTGTTGTTTTTTTTCTATTATTATTGATTCTTGTTTTGTCGAGTAAAAGAAATAATTGTGCAAAATTTCAGCTTGATCCGAGATTGGGTGTGGGAGAAATCACGTGTACAAACTTTCACCCATACTAACAGACATACAGAGTGAGTTGAAATAGAGCTTTGTAAAAAAAATACTTTTAAAAAAAAAACCGACGTATTATCTAAGGGAAAGCTGCCAAAATGGGTATGAGATTTTACCAATGAACTTACTAGCAGCATTTAGGATTTTAGGATTTTTATTTTTAACGTTCAGGTCACCATACCAGGTAGTGGTATCGAAACCTAAAATACCAGGTACTACAGATGTGAGCATGATAAAACATTGCCAAGGCCTTTTCGCTAACACTAAAGGGGGACATTTTTCTTTGTAATCGTAATATCTGTTTACCTTTTTGGCTGCTATAGTTATCAATATTTGCAGTAAAATTTATTGTATACGACAATATCAAGGTATATTTAAAAGGTTACCCTATTAATGCTAGGCTCTCTCCAGCTACAAAAACAATGTTATTTTTCCCTACGAAAATTGGTTAACAGTTCCTTGTTTTTTGTTTTGTTTTTTTACATTTAGTACCGGTAGCCTGTTGTGTACACTTTCAACTAGATTCGAGAATGGGAAGTGAGAGAAATAAATGAACGTGTTTGTACTTGACAGACAGAATTGGTATTAGCTTTGTAAAGAAGATGCAGACAGTTAATTGGTATTAGCTTTGTAAAGAAGATGCAGACAGTTAATTGGTATTAGCTTTGTAAAGAAGGTGCAGACAGTTAATTGGTATTAGCTTTGTAAAGAAGGTGCAGACAGTTAATTGGTATTAGCTTTGTAAAGAAGATGCAGACAGTTAATTGGTATTAGCTTTGTAAAGAAGGTGCAGACAGTTAATTGGTATTAGCTTTGTAAAGAAGGTGCAGACAATTTTGATATGCTATAAGCTTTGTAAAGAAGATGCAGACAGTTAATTGGTATGCTATAAGCTTTGTAAAGAAGATGCAGACAGTGTTGAAATGCTATAAGCTTTGTAAAGAAAATGCAGTGTTGGTAGGCTAGAAGCTTTGTAAAGAAGATGCAGACAGTGTTGGTAGGCTATAAGCTTTGTAAAGAAGATGCAGACAGTGTTGGTAGGCAATAAGCTTTGTAAAGAAGATGCAGACAGTGTTGGTAGGCTATAAGCTTTGTAAAGAAGATGCAGACAGTGTTGGTAGGCTATAAGCTTCGTAAGGAAGATGCAGACAGAGAAAGCGATGGGAAGACAACATAAAAGAATGAACGGGCCTGTCGACAGATCATATGCGGTGCCCCAACAGTGCATCAGACGTAATAAGGGATAAATGAAGGATCGCGATTATTTGCAGCCAGATCTAGTTCTAATCGATAATATATATGCCTATACTATAGAGTCGTAATAATAGAGATCTACATGTATAGTCTAGATGTGGTATTGGATAAAGACATCAACAACAGGATAGCCAAGGCAATGGGCACCATTTGTCACGGCTGCAGAAAACTACCACTACCAACAGTGGCGTAGCAAGGTACCCGTGGGCCCAGGTTCAAGAACATTTTGGTGGGCCCGAGTTGAAGAGCATCTTGGTGCCCCCCCCCCCCCTCCAGCCAATAAGACAAATTTAGTGTGTGTCAAAAATGAGTAATCTAAATGTAAAGATCGTAACTTAAAAAAAAAACAAAAGTTATTCGAATGGATGGTTTTGAGGTCATACGATGTGAATGAGTGGGCATTGCATCGTATTGGTTTCAAAATCAACCACCGCTAGAAAAGAAAAAACAAACAAAAAAACTTCGAATGATTGGTTTTGAGGTCATACGATGTGAATGAGTGAGCATTGCACCGTATTATGGTTTCAAAATCAACCACCGCAAGAAAACAAAGAAACAAACATCGAATGGATGGTTTTGAGGTCATACGATGAGAATGTATGGGCATTTGCATCGTATTGGTTTCAAAATCAACCACCGCTGGAATCCGCTATCGGAATAATTTAAATAGGCACTCGCTGAACCTCCAAGAAAACATTTAACATCTATATTTCATTTAGTATCGGGGTCCAGCGCAGGACTTGTGTGACAGGCTCGAGCTAAATGGGAGATGGGATAAACACGGCTTGGTGTTGGATTGAATTGATGTTGGAAATCAAGTGCCAGTTTTCTTGTGACTGAATTAGAGACAGAATTATAAGAGCACATTCTTAAAAGCACGGGATAAAACGATATCATTAATTAATTAATTCGTTTTAAGACACATTAGGAAGTAATATGTAAGCATGTAGTTTAAATATTGGACTATTAGTGTTAAGTTAAATTTTAATTTAGGTGATGGCCAGAGACTGTAGATGTATACGACGTAACCACTGCCTGCTATACAAGTAAATATCACACCAGTACTGCGAGGACTATAGGACGTAACCACTGCCTGCAACACAAGTACATATCTCTCCAGTACTGCGAGGACTATAGGACATAACCACTGCCTGCTACACAAGTAAATATCACACTAGTACTCCGGGTTCAAGAACATCTTGATGGGCTCCTCTCCAGCCAATAAGACAAATTTAGTGTGTGACAAAAAATGAGTAAACTAAATGTCAAGACATTCCAATGTAAAGATCGTACCTTCTTCTTTAAAAAAAAGTATTTATGTCATAACATTTGATTCAGTTAGGACTGCATATAAGTAATAGTGTCTTAAAAGTCAATGTTTTTACAATTTCTTAACAGAGTTAAACTACTTAAAAGTGTTTCAAATGAACAAACAAATGTTCTTCGTAAGTTCTAATGTGGGCTCCAACTGGCCTTGAGGCATGGGCCCAAGAGTAATGAGCTCCTTCGCGCCATGGTTACTACGCCACAGCTTGTGGACCCGGGTTCATTGAACCCCTTCGCGCCATGCATGCTACGCCACTGACTACCAAAGCACCAGTCTGCTGGACCTGTGTGATACTTTACGGTATATATAATGAAACATGATTAACCTAGTCGTACTGAATAACTTCCACCTCCGATGCTTAAGGCGGATTTTTTAAAAATTAGGTGGCAAGATAAAATAACCAATGAGGATGTGCTGCGAAGAGCATACCATATGTGGCCAGGACATTCTGTATGGTGCTCTAATAGAAGACAGAAGAGCCGCTGGTATAGGCCTACTAATGTATGCAAACGCGACATGATTCGAAGCTCTTCAAAGTTGACACCATATGTTGACATAAGTCGATTGGGGGGGGGGGGGGGGAAATGGCACTGGATAGAGCCACATGGAGAGCAAGCATAAAGCAAGTGTCCTGGATTACAGATGGCTTTCATATCAGAAGTAGAAAGAAGGGTGAAAGTGCAACAGCACCGATGATTACAGATGCCCAACCTGCTGAGTATCAAGGATTGGCCACTTTCGTCATCACAAGAGAATTAGCAAAGGGAAAAGATCGTCTCTCGAGAAGTAAAATGCCACAGAAAGAATGAAGGATCTTGGCCTACTCTACATAGAGATATACATAGTCTACGATGGAGACCTAGGAAAAAAAAACGAACTGTTTAAAAAGTTGAATCTAGAATAGATGCGACAATGCAGGTATATTTCTCGCAGTACATATTTAATTATGAGAAATTGCGAGATATTTGAATGCGCATGGTTTGTTATTTTAACATTCATAGCGCCCATGGAGACGGACACTTCCTATTTAGAGCTAGACTAATAGGGAAAAGTGAGTTTCTTGTTTCCCCAACAGAATTTGATATTGAAATTCATTTTATTTAAAATGACTACTGTCGAGATAAATAAACTTTCTAAATTTTCGTCGGTACTGTCTCTATCTATACCACTCTAAGTGACTCTACAATAAGTCTACATTAATTTTGAATTGGATCTACTACTCATTTTATATTCAATGAATATAATAATATTCAATAATATTGCACTTTTCTCTTATTAATATTATAATAATAATTATTATTATCGGAAAATTCTTGCACTTGGTTGACTTGATTCTTAAAATTTCTTAATTTTGATTAATAAGTTCATGATTTGACAAATCATAGATAAATTATTAGATCTAGATAGGTCTAGAATATTATTGAATATAGTGTTTTAACCCTTTCCTTCAAAAAAAAAAAAAAAGGCCTTCTTTTTGTTATACTAGTTATACTATATAGGCCTAGATCTATATCAATAATCAATTCAATGATTGATCTAGCGATCTATGTCTTATAAGTTATTGTCTATGATCTATCATTCTATGTTCTAGATCATACTAGATGTAATCTAGAATCTAACTTCCTCTACTTCTAATATCCAGGCTTTATCCTAAGCATGATTTGAATAAATCTTTTATGAATAAGTATATAGATATATATTATTATTATAGACTCTATTTCTAGATTTGATAGATTGATGTCATTAGCATAGATCTAGCTTTTGAATAATAAATAGTACACTAGATTGTTGTAGCAAGATATCTAGACCTCGACTCTAGGTATAATAAAAAAAACCAACTAAATAACTATCATAAAATACAAGTATTAATGAAAAACAAGTGCCTTTTGAGCATGAAGCAGGTTGCCTGAAATAACCCTGATGACCAACAATGATCTTTAATTAACAGAAACATTAGATTAACTATTCATTATCATCAAACTTTATTTTAGTTGAATGACTTAACTCTCAATTTCAAAATATTAATCCTGTTGTTGCACATCATTTTAGTTTGTGAAAGTCTAAAATAAGAACAACACCACCAAAAACATTCCACAAAAGAGTACCTAAAGACAAACACACAAAGAATATATGTTGAAAGGAATTATCGAATAACATTTATCAATTATAATTGGGGTGGAATGCTATATAAAACTATTATTATCTGTCAAGCACTTTCTCTTTGTGTATAAAATGATGTTTCCCTCAAGTTACTTTTCATTGTTATTTGATCTGTGAAAGATTTATTATTTTTTAAACTTCATATTGTCCCTCATTCATTATAATTTGTCTTAATAGCTGTCCCAAAAGATTATATTTAAAAAGAAACAATCTTAACTATTGTTCATGCACTCATGTGAGAATAGTGTCAAAAAATTCGATACACTAAAAAATGTAGATCAACAAATATACCTTTCAGTCATAAATGTTTAAAATAATTCCATAATAGTTAAATATATAATATTAATATACTATAGTCCATATGACCTATACATTATTTCTGAATCTTTATTTTAATACAAAAAATTAAATTTTGTTTGTGAAAAAGGTTAATCTATTTTGTAAAATAAATATTATCATATTATATTTCTTTATTACTTTTTTCTTTAATTTAATTAATTACTTAGTTAATTATAAAGATTTAAAATATTCCAATTCATTTCAATACTATGTTTATGCTATAGTTAAGCTTAAATATTCTTTATTAGAATTTTATAGCAGGTATATCATTAAGTAACATTGTTGTTGACGGAATCTATAATTTATTATTATTATTATTTTGTACCATATTATTGCAATTCTACTATGCATTTAAAACTCTACGCATACACCATCTATAGGACTTTTTATACTGAAAGCTGAATTCATGAAAAAAAAAAAAGAAAACTGATGGATTGATTTTAACTGGATGGATTGGTGAGGTATTATAACTAATGGTTTTTAGAAAGTAGATGGTCTTTGACTTATAAATAAAATTATATATTTCAAAGTATTTTTATAAAGGTATATAGTATATATATATTTATGTTGGTGTGTTGTGCATACACATGTGTGTGTTTATATCCCTGTACTTTACACTTACTCCTTCCTTGTGCAACCTTCCCTTATCCTTTTCCCCCATCTCCTGCTTGTTGTTTTCTCCTGCCTAAACCTCATTCACACATACCTTAAATTTCCCCATCTCTTAGCTTTTCATTTCCCCCCTTCCCTATTTCCCACCTGTCTTCTTTGTTTCTGCCACTACTGAACCGGAGGGTCCTGTGCTCGAATCCTGGTGAATACTGGGATTTTTTATTTTAAGAATCTTTAGGCACCTCGGAGTCAACACACCTGACAATAGTTGGGGAAAAGTAAAGGCACTTGGTTTTTGCGCTGGCCACATGACACCCTTGCTGACCGTAGACCAAAGAAATAGATAACCTTTACATCATCTGCCCCAAAGATCACAAGGTCTGAAAGGGAAACTAAACTTTGCTAAATTTTTAACAAGGATTATTTCATTTACAATAATATAGGCAGCAAATAAATCACTTTTCATAGATTAAGTTTAAAAAAGAAACACAAAATGTAACCCATAATTTGGTTTTCTGTATGAAAAAAAAAATTAAATACTGCCTATATATCACAATATATATATATATGTATATATATATATATATATATATATTGTAACAGTCTTAAAAAGTAACTTTTTTACAAAGCTTATAGCAACTCACTCTGTCTGTGTGTCTGCCTGTCTGTCTATCTGGTAAAAAGTTTGTACATGTTATTTTTCCGATACCCAATCTTGGATTAAGTTGAAATTCAGCACAATTATTTCTTGTATTTGACAAATCAAGAATCAATAAAAAAAAATAAACCAATAAGTTAATTAACTATTGGTACTTAATTATTTTATTTGTTATCAAGCAATGGAAAAAATTGCAGATATAAGTTGGTTAGGCTTGAACCCTGAGTTCAAATGCAAGATGATCAACATTTTTTTTAATGCATGTAAAAAGTGATCACAGTAACATTCACCCAGATACCCGCCTTTATTTTACTTTTTGATACAATTACACTTAATATAAGCTTGTTGTTTTTTTTTAAGTTTTTTTTTTTTTGTTTCTTCTATTTTTTTGACAGATGTGACATTATTGCATCAATAGTTTTGTCTGTCTGCTGTGCACCTATCCAGCAATATGTCTGTAGTTTCTAGTGACAGGGTGGATGTCAGCATCTCTAATATATCAACATCCTCTGTAGGCAGTAACAATGGTGTGATTAATACTTGTTCAACAAGCTCTCAGCGTATCAAAATACATCGCAGGAACAGTTCAGATCGAAATGTTATTCACACTCGTATGGAAGATGAAGATGTGCATATTGAATATATTTATAATGAAGAGGATATCATCGGTGAGGGTTCTTTTGGAAAAGTATACAAGGCTCAGCAGAAGGGCACAAATGAAACTGTTGCTATCAAGGAAATAGTCAAAGAAAAAGTCAGTTTTTATTTCTTTAAAGAATTCATTGTATATTATAAGAAATGATCTTCCTGTATTTGTATCATAAATATGATAATATTTAGTTCTCAGAATAAAACATTTTCTTTTCATGAATAACAATTAGTCAGAAAAAAAAATTTCTGTCAAAATTAACAGCACCACAGATTTTAACAAATTTGTTCTTTTTTTTTTTCACTGTAATTTATAAATACAGCAAATTATTTTACTTTGATTTATAGTGTACATGTTTTTAATGTTTTTGAATGATTTAATAGGTTACTTAATTTTAAATGACAAGTGCGTTTGAGCTTTGGAGGGAAAATTAACTGAGATAAGTGTTTCATGGGTACTGGCATTGATTGGGACAGTAATAAATAAATATGAACTTCCAAATAGAGTAGTAATGATCAAATTCTTCAGCCTTGATAGAACTGAATGCAGTTTAAATTTAAATTATTTTTTAATTTACTTTTTATGACATACATAATATAAATAGCAACACTGTTGAATCATATATATTTAGTCTATACATTATTTAGCAACACATTTTTGAGGGGAGGGAGCCCGAAAAAGATAAATTTATACAAGCGATTCATCCAGGTGAAAATTATACCCAGTCTTTTCTTAGTTCAACATCCAAGTTACACATCCAAAAAGCCCAATTTACTGTTTTTATTTAAATATATATATATATTTAATAGAGCTTCAAATTTTCCATGTGGGCTAGATCCAAGTGCTCAAGCAGACTATTCTAATGGCATTCTTCTTCTAGCCAGCTCTTAGCTGTTCAGCTGTAGGCTCTTTTGCAATCAGTGCAGCACTACTAACCAGAGTGTTGGCTATGCTGGACTGTAGTGGTAGTAGGGTTTGCCCAAGGTGGATTAAAATGGGACATCAAATGGGATATGATTCACGGTTTCATAGGGGTGGGCACAGTGTCCACAGAGAAGTTGGTGTCTGGGTTTTATTCTGTTAGGTGAAAATTTAAAAGCTGTGTTCCTTGTTGTGGGATTGTAGATTGCTCTTTTCGGGGAAGGAAATTGATACTGTCCAATTTGTTTGGCATTGTTCTTTTACTAGAGTGAACTTAACTACGATAATTAATGTACACTAGTAAACGTAAGAATAAATTAATAATAGTAATAGTAAGTAGTTGATTAGGTTGGTCATCCTCAACCTACTGTATCTTTCTAGGCTGCTCTGTCTCATTATTATTATGCTCCTTCTCTTTTTTTACTTTTGCAATCTTATAACTCTTAACTTTGTTATAAACTTTTAAACTTTATTGAGTAATATATGCTAATAAAAATGCTAACCATAGCAGATGTCTTAACAATTTGATAATAATTGTGTAACATTGTTACTAATACTATTTATTTTAGGCTGGTAGTTCAGGCTTAAGGCAGCTGGAAAAAGAAGTAACAATCTTCAAAAAAGTTGATCATAAAAATATCATTCATTTAAGGGAAGTAATTGAATCTTCTAAGGTAAGATTTCATAACTTTTAGATATTTATTACCTTGATATATTTTTTTTCCTTTATATAGTGCATCTTCCATGCTCCTATAACAGTCTCAGTGCTGTGCTTTGGTTCAATGTAAACATTTGGGGTTGAAGAGTTCTGTGCTGCTCAGCAAACAAGCCTTAGCTTGAGTCAAATCTTGAACACAAAATTCATAGTCTGTCTTGGGATTAAACTGGAGCCGCATCACTTTGATTAATGCTACTCAGCCACAAGTCCATTTGTTTTATTATTTTGTATTGATCCTACAATTTCTTACTCAATAGTTCAGCAGTGCTGAGTAGGTTACCCATCCTATACATGCTGAGTAGGTCACCCATCCTATACATGCTGAGTAGGTCACCCATCCTATACATGCTTAATAGGTCACCCATCCTATACATGCTGAGTAGGTCACCCATCCTATACATGCTTAATAGGTCACCCATCCTATACATGCTTAGTAGGTCACCCATCCTATACATGCTGAGTAGGTCACCCATCCTACACATGCTGAGTAGGTCATCCATCCTACACATGCTGAGTAGGTCACCCATCCTACACATGCTGAGTAGGTCACCCATCCTACACATACTGAGTAGGTCATCCATCCTATACATGCTGAGTAGGTCACCCATCCTATACATGCTGAGTAGGTCACCCATCCTATACATGCTTAATAGGTCACCCATCCTATACATGCTTAGTAGGTCACCTATACATGCTGAGTAGGTCACCCATCCTACACATGCTGAGTAGGTCATCCATCCTACACATGCTGAGTAGGTCACCCATCCTACACATGCTGAGTAGGTCACCCATCCTACACATGCTGAGTAGGTCACCCATCCTACACATGCTGAGTAGGTCACCCACCTTACACATGCTGAGTAGGTCACCCATCCTACACATACTGAGTAGGTCACCCACCCTACACATGCTGAGTAGCTTTCCCATCCTATACATGCTGAGTAGGTCATCCATCCAATACATTTGAAACAAATGTACTTTTATTCAACTAATTGTGTTAAGTGATAAAATAAAAACAATAACTTGCTAGTTAATTTTTTTAAAACAATATCATTAAGAAAAGGACTTTTGGAATTTTCCTCTTCTATTTTCTAATACATATTTTCTTAATGATCCTTCAAGAAATTGCAAAAATTTTTATATTTTGCCTATTACACCCAATTTTGTCAAACTGAAATACATTTTTTTTCTTAAATCTATGATGGTACAAAATAAAAGGTGGTCTATGGGAGAGTCTTAACCTTAAAAATATAAAATTTGAAATAGAGGAAAGTTTTGAGTTTTTAGCATACAAAACTTTTGTATATCTGTAAGTTCTCAGACAGTTTGTTTTTGGGAAAGGTAAATATGGCATTTAAATGATTTTTGCATAGGAGGAAATTGAAGGAATGATTTAAAAGAGGATATAAACATGTAGCATATTGATAACAAATCTGGGCTACTTTCCTCTTGTTTCTTTGTATACTTATTATTAGACCATGCTATACCTCAAGAAGAGCAGCTTCATTTTGTCTAAAAAATGAAAACTTTATTATACCACAACTGTGCATAGTTGATATATGTTGATTAGAAAAAAAAAACTATTTAATCATTAGAATGCAAAGTTTATAGCATCAGTCATTCACACTCATTAAAATTGTATCATTATTTGTGTGTAATGCATTTTTAGTGCCTAATCAGTAAAGCCTGTGTTAAATATGGGAAGGTAGTTGAGTTATTCTGAATTCTTTACTTTTAAAAAATATTTTCAGTTTTATTTTTATATAAAGAGTAAGAATATCATATAAAAATTTGTAATGTTGAGATCTTCAATTAGATTTCTTAGTAAAGCATGTTCATATGTTTCTATATTTAGAAGATGTATTTGATCATGGAGCTATGTAAGGGAGGTGACTTAGCCAATGTGCTCAAACGCCAAGGAGCCTTCAAAGAAGGAGATGCTAAAGTTGTTATGTCCAGTCTAGCTGAAGCCATCAAATATTTACACCAGCAAGGTTAGGAAAGAGATTAGTACTCTAAAAACTTATATCCATCAAAATCTCTATGCATTGTTTAAATGAGTTAAATTTGTTTGATGTTATATTTCAGGTATCATGCACAGAGATTTAAAACTAGAAAATATTTTGATAGCAGAAGAATTCACAGACAGGAAAGATATAAAAGTTAAGGTATCCAATTTAAATTTTCTTGATTACTTTTCAAATTTGCTAATGTGCACATAAGGTTCTCATAATTCTGTTTAGAAAAACATGAAAGATATTTCAGCACTATTGGACAAAACTTATAAAAAAGACAAGTATGTATGTATCTATGCATAAATTAGTCAAAGGTGAGGCTAAAATTTTATCACACAAATTATTTTGAAATCTGAATCTTTTGAATACTCTTTTTTTTCTATAAATGTTTACAAATCTTAACTAAACTGCTACTAAAAAATTGTTCTCATTTTGTTTGTAAAGCACTTTATTGGTGTATGTTTGCCCTGATTCATAATTTGAGTAATTAGCTCAATTTTTATATTAAACATCTAATGATTAATGTAATAAGATGAAGAAATAATTCATATTTCTGATTTTACTGTAGTAGTAAGACAATCTAGGTTTATTATAGTGAGCTTTCTTATAATAAGCATTATGTTATTTGTGAAGTGCATATTTAGGCTTAGTCATGTGAAACTATCCTTAATCTTCGGATATGGAAGAAATAGCCATTATTATTATTTAGGCTCAGCTGATTGCGTGGTGAAAGTGTTTTTATCCTGACATCAGTTTCTGTATGTATTGACTGAAAGAAACTTAATCAGGTTACATGAAGTTGTCCTTTTTTTTATAAAATATAAAAGTTTTATACTTTCAAATATACTGAATAATATTGCTATAACTTAGCAATTAACCTCAATGAAAGTGATATAAAACAGGACGTTTAATAATCAATTATAAACTACATCTTTTTACACATGTCCATTAACCACATTATCAGTGTCCAGTTTCCGCTGAAATTGATTCATCTTTTACTCTGCTTTGTGAAGGCAGACGTACATACGTTTGTCAAGTCCAGACCTGTTGATGGTTTTTCTGGTATTTGCATTGTTTATTCGAGGTGCCGCCCATACAGTTCTTATTAAATTTCTGTCTGCAGTTAGTACTGGTAAACAGGAGTATTGGACACAGACCCAACGTTGTCTGATTTGGTCATGCCCATTGAGGCACTCATATGAAGGACACCACCAACACTTTCCTTGTAACTACCCGTACAGCCACAACAATGATTGGTTGATGTTTCAATCTCTGCTCTTCTAGGATGTAGCTGGCCTTCCAGTTTGTCCCACTTCAGTTTGTCCCTTTTATGATACCTGTTTACTAACAGATTAGACCATTTTGGTATGGTCGTATGTTCGATTCGTTTCACCTGAATGCCTTCCATACCATCATCAAGCAATGGGAACTCTATGTGTCCATATTGTACAGCCCCACTTCCAATGTTTAGAGATAAACCGAATTCCTGCATAAAATCCAGACCAAGGACGCAATCGTCGACAACATTGGCGATCAGAAAATCATGACTAAATGGTTGACTTCCTATTTCAAAATTAAGCCGTACCTGTCCTAATATGGGTAACAGTTCGCCACCTGCCGTTTTAAGAGTGTAGCCATTCACTCGTATTATTTCCTGATCACCAATCAGACTGGGTCCAACTATCGGCCGTGTAGCCCCCGTGTCCAAGAGGAACCTATAAGAACCAGCGCCAATCTTTCCCTGCACTCTCAAGGTTCTGCTTTGTTCTAACACTCTGAAAGGAATCTTTATTCGATTTTCTGGGTTACCAGTTCTCGCTACCTACGCCCGTAGAATCGTAGCGGTTGACGTTCCAATGCACAGCCTTGGCCTTGGAACAACATGTTACAATTCCTCCGTAAATGACCTGGAGTGTTACAATTCCAACAACGAAAAGTCTTTACTACGCCTTGAGGTCTGATAATGTTCCTGTTCATTTAAAGCCTTTGCCACCATTCCTCGAATCAGCCTCGGCAGATCCTCCTCTTCCGCCACATTTAACGTCAGACAATAGTGTATGTTCCTCGCTGAAACTGCGGCCGCCTCGTAGGACAGGGCATAGATGAGGGCTTCGTTGATTTTCTGTTTTCCGCTTATTCGGATGGCTTTCTTAAGTTCCGAATCTCGCACTCCATCTATGAAAGCATCTGTGACCAGAACATCCAAAAGTTCCTGTGTTGCCGATGGGTAAGCAAGACGGGCGAGACGTTCTACGTCTGCTGCTAATTCCTGTAATGTGTCTCCATTTTTCTGTTGTCGATTCTTTAATTGCATCCTGAAAACTTCCTGCAGGTGTTCATTGCCGTATCGTAGTTCCATTGTTTTGACCATGGCATCGTAGTCTGTCCGATCTGTCATAGTCTGTAACAATTCGGCTGCCTTGCCTCTGAGTGTCAACATGAGACCAGTTGCTCTCTCTGCCTTGGTAACCCATCTGTTGACTTGCGCCGCCGCCTCGAATTGTAATCGATGCGCCGACCAAGACACAGAGCCGTCAAACACCGGTGGTTTAATCTTCCCCGTCATTTCAGTCACAGTGGCCCCGCATCTTGTTTTTTTTTTTTTTTAGTTCCGCTTCATTTCACTTCGTACTACTTGAATTTGCGAATCGACATCCTCTACCATCCGCGACCTGATCTCAGTGACCTCATCTCTTAATTGTTGTTTGTAATCGTCCATATCCTTTTTCAATCCAAACACAGTGGAGTCTATAGAGCTAAGTTTGTTACCTAATTCATCTTTCATCGATTTCCAAATCTCCCCGGTATCGGGTTCTATTTCAAATAAATAGGTGTCTGGATCCTGTTCATCATCTATGATGCTTTGCTGCAGACGCTCCATGAGCGCCTCTTTGTTGCCGCTTACCTTCTAAGTTCTATCAACGAAAGCTGACCAAGTGTTTTTGTTGACGCCATCCCGTATCTTTCTCACGTTGGCCTACCAAAACTTACGTTGGTTTATCCGAAAAGAAAATGTTGTAACGGTCGTGTACCAAGACCTTGTTCCCACTTTCGTTGAGGATCCCACTTCTGACACCAATGGCTATAACTTAGCAATTAACCTCAACGAAAGTGATATAAAACAGAACGTTTAATAATCAATTATAAACTACATCTAGAGCCAAACTTAGAATCCCATCTCAGGCCTTCTTGTTTACATCGCTAATCATCGGCCATCTTCCTTCCTCTGTTCTCTAGCGTGTCCTCTGGTACACAATGTCGCGCCAAATGACAGTGCGCAATGTAGAGTCATAACAATATGCATACATTTTTAAACAATTAAATTACTTTGTAGGACAAGTAATAACATTAATGCTTTTTATTTAAAATAGGTCTCAGATTTTGGTTTATCTACACAGCAGACTTACAATTCTTTTGAAAATATGCAGGAGCAGTATTGTGGTACACCTTCTTACATGGGTAAATGGGACACTTCAAAATTTATTTATATTTTTTAAATTAAACCTTGCAAATAAAAAAAAAAAAGTTTTTTTTATTCAGAATGAGAGAAAAAAACAATAAAATAATTATACTTCAGGAATTAATACAAAATAAATCCATTCATGTACAGCCCCAAATGTATTTACATATCTCATATTCAATATTATATTTTTAAGGTAAAAAATCATCTTAAATAAATTTCTGTTTCTTTTTAACCACTATTTTTAAAGCTCTATAGTAATAACAGACATTTATTCCTAAGCTGTGTATTTAAATAAAAATACCTAATCTTTAAGTTTAAACATATAGCATTAAAAGTTTTTGATAAATGTATTAGACCATTGTTTGTTTAGGTTGTGTGTTACTCTCAAATTAGTATCACAGATAGTGTGTTAGTACAATGATTGATGCCTTCATGATTCTCCAGCATATTTACAGTTCACTAGCATTGGTCTTTTTTAGGTCAATACTTTTGGAATGTTCTTTGTTATGTTCTGTTTCTTAAGTTTAGCTTTAAAAACATTGTCACATTTTTATCAAAGGTAAATGTACGCACTGAAATTACTGAAAGAAACAGAATTTAGTCAGGAGAAATTTCAAAATAATAACAAAATAGCATTTTGAAGAATAGTAAGAACTATCTGTGGTGGGTTTGGCACAGAAGAAATGAAATGACGAAGTCAACTCGTAGGCCGATTTAGATACGTTTATTATACACTAAAGACCTGCCAAAGGCAAACATAAATCATAGTTACATTTCACAAGGATGGTTGCAATCTTTTCTTGAGGCGAGAGGTAAGGCCGAAGTTCCCACAAATTTCTTATCTCTCAGGCGAAATCTTCTATTGAAAACTCATCATTCCTGCCATCCCCACTGAACTGTCTCATTTTTCTAGCAGGTTCTATAATGAAGTGAGGGTGCTGGCAGGCCAGCTTCAATGCTTCCACTTCAGCTTTTAACTGAGTTAACAGATCCATAGTGACACATTCCATTCCCTCCAGCTCTCCTCCACTGCACGTTGGACCCACTTCTCTCCAATTCACTGCACAAGGTTCAACCCTATTTTTCTGGCTGCAGGTCTTAAGAAAGTCTAACACAATAACAGTAACCTAATAACAACTAGCTCTAGCTCAATAGAAAACTTTTTCAAGCTATTAAAATCAAAATTAAGAGAATATAAGCAAATTATCTTAAAATATATGAAACTAACTCTAACTACCCTGCAAAAGACAAAAAGAAGAAAACAAAAATAGAGGGAAAAAATAAACTTGTTAACTTGTTGTCACTTTTTTAATTCCAATTGTCAGGAAGCTATTGGGAGACTTAGGGGGCGCGATGGCTGAGAGGTTAAGCGCTCGGTTTCTGAACCTGAGGTCCTGGGTTAGAATCTCGGTGAAGGCTGGGATTTTGAATTTCGTGATTTTTAGGGCATGCCTGAGTCCACCCAACTCTAATGGGTACCTGACTTTAGTTGGGGAAAGTAAAGGCGGTTGGTCGTTGTGTTGGCACTTGACACCCTGGCCATAGAAACAGATGACCTTAACATCATCTGCCCCATAGATCGTAAGGTCTGAAAGGGAAACTTTACTTTACTATTGGGAGACTTCATTTGATCCAACCGTAGGCCCTATTGTATCTCTTCCTGACCCAACTCATGCTACTAAGTTTCTACGGTGGCTTTGGCACAGAAGAAATGAAATGACGAAGGCAACTTGTAGGCCGATTTAAATCTGTTTATTATACATTAAAGACCTGCCAAAGGCAAACATAAAACATAATTACATTTGGGCATAAACTTAACATAATAGGTCTGAATGAAGTTGTACATACAACATCGAAGTCTAAATATTAGATTTAAAAAAAACAAAATCTTATAGTGTAAACCAATCATCTCTTATACGAACACAAGAGAGATCTGGAACACCAGAAACATTATAAAAATTGATGACAAAGTAGTTCTTCGTTAGGTGTGTTATTGTAACAAAGTTCTTCTTCTCTGAACAATTCTCAAGTGCTATAACTGTTACAGATGAATATTTATGTATCAGATTTAGGTGGTAAAACTCTATGACTTTATGGCTAAGTAAATTATGTATTGCATAATGTATCAGACCATTTTAATACCATAAGCTACATCTGTATTAGCATGTAGACATCTATGTCAAATAATATGATAGTTCATAATTAAAGTAATCCTCTAACTAAAATGCCAGTTAGAATTTGTATAACCTTTTTGTTTTAACTAAACTATTGTATTATTATGATGCGGTTATAGGGCGAGCATGATCTTTTAAAATTCCAAGGGTTTAATCACAGTTAGCTAGCTGCTATGTATCCTATATATTAATCAAAGAGCAGTTGTCCATTAAGCTGGTCATAAATTACTAGCTCCAGTGGTATGCACTCTGGACATTCATCTTGATTGTCCCAGGTTCCAATGCTGCATGCCCCTCACCCTAATCTTGCAGGAGGTTTTGATTAAGATGTGATAATCTCAACCCTGAAGAAACCTCTCAAACACTGTTGCTCAAAGTATGTGAAATATTAAAAAAGAACAACGTTCTCTCTGTATAGAAATAAAATGTTAAGGTCCATTCAATAAATATTCCCTACAGTTGAAATGATTATCTTCTAAGATTATCATTTCTAAAATAAGCCACATAGAAACTATCTGAATTGTTTTGACTGCAAGAAATGTACAAATTTAATTTTTGTTTACAGCCCCTGAAATGAATTCCACTTACTCTTACCCTGTAGATGTTTGGGCTATGGGAATCATTATGTATTATATGTAAGTAATATCATTGTCTTTTCCATAAATATTTATAGATAAACACAATATATATTAACTATCAGTTAACAGTTAGAGAGTTCTTGACTTTCATTATCTTATAACATCAGACATTTTATATGTTACATCATTTTTCAGTACAAAATTTGCAACAAAAATTATTTATCTTTGTTTATTTTTTCATTTAAAATTTTAATCAATTATTTTTAGTTGTTTATGGGACTTTAAATTAGTAAAAGAACTTATTTGTTGTTCTTAAAAGTTTGCTAAATTGGTTTTTAACTATTATTTATTACTGTTGACCAGTATCACCTTTCCTTTAGGCTTACACAATATCCAAAAGATAATGAACTGAACGAATCCATATCGAAAAATGGTCCGATTTTTGCTGAACCTCAGTGGAAGGAAGTTAGTAAACAAGGTTTGCTATTGTAATTAGCTTAACAGTGTGGCCACAATAGCATTAATGTGATCGGCTAACAAAATTATATTCTTTTTTCATGTGTATGTTTTTGTTTTTTTTGGTGAAGATTTGAATAAAATAATTTGAATTTTGTTTTCCGCATTCAAGGGTTTTCTCTAAACTCTTTACTCATAATAAATACCTTATATAAACCTAGTGTTTAGTTTCAACTTGAAGTACAAATGTTTAAAAAAATTTTTTATAAGGTTTGGTTAGATGGTGTTCTTAATGAATTTTAATTAATTTAATCTGGTTGACAAAGTACCAGACAGCAAAATTGACATTTAAAAAATTAATGTATTTTGTGAGAAAACTCTCACTTCAAAATTTAAAAGTACTAAATGATATTAATAGATATCTTTGGTTGTACAATATCAAAAGACTTTTTTTCATTTTTCAAGGAAGTAAATGTGAAAATGGCTAATAAAAAATATTTCACTTGGTGAAAAAACTCAATGCAATAATTTGTCATTTTGTTCAAGTTGAAAAAGAGGAAAATTAAAAAAAAGATCATTGCTACCATTATGTCATTAGAGATAACAAATACAACTTTAGGCACATATTTGAAGTACAATTATTTAGAGCTATTAGAGTTTTTATTTTTAATATCCTTTTAATGTTCCAATTTATTCATAATTCAAATCACTCAGTACTTTGTTTTTAACTCTAAAAAAAAAGAAATCTTTTTCACCAAATAATTGTTTTTATTGGTTAGTGTCATAATTCTTTTGTTATCATTACTTAGTAGTCTCATTTTTGTTTGGAATACTGGTCTCTTTAACCCCCCTGCCATTTCATCCCTGGTCATTTCATTTCATGGTAATTTTATTCTCTGATCTTTTTATCCAACAAATATTAATTGTAAAAATTATGAAATTAGAAATATTTCAAATATTTATATTTATTTACATGACACATGACAAAAAGTGTGATACATGCACACTTATATATATATATATATATATATATATAAAACGCTTTTAGTAGTGCCACGTTTCTCTCTCAAAAGCTAGGGTCTTATATATATATATAAAAATACAATTTAATGCTATTAAAAATTTAAATATTCAACATCTATAGAAATAGACCTAATGTAAAAATGTTTTGTATGTTCATGTAAGGTAGGCCAGTGATTGTAGGTACAGAAGAGGATCCATTGATTGGTAGTGCTGTACAATGTTTGTAATTCTCTTGCACAGTGTTGCATAGTTTGTCTTTGACAGCTAAACAAAATACATACTTATGGTAAATACTAAGGTAGAAATATGGATAGAAAATATACACAGATATCAGTAAAAGACCTATACCACAATTTATTACTTAAATGTTTTAACTGGGATTAAAACAAAACTTCTATAGGTGATATAAATTGGCTCCAGAGGATGGGTGAAATAAAATGTTATCTCAAGTTAAAAAAGGCCTGTCCATATTCAAGAAAGAATCATTGAACAGTAAAGATAAAGTGACAGATGACCATCAGGAGTCAAGTTATCAGCAGCATGATCATAATTATTCTAATCATTCTTATCTCAGAAAAGATTTCCACTAGTTCCACTACACCTTGGCCTTTGATGATAACGTCCTCTGTAGGATATATTCTACCCATTCGCCTCCCCTATTTTGTCGTGCCTTGGCCTTTAATAATAATGCCCTCTGTAGGATATCTTCCACTAATTTGCCTCGCCTATTTTTTTGCACCTTTGCCTTTGATGATAATGTCTACTGTAGAATATATTCTACCGATTTCCCTCCCCAATTTCTTCACAGGATAGTATTGACATCCCCTACATCAAATAGAACCAACATAACTGAAAAAACACCCAGCTTTACAATATAACTATCATTTTACTAATTTTTTACATATACCGGTATTTCTCCATAAAGCTAAAATTAAGTTTGTTTTTACCTAGCAACAAACTTTCAAACCTTTTAACCCATCCATTTAATTTTGTTCTCCGTTTCTATTAAAGATCTGCTCTATGCACTAAACGTTTGAATGAAATGGGAAGGGGGAACACTATAAACACTAAAAGAATGTCAAAAATATCAACAAGCAGTATAAATAACATATTTATATATTAGATGAAATGAGTTTTTAAAGTCAATGCCTTAACAGCATCATTAAACAATGACTTAATAATTAATTATAAAATGACCAGTGGATGAAGTGATTGGGAATGAAATGACCAGACAATATTTTTTAAGACCACTGTCAATATATACTTGAATAGTCATAAAGGTGTATTAGTAGTCACCTAGTTTATTTTGTGTTCTTTGATTCACCAAACACTTTTGTTTATTTGAGCATGACATTTCAGTGAAAGATTTACTTCAGTCCATGCTCAACAGAGACCCTGCACATAGATTGTCCTCAGGAGAAGTGCTTAATCACGAGTGGTTCACGGTAAAAAAGTTTGTCACTTAGATCACGTTGATTGGTTGACACTAACTTTATTATTTCACTTTCATATCATTTTCATTCTCTTAACACTTCAGTCCTTTAGGACTGTTTTCAAAGAATACAATTAAAAGGTATCTTAAAATATGTTTTACCTTTTGCATCAAATCATTTTAAAATCTGTAATACAATTTTAAAGCCTATACAAATCTTTATTAACACACCTGAGGGTTTTGTTTTAATTGGGAATCCTGAAATGAGCTTATTTGTTTATATATGACCAAAAAAAAAAAAAAGCATGATAATTTAATTTCAAAGATAGGTCATTTTAAAAAATGTTATAAATATGAAGGAAGAAAAATACATCCTATGGTTTGTGCTCACCTTTTTCTCTTAGTACAATAATCAGGTGGGTTCTCTCTCATAGTCTAGTCTTATGTTCTGCTTTAGTACCAGATACCTGATTGCTACTGAGTTACTGGTGTCTTTGTACAATAACAGTTGGCTTTACAGCTAGATGCTCAGAAGTGAATGAAGTAGATCAAATGAATGTGACAAACGTCATCTTGCTCAAGCCATTGAAGTCGGTGTACCACAAATGTTAAGCATTTACAGATGTTTTTGTTGTAAATAATGAAATGATCTGATTCAATGCATCACATCCATTCATCCCAGTGGCGCTAGAGCCCATGACTTGTTACAACACTTTTCCATTTCTCCACATATTTGAGCCATCTTGTCAGTGGTCTTCCCTTATTTCTCCTGCCTTTTGTTTTTTCCCACCAATGGATAACATTTGACTTTATTTTGAGGAGACATTATTGGTTGAAATGTCCATATAACGACTGAATATTTTTCTAACTTTGTTTTTTTTAGATAATTAACTCTTTCACTTGCAATTCCTTGCGTCATGTTTCATTTCCAATAGAACTCACAGTGTTTAGTATGTTCTGTTGCAGGGAAAGAAAAAAGAACATGGCAATGTTTTAGAGCTAATGAAAGAGTATAGGAGACAGGAGAAGGAGAATGAAGTCAGTTCATCGTCAGATGGTGAAGTACAGAGTGCAATAATTGAATCTGAACCTGTCAAAAAAGTTAGCAGTATAAAGGTAATATATGAGCAATAAATGTTTGAGTCAAATGATGGCACACATAGTAGCTTGATGGAAAAACATACTCAGTTTTCACATTCAACTAAACAATGTCATGGATACTAAATTGAACTTTACTGTTGCCAACACCAGACTATATGTACATAGATAATATTGATACAATTTTTGTGCTACAAATGGGAAAGCTTAGAAAAACATTTGAAAAAGCCTAGCTTGTCAACCCTTCCTTTAGCTGTTCATAGATACAAATCTCTATTTCTAGCTTGCGTTTGCATTTACTGCTGGATTTCATTTAAATGTTGATATATGCTATACTAGGTGTCCCAAAAAATATATTCATAGTTTAAATAATTGTAAACTTAGTATTTAGGGTTAATAGATATTTTCTTATGGGGATACCTTTCTTCCCTAGTGCCATTTTAGAGTACGGATTGGGTTGTCTGAATCAGCCATGAAAACCAACAACTTAGCAGATGATTAGCATGATTAACATGCATGACTAGATTGAGACATGGATAAGCATAGGACATAATTATCTCTTTTGAAGTTCCAGTAATGTCTGTAATTTATAAGATAAGATAATATACTTAAAAGACAAAGTCTATGCTTTGTGAAATTTGTGTTACCAGTTCATAAAAAAAAAATACACTTTTGTATTTAAAAAAAAAAAGGACAAGTTACTGTAAAAAAAAAGAGCTTATAAAATATTGAATTTTTTTGAAATACGATATTTGTTGTCTTTTATAACATAAAAAAAAATGCTTCAACTTTTAGTTTTTATTTATCTTCAGCAAGTAAAACAGAAAGTTGATGGTTCCCCTAAACTTCACCCCCACATTAAAGGGACAAAAGCCAGCACTGAAGGTTTACACAAGCCAAAGGCAACAGCAAGCAGCAGTACAAAAAAAATTCCAGCTAAAACAGTTCCCACTAAAAAGACTGAGACATCATCTAAAAAAGAGTTCACATCCAAAACAAAGAAACACTGACGGGGAGTTACTTTGTGTATATATGTGGATGTGTGCTTTGTATTCTTCATAATAATCATGCAAGCTCATTTTGTCTTGGATTTCAATAATTACATTGTTTGAAAATAGTTTACAGTTTGTGCTGAGCATTTTCATGTGGATTTAAATTGGTATTTGTTTATATTATCAAAATGTTATTTGATGCATCTTTCAAGTCTCTTTCTTTTTCTTGTGACACTATGGCCAAGAAAGATCAGAAATATAGAATATGTTGTCTTTTATGAATCTATAATAATGTTCTTTGTTATGTTATAGTCTAAGATCAAACAAAAAAAAAAGTAGTTTGATTTTTTAATGCTACATACAAAATAATATTTAGGCATATTAATATCACCTTGATCAGGGTAAACATTTACTTTTAAAAGGTAAATAAAACATAAAAGGACTGTTCCAACTTGCCATTACCCGAGATAAAAAAAATAATCCAAATTTCTACTGTGCAATTAAAAAACAACACAAATTTGGTAATTTTTTGAGAAATTGGATTTAAATACCTAATAAATGTAATAAATTTTGACATTTAAATATTTTCTGATAATCTTATCCAGTTATGGTAAGTAGTTTCAATGATCAAAAGAAAGATGTTCAGAAAAAATAAAATGGCCAAAATGTATTAAAAAAATCAGTTCAATCTTATGTATACTTTTTCTCTGTTATATGTATTATAGTGTTCACTAAAATGTTTACTGCCTCAGCAGATATCTAAAATTCTGGTCATCTAATGCAAAATAATACAAATAATCATTGGAATTAAATGAAAAAAAAAAGATTCTACAATGCTTCTTTAGTTTCATTTGTATTTGCAATGCCAGTTTTTGTAACCTTATGAGCATAAGAAAATTTGTGTGAAGACTTAGAACCTCCCACGCGTTCGACTCATTGGGCATCAAGCTGTCTCCACAAAGATCTGTCACTGGCAATGTTTGGTGTCCACTGCTCTGAGGTCCTCCATGAAAGTGTGGCGCCAAGTTATACGAGGATGTCCAAGCATGCACTTCCTCGTATTCCATTTTATTGCAACTCTGGGGGGGGGGGGGGGGGGGGTGTTTGTCAGTTAATATATTTCTCTGCATATGTATATAATAAACTTTTTTCTAAATACTGTTAATATACAGTACAGTAAAATAAAAATCCATCTATATTTATGCTGTAGACTGTTACACTGTCCTTGGGCAATATAAGATGGTAGCATACACTCTCTCTAGCTGATAGTTAAGTTTCAAGCAAAAGTATAAGCCAGTAAAATGTTTGTTACAGAATAACCCCAACTTTATAAGCATCAAGTTGAAGCATTTAAAACAAGAAAAACATGAAAAAAAGACTTAACGTACACATTAGTTCTCCTACACCTAATCTGGGAGCAAGTTGAAATTTGTACACATTTATCATATCAGACAAACAAGAATCAATTTTTTTTTAAATTGATCTATCAGTTCATTAAGCTATTGGTAATTAAATTGTTTGTTTGCTATTGATCAGGGGAAAGAAATAGTACTTGACAGATATGGTTCTGAATTAGTCTGCTTTATTCTTTAGGTCATCACTTAAAATTTTTAAAATAACAATAGATAACCTATGAAACCTATTCTCATAAGCCACTGGCACAGTGGGTAGTGTACTGTCTTGAGGGACTCCCTTCTATCTCCCTCCCCTTTCCCTACTGGTCCAGACAAGTGTTAGTATCATAGCATAGTGAGAAAGCCAAAAGCATGAAATTGTGCTACAGAAAAACAATTGGTAAAATTATTTTCAATGACACTGATTTACTTTTGTTAGTCTAGTTTAAGTTCCCCTTCTTTTGTTCAATTCATTAAGATTAGTATGTGTCATTCTTTTTAATAGTATAAAATATGGAGTTTTAACATTTTTGGATTACATGAATACTTTACTTCTAAGGTTTTTTTTTATTGTCAGTTAAATTAAAAATTGATTCTGCAGGAATAAGTTAAACAATAACAGCAAATATTATGACGGAGCAACAAAGAAAGCAAGATAAAAGCTTGTAAAAACGTATAAATTATAGGCATTTAATAATAGCAGAGTAATTAATCATTCTTATGTGCTACATATATTAAATAACTGATGTCATTTGTTATTTAGTAAAGTTCTGTATCAGAGTATTGGAAACTCTGGTAGGGTACACAAAGTACTAATGCTGAGTATTAAAATTTATTAAGAAAATGAATTTTCTAGTCTAAAATTAAACCCCTCCGCATCTAAATTAATTACGGGTAATTCACTTTACAATTGATTCAAACATGTTTTATATTTTCTATAAATAATTAAACTATACCACTGGACCATTTATATATAAAAAAAAATTCTCTCTGTAAATATAATTTTCAACCCCTTAATTTAGCTAATAATATATTCATTGACTATTAATTACCATCAATAAAATGTTTATTTAACAGTGGATCAAAGATGTAAAAAAGATGTGTTTTTCTTATTTAAAGCTTTCTTTATGTACTGGTATAAGATTTTTACTTTGCTTTGAACAAGAGGACTGAACATTTTGGACAACTTAAGTTTTGCATTTAAGCCAATGAAAATGACAATATGTAATTTCAATACCGGAGTATAAATTTAATAAAAAAAAACAACATTAAATGTGTAAACTTTTTTTTATTCATGTCAATTATTAAAAGCATATTTAATGGCAATGACTGATAGCTGGGTGGACAAATCTAAATAAAATAGTTAATAAACTATAACAGAAAATTTGTAATGATTAAAGAAACTTGTGTCCCCTGGTAATAATAATAGGTTAATGCAACATTCAAAACATCCAAATAAAATGCATGTCCATTAATCATATAAGAATAAGAGGACATTCATTATTTATATTTGTATTCTTATCAAAACTAATCAAATGCATACCTAATAATGGTATCAGTTTACTAGGATTCATGGATCTATGCATTTAAATGTAACTACAAAATGCATATCATGACAGACCTGAAATCTGAAAGTTGCTTTACTAACTAGAAATACACTAAAATGCAGACCTCAAGTTCAAGAAGTTCTGCCGCATTTACACACTATTTGACACATCCTTTTGTCACAATCAAACTCAACTATGTACAAACTATATTGGCTAAAAGTCTACGAGTTTCCTTGAATAAATTTGATTTTCTTGACCTCAGGTTTGCTTTCATCTAGTTCACTTGAGTCTTGGTTTCTCTTGCTGTCTCTCTTTTCTTCAGTATGGCTGCAGATTGCATCCCCTTTCTCATCTTCCACTGTGTTCCTTTGTGTGTTCTCTTCCTTTTTCTCATCTGGTAAATCTTTCTTGGCCATCTCTGCTTCCTGTGTTTCACTCCCATGGTAACCTAGCCCAAGATGTCCTTTTTTGCCACTTGCCATCCTATGTTCTAAGCCATGTTCATACTGCTCAACAAGTTCTTCTTCTATATGTTCAACATCTTTTTCTAAAATAGTACAAAACAGAACTATTACTTTCTTGATTTCAAACAATGGCCATTAGAAAGTGGTTATAATTCCTTTGACAGTAATTATTTTCAAATGTAGTATCTACAGAATTCAGCAAAACCATAAGTTTGTTCAGCCTGATTTACAAAGCTATTAAAGTGTTGATCTCAATATGACAAAACAAATTTCATTTCAAAGCATTTTTTGTAAATAAATGTTCACTTCCATAACTATGTGCATGATAAAATGATTCTGGTAACTTACTTTGTCTTTTATGACTTGGACTTTTATCACCAATAATTATTTTACCACGGTGTTCCTTCTGTCAAAATATTGTAAAACATAAGTTTAACCCTTCTTTTAATACATGTACATTTCTTTTTCTCTATATATCAAAGTTTGCAATACAATTTTAAACAATAACATGTAATGCTTTCAAACATAACAGCAAGATTTTATTAACTATTATTACCTTTGCAGCTCCCATTAGTCGTAGAAATTTTTCATTTCTCTGTTTGTCTCCAAGATCAGCAGTTTCCCAGCTGTTAGCAGAATGTACCTGTGAAAATTTCTTCATTATAATTATGAATTTTATAAGTTATATATTTTTAAAATGCTTAAAATGTTTATAGCATACTATAAGTTATATATTTTTAAAAAATGTTTATAGCATACTTGAGATTACACTGATAATCAAAGTCTAACTACAATGAATAACAAAACACACTCATCACATATGATTGGCTTCTAAATTTAGTACATATAGAACTAGCATGCAGATGATTGCATAATATATAGATCAACAAAAAAGCTTTAGGGTTTATCAAAAGAACTTTTTAGAAATCAAACAAGAAAATAAACTAAAAATTTGGTTAGGCTAATATTAGAATATGTGTCCTCTGTTGGGACCCCTCAACTTAATTAATCAGAGCTGTGAAATTCATGCAAACAAATATTCACATTTGAATACTGATGTGGAAACGTGTTTTTTTAAGCTTAAAACAATGTGTAACAGAAATTGATTATCCTCCTAGCATTTTCATAATTTTTCAATGCTGATGAAACTGGATTGGCTTTTGATATGAAAGGTAGGAAAGTTGTAGCCCCCAAGGGCAGTAAAATTGTATATAATGCCATACGGCATACATCCCCTACCCAGCCTAACTGTCGAACCAAAAGACGTCCCTCTATACTTTCCATACCACGTTTGCAAGGACATCGCTTTTTATAGTGCAGTCTTGCCACCGTATGTCCAGGATGGAGCGCAAGCATCGTTGGTGGAAGCACGCAAGAAATCTTAAGTTGTTTTCTCTATAGTGTCCATGTCTCAGAGCCATATAGAAAAGTTGAGAGAACCACCGCCTGGTAGACATTGATTTTTGTAGGCAGGCAGAGCGATTTGTTCTGCCAAACTCTCGCCTGAAGCGTCCAAAAGCGCTACTGGCCCTTGCCAGATGGTTATCAACTTCCCTTGAAAGTGAGGCATCATTTGACACTATACTACCTAAATATGTGAGGTGGTCTACCACGTTAAGGGGCTGTCCGTTTACGGTGATCCTTGAAGTTGTGTATGTTTTATTGGGTGACTTCTGTTTAATGTTTTCCCGATGTTTATAAATGGACCAAAAGAGGTGGCAGCATATGCAAATTCGTTTATCGCGTTCTGGAGATCATGTTCATTGTGAGCTAGCAGGGCGCAATCATATATATATATAGGTTAACAGGGTGGCCCATAGTAGGTGTTTACACTTATTATTAATATAAATATTAACCAGCCTGGCATTACGCTTTACAGTAGTCATTATATTTACAAGTTTGGCGTGCATTATCAAGCGAAGCATTATCAAGCAAAGTCAAAGTGAAGCTGTGTAGTTGGGCCTGTTTTTTTTTAATCATTAATGGACCTGTACTTGATCTTAATGGAGAGAACTACAGTATAATGACTGAGTTAATAATTAATAGAATATATCTAATCTATAGATTTGCAAGTGATAATCATCCTCATACATAATTAATATAATAGACTCATAGAGTATAGACTATAGATGTTAGAGTAAATTAGAGTCTATTATTAAAATTAATTGAGTTGATGGATAGGGTAAAATTTAGAGTTTAAAAAGACTTAATAAGATTTTGATCTAAATATAGATTCCAGAATCAAGACAATACTCACTTGTTGGGATAAGTGATTATCATCATGATCATGCTCATGGTCAACCACATCTTGTTTAGCTTTCTCTATCAAGTCTTTGGTACTGGCACCGTAATCGTTAGATTTCGTTGTGTCACACATATCCAAAAATTTAAATATGAAGACTGTAACTTACAGTGTAAGTAGATCTTGTTCAATAATAAACAGTAAAACTAGTAAAACAGCAGTTTAGCTAGAGATTAGTCATAAGATGTAGATTTAGATCTAAATCATCAAATGTAGTATAATATTCAAATATTGTAGAGACTTGATCTAGATTGATAGATCTAGACTAACCTGTAACAAAATAATCTTCATGGGAAAAAATCTAGATTAGCTTTAGACTCTAAATTGATCTCCAATGCCTAAAATTAAAATGACATGGCTGAAACATGTTGTCAACTTTAATGCTTTTTAGATTATTAGTTTGGTTTTTATCTTATCTTCTTATATAATACAAACGTTACTTCAAAAAAGGAGATGATTACGTCCTACGCGTCATGCATTTAGTCATGCATATTAACCAATGACTTAAATTCTGCCAAGTCACTGGTTTTCCTGGCTAGCTCAGGCAACCCATTCCATGCTCTAATAGCACTAGGGAAGAAGGAGTATTTCAGCCTATTTGTACAAATTTGTCCTAGCATATGGGACGAGGAATGTGCCTTTTTATCTTTGTGTCTTTCAGAGCATTTTATTAAATTTTGTTTTTTGTATTTGAAGATTATGGTTCAGTGTTTTATGTATAATTGCTACTTTACTTTTGAGTCTTCTGTCCTGAAGGCTTTCTAAATTTAGGGATTTTACTAAAGGTGTTACTCTAGTCAAATGTGAATATTCGTTTGTTATGAATCTCACTGCTCTATTTTGTGTCTGTTCCAGTTTCTTAATGTTTTCTTGAGTTGAGAGGGTCCCAACGGAGGATGCATATTCTATTATTGGCCTAACCAAGGTTAAATAACATTTTAGTTTTATGTTCTTATTTAATTTATAGAAATTTCTTTTAATAAATCCTAATGCTTTGTTTGATTTTTTTTTGTATAGTTTCATCAATATTTGGATTCCATGACAGTTTTTCAATTATTATATAACACCTAGGTATTTTGCGTTTTTAGTCTGTGTTACTGGTTTGCCATGAATAAGATAAGTGGAATTAATTTGTTTTAGTTTTTTTTGTTACTCGTAACAACTGACATTTTATGTGTGGAAAGACATGCTCCAATTTGATTCCCATTTCTGTAATTCCTCTAATTCTCTAATGGAATTAAAAAACTATTAGCCAACACCAAACCAAATAAAGCGTCTGGACCTGATGGTATTCCAGCTAGATTACTCAAAGAACTAAGCAATGAGCTAGCCCCAGTGTTCAAAATACTCTTTCAAGCATCGCTTAACCAGGGCAGAGTACCAAAGGACTGGAAAGAAGCTAATGTCACCCCCCTATTTAAAAAAGGAGAAAAATCTGATCCAGGAAACTACAGACCAGTATCACTTACCAGCATCACATGTAAAATACTAGAACACATAATATGTAGCAATATCATAAACCACTTAGACAAACATAATGTCCTCACCCCATACCAACATGGCTTTAGGAAATATAGATCATGTGAAACACAACTAATAGGACTAATTGATGATTTTTCAAAAGGTTTAGATAATAGTGAACAAATAGATGCTATCTTACTAGATTTTTCCAAGGCTTTTGACAAAGTTCACCACCATAGTTTGCTTAAAAAATTAAAATATTTCGGCATTAACGGTCCACTGCATCAGTGGATTAAAGATTTCCTGATAGGGAGAGAACAAACTGTAATAATAAATGGCTCTAAATCAACACCAATAACAGTAAACTCAGGTGTACCTCAAGGAACAGTTTTGGGTCCACTACTATTTTTAATTTACATAAATGATTTACCAAATTGCATTAGTTCAGGAACAAAAGTCAGATTATTTGCAGACGATTGCATAATATATAGAACAATAAAAACAAAACAAGACACAGATATTTTACAAAGAGAATTAGATGAATTACAGAAATGGGAATCAAATTGGAGCATGTCTTTCCACCCAGAAAAATGTCAGTTGTTAAGAGTAACAAAAAAACTAAAACAAATTAATTCCACTTATCTTATTCATGGCAAACCAGTAACACAGACTAAAAACTCAAAATACCTAGGTGTTATAATAAATGAAAAACTGTCATGGAATCCACATATTGATGAAACTATAAAAAATCCAACAAAGCATTAGGGTTTATTAAAAGAAATTTCTATAAATCAAATAAGAACATAAAACTAAAATGTTATTTAACCTTGGTTAGGCCAATAATAGAATATGCATCCACCGTGTGGGACCCCTCAACTCAAGAAAACATTAAGAAACTGGAACAAACACAAAATAGAGCAGTGAGATTCATAACAAACGAATATTCACATTTGACTAGGGTAACACCATTAGTAAAATCACTAAATTTAGAAAGCCTTCAGGACAGAAGACTCAAAAGTAAAGTAGCAATTATACATAAAACACTGAACCATAATCTTCAAATACAAAAACAAAATTTAATAAAATACTCTGAAAGACACAAAAATAAAGGCACATTCCTTGTCCCATATGCTAGGACAAATTTGTACAAATACTCCTTCTTCCCTAGTGCTATTAGAGCATGGAATGGGTTGCCTGAGCTAGCCAGAAAAACCAGTGACTTGGCAGAATTTAAGTCATTGGTTAATATGCATGACTAAATGCATGACGCGTAGGACGTAATCATCTTCTTTTTTGAAGTAACGTCTGTATTATATAAGATAAGATAAGATAAGATTCTCTTTGTAAAATATCTGTCTTGTGTTGTTTTTTTTGTTCTATATATTATGCAATCGTCTGCAAATAATCTGACTTTTGTTCCTGAAGCAATTCAATTTGGTAAATCATTTATGTAAATTAAAAATAGTAGTGGACCCAAGACTGTTCCTTGAGGTACACCTGAGTTTACTGTTATCGGTGTTGATTTAGAGCCATTTATTATTACAGTTTGTTCTCTCCCTATCAGAAAATCTTTAATCCACTGATGCAGTGGACCATTAATGCCGAAATATTGTAATTTTTTAAGCAAACTATGGTGGTGAACTTTGTCAAAAGCCTTGGAAAAATCTAGTAAGATAGCATCTATTTGTTCACTATTATCTAAACCTTTTGAAAAATCATCAATTAGTCCTATTAGTTGTGTTTCACATGATCTATATTTCCTAAAGCCATGTTGGTATGGGGTGAGAACATTATGTTTGTCTAAGTGGTTTATGATGTTGCTACATATTATGTGTTCTAGGATTTTACATGTGATGCTGGTAAGTGATACTGGTCTGTAGTTTCCTGGGTCAGATTTTTCTCCTTTTTTAAATAGAGGGGGGGGGGGGAACATTAGCTTCTTTCCAGTCCTTTGGTACTCTGCCCTGGTTAACCGTCTAATATTTTATGTATTATTCCCACCATCTTTTTTTTTTTTTTTGGTTCCGAAGGGCATCTGTTAGTGATTTTATCAATGGTGTAGGCTTACACATCAACACTTAGATCTACCAAGATAAAAATATTTGGAAAGTGGTTTGAGTGCTGGGGCAATTCCCAAAAAAGCCCGTGGAGTCTGGGAGCGCATGAGGCGCCCTGACCGCACTTCCCCGTGGTGGAGGCTGTCCTGGCCTGAGCAAGCTATGATAGCACAGTGCATGGCAGGTCATTGTCCTGTTGGCTCATATTTCTCACGGCTATGGCCAAATTTCGATTCACGGTGCAACCGCTGCGAGGAGGAAGAGGAAACCGTGCCTCATATTCTGTTTGACTGCCCCAGACTTGCTGATCTCCGTCTAGACAGGTCTGGGAAACCAAAAATTCTCAACCTGTATGGTGACCTTTATGCACTACGCAAGACAGCAAGGTTTCCGTCCAGGGCTTTTGCTAGAGAGGATTTGAGCCTCTCAAGCCCTCACTCAAATGGAGTTTGATGATGATGATGATGCTTGTGCTTGTTGCTCATTACTGCCATACAAAGTGTTAAATTATGTTGGGCTGCACTGGTAGTAATTTAGGTCTGCCTACGGTGGATTAAAATTGGACATTCTAATAGTATATGATTCACAGTTTCGTAAGGGTTGGCGATGTGCCTACAGCGGGTGGTTGAGTGGGATTTATTATATTATATATTAATTAAGGTGATAATTTAAAGGTGTGTGTCATATTCTTAGTTGGAAGAGTGTAGATTGCTTTTTGTTGGGGAGGAAATTGATACTGTCCATTTTTATTTGGTGTAGTCATTTCTTTGCACATATCTCTGCATGTGCTACCTGATGCCCTTTGTTTGAGGCATCCCTCTTTGGAATTGCTGGCTAACATTGACTTGAGAATGAGATAGTTTACTGAACTGTCTAGTTGTTTCATGGATGACTCCACTCCTGATGGTCTATCAGCCTTTTCATTAAGCCTATTGCAGGGATCCAATGTAATGTACCTATTATATTAAATTTTGATATTATATAATGGATTATCAGGATTTGTGTTGTTACTCTCTTGTGATAGATAAACTGTTACTGTTTGAAGAATAGATTGAGAATCTGTAAAGACAACAATACTTTGTGGTGCTTGGGTTCTGTCAAGAGCTTGTTTTCAGCTGTCTGCAATCCTATAGTTATAGCTTCGATTTCGGCCTGGAAGTTTGAGCAATAATCTCCGCAAGGTGCACTTATCTCGAGGTGCATTTTCGGGAAAGATCAGGAGAACACCAAGACCAGCATTTTATGGTGACGGTGTATATGAATTGCCGTTTTTGTTTTGTAGGCCTATATAGCTTTCAATATTTTATAGCGTACCTACTTTGAGCTCCAGTGGATTTGTTTCTTTTGTTAGGCTATACTGTTTGTTAAGTGTGTTTTAATGATGGGTTGTTTGATGTTAATTCAAGGAGCTGTTAGAATATAAGGTAATTTTTGTTGGTTAGATGCAACCAATCAAGGAGAAGTAAAACTCTTGACTCCAAACCCACACTTTATGGCGACAATTCCCCCTGTGGGTATCGGGATCTTGGAAATGACCAAGGGTAAAATAACCCCACTGCCTTTTCCTCTTGCATTTCGTTGAATGTGAAAAATAGTGGGCACTTCCCTTCCCTGCTTTTTGAAGTAGAAGTAGGTCTGGATTGCACTATCTCAGAAAGAGAATATATACATATATAGAGTATAGGATGTAAACCCATCGTGATGATTTTTTGGAACTGGTGAATGTGATAACTTGTAGCATTGGCGGATCCAGGATTGTCCCCCCCCCCCCTGGCCGCCCCCCCCCCCCCGAAAGGGGGGACGAATTTTAGTATAGAATTACACAATTTGTATACGAATTTATTGCTTATGTTAATAATATATACTTATCATTTATATTTCAAACTATTTTTAGATTATTTTGCCCCCCCCCCTCTTTAGTATGTTGGCCGATTTGGATGGGTCGGGAGGGGGCTAGGGCATCAATCCCTCCCCCCCCCCCATAAACTTTTGAGTGGGTGGGCGGTCCAATTTATCTGTATAAATCACAGCTAGCTAACAGAATCAATAAATATCTATATAATTAAAACTTGTTATTGGTGTTTTAATCGATCTTTAAATTATGGCGTTCCCTTGTTGGGCCGATTGGGGGAGGGTGGCGAATACCTCTACTGCCCTCCCCACACTAGCCCTCTGAGTGGGGGGGGGGGGCGGTCCAATTTTTTTTGAGAAATCATAGTTTGTGAACAAAATTAGTTGAATATCTATAGCGTACCTACTTTGTGTGTGTGAGAGAGAGAGAGAGAGAGAGACAGAGAAGCAGTGTAGCGTAAGCTACGTATTGATATATGAACCCATTTGTATATTATGTCGCACCACACTCTAATCTCAAATTATATCATTAGTAAATATAAAATGAAAAAGGGTTGTACCAGGTGGGAGGGGCGATACATGCAATCACCTTCTGCACATCGGACAAACCAATACTTTTTCTTTTTGTATTATAATTAAGAAATTATAAATCAGAAAAAAAAATCTGTCACTAATATAATTTATATATGCTTAAAATTAAATTCTTACATCGAATCGCTCCACCCCAATTCTTTATTGTCAAATGCAATCATTAGCAGAAATTATAAAAAGGAGCGAGGATTAATCGTTTTCACTCTACTACCCCTCCCCTTTCCAGACGAAAACGTGATGTTTAAAACAGAATAGTCAAATATGGCGACAGATTTTGTGTAATTTCACATGAATTTATCATAATTTGTTTAAGAAAGACTTTGATTTGGAAAATTTAGAAGTCATGCGGAATTTTTCAGTATAAGAGTAACGATTGAGATGAGTTCTGAACCCAAATATTCTTTTCCTAGTCGCCTTTTTCTAACCTTTACTCAATCTGCTATTTTTCTAGTTAAATAAATTTGGAACTATAGCTCAGAATTTATGCTTGAATCCTACAATATCAAAAAATTTAGAGTAGAATCTAATTGGTCCACTTAATTTCTCCTCCCACTAGCGAAATTTTTGGTTAAAGCTATCAAGTGAAAGGGCTCAACATTAATGGTTTTTTTTTTTTTTGGGGGGGGGGGGGGAGGTTCGCCGAAGGTTGAGAAACACTGCTTCTCTCTCTCTCTCTCTCTCTCTCACACACACATATATACACACATACATACATATATACAAATTGTAAGACAAATTTCCATACGGACAATAAAGATTATTATTATTATATATATATATATATATATATATATATATATGCTGTACGCACGTTTATTCATTCGGTCGGGTTTACTAGGCGTTATGGTTAGGGTTTGGAAAAAAATCGCCCCCCCCCCCCCCCCACCAAAGTTCTGGATCCGCTAGTGGTATGTCCGCCTCAAAGCTGTAGGCCTTATTTTTGCTACAAAACATTGAACCTTATATAGCTACATTACGTAAGTACGTTATATACTGTAATGTATTGTAACTGTTCTGCATTAACAAATGCTAATAAAATGGAAAACACTCCCAAAATACTACTATTATGTCTCCTCTCTCATTCTGCAAATTGAAGCCAATTGGACGTTCTATCAGAACAAAGTGTGCTATAAGAGCTAGATTACAGTGGTCCATACACTTTCGCGGACCCGACTTTGGCGAAAGGGCTACACCACGGGTTTTCAAAAAAATCAATATAAAAAAATACTCCCGCGTTTTTTTAGCGGCCCCCGAAAGGGGAAATTAGTTTTGTGTGGAATGTCTGTCCGTCCGTCCCTTTTAGATCTCGTAAACTAGAAAAGATAGTGAAAATCCGACATCATAATATTTAAGACCATTCAAAGTTCTTAAACAACGGCTACTTTTTTTCTTTTCTAAAAGCAAAAAAATGTAATTTTTAAAATCAATTATGCAAGCAATTTTTTCATATAAATACACAATTTTTACACCTATTCACTATTAACAGTAGCAAATACGGGAGGCTTTTTTGTAAAGGAGATAGGCATTTACTATTTTTTTTTAAATTGGGCAGACTGGATTCTATAGATTTGGTCGGCAGCCAGTCTAGGAGACGGAAACTCCGATATAACACCTACCATGGGCGTAACCAGCATTTTTTTTTTGGGGGGGGGGTGTTAGGGGGGATTTTTTCTCCCCCCCCCCCCCCAGAAATTTTTTAAAATATGTATTTATGTGAGTGTGTACATAATCTTGATTACATTCTGACCCTTCGTTCTTTCGGAAGACGCCATGAGTTTGTAAAAGGAATAGCATGTAAAATTTATTAATGAAATGGGAAATGGTTATCTGGTGGATTTAAGTGTTTGGGGATGTCCTGTGATATGCCTACTGTTCATATCCGAAAAAAAGTGTACGTATATGAAATTAAATACCACGAAAATCCGACCTTCGTGTGCGGTCTTATCACCACCGAAGGTCAAGAAAACACTGTATATTTGTTTATTTTCATTTTTAAACAAATCAATTTTTCAAAAGTTGCATTTATGTTACTAGAAATTGTTATAAATGACTCTTTCATCTAAAATGTAACATAATTCAAAGAGTAGTTCAAACTTTAACACTACGCAATTTCCTACTAGATTACGTTTGGACGTCGATGTTTAAATACGAAATATTTGGATTGGTTTCTTCCTCCTATGTGTTGTTATTGTGAACTGTTAAACGATGATAGCCTCTTAAAATAGGCAGATCATAAGATGCTGTCTTTACCGAAACTGAATGATATTTTGAAACCAAAAATGTCATGTTAAGAGCTTAAATGGTAATTGGTATCATAAAGATATTGGGAAAATATTGAATAACAAGTCCTTGTTAATGACAACGGATTCGGTTTTCGAAGTTGGTGACAATAAAATTTCCGAGCGCGGGCCCCCTTCAGGCGCGGAGCCTGAGGCGTCTGCTCCGTTGCCACCCCTATGGGGTGCTACTGTGTTTAGCACTGGAAGCTTAAACTGCCTTATGGTCGCCAGCTCCTGATTTTTCCTCAGGGTTGACTCCCGAAGCCTTGCCAATGATTGGGTATAGCTGCAAGGCAACAGTGGTTTGAAATCAGAGTTTTTCTTCTCCTAGGTAGCCAGCAATGGCTAACGAGCCCCTTCTGCCCGAAGCTTACTGGTTATGGCGCCTGTTATTCGCCTTTGCCCCTTCTCCTGTTAGTGCAAACAGTTCCGTCGAACTCAATATCTGAGCCACACGTGAAGGCCAGGAGTTGGAACGGTTGTCAGAGGCTAATTGAGACGCATTTTATAGGTAGTGGTGTGCAATGACAACCTTGCGGAACTAGATAGATTGACAAATATATATATATATATATATATATATATATATATATATATATATATATAATAAAATCGCATAGCACATTATTATCTTTTCTTTTGTAGTAACAAAAAACTATTTATGCAAAATTTGCTTTTATTTACAAAAGAACATTTTCTTCCCTCCACCTTATGGATCCACCAACGGTGAATGAATATTAAAGAAGGAAACAAAATCTGGAAAGGCTATTTTTCGCATAAAAGTCTGTTTAGTTCATGTTTAGTTGTTGAACGATTCTTAGTAGATTTAAAGTGCGAATTCGGAAGTAAAAACTTGTCCTGCGCACTAACGAAAGTTGTCATTTCCTTTTCCTATGTAAACTTCACAATGGTGAGCTATGAATTTTTTTTTTTATCGATATCAACAAAATCATATGTAATCAATTGTTTATTAATATTAGTCATTCTTTATAAATACATATTTCAATTGATATTTCAATGTGTTAGCGAAAACGCTCTTTAAGGGCAGGTTAAACCCCCAAATTGAAATATCAACAAATCTGTCACTATTTAAGTGTCTATATGTTTAGATGAATCATTTAATAGTGAAAAAAATATTTAAAAAAACTTAAAAATGTGAAATTTTTCACAAAAATAGGGTAAAATAGTCAATAAACAAAAAAAAATACATGAACACACATGTCAAGATATTTTAGTATCTATTTAATATTTTAGTATCTATTTAATATTTTCAATGAAATTTGCACAGTGTCTTCAGCATGTTATTCCAATCACATTGATCTACAATTATTACAATCGGAGAGAACACTTTTTTTAAATGAATTTTTTATAGTGGGAACCATAAAACTGTCGAAACTGGTTGGGGTAGGGGTAAGTATTGAGACCATAAATTTAAAACTACTTAATAGATTGTAATTCTGGTAGCATGTTTTGATTCAATATGGACATAGAACAAAACTTCCAAATTTCAAAGCTCTAGCTAGCATAGTTTTTGTGGAAAGCTGACAAAACCAACCAAAACATTTTGAAAAAGCAGATTTTGAGAAAATCAAGAAAAACCACAATATCTATGGATAATAAAAACAAAAACTTACAAGTAAATATCCTTTATCCCTAGCATCCTCTACATTTGAATGAATGTTTTTTTTACACCTGGATGTCATTTTTGATATATTTTTGCATTTAAAGATGACAATTCTTTTCTTGTCCGCAGCGCGAAATGATGTTTCAGCATAATATCCGAATTGTAATCCCAAAAGTGGAAATATCTGCCTTCGTCCAAGTTCCCCATCATTATATACAATTGTTGCATCATGAACAGCTATCTCAAGCCTTTTTCTTCCAATTGGTTTTTGGGGCATCTTTTTCATATTAAATTATGGAACGTCTCGTTAGTGTTTTGCGTGCCACCATGTAAACACTTTTGCAACAGTGCATCTGATGTTAACTCTTCAAATATTGGTTTCATAGCATCAGTAATATATTTGGGGAGTTTATTTTTGTTTGCCACTGCTATGTTTTGTTCTTTTGGACACCAATGGCCGCAATCACTGTGGTCTCCACACCTGTGTTTCTAAATTGCCCAAATTGCCTTTTTCATCTGTAGAAGGTTGTTGGTATTATTTCTAATGGCACCACCATAATGGCCCTGGATTCTTAGAATTGCTGCTTGAGTAAGCCTTTTTACTCCTCCCATACCTTTGTAGTGTTTGTCCATAAGTCGACGTCCCATTCTTTTCTGTACATGACCGCAGCATTCCAACTTTTCAATCATCTTACCGGGGTAATTTGTTGGATCTGCATCTGCAACAGTTTTATAGCTTTTTGAGTCACCATCTCCCAAATAGCCTGTATAGTTTAAGCCGTACATCTGTGAACGTCGGAAAGTTTGTAGGATCCCTTGTGATTCCATCGCACCAGAAGAGCCTGTATGATTAGCGTCACATTCAGCTGCGTGGTTTGCTTTCCAAGCTACAAACTGTTCAGGAGTAAGTTTCTTTTTGCTTTTGCAACATTTATCACAATAGTTACTGCTGGTAAATGTGTCTATTACTATAGGAGCACCTCCAGGATTAACGGAAAGTACAGTTGCAACTCCATTTTTTGACACGAAACCACGCCTCTGCCATGTTCTAACGCACGACACAGTGACATCCGATGATGGCGGAGAAGCTTTGAATTCTTCCTCAGCTGCTTCTTTGCATTTTGTAGCAACTGTCTTACTGGCTTCTAATATTTTATTTCTAAAATAATTGCTTCTTGTAATGCTTACCGGTGGTGGCATGTTCATATTTGCTAGAAATTTGTTACCTTGTTCATAATGGCATCCAATGGAAAACATAGACAGTTGAAACCTTAAATTTATATTTTCCTTAGAACTTTGAAGCATGAAAATATGTTTGCAATCCAGGCACACAAAGGATATAGTACAGTTAAGTCCAGTGTTTCTTTCAGTAGCTTCAAAACCACAATGCCTTTCACAGTTAGAGCAAGGAAATTGATTCACAAAACACAATAAAATTTGAACATCAAACATGCGGTATCCAGTCATATCATCCAAATAAATGTTGTCCTGTTGAACACTATCATTTAATTTAATAAATGAACTACTTCCAGGAACATTTCCAGTGTTAGTAGCATCAGGATTTACTGGATCTAGCTCTAATATGTCCTCAGAAACAGGTTGAATTTCACTGACTTCAGTCTTGCTAGATCTAGACTCAATTTCAGTATCATGATCATCTAGATCTAGACTAAGCTTTTTAAAAAACCTATTACCATGGAATTTCCTTTTCTTAGGACGATCTTTGCGTGGTCTAGGCATTGTTATATTTAAATAATATTAAATACAATAAACTAAAACACACTTGAATGAATACAAGAGTAATATAATGTAGAGAAATAATCAGTGTCACAGAGCACCGACAAACGTCGGTAAAAATAGTAAACAAAATGGCTGCCAAAGAGGCTTTGTAAGAAAGGTTCTGATTGGTTGGATGGAGAGATAATATATGAATATTTAATTTCAACCAATGAAATTGAAGCTTTTAACTAAAATAAGGCTTTAAAAAAATGTATCTTGTTTTAAAAAAAAAGAACAGTGAAAAAAAATTTTTAAATTGGATAATTAGAAAAAAAGTTATAGTATTTTGAAAATTAGACACTGTCTATGCATATTTGAGGCAAGAGCAAACATTAGTCATGTTTTTATTTAAAATATTGATTAATATTTTCTCTAAAAACAAATTACAGATTATTATTCAGAATTGAATACAGTTTCTAATTATCGTAAAAGCTCAATTGACATAATTTTGAAAAAAAAATCGCATTTTCCCTAGTTTAACCTGCCCTTAATAAATTATCTTAATGGTTGAAATATTATCTAATTATCTTGTATACAACTATTTATGTTGGCATCTATTTTTTTTATATATAGATATATTGGATCGAGAACTAGATTCTAAGTTCGTATAAATTAGAGACTTAAATTCTAATGAATAGAACTACCTAGATCTACTTTTAGTTAGTTATATTAGCAATCTAGACTAGTTACTAAATCTAAGTCTTGGTGTTTGTTGACCCTGTTAAGTTAGTGTTTTACTGAATTCTAGGACTCTTCTGACTTCTCTTACTCAGACTACTCATCTATCTACTCACTACTAGCTATGCGAAATTCCCGGATGTTGACAGTTTTAGAATTGCGGGAAATATGAGAGGCCATTTTGAATTTTTTTTTACTTTGAAAATTAGTGACAATAACTTTTTGTTTAATAAATAAATAAAAAAAATTATTTAGTAATCCATATCTTATATAGTACAGACATTACTTCAAAAAAGAAGATGATTACGTCCTACGCGTCATGCATATTAACCAATGACTTAAATTTTGCCAAGTCACTGGTTTTTCTGGCTAGCTCAGGCAACCCATTCCATGCTCTATTAGCACTAGGGAAGAAGGAGTATTTGTACAAATTTGTCCTAGCATATGGGACGAGGAATGGGCCTTTATTTTTGTCTTTCAGAGTATTTTATTAAATTTTGTTTTTGTATTTGAAGATTATGGTTCAGTGTTTTATGTATAATTGCTACTTTTCTTTTGAGTCTTCTGTCCTGAAGGCTTTCTATATTTAGGGATTTTACTAATGGTGTTACTCTAGTCAAATGTGAATATTTGTTTGTTATGAATCTCACTGCTCTATTTTGTGTCTGTTCCAGTTTCTTAATGTTTTCTTGAGTTGAGGGGTCCCAAAAGGTGGATGCATATTCTATTATTGGCCTAACCAAGGTTAAATAACATTTTAGTTTTATGTTCTTATTTGATTTATAGAAATTTCTTTTAATAAACCCTAATGCTTTGTTGGATTTTTTAATAGTTTCATCAATATGTGGATTCCATGACAGTTTTTCATTTATTATAACACCTAGGTATTTTGCGTTTTTAGTCTGTGTTACTGGTTTGCCATGAATAAGATAAGTGGAATTAATTTGTTTTAGTTTTTTTTTGTTACTCTTAACAACTGACATTTTTCTGTGTGGAAAGACATGCTCCAATTTGATTCCCATTTCTGTAATTCATCTAATTCTCTTTGTAAAATATCTGTGTCTTGTGTTGTTTTTATTGTTCTATATATTATGCAATCATCTGCAAATAATCTGACTTTTGTTCCTGAACTAATGCAATTTGGTAAATCAATTATGTAAATTAAAAATAGTAGTGGACCCAAGACTGTTCCTTGAGGTACACCTGAGTTTACTGTTATTGGTGTTGATTTAGAGCCATTTATTATTACAGTTTGTTCTCTCCCTATCAGAAAATCTTTAATCCACTGATGCAGTGGACCATTAATGCTGAAATATTTTAATTGTTTAAGCAAACTATGGTGGTGAACTTTGTCAAAAGCCTTGGAAAAATCTAGTAAAATAGCATCTATTTGTTCACTATTATCTAAACCTTTTGAAAAATCATCAATTAGTCCTATTAGTTGTGTTTCACATGATCTATATTTCCTAAAGCCATGTTGGTATGGGGTGAGAACATTATGTTTGTCTAAGTGGTTTATGATGTTGCTACATATTATGTGTTCTAGGATTTTACATGTGATGCTGGTAAGTGATACTGGTCTGTAGTTTCCTGGATCAGATTTTTCTCCTTTTTTAAATATGGGGGGTTGTGACATTAGCTTCTTTCCAGTCCTTTGGTACTCTGCCCTGGTTAAGCGATGCCTGAAAGAGTATTTTGAACACTGGGGCTAGCTCATTGCTTAGTTCTTTGAGTAATCTAGCTGGAATACCATCAGGTCCAGATGCTTTATTTGGTTTGGTGTTAATAGTTTTTGAATTCCATTTTCTTGTACTACTAAATCTTCTATGTTGTCTACTTGGTTCAATTTAAGAAATATGTCTTTGTCTCCTGGGGCTGAGAATGCTGATGCAAAGTATTTGTTTAGGATGTTTGCTTTAGTTTCATTATCATTATGCATTATGTTATGTTCATCTTTTAATGGCGCTATGCCTGTTGTTTCCATTTTCTTAGACTTAATGTATGACCATAGGTTTTTGTTGTTATCTTTAGATATTACATTGTTTATGTATTCACTCTGCTGCTGTCTGCTTACTTTTTGGGTTAAGTGTTTAATTTTTATATACTTTTTGTAAACTCTTTCTGCCTTAGTTTCTTTAAATTTTCTATATAGGTTTACAAAGCTTCTTTAGTCTATTATTAAACCAGCATTTATTTATTTTGCTTGATGTGTATTTAGTTGGTATATGATTTTCTATAATGCTTTTAAGATGGTTTTTAATGAAATTCCAAAGGTCATCGACTGGTTGGTTAATGTTTTTTTCTAATAAGAATGTTTGTTGAAAGTTTAATGCAGCTTGGTGTAGTTGTGTTAGGTTACATTTATTCCAGAGTAAGATTTTTCTTTTGGGTTTTGTATTGGCTACTGCTTTTATCTGACTGTGTATTTTTATGATCTCATGGTCTGATAGACCAGGGATAATATCATAATCAACTACTAATCCAGGTCTGTTGGTTCGATATTGATTATTTTAGGTTTAAAATATAATTTTTAAATAAAAAAAAACTACATCTAAAAAAAAAAATTTTGTGATTTTTTTTGGGTCGAACTTGATTGAAAAAAATAATTATGTTTTGCAGAACTATTACAAGACTCATTGCTTCATTTACAAAAAAATATTGTATTTCGTGTAGATAATCCATTTTAACACAGTTCTTAATCATCTACATTGCTTTGTATGCCCAAGTTTTTTTTTTCTCTTCATTTCTGTGAGGTACTCAAAGTTCATTAATGTTAATATGGCGTTCAATGGGACTGACCTTGAATTTTTGCATTTACGTACACATCTTAGAATGAAAAATGGACTCATTTAGTTCTATCATTATTTTTTTGTGTGTAGTATATGAGTGTTTCTCCAGTACTGGTGCTAAAAAGTGTCACATTATGCTAAAAATTAAAGTTGAAGTTTTTGGTTTCATTTCAATTGTATTCACTTCTTCAACCAGTTCACTTTAAGAATTTATCAATAGAAAATGAATTGCAAGATGTAGATTTTGACAGCAGTGTCTATTCATGGGGTACCCCCTTTTGTGTCACAGGTGCATCACCTGGACACCACTTGATAATTTAACAACTACCAATTGATAAATTCATTGTATTTTAGCATAATATAACTGTCTTTATTGTTATTAGTCTTTAGATACTGAAATTTATGCTTTTGCACAGAAAAAGTGGATTTGAGCTCAATTCAAAAATTGGGACACCACCTACAAGTTAAAGTTTTTTTAAAAGATATTCTGTGAGAATATAGAAATTATTTTATTTTGCACTAAAGTGATCCATTAGACTTATTATTAAGTTCACTATTCTAGTCATAAAGTACCCATTTGTAAAAATGCTGCTTTAATTTCACAAAATGTCGCGGGTGCTTCATGGGACACCATTTTTTAAAATAATGTTTATAAGTGTACATTTTTGTCTTATCTGTGCACAAGTGAATGATCATTATTATTTTGAATTATTGACAAATATATATTTTATATCTTTTGTTAGTATTAACACACAGAAAAAGGTTTGAAAAAAAAAAAGAAAGCAAAGAAAACGCATAAAACTGTACACAAATTTTATTTGACAAATTCAGAAATCAAAACATTCCACTCTATTGCCATTTGGTATCAACATCACTTCAGTAACAATCATGTCTGCATACACTAACTGTATGTCCTGCACTTCTGGATATACAAATATATTTTTTATTTCTGTGCCTTTTTAAAAAATTATTTCTGCGCTGATCATCCAGGACTTCTATCACAACTCCTGTTAGAATAAATTACCAGCAATGTTGAAAAGTTAATACTTCAATCTAAAACATACTTTGAACTTGTTTATTGAAATTAAAAGGTACACAGTGCAAAAGCACTTTACCTTTGAATTTGAGCATATGGGACTGACATCCAGTCTTCAAGATTTGACTGAGATTGCACTACTGAAGAAAAAGAAACAATTTCATTTAGAAATCAATTAGGTAATTTTAAAATGAATAATTTTTTTTCTCAGATAATTGTAAAGTGCTGTTTAAAAATAAATAAATACAAGTACTTACCATTTTGTTTCTGAAGTTTGAACACCTTCCAAAGATCCACATATTTCATCAAGCAGGCACTGACTGCCATATGAATTTCTGCATGGAAAGCAGAAACAGCTTCTATTTCTGTAAGCAGTAGTGTTAGGTGTAATACCTCTCACTAGGACATTGAAAGATCCTTCTTTATTTACTGGTTGCCACTTTGTTACCTTTCGCAGTGTACCATCACTCTGAACATACTCATCCGTCATCTTTGACCATATACTATACTCCACTCTGCTAATTCATCCGTGCAATTTTTTAAAGGCTCAATACTTGTTAATTAAATCCACACCACAGTTGCTATATGATCTTTCAATGCACTGCAGCTTATGAAAACAATTGGCATTAGTTCTTGGGCATAGAGTTTAGCCGAGTGATGAAGCTGGATTTTTTAATGTCAGCTCTCTGTGTCTTTTTTTGATCAGAAATTTATTAATGCCCTCTATATAAAGAAAAATCTTCAAACAGAACTCACATAAGCAACACTGGATCTTATGTGAAGTAGCTTTTGCATGAAACGTTTTCATGTTTGAGCACTAACAGATGATTGAGAGGAATCAGTTCTTGAGACATCCTCTCTACTGTAAAAAATGAATATTGTTTTTAAGGCATTTTGTGCAATGCAATCACTTCATTTTTTTTTTCTTGCAATTTGTTCTGATTTGCACTTGGACATAAAACTTCTTGGAAGACCAAAATGTTAGAAATGAGTAGCACAATCTCTGAGTTTGTTGTACTTACTAAGGATACTGCAGAGTACTTGTCTATGAGCACTAGACATCTGACCTTTTTTTTTTTGCTGGTGGAGTGTAGTTAGGTTTTGATACTTTCTTCAATGTTGTTTAGAAAGATGAGCTTTTTTCTCTCAGGTAGGTGCAGAAAGCGTATGTCATGGACAGCTTTACTTTTTCTTGGGGAGCATATTTGTGTGAGACCATCAAAAACTGCAGCATATTTCTTGGGTGACCTAGGCAATTTCATCTAAGCCCTTGAAACAGCCATTCTTTTTGCCACTGGAGTCTGGAATCCAGTACCTAGTGATTCACCAACCTCTGCTGAGATGACACTAAGTGGACTATTAGCTTGCTGTTTTCTTTCTTTGCGGTTTCTGTTTATCCAAGCTTTTTCATGTGGGCTTAACTAGGCCCTGTAAGCAGCTTTTCTCAACCTTTCCTTTTCTCTCCGCTCTAAAACAGCAACACGTGTTAGAGACTCAGGCTTTGATGCTTGTAAATTTAGAGTCTTTCTTGGCTTGTAGATGCCTTGAAACTCTAACAGATACTCCATTACTGAAATCTGTAATTTATAAAAATGTATAAGTTAAATATGTAAATAAATAGATCTATTATATATGCTAACTTTCATAAACATATATTATATATTGGTGCATTATTTAAATCTAGTCTAGTAATGCCCATAATTGCGGATAGACTCAATCAATAGTATAGGACTAGTACTGTTAATTATATTAAGTTATAATTATTCAGTGGTAGACTGAAAGAACTGAATACAATATAATTGAATATACTGTATAAACAATACAATGGAAATTATGTGCAGGTTAAACCAAACTTTGTTTTAGATACAATATACATTTTAATATAGAATAGGTCTATAATATAGATATATATAGGAAAGTGCGAAGTTCGAGCAGCCCCGATTTGTCAAGAGGTTCGAACATTTCACTTTTTATTGCTAAAACTTTTGTATTTGAATGTTTACCAAATTACTACTATATTGCTACTGCGCATGCACCTTTTTTCTTCCCTTCCTACACATACTATTTTCTTTTCCTTGTAAAGGCTAAGTTCATGGTGAGGTCAAACTCAGGAGGTGTGGAGTTATTCTTTTTTACTACCCGGTAGTGAAGGAAATGGGTAATAGGCTTAAGGCTATTTTTAAGTCTGATTGCTCATCAGCTTAAAGAGACTATTTGAAGTTGTGGAGGGTGGGAAATGGTGCAATAGATGGTGTTCTTGCGCTGGAGTAAAAAGAAAATGACTTAATAGTAAAAATTAAATATTAAAACATGTTTTTATATATATTTTCTTTGATCTGTTCGAACCTTCCATCAACCTGATCGAGCTTACTAACTGGGGAAAAATCCGCTCGAGGAAAAGTACGCTTGGCGATACTTACCCTACACCTCTTTGACTTCGTATTTAATTTTAACTAAGTCTAGTGGTACATTAAATCCAATCTATTTTTATAGAAAAAAGGACGAGGAATTCAGAGATACTATCAGTTTTTTCATAGGTCAGACCGTTACGGTGCTATAAAAATCCAAACTTGAAAATTGCTGCCAGCGGGCTTAATGCGCTCGAACTTCGCACTTTACTCTAGATAGTTTTCTAGATACTTGTCAATTTAAAGAAAAATATATTATTAAATCTAGAATTAGAATCTAAATCTAGTCATTAATGACCTAGTCTAGAGTTACTAGTCTAGATTCATAAAAGATCTAATGATTTCTTATCTAATAATCTAGTTTAGATCTAAATCTAGATATTGAATTAGATCTAGACTCTTGTACTCTTCTCTAGGTCTAGATCAAGAGTAAATCTAGCTATAATATAATGAATAATTAGTCTTAATTAGATCTAGGTCTAGATCTAGAGTAAATCTAGATAATGAATAACATAATTAGATCTAGATCTAGAGTTAATCTAGATTTAGGTCTAGTCAGTCTAGATTTCTAGATCTAGAGTTTAGCTCTTTAAAGTTTTAAAGACAAGTTATCGAGATGCGCCTCAAATGAAAAATCAAATAGATCTAAATCTTATTTACAGTAATAAGTAAATTTGTATTATTTAATATTTCTTAAACAGTACCGCTTTATTTCTTTTAGATGTAGCTAATATTATCTGACACTGTAAAATCTTAACAAAATATCACTAAAATCTATTTGGACTTAACAGACGCAAACTAGGACACCATTTGTAAACACACGGAGTAGTGTCCACTGAAACGCCCCAAACGATGTAAAGTAAAATTAAAAAAAATATATAATGAAAGATGTAAAAAAAAAATATTCATTTAAAATGATTATGAAAATAGTTTATTACATATATTAAAATCATTTAATCTTAATTGAAACTTTCCATGAATACAGAAAACTTAATAAATCCTGAACTCGTATTAGACGCTACATGTGACGCCATAATTTATGCATGAAAAACACCAACACGAGGTCCCATGGAGCGCCTATACGCCTAATCCAATTTACTTCTCAAAATAAAAACAAATTAATTATTTTAATTCCCTACACACTTCTACTATTACATCAACATAATTGTTTTAGAAATATAAACTTTTTGTTTAGTAACAGGCTTTAAAATTGATTAACTTTACGATTTAAGACTAAATTGTATTCAAGACGGTTCACGTGACGTCATGATTGAATGGTTAAATTTAGTAACCTCGTAATAATAAAGCACTTCGATTAGGATATTGCAATCAAACTTATTTGTAATAAGCTTAAATTTCAGTAGAATAATGAAATATCTACGTACCTATTGGGTTGCTGATTCACAAAAGATCACAAAAAACAGATTAAATGAGATTTTGTGCAAGATTGCCAGCCATTGATCGTGTCAACGCTTGAGGCGCATCAATGGTTAATTGTGAGACACGCTATTGTTTACGTACTCCTGTTAATTACTACGCTAGTATTTCCAGCAGAAATGGCACTTCTTTTGTTCTACACAATACCTGTGATGCTCAAAAGAACTCTCATTCATAAAAAGTAGTATGGTGGGAAAAATAATCCCATTCTTAACACACGCAGCACAGGCGCTTCATTTGGGACACCTCGACCTATTTTAAGAAGTTATGCATGTTTAGAAAGCTTTTAAGAAAAAAAATACTTTAAAAGAAATCTTTAATGCTTGTTGTAACAGAAATGCAATGTTGAGCATATTATTTATTTCTTGTTTACAATTCATAGAGGATTGTAATTCCGTATAATGTGGGACACATCGCGATGCGCCTCAAACGCATTTTTGTGGCCGTGTTTAATCAATATTTTGATAACCTTGAGAAAAACTAAATAATGACATTGAAATCTGAGGATCTTGTTAACATATCCCAACAAAGATGGAAGTTTTATGCTCCTTGGTTTTAGTACGATATTAATTCAATCATACCATGGTGTTCCGTGTTACATCAAAGGCCGCCATTTTGGGTAGTAATTTCACACATTTTTTACAATTTCAATATTTCCCTAGCACCTTATGAGCTCAAAATATCAAAATTTATAGATTAACCATTTCTTAATGCAGTGTAATGTAAATTGTCACATTTGAATAACAATCTTATGAAATACTGACTTTTTAGTGAACCAACACCTAGTTGTAACCAGTACTGGAGAAACACTCATATGCATTTTGCTATTACTTTTACATAAGATTTGAAATATCTAGGCTCAAGGATTTTTATGTAGTATCTAAAATGCAAAAACAAAATAAGTTTCTTATTACAGTCACGTGACTACAGTGCACTAATTTGGCCAATTTTTTACTGTAGTCAGGTGTAAACAATAAAACATCTTCGTAATGAAAATGTTCTCTGGAATTCTAGAATTAGAATCTAGACTTCAAGTCTATATTCTTCAGCCAGATCTACCTTAAGTAATAAGTAATAAACTATTGATTGCTCAAATGGCTGCACAAATGTAGATTATAGATCTAATTTGTAGACATTAAATTTTAATTTATAAGTCCTAGCTAGATATAAATATAGAAATTAATTATAATTAATAGAATCTAAGAATCACATAGATAGAATGCCTTCCTTGCCTTGGGCCTTATACTTATGACTTTTACTAGATCTAAGTTATACTTAACTTATAGGCTTGGCCTTGAAAATACTAGGCCTAGATCTAGAATAGATTCTAGATGAGTAGAGTAGACATTGTAGAATAAGATATACTAGATCTAGTATCTTAGATAGAAGATTCCCTTGTTTCTCAATCATTTTTATGATGATTAAAGGCTACTAAATAATATTAGCACACTGGAGCAAAATCTTACAAGCTGCAAATTTATTACAAAACAGTACATAATGTAGTCAAGCAGCCAACAGTACACTAGCAATGTAATGTACTATATTTTAGATGTTTGTAATAAAAAGGCTGACAGTATAGAGGGGGATGAGCCAATAAGTGTGACCTGGAACAGTGTATATAGTCTACGATTACTGCTTCTTGGCCCGCATATATATATATGACACTGGCCTGGGGCCATAAGGTCATTCAAAATTATTATATCTTCAAATTTACATTTACACAAAAAAAAAATAAACAAATTAATAAAATATATTTAAAAAGACAGTAACACAAAAATAAAAACACATCCTACGCTTTTTTTTTAAATTGGTTTTTTAGCTATCTGATGAACATTAAAGAAATGAAACATGTTTTTGTTCAATTTTCAGAAAACATTTTCCTATGTTAAGTTTAACGCATCAAAAATATGCTTTTTTAACTGTTTCACCTACAACAATAAACTATATATATATATTATTGTTTGGTAAATAACAATTGCTTCAATAATCTACAATTTAAAAAAATAAAATAAAGCAAAATAAATATTTAACTGCAAAACAAAGCATTAAGATAATACCGGATAGTTAAGAAAATTAGAGAAAAAAATTAATATAAATAAAATATTATACAACATATGCTTTTATTAGGCACATCATATGCTTTTATATATATATATATATATATTTAGCTATGTAATAAAAATTAGCGAAATGTTGCGCATTTTTGTTCAGTTTTCAGAAAACCTCATATGAATAGTATGAACAAAAATGTGTTTAAAAAAAAATTAAAAATTAACTGCTTGAGCATATACATATAATCTATATATCATTGGAAAGCTCAGAACAAGTGCTTCCATAATGTACTATAAAAAATTTAAAAATCTAAAAATAAAATATTTTATTACAAAAAAAATTATAATAATGTCATTTAGTTGATAAAAAAGGAAAAAAAATTCTGCAAATAAATTTTATAAAACAATTGGATAACTTTATTAAGCACATCCTAAGCTTTAAATTTGTATATAGTTTTTAGCAAAGTGATGAAAATTAGCGAAATGGCATACAATTTTGTTCAATTTTTCAGAAAGTCTCACTTCCTGGGATTCCATTGCTTCAATGTCTAAGTGAAAACGCGGCAAATTTTACAACAGATTTTTATCAACTAGACCTATTTTAACATTCTATATCTCGTTAGAAAACTCAGAACAAGATCTTTAATAATTTACTATTAAAATAAAAAAAAAAATCCCAAATTTTTGTCACATAGCTATCACTACTGTCTAGTCTAGTTTCTAAGTAATTATGACTGTATGTTTAACAGTTAGAAAGTTATCATTTTTTGTGGCGTTTTGACCTAACATTGTTGACATGGAACAAGTGAGGAGAGAGTTTGTCGCTGGCTCAGCCGGGCGAGAAACACCCCCAAGTTAAAAGTTAAAAAGTTGGAATTGAGTTTTGTAGACGATAGATCTACTTATTAAATAAGAAATTTAATAGTAGATCTAGTATTCATAGTAAATTTCTAGCTCACAAATCTGATTTTATTTATATTTATGAACTTCAGTTGTTTAAAATGTAAATGTTGATGAAATAAATAAATTATCGGGTCTAGAGCTACAAGAAATGTCAGAGATGCATGGACAAAATGGCAGAAATTAACAAAATATTTTAAAATTGGGATCAAAATCGCCAGAAACAATTTATTTCAAATAGCTTTTTTTAAAAAATTGCAAAGTAAAAGCTCTTAAAAAGTATCTAGATCTATAGCATAGCTAAAAATATCTGCTACAAGATAATAATTTAATTTGTTGGTGACAAACAATATCTTCTATTTAAAAAAAGCAAACTGATATGTCCAATTAGGTCAGTGTTATTTTTTTTTTTTTTTTAAGTTTGTAAGATGTTGGAGATGGATCGATCTGAAAATTGGTAGGAATATAGCCAGACACACATACTATAAGCAGGAATAAAATCAACACTGTATGACTTACCAGTCCCGGTAATGAGTATCAGTAAAAATAAAAATGTATATACTTTCAATGCAAAATATTTAAATATACATTTTTTTTTTTTAAAATGTCAAAGACAAAAATGTTCTCCATCATCAAAAGTAATCAAATTCTTTTCTTTTAGCAATGATATATCTTTACATATGCTGAGCATAATCAATTTCTAACAAAGACCCTATGTAGCAGGAAAACCCCGTCTCAAGATTTTGGACATAGGAATTTCACCTCCCTAGACCTAGAGTAAAGTGCGAAGTTTGATCCCATAATCCCGCTGGAAGCAATTTTTATGTTTGGACTTTTATAACACCGTAATGGTCTGACCTATGAAAAAAAAAACGATGGTATCTGAATTCCTTGTCCTTTTGTCTATAAAAATAGTGGGTATTGCCAAGCATACTTTTCCTCGATTGGATTTCTCCCTCAGTTAGTAAGCTCGGTCGGCTTATGGAAGGCTTGAGCAGATAAAAGAAAATGTATCTAAAACTTGTTTTAATCTTTAATTTTCACTATGAAGTCATTTTCTTTTTGGTCCAGCGCAAGAACACCATCCATTGCCACCTTTCCCACGCTCCATCAAATAGTCTCTTTGAACCGATGAGCCATCAGACTTAAAAATAGCCATAAGTCCATGACCCATTTCCTTCACTACCGGGAGGTACAAAAAATAATTCCACACCTCGAGTTTGACCTCATCATGAACTTAGTCTTTACAAGGAAAAGGAAATGGTATATTTCAGAAGTGAAGAAAAAAGGTGCATGCTCAGTAGCAATATAGTAGTAATTTGGTAAACATTCAAAGAAAAAAGTTTTAGCAATAAAAAGTGAACTGATTGAACCTCTATACAAATCGGGGCTGTTCGAGCTTCGCACTTTACTATAGTAGTAGACTAGGTCATTAGAGTAGATAAGTTTTAGATCTATATTTTAATGTAATAATAAGGTCATTGCTCAATAACTTGACAAAACTTGTATAATAGATTGAAATGGTAAGCAGTTTGATATTCATCTAAAATCTAAATTATTCTAAATCTAGGCTATTGTGATCACCCTGTCTTAACTTTTAAACAGTATAATTTTAAAAGAAAATTATTATGGTTTTAAGTATTCATCAGTTACAGAAGCTGTCAGACTAATTGATTGTCCCTTGAACAATTTGTTGCAAGTTCTGAATTTAACTAAATTTAGTATTACACCAACTTGACTCATTATTATTTTTTAAGTTCATTAGTAGAAATTAATTCTTTTGGAGCTTAAAAAAGTAGAATGCAAAAAAAAAAAAAAAAAAGAATCCCTGATTCCTGTATTAATTCTAATAATAAAAAAATATAGAAGCGCAGACCTGCCTGCCACTACGCAAAATCTTCCACAATGACTGTTAGAAAATACGAATTTAACCCGTTGCATTGCACATTTCGTATTTTTTCCCCCCCTCTTGACTAGCTTACGAGAGGTCGCACTAAACGTCCTGTTAGGGGGGGGGGGGGTACACATTGTGTCCAGATCTATATGTTGACTGGTTCTTAATAGCAATTAGATTTAGTTTAGAAATGAAGTAAAGCGAGAGTGAGGGAGTAGTGGGTTGGTACCGTCAGTTAGCTGATACACCGTGACTTTTTTTTGTAAGTTCATTAGTAGAAATTAATTATGTTGGTGCATTAAAAAAGTGCTATCAATTAAAAACACATTGAGTGACATTATGATTGTAGATATCTAGTCTAGATCTAGAATCTAGATAACTTGTTATACAGGAATAGATCTAGCTAGTCATTAAGTTATGATTCTCTACATTACTCTACAATCTAGATTTTGACCACCAGTGTTACACATTTGGACTTTTTTTTTAGGTAGGCAGGTCTGTTTATATATTAATGACACTGCACAGTACAGTACTGTGGAAGTACAGTTTTAACCTTTTCATATTTTTCTTTCTCAGGTGAACGTACCTAAGCAACGTAGAACTTTTTGCAAAGGCAAAAAATGCAAAAAACATACTGTTCACAAAGTTACTCAGTATAAGGCTGGGAAGGCTTCCTTGTATGCCCAAGGTATCTTATTCTATGTAACCTACATCTAATATTAAGTAAAAGGCTTTGCTTCTTTACTGAGAAATGTTAATTTTGGGATTTACACCTTTGGGTTTACCTGGCACTACTAAGTAAAGGAAAAACTGTATAAAAATTATTAATACAGGGCTGTAGCATTAAGTGTTTTTTTTTTCCCAGAAAGTTAATTGTATTATTACTTGTTAAAAAAGTGTTCTGAATGATTGTACTAATTTAGGATGTGTCTTTAAAACATATTCCCAATTCTTAAGATATAGAAGTTGCATTTCTTAAATATTGAATACACTTTTTTTTTGTTCAGGTAAAAGGCGTTATGACAGAAAACAGAGTGGTTATGGTGGTCAGTCCAAACCAGTTTTTAGGAAGAAGGTAAGTTTTAAAACTCTAGCTGTTTAATAGATAAGCTGATTTATCAAATCTGAGGTTGAACAGCTGCTGATTCTATCTTTTTTTTTTTTTATATTATAAGACTGGTTTATTTCAGTGTGGGTGAATATATTATTAATCTCATGGTTTCAAAAGAACTATCCTTGAGTAGGTAAACTTATCCAGAACAGGGTACATTATAAATTTTTTAAGCATTTAAATTTATCTTATACAATTTTTTCTATTCTGTCAAATTATTTCAGTTATAATGAAACCTATGACCTAACAATTAGAAATTGTTTTTTTTAGATCCAATCTAATAATAAGATGAGTTACTTTTATTTTGCCAAATAAATAATTTTTAAATTTGCTGCTACTGTTTCAAAGGTAATAAAGATTATAAAAAAAATCCTTGATGCATAGTTCATTCATTCATCCTTTTTGTGAAGACTGATGTGCTGGGCAAACCCTATTTCCTTGCATCTGTTGCTCACATTGTCACTGTTAATCTTTAGGACAATGTGTACATTTTTTTTTTTTTAGTACCTAGCCAGAGTTGCCTACAAGTATGCATCTTGCATATTGTTTACGCAAATGGACACCATTCCTATTAGATGTACCACGAGATTATTTTTTTTTGCACGCGCTGATGTGCGAAGATTTAAATACATACTAGATCTAGATCTTACTGATGTAAATAAAGTTGAATTTCTTGCAATGTGTCAGTTTATATGAAGTCTTCAAACTAATTGGGAATTAATTGATTGCTTAGTTCTAATTCATCTAGACTGGATTTAGATCTAGAACCAGAGATATTTTAAAATATATGTCAGGCACTTATAATAGAATTTACGTAAATCTAGATATAGATTTAAAAATTTAGATCTAGATACTAGATCAAATTGTGTAATCTAAATATAATATCTAGATTGTTCTAGATTTAGTTATAGATCTAAATCTAATTCTAGTCTACATTCTAATTTTAGATATGATCTTGTGTGTAATAGACTTAGATTTACTAATGTAGAAATGGTAGGCTCAAGATATCTGTAACTAGACCTAGGTCTACTCAAAAGCAACAATTTCTTATCCTTTATGGAATCTAAAATTTAAAATGGGGCAAAATAGGCTGTTCTAAGCTTACTTTGTACAGGTCTAGATCTAGTATTTCACATTCACGATAGTGCAATTTTGTGGATTGTTAAAATACTGTACCTTTAAATATCCCTAAGCACATTAAAAAAAAATTAACTTTTAATGAAGCTGCTTACAGATGTATTATTCTAGAGAAGGGCAGAGGTTTTCATAGAAGAAATATCTTAGCATGATAAACTTGCAGAATGTATTTTCTGTGGTAGATACCGTTATAATCACCAGCGACTAGCTAGGTTCCTTTACTTATGAAGGACTAAATTCAAAGAATGAAATCAGGGGCACTGTAGAGGATGCCAAAGCTTTCATTACTAACTCTGCACAAAAAAAAGTCGGGAAGAAGAAAATCTGAGTGATATAAAAAAAAGTATTTTCAGTGTCTGGATACCTTGTAAAGAAATTTCCTATAAACAAAACTAATTTTATAAAACTAGATGTCATTGATAGAGCTAAGCAAAGCATTACACCTGGTTTAAGTCTAATTTCACTTGTAACAAAAATTCCCATTATTTTGAACAAATTTTCTGTTGCCGCTATTACGGAATGTGAAATAGGCCTACACTAGAGGCATTATGATCATAAGATCATTGCCAAATGACGAATGCTCTTATTCTAGAAGTCTATGACAAAGACTACAAGTGTAAATAATTTGACTCATTTGTACAAAATGTCTTATATAACTTTATGCAGTGTTAACTTTTGGATTGCTGCCTTTCGTGAATGTCATCTTAGTTGTGTGCTTGAATGATTTAATTTTAGTCTTTCCTTAATATTGCCTCCATTTGTCCCTCAAAATACTGGTACTCATTTCCAGATCATTTTTGGCATGTAGGCATCTCTGACTTAGCCATCTCATAGCATGTAAATTTTGAAAAGAGTTAGGTACTTGCTTAGTAAAGGACGTTATTAATGTTTCCTTTTTTTTTTTTTCTATCATTCTGGGGATGGGGTGTATATATATTTATTATTTTTTAACGATTTAAAAAATGGAGATTATTAACACTTAATCAGTGAATACCAGTATCTTAAGTATTGTTTGAAAAGTCTTAACATTGTTAACCATTGTTGTTTTATTTACTTTAAGGCCAAGACCACCAGAAAGATAGTTTTGCGTATGGAATGTACTGAATGCAAATACAGAAAACAGTTACCAATTAAGCGATGCAAGCACTTTGAACTTGGTGGTGATAAGAAGAGAAAGGTATTCAAGTTTTAAATCATTTTTCATTAACTTTTTTTTCTTTTATCAGATTCACTTGTTTTTAATACATATATTTTTTATTTTTTTTTCAGGGCCAGATGGTTATGTTTTAAAGGGCGTACATTAATAAACATTGTTCTAGTAAACCATATATCTTTTTTTAATAATTGTGTTTGCTGTTACAAACAAAAAAAAAGTTCAAATAGAATTCTATAATAAAGATCCTTAATGTCAAATTGAGAAAATTCTCACAAAGCATTATTCATTTAGAGCAGGGGTCTCAAACGCGTGGCCCGCAACGACTTAAAAAAAAAAAAAAGATAAAATTTACAATGACCACATATAAGCCGTGAAATGATTTACAACTGCACAAATCAGTAAAGGAGTTGTCACTGTCGCCCTCCGATCGCTTAGGCTTTAACCGCAGCGACAGTAGTGTTTGTAAAATTTAATGAAAAAACATTTTCTTTTCATGGTGTGGCCCGCAGACTGATTGTTACTTTCCACTGTGGCCCACATGCTGATATGAGTTTGAGACCCCTGATTTAGAGTAAAGAAAAGCTAACTATAATCAAGAATATAAGTTTTTCCACTATCAAGTGAGTTGTACTGGTATGTCAAAGAAAGTTTTGGACGAATAGTTCCAGAGGCCAAGCAGGCCCATGTGTAACCTGCATATTTTGTAGCATCCATCTGACATGTCTATAAATAATCAAGTACCTCAACTCAGACATAGCCATGTATGCACGAAATACTTGACAATTTGTCAAGTACCATACGCTTCTTTTTATTATCTTGTTCTTTCTTACTCTGTCATTACACTGGTTGATGAATGTGAATGAATTCAAACTAAGTATAAAAATGAGCCTCCTACTCCTAGCTTAAATAACACAAACTTTGCATACAAAAACAATGTTGAAAAATAAATAAGCTTTAAAAACTGATTTTATATTTCACATAAAAAAAAAAAAGGTTAGCACATGGGTATGGGTAGATACAAACCAAAAAAAAAACATTTCTTGGTACAGTTTATTATGAAATTTCTGCTACCGTACTGTATTTATAGTTAAAGAACTAGTTCTGTGTGATAGATGTGGACAAGTTCATCCCAACTGCAGTCGGCCATCTGTTGAAATAAAAAAAAAAAGGGAGTGTTTTATAATGGATGTGATTACCTATTCTGGTAAAATTAACATTACTGAGGCTTAATAATTGAACATTATAGACAACCAAAGATCCATTAGGAGAACTGAATGAAGATAAAGCATAGAGAAATGAGTGATGATTTTAACTAACCTGTCCAGGTATGTGCAGGTTGAAATCTAAGCCATAAACAAACTCAGAGTGGTTTTCGACTGTTTGAAGACAAATTTGTTTCTGTATGTTCCATAACCTAAAACATAGATGCCCAATACAAGAGATACAAATCAATGGCTTATCAAAAATTGATTTTTAGGCATAGAAGTATAATCTAATCCACAGTTTTAATCAACCTGTACTGTGTAACTAATTAAGCAGTGTTATAAAATGTCAATGAAGAATAGTAACTCACTTGACTGTGAAATCATAAGAAGCTGAAGCCAATATAGCACCATTGAAAGGTGAAGCCTGTTGAGAGATGAGTTTAGCTAGTTATAACTAAGACATTAATTTGACATAAATCTCACATCCGACACCTCTTTTTGATATTGAATGAACAAATTGATCATGGTATAAATGCATTATGTTCAAATTGAAGGCCATTATAACACAGTGACCAGTCACTCAAATGGGTGTGGCTTCCAATTATACAAATGCGAAAAAAAATAAAAATTTCTAACACAAAGAAGTAGATTCAAGCACTTGACAGCTAGAGAATGTTTGCGCTTCCCGGTGGGGTGGAGCATCCGACGATTAGCGTTTTCTTGCATTCTTCACTGCAGAAAAGCATTCTCCTGACATTTACAGATCATTATTCATCCTATTTAAAAAGGCAGATCAAATTTGATAAAACAAAGTAACTTGTGGCCACAGGTCGATCCTGAAGTGTGACTGACAATCAAGGCACAAATACATTTTGTACAATAGGCTTGTTTGTAACTTCGTTTTGCTACAGAACTATAATTCAAGGCTCTAAACAAACAAATTTCAGAAGATGGGAAATTAAGTGGATTAATTAGATTCTACTCTAAAATTTTTAGGATTCAAGCATAGATTGAGTTATTGTCCTAAATTTATTTATACAATAGAAAAATATTACATTGAGTTAAGGTTGGAAAAAAGGACGCCTGAAAAAATATTTGGGTTCAGAAATCATCTCAACTGTTACAATTATACTGAAAAATTTCGTATGAATTATACATTTTCCAAAACAGTCTTTCTTAAAATAATTATGCAATTACATAAACTCTGTCGCCATATTTGACTATTCTGTTTTAAAACGTCATGTTTTCGTCTGAATAAGGAAGGGGGCAGTAGAGTGAAAACGATTAATTGACTAAGAGTCCTGGTTCCTTTTTAATAATTTTTGCTAATGTTTGCTTTAGCATTAAAGAATATGGGGTGAGGTGACTCAATTTAAGAATTTAATTTATAGCATGACAGATTTTAAAAACATTTTGTAATTTCTTAACTAAAATACTGTTGTAACCCTGCCTTGCACCAGTGCTTGAGGTGCGCACTAGCGAACGTAAACAGGAAGACACTAGAAGAGAGAGAATAACAGTGCATCAGGGATTGTGAAGAGTCTGAATGTTTGGGAAACTAAGAGGCCAACTTTTGTGCTGCCTGAAGGTTGTAGTAGGGACCTTGGAGCGAAGCGGGGAAGGCTGTCGTTGGTCCACATTCGGGTTAAGTAGCAATTGACTGGTATACTTAGTAGTAAGACTCTGAGGAAGCTGAATGATGTTATGTGTTTACCCTAGTGAATAAACACAACTATTTATTTCCTGTTAAACTGAGTTGAGTTGCATGCCTTTACGTTGAGTGCCTAACCTAGAGTTGCAACAATTGGTGTCGAAGTGGGATTTGGGCAGCTCAACAAAAGGAAAGAATGACAACGCTGAGGAAGCTAGACGAGCTGAGCTGTTCCAGTGAAAAGATGAGATAAAGTCTTCGACAAGCCTTGCTGGATGAACATCCGAACTCGTATCTGTTCGAAGCACAACCAGATATCAAAGAACTCATGAGTGCCGTGCTGAAAGAGGTCAACGAGCAGATCTGTACCATGATTAAACAGATAAATACTATTACCTCACTGAACAAGACTGATGAATCGTTTGATACCGTGATGAACAAGACCGATGACTAGATAGCTACCATGTCGACAGGTATAAACAATCTGCTACTCAACGGAGACGCTGTTGATGATAGTTTTGTTTATGACTGTAATATCGAGCCGTGCAAGCTTGGCTCCTACCACAAGAATCCTGACATTTGTTGTGACAGCGCTGAGCACAGATCTGATCATGTCATCGTGATTCCTGCCTGCACCCAAACGTTCAATAAGAATTGTGCTGACGGGGTTGCCTCGAGGAGAGAGTATGATCAACGGAAGAACTTCCAACAAAGTCTTGACCAAATCGAAGTTTATTCTGATACCAGTAGCAGCAAGAGAGGGGCTGATGGTGGTGCAGCAGATGGACTTGTGCACATAGGACGTTGCCCACGTGCCCCACAGACATGTCTTTCGGACACGCTTGAAGATTATGACGTGTTTGACAACCTGGCCTCCTGGAGGCCTATGGTGCATTGAGAGAAAGCGTGCTGGAGCAACGTGTAAGACCAATGATCTTGATGACCACCGCCATGACATCCACTGCCTCTCTTCCTGCCATCGCCCCCTCCTCACCTAACTGGATCCGCCAGTGGATTCAAGATTCAATTTTTATTGCCAATGTGCATTTAAAATAAGTGGTATTGGTGCATCTGGGAAAAACGTAATGTTTTCAATTAAATTACCATCATTCATGGACATTTGTGTTAGGGACCTGTATTTTACTGTGTTATAGTTTGTTGTGTCTAGTATAAATTTGTCAGGCATTGTTGATCCCTAAGCTGTTAAGAGCTCCCATTATGAGGTACCATAATGATGAAGTATACTGTTATAACTGTAGCTCAGGTTTATATATATGATGTGCTATTGTTGGGTTGGATTAGAGTTGTGGTCAGGATGAAGGCATGATGGGGCTTCATGCTGATTATTTGAAGCCCCAATGTGCACAGCTTGTTGATTTAATAATTATATATTTCAATCTCTCTTTAATCATGCAATATTTGTGGTGACAATTTTTTGGTGTTTCCTGCACATATGCATCTCAATTGAACATTAGCTTCATAGTATTTTCATTCTACACATCCATGTTCATTATCAAATCTATTCTTCAAAACTTTACGGCTATTGCATTGCACATAGAATGGCTGCGTGAGTTTGAACAAGCATAATGTTGTATACTAAAGGTAAATGAAATTCATAAATACTAACCCTTATTCTTCTTACTGAGTATTTATGCCCTTGTAAGTAACAAATGGGAATCATAGGATTTCTTATGTCCCAGCCTTTGATACTTCCATCAACGCTACCGGAAAATAAAGTGTACTGAAATGAAAAATGTAACTATTTGTTAACACACAGAGGTTGTTTTTTTTTTACTTGCAATAAACAAAATTTATTGAGGTTAAAGTTAAGAAATTAAGAATTCTCAATTTATTTGAAACTGTTCTTACTAAACTATCTTTTCGGTAATTTGTACAGGAAATTTTTTGCTTTCATATGAAATAACTGCACTGAACAAAAAAAAAAAAACAAAAGAAAAAATTCAACCTCAAATGATGGTTAACCAAACTTCCTACCCAATGATTTATTTTGCATACACATAAATAAACAATGAGGTTTGGCCTATCTTTAGGACTGGAAGTAGTTAATAACAAACTTTCCATTTTAAAAAATGAAAAAAAACCTAGAAATTAAAGTGATTTATATTTCAAATGATTTGAAATCAACCCTAACCCTAAACATTCTGTTTAAAACACTTTAGAAAGTAGCAACATATAGCAAGTGATATTTATTACAACAAAATGCATATGGTCTACTGTGTGCATGACTGAGAGAGAGAAAGAAAGGATAAATGAGGGGTCAGTTGGCCAGTCTTTGTCCCCTCACTAGGCCCAACCACCCAGACAATGTCACTTATCCTATGCTGCACACACACACACAGAGTGATGCTAGACATCAATTGATGGCAGCGTGTTTAAAGATTGATAAATGTTGCAGGTGACACCTAGCTGGTTAAGGGTGTATGAAAAATGAAGTGGACAAAAAATTTTCTACTTCTGTGTTTTATTTGAACCACCATGAAACAGACATAACTGATATCAAATTTACCATAATTTTTTTCAACCAGAATAAAGGAACAACCATCAAGAAACAGACAAAACTGATATGGAATTTACCTTTTTTTTTCAACCAGAATAATGGAGGAATACAATTACAGGTTGACAACTCGTAGGTCAAACAGAATTTCAATTTGTTTGGACCAATAAAATGTTCTTATCTAAATAATGAAGCGAAATGAATAAAGTAAAACTTTGATTTAGGTAAGTTTCAATAATTTTGATTATAATGAAGTGGCAGATGTTGTGAGACAACTTATATGTTCATTTTCAAAAAAAAAAAAAAAAAGAAAGAAATAATATTGCATTAACAAATGCATTTATTAAGTTCATTAGCTTACTTAATTAAAGGACTTAACAATTTCAGTCTGTTACATCAATGAAAACAGAACTTTAGAATAGAAAGCAAAACTGTGGTTGTAAAATTTATATATCTGTAAATTTCACACTTACCTCATTATATTTACACCAGTCACTTGCTAAAACTTCTTCATCATGGGCAGGTATTATAATTGCAGAGCTTCTAGGATTTTTACAGTCCCATACACGAAGAGTATGATCACCTATTAAAGACGAATACATTTTAATATGATGACATATAGGCCTAACTTAATGTTATTTTTTTAAAATAGGTAGGCCTACAATGAATGGATTAAACAATAGGTAGGCCTACAATGAATGGATTAAAAAATAGGTAGGCCTACAATGAATGGATTAAAAAATAGATAGACCTACAATGAATGGATTAAAAAATGTTAAAAATGATGTACAGGTAGCATATTAGTTTTAATAACACTAATAATAAGTTTAAAAATTCAATATAGTATTAAATATTTCATGCATTTAGATAAATTTCAAAAATGTTTTTAATCTTATACAAATAATATTTATTAAATTTTTAAAATAATTCATAAAAGTCATTTTAATAATAATAATAATTAATATTAATAATATTTGTTGTCCATAAAAATATTTGTCTTCCAATTTGTGCATTAAACCAACAATTTTTATTTTTTTTTTGCTGTTAGAAATTTGTAATAAAAAACATTCACATATTTTTTATTTGTAGTTATTGGATCTGGTCCATTCACTACTACAGAAAAATGTCTTAATGTAAACTAGCAACAAATTAATGGGACTAAATTTTGGAGAAAAAAAAATTGTGTAAAGTTATGTTGTTAAATGTACAAAGTTATTCAAGGAAAAAAAATAATCTGTAGACCAAGTGAAGGGGTTTTAGTTTAAATTGTCTCCCTCCAAACTCAACTTCCCATTTAATGTGAATGAATATGAAAAGGTATAAGGAATGGGAGATGGGGGAAGGAATTGGTGTTATTTTAGACTTTTGTTGAATGATCTGCAAGTTGTTTACAAGGATAAACAATATACATTTCACAGGCAGAACTAATGGAGACCACTTACACTTCAGTTCTTATTCATACATGTGCTAATTGAGGCCGGGGCCCTCCATGGGCTGTAGCACCACTGGGATGGATGGATGATAGTAGCTGAGAAAGTAAAAAGGTTTATAAACTAGCAATACACATTCTTCATTGTACTTACCAGAACAAGAGGCAAAGCAACCAGGTACATGTGGTGACCAGGAAACATTATATACAATTGAACTATGACCACAAAATGTAGCTAATGATTTGTCTTGAGTAATGTCCCACTGGTTACAGATAAAACATATGACATTTGCATTATTTTTGATACTGTAAAAAGTTTAAATATCTATAGACAATCTTAAGGTAAAAGTTAATGAAAAAGTTTCGAATAAATTAGTTAGTTGCCACTAAAAATATAATTTTGAAATGCTTTGTGCTTTTCAAGTCTGAAGCCTTGAATAAATACTTAAAAATGTTTAGAGGCTGAAGACATAATGGTATATACAGTTGGTACAGTAGAGTTAAAAAAAAAAAAACAATGTCCAAGAGAACATATTTTTTTGGGCATTATCTTAAATTACTTTTTTGATAGGTTGTAAAAGAGCTCTATCAAAGATTTTCTGACTATTTACTGGAAAGTACTCTTTATTAGAAAAATATTAGACACTATCATGAAAGCTATAACGAAATAACATCCATGATTATCAGAAAGAAATCATGAATAGAAATGTATGGTAACTATTTTATGAAGGCTTACAATTGCAGCACTAAAGATATTATTTAAACAGTCCATCCCTACTTAATATTGAAATGTGCTCTGAACTGACCCCACAAAAGTCTTATTTAGACCCGCCCTCCACTATTCCATGTCCTCTGACATCATGTATAGGCTGGGATATGTTATAATCTTCATTTTCTAAAGAAAATGTTTCAGTTCATAAAATAATGTTCAATATTTTTTGTCTCTTAATAAAAAAAAAGCTTTATAAAAACTAATTTACTAATTTAACAAATGTGTCCCAAGATCCAGTAAGAATTAGTTGTTCATTTCTTGTTTGGCTCCAGTCAACAGAATTCACCTGTTAAACAAGCAAAATACAAAAAAAAATACTATATAATAATATTATATATATATACTATATATAATACTATATTATATTAAGTGTATCAATTAGTTTGGATCAGTCAAGTAATTAAATTTGTAATAGATCTAGACACATAATAATAAATCTGTGCAATTAGAAATATTTTTACCAATTGTTTTTGTTAAGAGCTATTTCTTGCTTTTAGCTTTCTCAATATGATATGATCCTATCTTTTGTCTGGACCAGTTGGATAGGGGTGGGGGAGAAAGAATGGGGTGATTGTTTTTTAAATGTATTTATAAAAAAAGTGAACGACCTAAATTCAAACTCGTGGTCTAAAGCCTTCTCAGGCTTCTCAAGCCAACACGGTAACCACTCTGCTAGCGAAGAGCATATGAACATGCAAGATTGTATAGTTATTTATTGTTTCTATTTCATGTTTGTGTTCACTAAGCCTCAGACGTTGACATATAAAGGGAACTAATTCAGCTTATACCACCACTTCAGTTAAATATAATTTCTTTCCCTTGTTTGAGATACCAAACAAAATAATTAAATATCAATAGTTAATTAACTAAAAAGAAATAAATGTGCGAAATTTCAGCATGATCTGAGATTATGTGTGGGAGAAATAATGTGTACAAAACGTTTTACCAGACAGACACACAGATAAACAGAGAGAGTTGATATTAACCTATGTACAAAATTATGAAAATTTATATATATATATATATATATATATATATATATATAAAATTGTTAATTAACTATTTCCCTTACCTCCTTTTCATGCTCTTTAAATATTTTAAGTAACCCCTGTGAACACAAATAATATGGGTAACATGAGTAAATGATAAATAAAAAACAATTGTTCAGAAAAAGAAATGTTAGCAAAATGTAAGCTTGAAAAAATATTTTTAAAAGCAGATAAAATTATTGTGAGCTGGGGGCGATTAATGTGTGAATGTTGCAGTTATTTTGGTTAAATAATTCTGGAAGCTTTTAGATACATTCTTTATAAAACCAAGTACTTGTCTATTATACCCTCTGCAAATATAGCCTATTATACAAGGTGCGATCAAAGTATAGATATTTTCAAATAAAATTTTTTTACAATTTGCAATTTCAAGTGACTTTCCTTTTTTTTTTAGCATCTGTTATAAGTTTAAAATATTGTTTAATTTTATGCACTTTACCTGTTGCTGTGTAACATCCCAGACCTGTAATGAGCCATCACCTGCTGCAGTTACTAAAATATTTTCATTGTTCTCAGCCCATGCAACATCAAACAAGCCATTATTCCATTCGTAGATTTGTGTTAGAGCTATCTGGTTAGGCTGATTATCTAACACATATAATGTACCACATCCTGAGAAAATATTGCAAATTAAATTAAGATAATTACTGGATGGTTTGTAAAGATACTATAATCTAAAAGTTAACATAATTTTGTAAATAATGCCGTTAAATGTGCTATAATTATATATGACTATTAAATTAACAATAAATAGATTCAAAATATTTATGTTATAAATAATTAGACTATGTCTAATACTGGATCTAAATTACTTAATTTATATAACATTAACAGCCACAGTGTACTCAGTATATATATCTATCTCTTTTTCTCTCTGCTTATATTAATTTATATAAGCACACGGTACGTATTGTAATAACTTAAGTGAGGCAACTCAACGAGACATAGACGTTTATTCACACATCACAGGTACACAAAACAACATCTATCTTAGGCACAATCTCTCCATATTGGCTCTTTACTTGGGCGGAAATCGTTCTCCTCTTCTAATGTTGACATCCTTTCCAGTCTAGTTTATCACAGTGCGCACCTTCTAGCTTAGATGACGGTGTGAATGGCAGAGTTATAACATTGCCCCCTTCTTAGAGCTTTTTGTCCCGAAAAGAAACAGTGCTGTGGAGGTTTGCCGATTCAGGTGGAGGTTGATCGGTAGGAGCCACAGACGGCAGGGAGCCTGTTGCCCACGAGGCCATCTGCACAGTATTCCGCGGACGCCACTTCCTCTTCTTCCAGTTGGCCAGTCTACGCTTGAGACGATGTCGTGCTTTGGTGTGGTCGCTGCTTTGACTTCATGACGATAGTCTCTAATGCCAGCCACTTAACACAAATGGATGTTGTGGCGATCACTGTAGTTTCCAGGGCCGCTGTTTTAAGACGCCAAGTCAGCGGACGTTTTCCATGGCCGTCTTGTGACACAGTTGTAGGCTCACAGGTAGCCATGGTTTCAAACACGTAGTCTTTCTAAGCCTCATCTGTAAGGTATGCCCATGAAGCACCCCTGTAATGTTCCATAAGCAAATGTTCATCCATCAATGCATCAGGTTCTGCAAGAATTAATTCACCATCGTTCAAGTCACTCTCAATGATGTAGGCAGAAGTACAAATGTCTGTTAAGTTCAGACCTTGTAGCTGGGTTTCTTGGCATGGGCACTGTCCCCGCAGGGCGTTGCAAATACAGTTCTTGTCAATCGTCTGGAAGCAGTTGCCAAGCATCAAGTTCTCTCTTATGCCGACGCCAAAGTCTAATTCGTTGTTTCTGTCTCAGCCATTGTTGGGGCCCATATTCACAATTTCACCCGACGTCATCCAAGGCAAGGAATCAGAAACGGTCTTGAGGCTTTCATGGTTCAAGGTCCCGTCAAATGTACTGACAGATAAACAGAGGTCAGCAGAAAGCTTGGACGCAGATCCAACGTTGTCTTGATCTGTCCGGCTTGTTGCAAGTATACCAGGAACAAAAGTTTCAGGCACATAGCAGACTTCTCTAGTTTCTTCATTTGTTTCTTTTCTTACAATTCTGTATATCCCATTGAGATCGTCGCAGCAATCGCTGTCACGTTTCTCGCCCTGAAAATCATCCCCGCCAGACTTGCCCACAACACAGTCACAGATGGCTCTCCAGTCCCGAGCGCCTCCATCACCACTGTTTGTGCAGCCGCAGTCCTGACCAGGTAACTGCTCCTTCCCTAACGAGTTTATTCCTCCTTTTGCTTGCGACACAATTTTATCACTTTGGTCTATTTGGCCTTCTACTTGCAACACACTTTCATCTACTTTGTTCCACATCATGCTCCTCATCATATTACAGATCATGTTCAATTGTTCATTAAATGCATTCCTAAAGTCCTGGTACTCGCCAATGACCTCAACAATCCCAGATTCAATTTCAAATTGGTAGGTTTCCGGAATTTCTTCTTCATCAATCAAGGCCTGCCAGAGACGAGCCGTGAGCGTTTCTCTGCTACTGACATGTTTTAAACCTCGGTACTGAAGCTCTTGCCTTAGCTCTTTAATTGAGAGCAGATGTAATAGCTTCACACATGTCATTGTAATCAAAGCGTACCTCCTTTCGTTGAGTTGCCTGTAATCCCACTTCTGACACCAATTGTAATAACTTAAGTGAGGCAACTCAACGAGACATAGACGTTTATTTACACGACATCACAGGTACACAAAACAACATCTATCTTAGGCACAATCCCTCCATATTGGCTCTTTACTTGGGCGGAAATCGTTCTCCTCTTCTAATGTTGACATCCTATCCAGTCTAGTTTATCACAGTGCGCGCCTTCTAGCTTTAATGGCGGTGCGAATGGCAGAGTTATAACAGTATCATGAATATACTAAAATTTACAGGTCAAAAGTATGTGTGTGGAAGTTTTAAAAACTATAAAGACTTTAAATAAAAAAAATTGGCCAACCTTTTCAGTTCAGTTTTTTTGGCAGGACAGAAAAGTGAAAATTTTAATAGAGATATAGGTTCATGTTTGAATCTTAAAGGCAAAGGAATTGGTCTAGCAGTTTTTGGGACATCTTGATTTTGGAATTTTCAAACCTATAAGTAATTATGCCAGAGAAGTAAATTTTTTATGCTAGTAAATACTAATATAAATAACATTAGAAAATAGATCTAATCATAGAATGATAGATAGATCTCTTAATTATTATAAAAAACAGACCTTACTTCAAAAATAAAAAAAAGAAGATGATTATAAGTCTCTAAATGATAGAATACTTATTTTATAATTGTATAACTTAAGTAATATTATAAATATACGATAGATCAAATCTTGAGTCTATATTTCATTTTTACGTAGGCCTATGTGATACATTTAGAATCTAATGAGTAATACTACATTCTAGATCTGATAGTATTAGTATACGAGACTAGAAACGCTAAATCAGGTTTCTCTTATATTTTACGAATATGCAGAAAAAAATGCAGATTACAAATATGTAATTTGCTTTCCTCTGAGAAAAATATATATTTTTAAGTTTTATTTCTTATTACCATATATTGTCATTGGAAATACACCATTTTGGTTTTAAGGCTTAATACTAGACTATCTCTCTTGAAATACTTGCCAACGTTTTTCTGTTGCTGTTTTGTCCTTCTTTCTAGCAGCTATTAGATCTAGATCTAATATTAAAATTTCTTTAAAATGATAGCATAAGAACAAAATACTCTCTTTAAAAAAAATTTATTGAAAAAAATAAGAAACAACAAGTTCGTCTATTTATTATTAACATTTTATTTAGACCTTCATTTCAGTAAATACACTTAAAAAGTCATACGTTGACAGCTTAAGAACAAAAAAAAACTCTTTAAAAAAAGATTAATATAGGTAAGGGATATAAATATGCTTAAAAACAACATGGTGATCAGTAAAGGTATCTGGGCATCTAAACTATTACCCCAGATCTAATACTAGTTACTACTATACTTAGTAATAATAGTACGTAGTCTAGATTTTATGTTCACGTTTCAGTTCACCTGCTATTCCATAATACTGGGAAGAGACACACGCTAAACGATTGTGCATAAATGGAGAAAATTTAACCGAATAACCATGTCTTGACTTTGTTCTGAACGATGAATTCATAAATTTTTTTAAAAAAAGATCTAATTGGATATGTAGATCTATTAAAGATCTAGAATCTATTAACAAGTCTATCAATATACACTACTGTAACATAGGAGTAGAACAGTGTAAGAACAGTAAATGTAAACATTCGTTCACTACATTATTTCGGCGACCTAATGACCCTTGAACTTTTGACTACAATACTTATCATAAATTACGTATGTCAGTGCTTGCAGTGAAGTTGTATAACAAGACCCAGATTCAGGGTATTTCTACCAAGCAATATCCATCTATTTTACATGCATTTTTGTTTCGGTAGCATCAGCTGTGGTGAAGCCTTAAACTTTAGTCACAGTTCGTGCATCGAAGTAGTCCTGCCTTTTGACTATTAAACAAGGAGATTTCTTCCTCTTTTCAGATTCTACGACCGCTTAGGCCCTTTTTGCTATCTGCGAGAATCGTACCAACACTCAACATTCTGACCAATACTGTCCGATCATGGGCTACCACTTATTTAGTAGCGTACTATTGGTATCCGTGGACTTGTGTTCATGATTATGATGGTTCCCCGCTCCCGTAGTTTGAGTTTAACCAAATGCATCTATGGTTTAACAAACACCTAATCGGCCTATCCTGTATGCATGGGCGTAGTCCTGGGGGGGGGGGGGGGGGATTTCGGGGATCAACCCCCCTCACCACCCCCGAAATGCACGTTTGGATTGCTGAATCTAGGAAGTGACATCACTTTTGTTGAAAGGGTTTTAATTTCTTCAGTAGATTCCCGTATTTGCAGTCCAGACTTTTGTAGTTTCTTCTTAACTATATTGATTTGGCGCAGGAGATTTGACCAGAATTCAAGATAAGCAAAAAGTTAATAATTTTCCACTACATGAAGAAGATTTTGTGCATTTCTTCTAGTACCTCTTCGTTCAGTTGTTGATTCAGAAAGTTTCTCCAACAGCTTGGAGATGATTTTGTCGAGATGCAAGGAAACCGCCGACGTAGCTTCTTCTCTTGCAGATCACTTTGTATAACTCTCCTTTTTTAAACTCCCGGCTCCAGCTTTTTTCGATTTTGCGGAAAAAAGTTGAACAATTCATGTACAGTTAAAAAAAAAGGTGACAATTGCTGGATCCATCTCACAGAATTTAGAGCTGCCAGGTTAGGAAGACCATCACTTGACTCATCATCTCTTACTTCAGATGTTTTCTCTGACTGTGGTAAATGTAAACCCCTGGAGTCTCTTCATCACTACTTCTCTCACCAAGAGACATTTTCACTTCTTCGACTGCAGTATCTTTGTATGAATCATCTGAATAGTGATACTTTTCTTCGACACGTTCATTGTCTCCTTTGTTTTCAGTGCTCTTATAGGTTTCTTCTTAATTGATAAGGATGATGAAATAAACTACCCTATCTAACAAGTTACTTCCTGAGAGTGACACTGCACTAGTCAGCGCTATGAAGCTACTCCTTGAAATTGAGAGTAACCCCGCACGGAAAGTGTTAATAATCTGTTTGAATACATACAGCAGGGTCACTAATTTATATAACAACGTGAAAAGCAGTGACGTAACATTTAATTTATTTAAAAACAAATGTCGGACACTCATTTGGGGGATCTTCCAATTCCCCCCCTCCTCCCCCCCCACTCTAGCTACGCCACTGCCAAAAAGGTAGCTATTTAATAGTTGTTTTTTTCCGACATGTAGGCTACGAAAATCGCCAATAAATAGTTTTATGTTTTCCGAAGGCTTTTACTGTGAAAGTTACGCGCACATGCGCATCTGATCTAAAAGACAAGCCATGAAACAATTACAAGCATATTTCTTTTGACTCCTATGTTAGCATGTTTAGACCATGGTTAGATGTAGTTTTAATTTCCTAATGAATCTAGCACTGTTCCCTGAGTGTAGCTACCATGAAAAGTTTTAATCGAAGGTAGATCTAGATAATTCACTAGATGTGTACAATAATTAATTCTATAACCTAGATCTAGGTACCATCTAGACTCAAATCTAAAACAATGTAATTTAGGTCACTTAGATTTACTATGATTTAGACAATATGGACTAATGGAATCTAAATTACTCTCTAGTCTATACAATCTAGACACATTATAACAGTAAAATCTTTTTTTTTTAAATTGTTTAATTAACGCCAAGAAAAAAAGGTGAAACTCTAAAAAAGCTACTAATGAAACCCAGCTCTGCATTTACCAAACTGCAGTGGTGGATATATTTACTTATTATTAAGCTATATTTTTTAAAGTAGATGGCAGCAGATGACATTGAAAATAGACAGTTGGAGAGCCACTAGCGGATCCAGAACTTTAGAGTGTGTGTGGGGGGGGGATTTTTTCCCCAAATCCTAACGCTAAAGCCAAGTAAACCCTAACCATATAAACCGGCCCACAAATGGTATGTCATATCATGGGCGTAGCCAGGATTTTTTACGGTGGGGGATTTTTTTTCTACTCCCTCTGCAATGTATATGTGTGTAATTGATCTTCATTTCATTCTGACCTTTCAATCTTCCGGGCGTTTTTTTTTTTTTAGCCTAGAATATGTTCTTCTTTTAATTAGTGGAAAGACAGTACACACCACCAAGGATAGCTAGGGTGTCTGGGGGAGCGCTGCGAGCACCCCAGCTGGTTCCGGGAGGGGGGTCTGCGGAGTTAAGGAGGGACCCAAAGAAAAGCCTTTGTAAAGGAAACCTAAATATATCATCGGCAGACAATGGCTTTATTTGCATCAGATGTGAAAAAATATGCAGGTCGCTATTGTGTTTGCGTGGCCATGTGGAACACTGCACTCAAATTGACATTATTATTATTTGTTATTTTTTCAGATGCTATGTAAATCTAATTACTTAAAATAGTAGGCCTGCTATTACTAGAATTACTTAGACTTAGATTCTCCCGGGGCGTTCGGCGCATTGGGTGGCAAGCTGTGTCACTGGCAACGTCTGCAGTCTTTTCCTAGCCTGTGTCCACTGCTCTGCGGTCCACCATGAAGGTGTGGCGTTAAGTTACACGACGAGGCGAGAACGTCCCTGTTTGCTCTTTCCTCGTATCGGCCACCAGGCCATTGCAGCTCTTGGGATGCGTGATTCTTTCTGTTGGAGGACATGCCCGCAAACTTAATGCAACGCTCGGTCACAACCTCATTAAGAGATAAAGTGCCAGTTCGGCATATGGTTTCTTTGTTTGTGACCCGATCTTTGTATCTGACAACTAAAATCCGTCATAGCTAATTTTGCTGAGTCACATTTAACATTCTCTCTATTTTGGCAGATGGCTTCCATGTCTCGCAAACATACATCGCAGTTGGGATGAATATTGTGTTATGTGGATTTTTGTCTCAATGCCAATAGCTTAAATTGGCGTGACCAAATGGGTCTTAATCGATGGAAAATGGTTCCTGCCTTTCCTATTTGACATGTTACGTCTTGAAAGGCATCTGCATGTTTTGTTTGTTTTTCATGTTTCGGATGTTCCTTCAGAGTTGAAGATAATTTAATTCCTAGTCCAAACTTCCTGTAGGACGACGGGGGATGGGAGCGGGCTGGGTTTGAACCCGGGACCATCGATAAATCCGAACGACAGTCCAGCGCGCAAACCACATGACCAGGCAGCCATCCACATAGTTTGCTACACAGGCTAGTATGTGATCTTATCCAGCTGTCAAGCTCTGACTTATCCAAGTTTAATGGGGACATCTGTTGCCTTATATCCTACTCGCATAATTTTAGTTTTATTCATGTTTATGTGGAGGCTAATTTGGGTGCCTCTCTATCTAGGATCTCCGTCATTTCTTGTACGCTTTTACATATAGATCCGAGTAGTGCAACGTCGTAGGCAAAGTCCAAGACTGTCATTCGATTCAGACGCCATGGAATACCGAAACAGTATGATTTATTGCTCTCCTCATTATGTAGTCGATGGCTAGGAGGAAGAAGAATAGAGACAAGAGACGCACCCCTATCTCGATGCTAAAAAAATATGTTGTTCCTTCTTCTGTATAAATGGAGTAGCTAGAGTGACTGTATAGGTGTTGTAGGATCTGGACGAATTTTTCAGGGATACTATTTTCTCTCAATATTTTTCTATAGCGATTCTTGATGGGCTCTATCAAACGCTTTGTTGAAGTCTATGAAACGGACTAACGGATCATTAGCCTTTGCTGGTAGGTTTTGTTCTATGATGTTTGATAGAACAAAGATCTGGTCAGCACATTAATGGATTTATAAGATTTATACAAATTTAACAAACTAACGTAAATGCTGCATAAATTCGGTAAAAAGGGACATGGCATTAAAAAAACAAAAAAGTTGCACTCTACAGACATCCTAAGGAAGGAAAAGTATTAGATGTCACAGCATACGGATAAAGGAACTCGATCGCAATCCCAGTTCTAGGCCTATATCTATGTGAATCTAGAAAACCTGCTGGAAATGAACATGTGCATCCTTACTTTGTCTACATGAGATAGAAACAAATAGGCCAAGGCTAGTCTAAGACTACTCGCAATTAGACACAAAAAATGTTTATAGGCTCACTATGAAATATTCTTTGAGTTGATCTACTTTTCCTTGGCTGCATAGACTATGATTGGTAGATAGAGTTGATCTACTTTTTCTTGGCTGCATAGACTATGATTGGTAGATAGAGTCCAGGGCAACGCTATGCATCACTAACGTGGCGCCGGGGAAGAAACGTTCGTAAAACGTTACGGGAGACGAATATGCCATTTATATGGCGGACACCTGCATCGCTGAAGTGGCACACAGAAGGAAAATGAGAGGGTGAGTGCTAGGCCATCGGACTTGCCTCTAGCCCAAGCGTCTTATGAGAAAACATGTTTGTTTGTACACGTTCTTTCTTCCACACCAATTCTTGTATCACGTTGAAACTTTGGACAATTATCTATTGAACATAACAAAACATGAATCCGTTGGAAAAAAACTAACCAATTAGTCAATTAATTATTTTGTTTGATATCGAATAAGGGAAATAACTTCTACATTATTGAGTTATATTGTTTTAAGTGCGGAGTTCTTACCCATAGAGTAGCTTTTTTTTATACTGTGAAATTTGTCAGCCAATAGTTCTTTTTTTATTTAATTTTATTTTCAGTTATCTAAAATGTTTGCATTGGCGTGGACATGAAAGATGCACAATCCTGCTTCTAAGTGGGTGCTTCGTTCTAATTCTCTTGAGCTTTTTTTTACTGCCAAGTCCCGATGTCTATAGTGAGTTTGGTCCACGCAATCAGTTTGTTTCAAACAAATTTGAATCCTTACTGCTTGAACTAATCCCACCACGTTTGGAGTCCAGAGTGGATTGCTCAGCTATAATCAATGGTAATATGCAAGAAATTGACAAAGCTAAACAAGTATCAATGCATTTGAAACACACACAAGAAGAGCTTACTACAGAAAGTTATTTGGAGTTGACGTCTAACTGTTTAGAATTCTTGGAAATCAGAGGTTATTTGAAGTCGTCATTGAGTAGAGACGAATTCGAATTTTCAATCGCTTATTCCATTTTGATCACCGAAGATGTTGAAATGGCTGAGAGACTTCTGCGTGCTATTTATAGACCACAGAACTATTATTGCATTCATGTGGACAGCAAATCTGACGCTATTTACAAAGTTTTTCTGGCAATAGCTTCCTGTTTTAATAACGTCTTCATTCCAGAACGTAGGCTAAAGATGGTATGGGGAACATTTTCCATACTTGAGGCTGAAATAATTTGTATGGAAACACTCTGGCCATTTGCTCGTTGGAAATATTTTATAAATCTCACGGGGAAAGAATTTCCTCTAAAAACCAATTTAGACATTGTTAAGGTTTTGCAATCATTGAACGGAGCCAATGACATTCACGCCAACATACGAGAGTAAGACGTTGACCGAGTCGTCTTTATATATATATGTTATGTCTATGTTTTAGGCAGTGCTTTAAAAAAAAACAAAAAATAAGTGCCGGTACTCAGTGATGGATTGCCTAACTTTTAACTACTAATAAATTAATAATAAACGTTAAAATACAAGAAAAGTAATATTTTACCCCACATTGAAAAAGGTGCCGGTACGCCGTACAGGTGCATACCGTCACAAAAAAAAAAGCACTAGTTTTATGTATGTATATGTGTGCGTGTCTGTGTGTTACGATTGGTACTTACAATTTCATTGTAAAGCATAGAATAGTTCCATGGTTAAACTATTTCTTTAGCGCAAAAAAGGTAATTACCACCAGAGTTTAATCTTATTTAAAAGATATAAAGATAGGTCCCGGAGATTCTCTCGTTATGTACACATACACCTAGGCACCACAACGTTTTCCTTTATATTAAAATATGTATCCACCATTTTTACTCATTGATACTCTAGAACTAGGATAACTAAACACACATATTTCAAGGAGGGGGGATAAACGTAATATTTAATAACCTTACCCGTTAAATGCGCAGTCGAATAAGAAGATGAGATGGATCTAGAAAATGATTAAGTCTCACTTTTTACAGACTTGCAGTAAGAAACATGACTTATTATCATGACTGTTTCTTATGCTAACTAGCGCCAATGTGAAGTAAAAGCTCAAACATAGAAACAAAAAATTCTTTAATAAAAAAAAACGAAGCCTAGGCATGGAACTATACTAAGTGTATTTGTATCAATTAGCTTGGATCAGTCATGTAATGAAATTAGTAATAGATCTAGACCAACATTTAATCTGTGTGATTAATAATATTTTTACCAATTGTTTTTGTTTAGCACTATTTTACACATTCGCTGTCGAAAAAAAAAGCTTCATTCCAATATTTAACATGTTAGCAACTCTGAAGCATGCTATGACCGCCAACTCATTTTCTTGTCTCTGCTTAGTCAATCCTCTAATCTCTAGGCGCCACTTAGCACTTTTCTTCGCGTCTCAAAAGAATGTCGCCATATTTGTTTATGTTTTTGATTTCATTATGCTGTTCAACGTTACGTTCTATAGAAACAGCCACTGACAGCTGTATACAAATCAAACATATTGCCTTTTTTTTTCATGCACCAAAAAAATCTGTGCACTTTTTTCTGGTGGTTTCTAAATTCAGAGTCTTCTTTTTACAAAGTTTATATCAAGTTATCAACTCACTGTGTCTGTCGGGTAAAAAAGTTTGTACACGTGATTTCTCCCACATTCTATATTGCTACCCATTTATACTTACAATATATATTTCTACCAATGTATGCTTACAATAGAAGTCCTGTTTATAATATGGTGTTCTTTAATTCTCATTTGGTAACAATTTTGTAGAAATTAAAAAAGCGAGTGCAAAAATAAAATAATATTAAAAAAAAAACAACAACATCCGATGGTGTCAAAATGAATTCTTGTTTTGCGACACTTTACAAGGACTTTTTCTAAACTCAATGTAGGCTTACAATAGTAATCGAAATCGAATGCATCTACTCCACATAACAAAATACATTTGATATCATAAGTATAATATAAAAATTCTTTCCTTATCTATAATCTATCTCAGAACTTACACTGAAAGATGGCGTTATCATTTTCATTATCCCCCACCTTGGTTTCGGCCTGTTAAAGGATCAGTGCATATAGCCGCCAGCAGATCTTTTGTGGACTTTGTACTTCACAATGAAACAGCTGCTAAGATTCTATCGTGGGTAAAAACTTTACCAAAGTTCCATGACGAAGTCTTTTTCTCCACACTGAACCACAATCCACACTTGATGGTACCAGGTTCCTATACAGGTAGAATATAATAACTACTCAGAAAACTCGTTTTTGTTGTTGTTTTTTGTTCTTGATATTACGATTAATTAAAAATATTCCTATGATAAAGTTCCATTCGAATGTGGGACAGATGGCCCGAATCAGCAAGGAAAACATCTGTTCTGTCTAATTGTATGTACATTCTCATGGTGGCACGTAAAACGTAATAACATTTGTTGGTTTGTAGAGAAATGTCTGTTTTAAAGAAGATTTAAATACGATATGCTTCGACATTAACACTAGACTAGGCAACATTCCATGTTGTTCAACAAGTGTATAGCATTTCCTTCTTTATGGATGTGTCGGACATTGTAGTAGATGATACATGAAGGCATGACGACGTGTTTTTTGTGTGTGGCTTTTGTGCATTTCTAATTGTTGTTACCTATGGTATCTGTTAAAACTTACAAGAGGGGAACTAACATTTAGTAAACGGGGAGGAGGAGGGGACGAGGCATCGGGAATAAAACTTTATCTTGAGAGCCCGTAGTCCCTTAACTACTATGTACTACAGAGCATTGGCGTAGCAAGGTGCCCGTGGGCTCGGGTGCAAGAATATGTTGGTGGGCCCCCTCCCCAAATAAGTTGAATGTAAAGTGAGACAGAACAATTGAGTAATTTGAATATATTGGTAAATTTACCAAAAGACATATCAATGCAAGTAGAGTAGTCTTTTTTTAAATAAATAATAATGTGTGAGCAGGTCAGGGTGGCGCTACTGAGTGAAGCCCCTTTTTGTTACTTGCTGCTGCTCAACATTTGTTCATTTTTAAAACAGTAGGCAGATGGTAGCTCTACTGGGTGGGCCCAATCTGTGCACCTCGGTCTACGACCAAGGGGCTAGAGTCGCCTAAGCAACCAGACAGCACAATTAAACTAAACTAAACTAGCTAACTAAAGATAAAATAACCAACTACAATTATAAAACAAACTTATATACAATTTATTTACAACCAACTTACAAAGCAATAAAAATATAGGTGAATACGAAAATAAACATAGAAATAAACAAAAACTATATATACGCACTACTCAATAATTAATCAACCCTACTGAACTTAACAACTCCACTAACCAAAACCCTCTGCCACCTCTGTATCTATGTTGCTAAATCTACAACTATTATTATCTAAACCGACCACCAAATAACCTAAATTACCCCAACACTAAACAGTAAACTACTAGCAGCAGTACAGCAGAACTACAGCCAAAATAAGGCAGTTAGGCCGTAATGCAGTTAGACAGCTAAACAGGAATTATAGCAGGCGGTCCCAGCTGAAATTACACTACACAAAAATAGCTTTACACAGGCACCACTGTCAGCACTGACCACTGTCAGCACTGACCACTGGTCAAGACAAAATAAAAGCTCAACGTGGCCCCGGAGCTAGCTATAACTGGTCAACGCGAACGTATCGGAGAGCATGACGTCACGCTAAACTAAACTGCACTACCGATTTCCCTAATTTGTACCTAGCCTTACACAACAATAAAATCTAGCAAATTACTTAAGTAACGGACTACACAACATTATATACCAAATCAAACAGCATTAAAAAAGAGAATCTTAAAATTTAAATCTACAAAATACAAAAAGGAAGATACAAAGTTATTTCTATTCTAAACTCATATGGGGGCTCTATACCGTTTACAGACCTGCACATAAACTGATATAAAAAAATAACAACTAATCCATCACTAATGCCAAAGACAAAAATAAGCAGAACTAACCAGGGACAAAAAATAGAAAATAACATCCACAGCTCTAAGGCTAGTTAACTATTTTAAAAACTACTTTTCCTCTACGAGTAAAACACAAATAACAGAACAAGACTAAAACTAGCAGAAAGTTATAAATAGCGGAAACTACAAAATACACAGCACTGAACTATTAAATTAAAAAGGACACTAAATTACAAACATCATAGCCCTGGCCTATATAAATAATATAAATTAGATAAAATTAGGTCAAAAATTAGATCTATAGCCCTGGCCTATATAAATAATATAAATTAGATAAAATTAGGTCAAAAATTAGATCTAGGAGCGCCAGCTCACATTGTCTTTACGTTTGATTCAGTTAGGATTCAGACAAGTTATAGTGTCTTAAAAGTCAATGTTTGTACAATTTCTTAACAAAATTAAACGACTTGTTTCAACTGAATAAAGAAGTGTTTTATGAGTTCTACATTCTACACATTTACATTCCTAAAACACTTCTAGGTGTAAAACTTTTAAATATTGATACAAACTATAATCTAATTCTACATCATTTAACAGTAACTAGATCGAACATTTTTCTAGCCTTCTGAGTAGCAAAGTCAGTAACCAGTAACTTTTAGCTGTTTCTCGCTCAATGGAAAGAACACAAAGTGAAGCCAACCTGTTCTGTCATAGAAATTCTTAAAATATTTATCCTGTCAGTTTTCAATATTCATAGCAATTTTAAATAAAGCTTAATTAGAGTTTTTTGTATAAATATAATGGTAATAACTTTCTTTAAAACTATGAACCAAAAAATACTAAGCTTTGGTTAAGTATTGATACTTTTCCATGATCACTTTGGACATCTATCTTCTAGATCTTCGTTATAAACCAGCCCTCCCATTTGGTTTCGCCATTCATTGTAATAGCACAATCACGATACCTATGATGTTTCTTTTGCTCCCTTAATATTTAATGATACTTTTATTCTGTTGTAAACATTTTTAACATAACACAGAAGACACCAAAACGATATGATGAAGACTTGTACTACTACTCCTTTACAGTATAAACTTTGTCGGATCGGATAGAATTTTTTATAACATTTCTTAAGTCTGTCGATGTTTCAGATTTAATACAATTGTGAGCACTTGGCGTATACATAAAATTAAAAGAAACAGATTAAGCTTTTTAAAAAAAAGAATAATTAGTAGATGTGTCGAAATATTAATTATTGACCATCAGGAATATCTCACTAAATCTAATTGTCATTGTTACTCGCCCCTTTCCTTATTTTTCTGTACAGCACATTCATATTTTCTATATTAAACTCTCTCTTCTTCCCACTCCATTAATTATAATGACAGCCTATTAATACTAGCTATGGCTTATGAACGTACATGGAAAACAAAGGGACGACCTGGCAACAATAGTGTCCCCTCGTACACTTAGGGCTGAACACCATTACATAAGACCTGATGGAGAACAGTTCCTTACATTTAAATAATACAAGCCACTGGTATTTTAAGTCTAGCTTAAATCACATGGTTAATGTTTTAAAACTAATATAAAGTTTCGTGTCACGTTTTGGATATTTCGAAGGAGCTTTTCAGATTCCATATATATCGCATCTTTTTACAAAAGTGCAATTTTTTTTTCTTTAGTGTCATCCTTAAGTTCTCCTGTAGGCCCAAACTGGTCAAGAGTCATGAGCCCAAGTGCAATCAACCAATTTGCGCCATTGTTGCTACACCACGGGCTGTGGGGCCCTAATGGTCGTGGGCCCGGGTTCATTGAACCCCTTCGCGCCATGGATGCTACGCCACTGCTAAAGAGTCTACCTACACTGTACTAAATCTCTTAATAATTGGATCTCATTTTGAGGGCTACTTTGCAGTTACATATACCGGTACTTGTTGTGATCGCTGGCCCCGCTGGGTAAAGGCGTGTTTATATATTAAAAAAAAAAGAGAGAGGAAGCGTTAACTACGTAAACAATAAATTTTAAACTGGAGGCTACTGTGCAGTTTATTCGAGCTCTAGGATTTGCTATTTCAACTACTGCTATGTTTCATTAAAAAAAATATCTTCATGAATCATAATGTTCTTAACATTAGGTAACCTTGACACTGACGAAGTAAATAAACCTCACGTGAGTCGTTATAAAGTGTGGAATACTTCCAGTCATTACTTCTGTGCCACTAACAGATGGGAGAAATATATATGCATCCTCACAGCAGGTAACTAAACATCTAAGTGTTTACTAGAAATACTGTTACATCCTCTCACTAAGACTATCCCAGATCAGTTTAAGGCATTTGAGCTGCATTTGAGCTGCCTTTATTTTATCCTTGATTCTATAAAAACCCCCATTAAAGCCAGGAAAGTTAAAGGAATGTTAAAACAAGCAATAGAAAGAATAATACTTATTAATTAGTTAATTTTTGGATTGATTCGTGTATTGTTATCGACTATGAATAACTGGTGCAACATTTCAACTTGATCTGAGAATGGGAATTGAAGTGGGAGAAAAACGTGTCAAAATTGAATAAGGGGACTAAATCGATATTTATATCCACATCTCTCATTAACTAGCATTTATTCCCCTTATTTCGTAATCAGACAAAATAATTAATCACCAACAAAAAATTAACTAATTGTATAATTTTTAGCGGCCCCCGAAATGGGGAAAAGACGCTATTAGTTTTGTGTGGAATGTCTGTCCGTGCGTCCCATTTAGATCTCGTAAACTAGAAAAGATTTTGAAAATCCGACATAATAGTATTTTAGGCTATTCAAAGTTCTGATGCAACGGCTACTTCTTTCTTTTCTGAAAGCGCAAAATGTAGTTTTTTAAATCACTTATGCAAGCAGTTTTTTTTTTTTTTCATAAAAATACACCACATTTACAACTATTCACTATTAATAGTAACAAACACGGGGGGCTCGTTAGTAGGGGAAATGACAGTTTACCACATTTATAACACATTTATGCAAATGGTTTTAGATTTTTTGTCCAAAAATTTTTTTTTTACATCTGTATTGCTAAGTTTAGTAAGTTGTGTCATACTAACTAACTACATTTAAACAAAGAAATGGTTTTAACAAATTTTAAAGAGAAAAAATCTATTTAGTTGGACATAATTTAAAACAAAAATTAATAAATAGTTTTTCATATTATCGCGTGGACTACAGTGCTGTAACCATGACTATAGAACACCTAAGTAAAGGAAATGTTTTTTTTTTCTTGAGGATATGAATAAGAGATTACCCTTTACAAAACAATTAGATCAATTAGATATTCACTATAGGACATCGGTTAGGCCAGGTTCACATCTAACTTCACATTCACTTTCACCTATCCTTTGGTCTGCTGGACCGCTGGGGCACCACACAAGATCTGTCAACCTTCTTTCTCCATTATTCTCTGTCATTTTTCTTTGATAGAATTTCATTCTGAAGTTCTTTCTGAAAATATTAAGCCTGCCTTTTTACCTGCCTGGGTGGACCACTTCGGGGGCCGATTTTGAGTTTGTTAGAGAGTTAGTATGGAATTTATGCATCGTTAGCTCTTCACCCCAATTCCTGTCTGAAGGTTACACAAATGGTAACTACCATTAGCCTACTGGGTTGGGTCATACGATAAACGATGCGCACCTCGTCTCGGAATCGGCCCACTCGCTACATGCGGCCGAGGCCAGCGCTAACCACGGGGAATGTCTACATATTTTGTTTTGCAACCGCGTCAAAAGCCGTGAATAGGACGACAATCCAGCTTGCCCGTAACTATTATAGTCCCCCTTTGTGGTGTGGGCTGGTTCGCTACCTATCATTGGCCTATCTAGTTCCACGACAAGACGTTTCCACAGAGGCGCCACGATGAGGCTAAAGGAGCTGGAATCCTCCGCATCATTTGTTTCAGTTCTATAGTTTTACATTATTATTTTTTTTTTTTGAAGCTACTAAAGATCACAGACAAAGTACACAATGTTAAGTTAGTTAACTATTAATTATAATACATATAATAATAATATAGCATAATTAAATAATATAAATATTATAATATTTTTACTATTGAACTACATAATATTATTACGTCTGAACAATTGCGATTTCACATTTTAGAATTTTTAATAAATCCGGTAATAAAATTTCGAATGGCATTTCCTATTGTTCGTAGATGTGAATAATTTGTGTCATTTTTGTTTATATACATTTCTAGTTTTTCTTCAATGCAAACGGCTTCCAAGGGTTTCTTCACTTCCCCATCACTATAACGGTTGTCATTGTTGATCTGAAAATAAATATAGATCTAGCTTTTAAGTGTTTTATAGCCCTTTATTGTCTCTTTATTCTGCAGGAGACCTCCCTTTAATGCTGAGAAGTATTCATTTATTTGCCAATAAGTTTTATCTACAAGAAGATCGCATTGTGGTCAGTTGTCTGGAAGAATGGATTTATAATGCTACAAAAGACGGGTTTCTTGAAACAAGAGAAATCGATATTTCTTATTATGAAAATCTGGACATTGTGAAAAATCAAATAAGGATTCAATAACTTAATAAACGTATTTATTTTTGGAAAGTTTACAGTGTGCTATTCATTTTTTAAAAAAAATATGAACACGTGTTAATTGCTTGGATGTATTAGAGTCTGTAATGTATGCATACAATTACATTTGAACCTCAGTAATCCAAGTTCTATAATTTACGTGTCATTGAAGAGTCAAGTTGGATTCAGAGTAGTAGTAGTTTCTAATAGCGTGGAGAAAACACAAGACTCATTAGATCTAAATGGAAAGTATTATCAAAATTGTTGGGGTCGGAAGATATATATATATATATATATATATATATATCTGTCATTTTACATCTCGATAGATGATCTTATCCATTTGCAACTTCTTGTTGAACTTGAGGTTCAACACCCCACCCCTCGAAATGAAATTCCCCCCTGTGGGGGCACTGGCGGATCCAAGGGGTGGGTTTCGGTAGGGGCCATTGTCTCCCCACTCGGCCGATCCCCCCAAGGGGGGGGGGGGGGCGGACGAATTTTAGTAAAGAAATCACACAATTTATTATACGAATTCTATACTTATGTAAATAATATATACAAATCTTTTGTATTTTAACCTATTTTTTGGATTATATCGGCCGGCCCTCTAGTATGTTGGCCGATTTGGGGGGGGGGGGCGATCTAATATTTTTTTTTGCAGAAACCACCATGTGTTAACATAATTAGTTACATATCTATATGATAAAAGCTATCTAATAATGTTCAAACGTATCATATTATGTCGTTCCCCTTATGGTATGTTGGAGAATTTGGTGGGGTGGGGGCGGCCGATAGCATAAATCTTTATTAAATATAATATGAAAGAGGGCTGTACCCAGAGGTAGGGCGATAGATGTAATTACCATCTCCCCACCGGGCAGACCAATTCTTTTTCTTTTATATTATTTTTATATTTAAACGATACATGTATCTGTTGCTTTGGAGAGAGGAAGTGGGCTGGAGGAAAGTGTAAGCAACTCCTCACCATGACCTTTCAATTACAAACAGGCAGGGGCGGACTGGGTATCAAAATCGGCCCGGGCATTATCATATAAACCGGCCTACAAATGAATGGCATGTCATATCATGGGCGTAGCCAGGATTTTTTCGGTGGTGGTGGTGGGGAGATTTTTTTCTACCACCCCATCTGCAATGTATACATATGTAATTAATCTTCACTACATTCTGACCTTTCATTCTTTCGGGCGTTGTTGTTTTTTGAGCCTAGTATAAGATCAGTAGACACCACCAAGGACAGCTAGGGAGTAAGGGGAGCGCTGTGAGCTCGCCCAGCTTCGCCCCGGACCAAGCATTATTTCCTTTTTTTTAACCTTTAAAAAAATGTCTATTCTTTGGTATCTACAGTGCAATTAGCTTGCTACTCTTCCGCTAAAAAATTCAAAAAACCGAATCTACTATTCACTGATCTTAATTAATGGTGTCCTGCGACTGGTAGAAAATGGTATCTATAGTTTTGCTTTAGTTTTTGTATTGGAGGAGGAGGATAACCACAAAACCCCTTTAGCTGTAGTTCGCTTAAGTTCGCTGCACTGGGGCATTAAGTAAAGTTTCCTTTTCAGACAATTAGGTCTGGGGCACGTGATGATTTGAACCCCCTTTCTCCAGGCTAAGCACATGTGTCATATTATAGGTGTAAGCTTGATTCTCTTCAAAATATATACTGTTTGATAACGCATCGAAAACTGAATGTATGCTTGCGTAGGATTACATAATGTATTTTATTTATACATGTATGTGTCTGAAAACTATAAACAATACAATAGCAGCCTTAATGAGTTTGAAACTTTTTGGCATTACTAAAGATTACAGGTGTTTCTACAAAAATAAGACAGCTACATCTTGCGCATTTCATGTGTAAATCTAGTCATGCATCTTGATCTGTGACTTAAAATATGCTAATTCATTGGTTTTCATGGCTGACTCAAGCAACCCATTCCATTAAAAGATAAGAGAATGCAGAATGGTTAGAGGGGCACTTACAAGTACATTCTCAAAAAGGCGTATTGTGTATGGATATATCATGACCCATTATTTAAAATAAAAATATAAATCTCCTTTCATTAAATATTGGATGCGACAGCGCTATAGGCCTATAAATTATTAAAATTATTAGGCTATAAGAATTTCCATCATTAATGACTTCATACTATGCATACTAAGCATAAGTTTTGCCATTAATTATAATGGTAAAAAAAAATTATTTATATCTAGTTGTTTATTTTTTTAATTAAACAATATTTTTTTTGTGTAAGCCTTAAGTGTGGTGTATCAGTATTTTTAGATCTATGTTATTAAAAATAACAAAAAGAAACGTACTTTTTCTGTACAAATCTCAGAAAGAATAACTCTATACCCATATGGAGTTGTGAATAAGTAGGGTGGTTTGCAATATTAAGTACCGGTATTGTTCAAGAGCTTATTCTTCTTTCCTGTTCTCATTTTTATGTTGGAACGTTCAGATTACTAGACCAATATATGAGATGAACTGCGCAGTGGTTTCCAAATCAGGGAGCTCTCCGTATAGTTTTCTTTCTATTTGGGTGTTTTGGGGCCAGTGTCTTGTACGGTCTTGAACAAGAGAGCAGTTTTAAAGGACATCGTCAACTGAGAATTATAAGGCTCTATGTCCAAAAATGAGAATTTTCCGTGTGAAGCTATAGTATTACACTTTAACGTTTCAGGCTCCATGTCCTACAGTACTGGTTATATTGTGACAAGGTTAACTTCACTATTGTTACAATTTAAATGCCCAAAAAAAATTTATCCAGCAGTATTATAGGGCTCTATGTCCACAGCCTATTAGTCGTCCCGGTTTACATCACGTGATTTTGAGGTTTATCGATTTTTAAATGTTGCACGATGGGGGAAATTTAGATTTCATCGTTCTTTCCAAAAAATGTCTGCAAAATAGGTCTTGGAGAGAATTTTTGATGAAAGCCAATCTGAAGATGAAAATAATAGGTAAGCTGAAGCATAATTTTTTTCACAATCTTTGCTAACTATTTTCATGCGAAGACTTTTTGGACATAGAGCCTTATAATTCTTAGCTGACGACTTGTATTAGGATTAGTTTTTTTTTATTTTAAAATTAAAACTAGAGAGCTTTCTCTTTGTTACATTTTGTCGTAACATAATTATGTCTGGAAGATTAATTTGATATTTTTATCCTGTGAAATAAATTTGTCAGCATCTGACTACATGTTGTTGAACAGCTTTAGCTTTTGCATGTATTTATTTTTTAAATTTCATTGAACTTATTTAATTTAATGCTCTAACTAAAAAGTCTAACCTAAATCAAATGAAAAAAATTGCAACATTGACCATAAATTTTTTTAATAGGAAAATTCTAACAGAATTAATATTGTTAAAATCATTATCATAATCAAAAGTATATGATGTGTTGACATTGTTATTGCAGCTATGACAACCGCATTACAGATCCAGATTTTGATATTGCTGAATACTGTGATGTCATTAACCAAGAAGCTCATACACCATCAACTTCAACTGAACTTGCTACAACATCAGAAATAGAATCTTCAGATAGCAGCATGGACTTTTATAAATCTAAAGCTTTGCTGTGTGAATTGTGTGGACTGTTTAATGGGTGTCAGTGTAAACCTGAAGTTTGCTCAAATGTTGTTTTGTCAGAGAAGAATCTCGCAGTTAATGAACATGGTTATGCAGCACAAAAATTTCTGCATAAGACAACAAAGAAGCAACTTACGAGAAAAAGAAACGGCAATAAATCCGAGTGGAAGTCTATTAAAAGGCGGACTTTACGTCAAAGTGGACAAGCCTATGTTTCAGCTTCTGGCATTTCTCGATTGGCAAAAAAAGTCAAAATTTGCAAGCGTGATCATACAACTTGTCGATATGAATGCTTCAGTAAGTTCTCAGATGAGGAGAGGCATGAAATATATGAAGAGCACTGGTCACTGACAGAAGATCAAAAGTGACAGTTTTATATCAACACGACTGATATGACGACAAAGCACGAACGCGTAGAGCAGATCGCCAGACAAGAAAAAGAAAAGTTACTTCTTTTATTTTATCAAAGATGAAAAAAGGTTTAGGGTTTGCAAAGATTTTTATTTATCCACACTGTCAATTGATGCAAAGAGAATTGTGAATACACACAAGTCTAAAAATAAAGTAACAGGAACTCCTTCTTCATATAGCAGAGGTAAACACGTAAAAAATGTTATGCTGACCGTAGGGATTCTATAAGAAAGCATATAGAATCAATTCCAAGGGTAGAAAGCCATTATTGCAGGCAAAATACAAACAAGGAATACATTGAAGGAAATTTAAATCTAAAAATTCTGTATGAAAAATTTGTTGAAAAATGCAATCAAAAAGGAGACCAATCAGCCAAAGAACATCTCTACCGCTACATTTTCAATCACGAGTACAACATAGAGTTCCATAAACCAAAGAAAGATCGTTGCAATATATGTGAAGAAGCAAAGTTTAACACCAAGCCAAATATAGATGACAAAGAGAAATATGCGAAACATATGCATGGAAAGGAAGAAAGCCATAAAGAGAGAACCAGAGACAGAGAATGTGCTGATAAATGTGTTTTTTTGTTTTGACTTGCAAAAAGTGTTTTCTTTACCTCAAGGAAACGTTTCAAACTTTTTTTTACAAGCGCAAACTTAATGTTTTTCATTTGACTGGACATTGTTCTTTAACCAAGCAAAGTTATGGAGTTATATGGTCAGAAATCCTAAGTGGGCGTTCAGGAAATGACATAGCCAACGGTTTGATTGTTCTACTTGGTCAGATCCTCAGTGATAATCCAAAAGTTACAGAAATCACACTGTGGAGTGACTCCTGTGTACCACAGAACAAAAACAAAGTCATGTTCACAGCCTTGATGCTGTTTTTGCAAAACACGCCTTCAGTCCATTCAATAACTCAGAAGTTCTGTGAATCAGGTCACAGTGAGATTCAAGAAATTGATAATTTGCACAGTCAAATAGAACAAGTTACTAAACATAGTGAAATTTATAGTCCATTGGGTTTAGTTCGCCTCCTCTGCACACCTCGTAAAAAACCATTGAAACTCATTCAGTTACGGAAAGACAACATGAAAGATTACCAGTCAAAGGCAAACCAATTTCAATTTAATGCCATTCCATTTGCCAAAGTTAAAGTTTTAAGATATTGTTCCAACAACCTTATGGAGGTTCAGTACAAAACAATTTTTTCAGAGAAAGATTGGTTGGTGGTCCAGATTAAACCACAGTCAAAGTTGCGATCCTCTAAAGGAGGCGGAAGATCTCAGCTGACAATGCCAGCTAAATTTACCATCGAACAAAAAATCAGCAAAGAAAAAGTAAATGACATTAAATCAATGTTGGCGTTCATGCCAGAGCATGATCGCAATTACATGAAGGAAGTTATTTCAAAAAATTAAGAAACAATAGTAGAAAAGAAAATACAACAAATTCAGCAAAAAACGGAATGGGGTTTGGAAAACTACAATTAAACAAATTAACTGATTAATAATGATGACAAAGAAAAACTGGCCTCAACTTCTGTATTGATAATTTTGGCGGTGGTGGTGATGAAGATTTTGTTAATTTAAAATTGAGGATTTACTGCCAACAATATTATTTGTATTTATGTTTATTGATTGGATTTTTGTAATCATTGATATAGTTTGTGGCAGTAAGCGCAATTTGAAAAATAGTTGTTAATTTTTTTATTTTTCTTGTTTTTCAGCTTTTAAAGCTGATATTATTCATTTTTAAAATTTATTTTGAAGTAGGCGCTATAAAATGAAGAATAACAATTATATTATTATGTTTTTATAATTGTATAACATAACAATAGTAGCAAATAGTTTTGTTTTGAAATTTTCAACAGTAGTATTTAAAAGCATAGGTCAGAACCAGTCGGCTCTATGTCTTTCATTCCACCACCGTTGTCCAGAAAAATGACCAAATTTTAATTTGTTTTTATTTAAAAACTAAACGGTGCTTGAGTTTATGCATTTATATATATTCCATTAGTAATCGTACTATATCAAGTTTTTATTGGTCAATTTATTAAAAATAAACGGACTTGAACTTTTAACTTTTGTTTTACTCAAAATCAGTATCGTTGGACATAGTTCCTTATAATTCTCAGCCGACGACATGTTGTCTCATTCTGTTGAGTCTGGTCTTGAGTTGTAAGATTAGACGTTGATCTTGTCGGGATAGTTTGTAATAAGCATAATTTTTCTTGTGATTTAGATGAGAGCGTGTCCATTTCTCATTTTTTTAAAATTTATTATTTAAAATTGTTTCTTCATTTCTACAGGACAGAGTGCAATGTTTAATTGTGAGTTGGTTCTCCCACTCTTGGCGAGTGTGTCAGCCTTCTCATTTCCTTCTAATTCTATATGTGCTAATATAAATTGTATCCGTTAACGAGCTAATTGTCACCCCTATTTTTTTCTTCGTTATAGCCTATCAATGTTTTCTAACTTAACCTCTCTCATCCCTCTTTTTCGTTAACTGACAATGGAATCATCAAAAGACGGGGAAAGGAAGGAGCAAAAACAAAAGGGAGTGCCATCAAAAGCCAATGCCGACCAGCAAAATGATTACGTTAAACACAACCTCGAAGACATCAAAGCAGTGAAGTCCATGCCGCTCGTGCATAGCAGAAAGTACGGTCTAACATTTTGCAAATGATAATACGTAGGCCACAGCGCATAGTGTATTTTTTTTATATTCTTGCTGAATTTAAAAAAAAAAATTAAGTGTAATAATAATTTTAAAAAAAATTAATAATAAAACGTGATCGGGCATCTGTGTCTCGCTGCTGTCACAATTATTTTTTTTTAAGTTGTCTGCAATGAAAAAAAACAACATTTTCTTTGGTCGCGACCAGATCGGCCCATTTGGTACCGGCCCACCAGGCATTTGCCCGTATGCCCATATAGCCAGTCCGCCCCTGCAAATAGGTACTTCCGAATTTTCTGGTGGTGGGACTTTGTGGAGCTCATTAATAATCTAAATTTAATTTGCTAATATATAACAACATTTTCCCCATCGTTATTTTTAATAATAATTTTCAGTTAAATTGTGTTCTCGTTTGTTGTGAATAAACAACACCTCGATAGTTCTTGGCATAACTAATTCAAACTTATTTTTAAGTGTTGCATTAATATTTTATAGATAAAGTTAGATAGTTAGAGTTAGATAAAGCATGGACAACGTCAACTGACCAAATTAATGAGACAACTTTTAAAAAAATGATAGTACTCATGCTTTTGATGTTTGCATAAAAATAAATCATTGTCTAATCCTAGTTAGAAAAGTCTTCGTCATGCTAAGAGGTAGACCTACAGTCACAAAAACAAATTTTAAAAGTCACATAGAGCCACAGGCGCAGCAGGTTGGGGGGGGGGTGCGGAAGGGAAGACCCCCCCCCCCCCTCTCGACCAAACCCCACTCCCATTGGGAAGATAAGTGTGTGTGTGGGGGGGGGGGGGGGGGACATTGAGTGATGATGAGTGAAACGTTCTAAATCTATACTTTCTGACAGCCGAATCAGAAATGTAACTGTCCGAACTACAGCAAGAGACAGAGAAGACGAAGAGGCGGCTTTTATTGTATACGCTGCTGAATCAGAGTTAAGTCTGTTAACTGTAGAAAGTTTTGATTTGTATACCTTTTTTAGTGTCCTTTTTTACACCATTTATCACAGATTGCATCTTTAGCGGGGCACTTACTACGAGAGTAGATAGCAAATCCACAAAAGTGGCACATGCCTTGAGCTGCAGCTATGGTAACGGGTTCTGAATCAATCTTGTCCTTTACAGCATTTCCGAGATAGTGTATTGTTGTGCTTGTTGGAGTAACCTTATAAAACATTACAGGAAAACTTGTCTTTATCGTAGTCTTTATTGTTTATAACTCCTCCTTCGTGGTCAAAGATGAGCACATTTCTTATTTCCTATGGACTCGAAGATGGCTGAAAGTCCAATCCTCGCTTTAAAAAGCCTGTCGCACTTGCCTTGAGCTGCAGCTATGGTAACGGGTTCTGAATCAATCTTGTCCTTTACAGCATTTCCGAGATAGTGGATTGTTGTGCTTGTTGGAGTAACCTTATTAAACATTACAGGAAAACTTCGTCTTTATCGTAGTCTTTATTGTTTATAACTCCTCCTTCGTGGTCAAAGATGAGCACATTTCTCATTTCCTATGGACTCGAAGATGGCTGTAAAGTCCAATCCTTGCTTTAAAAAGCCGGTCGCATTGGCCTACGTGGCATGGGTGGGTTAGGTCAGTTGCAGATAGGCCTGCTTCTTCTCTCAACTTTTTGTTGGTTCGGCGCTCTTTCGCCTATGTCACTCTTGCTTCAAATTTTGAGACTCCTAGACTCAAATCTTCACGCCATGAGGGGCGATCGAGAGTTAGTACTTCCCAGCCGTAAATTTCGATATCGCATTCCTTGAAGGAACTCTTGAGAGCGTCTTTGTAGCGCTTGTATTGACCTTCCTGGGACCTCTTTCCTGCACACAACTCCCCGTACAGAAGTCGCTTGGGAAGGCAATTGTCTGGCATGCGGACTACATATCCCACCCATCGAAGTTGGGACCTTTTCACTGTCGCATTGGACAGCTTTAAGATTTCTGTGTCTGGTATGTGGTCGGACCAATGCACCAACGCACTCCTTAGCGTAGGTGGAAGGAGTTTAGCTTTTTGGTGTGGTGGGAATATAGGGTCCAGGACTCTGATGCATATAGGAGTGACGGGAGAACTACAGCACTGTAAACTTTCAGTTTTGTGGATATGCTGAGTCCTTTCCGTTGCCACACTTGTTACTGAAGTCTGCCAAAAGCAGCAATGGCATGAGCAACACAGAAGTCAACCTCATCATCTATGTTGGCGTTTTTTGATATGGTGCTACCCAAGATAGACAAACTTTTTGACGTTTGCTAATTTCTAGCCATCTATGAGAATGTCTGGTTCTGTGACAGCTTTATTTGGAGGAGGTTGGTGCAGCATTTCTGTCTTCTTTTTTTTTTTACATTGATTGCTTTATTGTACAAGAATGACAAAACAGTTAACACTAACACAATAGGCATACACGCACAAGCTGACCTGGATGCCAAGACATTTTGACATGGGCGTAGCCGGGGGGGGGGGGGTTGAACCCCCCCCCCCGAAATGAAATCCCCCCCCCCCCACGGGGGGGGGGGGGGAGACGAACTTTAGTGACTGATTTTTTGCTTTGATTTTCTTTATTTTAGGTGAGATTTTAATACTAAACCATCACTTGCCCCAGCGCAGCCAAGGGGTTTTGAGTTTAAAACCCCTATCAAGGCTTTTGAGTTTGAAACCCCCCTACCAGGGTTTTTTGCAGTTAAATTCCTCTCTTCTATAAAACAAAACACACACAAAATGCAAACGATAATCCCCAAATTCCAAGTGCACAGTTAAGGAAGATTTTGATTTTAAAACCCCCTCCAAAATTTACGAATGACCCCCCTCTTCAATATGAAAAAAAAAGCAAATTATGCACTCAAAATGTTATGAGCGTAGCTAAATGGGTTTTGACTCATTTTTAAGTTTAAACTTCCCTCCAGTGGAGTTTGAAGCTAAAAAATACATCTTCAATAAAAAAAAAAAAAGCAAATTACACACTCTAAAATCTAAGAGCGTAGCCAAATGGGTTTTGAGTTTAAACTCCCGCCAGCGGGTTTTGAAGCTAAAAAATACATCTTCAATGTAAAAAAAAAAAGCAAATTACGCACCCAAAATGCCATGAGCGTTGCCAAAAGGGGTTTTGAGTTTTTATCCCCCTTCAGAAGGGTTTGATGCTAAAAAATACTTTGTCAATATAAAAAAAGCAAATTACACACTAAAATTTTTTGAGCGTAGCCAAGCCAATTGGGGGTTTTGAGTTTAAACTCCTTTCCTCCAGATGGTTTTGAATTTAAAATCCCCCTACAGAGCGTTTTGAGGTGGAAAACCTCTCTCTTTAATATTACTCTAAAGTAAACTACAGTTACCAAATTCTATGATCGTAGCTAAATGGCGTTTTGAATTTAAAAAACAACAAGTCCTGAGATTTTTAGTTTAAAACCCCCCAACAGATGATTTTGACGATAAAACTTCACTTTTCGATATAAAATCTAAAGCAAACTACATGCACCTAATTCCAAGAGCGTATCCAAGAGAGGTTACACATTTCTACCAGTGGCGGGTCTCCATTAATAAAATTCAGTGAATAGTCATCTGCCGAAATTGAAAAACACGAAATGTGGCTCAATAAAGATGGCTAAGACAGATTTTAGTTATTGAGATCTGGTCTAAATCAAGGAAATCCTATGCCGAACTGGGAGTCGACCCCTTAGTAAAATTGTGACAGAGCGTCGCATGAGGTTTGCGGGACATGTTCTCCGACAAAATAAATTACGCATAATAAGAGTTGCGATGACATCCTAGTACAACTTGGCGCCACACATCATGGAGATCCTCGGAGCAGGTGGGAAGAGGCTTCAGAAATTACCAGTGAAAGATTTTGTGGAAACAGCTTGACGGCAAATGCGCCAAACGGCGCGGCAGGGTCTTAGTCAGTAAAAAATAGCACATAAATTTTTGAAATAAGACTTTTAAATAGCAGGAAAATGCACTGTAGATACCTCAGAATATGCATTTTGTTGGCATTCTATGCCAGAAATAGTGCTTGGCGGCGGGCTCCCCCCCGCGCTAGGGTGAGCTCCTAAAGCTTCCCCAGACCTCTTTGCTGGCAATGGCGGGGAGTCAACAATTTTTCCACTAACTACAGGAAGAACCTATTCTAGGGCACAATAAACGTCTTCCGAAAGAATGAAGGGTCAGAATGTAATAAAGATTATGAACACACACACACATACATATATAAAAAAAAAAATTTCGCTAGGGGGGGGGGCGAAATTCCCCCTACCCCCCCCCCCCCCGAAAAAAAATCCTGACTACGCCCATGCATTTTGATACACCAGTACAGATCAGTTCACAACACACAACTAGAGACATAAATACACAACATGCATTGGATATAATTTATTTTTCTATTTTTTCCTGGTACTATGCCCTAAAGGAAAATCTTTGCTAGCAATGAGGACCTTGTGATATGGTCATAGAGTTTAAGACCTACAACGTGAATGATGATGAAAGCACATTTTTAAAAGTCCTTTAATTTTTTAGAACTAAATGACATAAAAATAGGGGAGCACAAAACAAAAAGCAACATTTACCTACCGCGTCCTCTAATAAAAATAGCTCGACGAGTTTAGTAACCTTTAAAAATAAAAATACATGTAGATCTAGTAATTATAGATCTATCAATATAGAGATTTATAACGACTAGTAAACGTGACTTTGAAAAGTAGCTAATGTGGCATCTGAAATGTATCAAATGCATTGCAGATCTCGCACCTGTTCTCGCGTAAATCGAGATTTCGTGGGCTTTGGTTGTCATCGAGACTACGATTTGTAGGAGCAGATTTTTTTACACTAAGATTGACAACAAATTAAATTAAATCTAGTCTAGATCTTGATCTATCTTTAAACATGGATGACTTTCAGTCAGGAGAAGAGGTAGATAGATCTATTTATTTTTTTGTAATGTTAATGTTCGTTGCTGTGAAATTTGACGTAGAGTCTTACAAATCAATGAATGATTATATATAAACTGATAATTTCATTAATTTTAATGATCAATATCAATCACCAATCAATCAAATCAATGAAAATTATTAGTCTAATTATTGTTAAATTTGTTGATAGATCATAACATACTTGTACATAGATCTTAAAGTATATTTAATTAATCATAATGAATTATCTAGTCTCAAGTCTAAGTTACAATTCTACTAAGACAAAGTCACTAAGATTAAGATTAAAGACAATAAAGATGTGGGATGATTGATGATTCATAATTTCATAATTATACTAGACTCTAGATCTAAGAATTTAGAATTCTAGATCTAGTATCATCTAGGTCATTCTACTATTTCTAGGACCTAGGTCTATCTATAATTTCTTATTTCTATGACTCATAGACCACTAGTAGCACTAGTATGACTATAGACAGTATAGACTAGTAACACTAAGAGGCACATTTCTTATTCCATACGCTAGAACGAATTCGAAGAACAGTAACAAACAAATTCCAATAACAGTAAGAAGTGCATCTTCCCTAGTGCCATAGAGAATGGAATGGGTTGCCTGAATCAGCCAGGAAAACCGACCACTTAGCAGAGTTTAATTCATTGATTAACTCTTTCTCTCTGTAATTATTTATATGGAATTATTCATTTTGCTCATTTGTGTTTCACTACCCTGTTATGATTAAACTTCAATAACTTTTTTGTTTGTTATCAGGAAATGTTATATTAGGTATATAATTATAGAACAATGCATGTTTTGTTTATATAATACAAAATTAAAGTTTATAAAACCAAAAATTTATTAAATTTGATATTAATGGGGTCAAATCAATGTTGGTATCATCAGTTAGGAGAGAAAGAGTTAACATGCATGACTGGATTGACACATGGAATGCTTTTAAAGATTAATTATCTTCTTTTTTGAAGTAACATCTGTAAGATTTAAGATAAGAAGAAGATAACACTCTATAATGGAGCTCTTCAGTCTACAATCTCTAGACTCTACATGAGATGTATGGTCTAGTCTAGTCAATGTCCCTGAGCTGTGTTCCACAGAACACTAGTGTTCCGTGAAGCCTGAAAATGTGTTCCATGAACTGCTGGAAAAATAATTTACTAATATGCCACCACATGAATTAACCTCTCTAAAAATAAGCACAGTGTTCTGCTAAATTCTCAGAATGTGCGAAGTGTTTCATTGAGAAAAAGTTTGGGAAATACTGGTCTAGTCTAACTCGAATGTAGACTGACTAAGCCTAGATCTAGATCTAGATTCTAATCTATAAATATAGTCTATGTTAGTATTTAGATTTTAGTCTAAGTCTACACTCATCTATATTAGGATACTACCTAGACCTAGTATAGTATAAATATTTAGTTATTTAGTATAGTTATTAGTTCTAGTTGAATCTTGTCAAGGTTAGAAAATATTAATTAAGTTAAATTTGGTCTATTATAGATTTAGTCAGTATAGATCACATCTCAATCTAAAACTCCGATGTTGTTATATTGGATTCTGAAGATTAACATTAAGGATGGATGGAGGTTTTCGCATGTTGACATGTATATTTCATCACGTCTAATGAAGACATACATAGCATTTAAGTTTACTTGTGTCCTCTTCTTCCTCTGCACCTCTCTTCGGCAAAGGCTTTCTTTGGGCCTAAAATATGTGTCATTTGGCCTTTGTAAGAGCTCTCCAACTGTCTCTTTCAGAGGCCATCTGCTGCCAACTACTTGCCTCCATGCCATTGAAGGCATAAATGGTGCCTGAGTTTATTTTTATAGTGCTTCAGAGGGGCACCTATGTTACGCTGTCCTTCTTTAAGCTTGCCAAAAAAGAGCACCTTTAGCATGTGGTTGTCCTCCATGTGGGATAAGTGTCCCACCCAGCTCATCAGTTGAATGGTAATTTAAGTAGTGCTTCTTTATTGTCCACACTGGTCTCCTGAAGAACATGGTTATTTGTTAGGTAGTCAGCCTAAGCCCATCATGGAGCAAGAAATCTATAAATAATATCTTTATCTCTGGAGTTCTAAAATTTAAACAAGATTTGTATAAAGTAAACTATTTAGACTATTGAGTCTTATTGGCTATCATTTGACTTAAACTATGATTCATAGTAGTACATACATTTTCAAAGCCCATCTACTAGATATTATATATCTAGATATTATATACTAGATAACTTCCCTTGGCAATGGAGAAGTTGAGAAGTTTTCCTTGTAATTTGATTGAATATCTTTTGAAACTTCTTGCACATGTTTTTACTTCTTTTCTTAGCCCTGGTTATTATTCTGTAGCCATTGACTGTTTAGTGGCAACAACTCATTTTTTACACCTGTTTTTTCTTTTTGAGATGTGTATTGCTAAAAAAAAGTTGACTGTTATTATTTACTAAATAATTGTCTCTTTTACAAGAACAAAATAATTTTTTAAAAAAAGGCTTGAAAAAAATAATGTATTATGTTGCTGATTAGTCATTATAAAACATGCAAAGCGTTATTATTTTAATTAAATAGCTGAGTCTTAATTTTGATCGATTTGCTCTGAGGTACTTAACCCAGTAGAATTAGGACTTTTAAGGCCTCTTATTACACTTCAGATACAAAAATAATCAAATCTATTATAACCTAAATAATGTAACAAATAAAGATGTAAAAAAACATATATTCTGCCAGTATTTGTGGTTAAAGTTATTTCTGACATAAGGGTAGTGATTTTAACTCTAATTGATGTGTACTGTGCGTTATAATTGAGGCTGAGAGATTATGTTTATAAAAATATATGACTAATTTATTTTTAAAATATATTTCATATGCTTTTATTATTGCAGGAAGTAAGTAACTTTTTTTAGGATTGATTTCAAGTTTTAATTTTGTTTACATTTTAATGAATTTTTTTTGTGTTTAATGTTTGACACCCTTTTTTTCCAGATCAATTTGGCTACAACTTTTAGGTGGGCATTGCATCAAAACATGTATTTTTTAGTAGTTTATATTTAGGAATATCAATTTTAAATTTTACGATTATTTGTTTATAAAGCCTTTAAAAAAATCTTCTGTTTTATAGTTAATTTTCTTCTTTTGAATAAATATGAAAATGATTTTTATATAAGAGCTTAAAGAAAAAAAAAGAATAGTTTTGCTGTGTAGTCGTGATGTATCATGCTCTGCATACTGTGGTTATAATGGTTTGAAATTTGAACCCATTTCCATCTCGGAAAGGGGTGTGTGTGTTGAGGAATTGTGGGACGGAGAAAGAAATGCAGATAGAGATTTAAGTTTTAGGTTTAATATAAACCCTTTGGGCTTCAGAATCTTTAATTGATCTTTTGTGATTTAGTACTAAAATAAACTTAAAATTCCAGTGTTTATATAGTATCTACTTGATAGTTTGATGCATAGCAATGTTTTTAGAATATTGTTGTATTTTATGAAATTATAATGAAGCATTTCATTTTTCAGATGGTGAGTTAATGACAGCTAATGATATTGTTTGGTATACGCACTAGTATTAATGTTGTCTCTGATAACATCTAAATGTTAATTTTGCTTGTACAGTTTCAGAAAGAAAAAAAAAAGATTTTCTTTTTCTTTGCTTTATATAAAAAAATGTTCAATTGTACTCTTGATTGTTAAAATCTTTTATTCCTTACTGAATTTGTTTTTTTTTGTTTTTTTTTTGCTTTTTGCTGCACCTGTTTATTGTGTTTTTAATTTAAAATTGAGCAATATGTAGAATACACAAATTACCTTACACTGTTAAAGTTATCAAAATTATAGCTTTAAAATAAAAGTAAACATTAAAAAAAGAAAAGTAAACAATTTATTTTTCTGAAAATAATTATCAATCGAGAATAAATATCTTATTGAAAAGTATATCAAAACTATTGCCTGGTAGAAATGAGCTGAGCTGATCTCACTACTTTGTTTTGTATAAGAATAAAGCTTAACAAAAACAATATGTGAATATTACAAATGATCTCTACATGCCCATTCTTAACAATGTAACGGAACCAAAAAGAAAACAGTTCTACTTTAGAATAGGATTGACTCAAATGTACAACTCCAAGCATATATGAAATGATAAAGATTGTCAATCGAGAGAAAAGTATTTAAATATGTTAACAATCACTGAAGCATAAAATAATAAACAATCTTTCTTTATACAATGTTTATAATTATAAAAATAAATGCTGCAAAAGAAAAAAAAACTTCTTTATTTTAATTTAATCTGTTTAATTCTTGGAATCGCAAATGAATGGTTAGTGTTGATACTGCTTTATTTACTTACTAGTTTCAACATTTGATCTAATTTGGGTTGTTTTATTATTGTGATTGTTTAAGTTCATCTTTCTCTGGCCAACTAACTGCTAGGTGCTATGCTTGTGTGACATGACTTGCTGAGATAATAATAGATCCTTTCAGTACAGCTAATTAGCTAGGGGAGACAGTAAAAATAAATATATATCTGGATTGTTCACACATTTTCTAGAAGTCCATCAAAAGGACAGACAGTATGTTTCTATTCAAATGTTACACTACAGTGTTAGTGTCACTAGATCTAAATCTAAATTCACTACTGAAAAGGGCACAGCCTTAGCATCCCAGTGTTCTGTTGTTTTTATTGTTCCATTGTTAATACAGTTCTTTTTTTTTTTTTTTTTTAAATCTCTTTTGTCCCTCCTTCAACCGTGCACTCTTGATGTAGGAGGGCCAATTAATCTTTATAATTCTTGAGCATTTAGTTCAGGTCATTAGTCACCGTACATTTTCTTGTTGGTACTACTACTTTGTTGCTAAATAGAATTTTGATCTTTCTGAAACATCACATCTCATATTATTGTATAAAACTGTGAGAGTTGTAAGTTTTAGGTTTTACATATTCAATTACTATAGAAAACCACACAACACACACATTGCCAGTCCCAGTGAAAATACCGTCTTTGTTTTTTTTATTGCATTTTTTTTTATTATGGTAAAAAAGATTTTACTAGTTAGCATAATGTGTTTTTAAATTTAGTATTAATTCCTTGAATGTAAGCAGTACCAGTAGTTGATCAAAACTGTAATCGCATGTAAGTCCTAGCTAACCAAAACTGTAATTTTATCTAAATTAGTCCTAAATATAAATTGTTAGCAAGAGAAAACATTATTTAGTCATAAAAATGAAATGATAGTTTTAAATTACTCAGAAAATCATTTTGAATTACAGTCAAATAAATTTCTTCCTTTCTTTTTCAGCATGTAAGTATTATTTCCAATATTTGCTGAGATTGGTTGCAAGAATAAATTTGTAGACAAGACGTAAATATTCCATGGACTACTTAGACTTCTTGAGAAATTTGTTTTTACTTTTTGTTGAAGAAATTAGAATATCAATAAAAACTAAACTAGGAGGCCATCTGTCAATTAACTTGGTGTATCACTATTGTCTAGATTGATATAATTCAAACAAATGTCTTACAAATCTAATGTTGAAAAGTTATAATTTAAAAACGGTATCAAATTTTTACTATAACATAAGAAGGTATAGTAGTCTATAATTTCTCAAATGTTCAGTATTTCAGTGTTACCTAATTATTTCTAATTACCAAACATTCAGTATTTCATCATTATCTTATTAATTATAATTCACTAATGTTCAGTATTTCAACGTTATCTTATTATTTATAATTCACAAATGTTCAGTATTTCAGTTTTTTGTTCTTAGATCTTTGTTTACAGTTTGTTGTTTGATGACCCAAACAATGTTTCTCTTTGTCTTTTTCAAATAAATAGCTTTGACTTTGAAGAAAGAAAAAAGCCTGAAGTCTTAAATGTTTTACTAGTATACTTTTTGTATGTAAAAAAAATTTTGATTTGTTTGCCTCACTCTTGCAGCAAATCATTAGCCCCTGCATAGAAATACTAAACAGCTACTTTCAGTCTACTTTGAACTGACATCTAGAAATGTATACAAATGTCCAATTAACGTTGTTTTGTTTGTATAGACAGCATTTGTTGTGGATGAAGTGACCAACATTATAAAAGAAGCTGTTGAAGGGGCTATTGGAGGCAATGGCTACCAGCACAACAAAGTCAACCAGTGGACATCTAATGTTGTAGAGCAGTGTTTAAATCAACTTACAAAGCTTGGCAAACCTTTCAAATACATAGGTAGAGTTACCAGTACTTCGCTCAGCTTCTAAACATAACTTAAGAACATCTCTAGACATTAAAAGAAGCGAACTTTATGGTTTAACTCTTTCAGTGCGGCGTTACTCTCAGCGAGTAACTTTGCTAGCGCTGGTGAGTGCGGGGTTACTCTCAGCGAGTAACTTTGTTTATAATATTTATTTCACTATCTTTTTTATGTTAAACTTTTTTATTTCCCTCTTTTTTTTAACTTCCTGGATGTGGGAGTGATTGTTCTTTATTTTGATAGTAAATTCCATGCAGTACCAACAGTTTAGAAAAAAAAAAGACAAAATTATGTTAATGGTTCCTCTTTTTTTCTTTATTTCCTGGGACCCAAAAAATGTAAATAATACAATTTCATATTGCATTTATTCATCTTTAATGAAATTTAAAGTGATTAAATGTGTTTAGTATTGTGATGTTTTAAATATTTATAGATTAAATGTTTGAATAAAAGGTTAAATCTTTTAGTATCTCGATTTTTTAATGAATTTAAAAATATTTTCTTTTTCTGTACTCAGTTTAAAATTAATGAAAAAAAATTTTGTTGGAATAATTTATTTGATTTACTATACTTTTGTAGCCCATTCATTTTCCTTTAAAATAAAATCAAGTATGTTAGATTATTGAATACAATAAAAAGTTATAGCTGTTTTAGTAACTCTACCCCCCCGTGAATATTTGTGTCCGTTCTGGAAAACTCCATTTTTTCAATCAAAAAAATTCGCACTGAAAGAGTTAACATAGAATACACTTAAAATATGTTTATGTAAGTCCAGTAGGTCAATCATTGAGACTATTTTTACAACCTTATATCAACTCATTCTGTCTGTCTATCTGGGTAAAATCACAATTAAAATTGCACAATTATTTGTTGTTGATAATAACACATGAATCAATGAAAAACTTAACCAATCAGATAATCAATTAATCATAGTGAATTAAATTTGTTTTATACAGATATTGTAGGGCCTACTAAGCTAAGGAGAGATAAGCCTTGTGTAGAGAATTAAAATTTGTAAACTAACAATAGAGTAAAAAAAAAAAAACCCTACTTTTATAAGTACTTAGATAGCTCAGCATCGGCCTTCCATCAGTCAACTTTTTTTTTCACATTTTTAAAAATGCTTTTTGAAAGGGCAGCACCTAAAACTCTCCCAGAAACCCCCTCCCCTTCACTTCCACAGGTCCACAAAAGTGATTGGACCATAGCGCACTGAGCATGCCATAAGCATGGAAATTGCATTAAACAAAAACAATTATTACAAATATTTAGCACAAATTATTATTTTGTTCTAGATCTCCTAAAAATTAATTACAATTGATTCAAAATAATTCATGCAATTTCACTGAATACCGGTATAGGATTTGAGTTTAAAAAGGTGTTTTTACTTGTTAACTATTCTTTTCAACTAAGTCTCTAGAGATCTATAATTGTTATACATTTGACTTAAACTTAGTGTCCACTAATAAAATCAAACTAGCATGCACTTAGTATTTTATAATTACAAAACAATGATAGTAATGATTTGCTCGAATCATAGATTTATAACATATATATATATATATATATATATATATATATATATATATATATTTTAAAAATGTGTAGCCGTTAAATATGTTTGCTAAAAAGAAAACATATCTTATTTATATTTATTCATGTTTCAGTCACTTGTGTAATAATGCAGAAAAATGGAGCTGGATTGCACACAGCAAGTTCATGTTTCTGGGACAACTCTACTGATGGTCAGTGATTAATTGTTTATCAAACATTAATACAAGAGATTTATAATACTAAATTGTTTCATAAATAAAACAAATATCTAGCTTTAAATACAAATTTATGCTGGTTTTTTATTGCACAGCTTTTTTTTTTTTCTTTTATTTCTATTTCATTAAATGAGGACATTGTATGACAACAAAACTTAGTTGTGTTGTGTATAATTAAAGTAACTATCCAAAAAGTTAGTTATGCATACACCCACTAAATAGATTTTTAATAATAATGAATATTAATATCAGCATTTTGAACTTTAAGACCTGTCCATTCCTTGACATTTTTCTCTTAGACTGAATTAACATTTTTTCACACTGGTCAGAATATTATCTCAGAGAGTCAATCCTGTCACACAATTAATTTGTGGTCTATAAATATGCCATTTTGCCAAATCTGCTGCAGTATCCTAAAGAACTGTTGTCTTCATTATTTGTAGGCATATTAAAATTTAGGAACATTTTACCATACATCAAATTAATGAAAGATTAGGTAAAACTGAAAAATCTGAAATGTAATCAGTAATAGATTAACAAGAGATTAACTCTGCTTGTTGCAAGGGTGAGCAATTGGATGGTTGAAAATAAGCTCAAGATGAATGAAGATAAGACAGAAATAATTAAAAGTTGAAAGCACAGATTCTCTTTTTATCACGAACTGCCAGCTTCCTTATGTCCATGTAGTGCGGAATCTTGGAGTTTTCTTCGACTCAACACTATCTTTCGACCCACACATAAGTCAGCTCTGCAAGGGTCTTTATCTGCAGCTGATAGATTAGGCCAGATACGACCATATTTAACAACGATGTCAACAAAAACGCTAGCTGTGGCATTCATACTCTCCCACCTTGACTACTGTAACGCGTGCTAGCAGGTATACCTGATCACAAAATAGCCAAACTGCAACGTATACAGAACAACACTGCACGAATAGTACTTAGAAAAACAAGGCAAGATTCTGCTACTACGCTCTTGCGCACGCTCCATTGGCTTCCAGTGAAAGCGAGAATCTATTGCAAGGTCACCACACTTTGTCATCAGTGTTTATATAACAATGAGATGCCCTTGTACCTTAGAGAACTGATTACTCCATATGTCCCCCAGAGAGCCCTGCGCTCAATGGACTCAACGCTTTTAGTAGTGCCACGTTTCTCCCTCAAAAGCTACAGTCTGCGGGCTTTTTCAGTGCAGGGATCAAAGGTTTGGAACTCACTCCCCATTGATCTCAGACAGACAACATGCTATACCACTTTTAAGAAGAACATTAAGACCTATTTGTTTAAAACTTTTTTAGATTAGTTTTTTATTTCATTGTCGTGTTTGTGTTTTAATGTTATTACATTGCCTTGAGCCTACATTTTGTTTTGTTAACAGAGCTTTATAAATAAAATTATTATTATTATTATTATTATGTTGTATGAAAAAAAACAACTAAGGTTTGAATAGTTTTTGATGTACATTCACATTTTAGTGTAATTAATAGAGATGGGAATCGAACCCAACTTTTAAAGTTCCGGTTCGGTTCAGTTAGATTTAGGTTCAGTTCGATGACGAGTATAGTTTGGGTTTGGTTCGGTCAGGTCTAAAGTTCGGGTTCGGCTCTGTTCGATGTTATGAAATTATGTAATAGCAAAATTAAGTTATGAGGTTTAATATAATTTATCAGTTAAAACACTTTCATTTTAATTTTTACATAAAACAAATACTTTGCAAAATATAATAGGCCTATGGGCAATACTTTTTCCAAAAATAATGTTGCCTACATACATTTTAAGCATTGTAAAAATTTCTTAATGGAGATAGAAATGAAGATGCGGCAGGTTTTCGCTCAAGTCAGCAAGTGGTTTAATTCTGGGCGTGACTCGGCGCTAAGCGTATTCTAACCTTTTTCTCATAGTAAGAAGAGATAATATTTTTAATGAGGCTAATAGCGATGTGCTTTCTTTCAGAACTCACAATTCATCATAATAAAAAAAAAGTCGAGGGCCATATTAAATCTAATAATAAAAAGGCAGACCTTGGCGATAGAATTATGCAAGGCACATTCTAGGTAGGCCTACATATTGCGCACCTACTTCTATAATGGGCGTAATCTTTTTTAAATAAATATTCTTCATGTAGAGACGTCTCTATCGAGGATTTTTTTTTCACACATAAGTCGTCACTATAATAAATTGCAATAAATGAAAAAAATTCGACTATTCTGAGACAAAAAAATGCAGAAGAATCACAAGAGTGGAGATGTTTTAAAATGTTTTCTTCAATACGTTTTGACCCATATTGTGCATACGCGCCTCGCAAAAAGCAGTCTACAGTTGACATGGTCTTATTAGAAGATAAAATGACATCTCCTACTTAATATATTTTAATTTTTAAACATTTAATTATACTAATATTCAGATAAGTTACACTGAAAATAAAACTTTTTTTTTTGACGCTCCCTCTCCTTGTTATTTGGTCGTTGGTTTGTCGCATACAAACAGCTAGTACAATTGAACCAATAAAGGCGTTTTATATTTTTACCGGTAAGGATAATATAGAGGGACTTCTTTTGGTCCAACAGTTACGCTGGGCAGGGCACGTATCCCGTTTGGGAGACGAACGTATGCCAAAGTCAGTAAATTTTTTTTTTTTGGTGAGCTAAAAGGTGGTTGATGTAACAGAGGCGCCCCACGGAAACGCTTCAAAGATTAGCTTAGGCGTCAACTTTGATTAGCTAACATAGAAGAGAGCTCCTGGTTACATGCTGCCTCAGAACGAGTCATTTGGAGTTCACTCCCGAAGGCTGCGGGATTAACATTTGAGACCAAAAGAAAATCCGCTGCCGAGGACAAACGCAGACGCGAAAAGAAAAACTAAATCGACCTAGATGTGGCAAAATATGTAGGTCATAGTTGGGACTGCACAGCCATGGGAAAAACTGCATTCCTCACTAATCTTCGGACTCGAAGACAAGCCTTATAATAATATATAAACTTAATAAACTTTAATATAAAGTTCTTATGTGAACAACTCAATATACCTAACTGTTATTACAATATTCACATATTTAACTTGAGATAGAGATGTAATATTAATGAAATAAACTGATATTTAAATGAAATCTAGGTCACCACAAAACAATATCTTTACTCTTTCATGTCTCAAGATTGTCTGCCGTTTCACATTTGCATTACGCTAACTTCATCATCCTCAATGCATAAACACCAATCAATCGTTTAACCTCTTCTTACCGCCACCAGGAAACACACACACTCTATGACACCCCTTTTTGTCAGGAAGTTACGTCTCCCCATCCCCCAATTCAAGGTACTTGCCATCCCCACCCACATTGGAGGGAGTAAAGTTTGAGAAACGCTGCATTCAATATACTGATGATCAATAATACAAAACAGAATAATAGTACAAATATTCAGGGGGGTAGCTAGGAATTTTTCATAATTTGAGGGCCCGGTGGGGCTGGACCTCTTTGGGGGCCCCTGTATTTTGTGTAATATTGAATATTTATTGTAAAAAACACTCATTTGGGGCCCCTCTCAAGTGGGGGTCCGGGGGGATTTTACATTTCTCCCCCACCCTTGTTACGCCACTGATAATATTCCAATATGTCAACTTCACATCCATCCCTCCATCCCAGTGGTGCTACAGCTCATGGAGGGCTCTGGCCTGCTTTAACACATCCTTCCATTCAGATCTCTCCTGGGCCTTTCGTCTCCACGCCCTAACCCCAAGCTGCTTCAGATCTGCTTCCACATCATCTATCCATCGCATTCGGGGTCTGCCTTTTGGTTTTTACCTGTATGCGAATTTCGCCCCTCTGTTGTCTGACATTCTTTCAAGGTGACCTGCCCAACGTAGTCTTTTCTTTTTTATTTCGTTCACTACTGGTGGGTCTTCATACAATTGATATATCTCATGGTTAGTGAGTGTCCTCCACCCTGTTTCATCCAGTATGGCACCATAGATTTTCCTAAGAATTTTTCTTTCCCAAGTATTAAGTAAATTTTCAGATGTCTTTGTCGGTGTCCAGGTCTCACTTCCATACATTGCTGCTGGTCTTATTATGGTTTTGTATATTATTTTCTTGGTTTTCCTTGAAATCGTTTTGCTCTTTAGTAAATGGTGGGTGCTATAAAATGCCCTGTTGCCTCCTGCTATTCTTTCCTTTATTTTATTTACTTCACAATTTTGTAAAAATAAATCACTTAATAGAAGATAATTAAAATGAACTTATTGTAGATTGATATCTACACTCTCTAATCGGCAAAAACTATTCTACTCTCAACTAACAGCCATCTCAAATGAAAGTGACAATATTTTGATGCTGACTTTGTACTTACTAGGTACTAGAGTCTAGATCTAGATCTAATTAGAAGGCGCCTATTCGACTTAAAACCAATATTGCAAACAACCCGCGAAAATTCTAGGCCGGGGGGAAAAAAAACATGGGAATCCCAGCGCGCCGCTTATTTTTTCTTTTTAAAGTTTTGAAAATACCACCCCAATTCCCAAGTTTTCAAAGTATAATGGAATCATTATAATTTAAATAAAATATTTAAGTAATTTTTTTATATTTTTTTAAACCAAAAATAAAAAAAAACAAGGATGTACAAATTGCAAAATTAGTTCGGCTAAGAAAAGGAGGGTTCGTACCAAGCAGTTTCAAAGTTCCAGTTCAGTTCGGGTTCAGTTCGTTTCCCATCTCTAGTAAATAACAAGGTTAAAAAAAATTCATGTAATTTAGGTTTAATTAAAGCTTTTGTTTGAAGGCAATTCCTATTGTATGTGAATATTGCTCTTAGACTCTTGATGTAACATTTTTTTGTATAGCTTTTCTTAAAAAAAAAACAAACAACTTTTTGCAGCATTTGTCATTTAAATTCTATTACATATGTATTAGAAAATCATGGAGTTTAATCTATATCATTAATGATAATTTCTCTTGAATTATTGGAACAATAATTTTAATTTTTGTAGTTATAGTGTGTTATAAATAGATTGTCTATTTCACAGGTAGTTGCACAGTCAGGTGGGAAAACAAGACCATGTTCTGCATTGTTAGTGTCTTTGGTCTTGCCATCTAGAATAGAATAGTAGCAATCTTGTCAAGTGTGGAATAGAAAACAAACTCATTTTGATTTCAATATAAATTATTTCTTTAGCCTTTGCTTCCATAAACATTTTCAAGTTGTTTCTTTTTATTTTGTAATTATTTTGGATTTGCTGCATTTTGTCTTATTGAAATATATAATTTATTTTATGATTTGACCTCAATTCATACTGGTATTACAGAGCTAATATTTGACTTGCATTATCATGGAGGGGCAGGACAAGACTCAAAGTAGACTGTAATTACCCATTTTGTGATAGAAATATTCTTTAGAATTGGGAATAATTGCCACATGACACAAAATTGTTTACATTATAGATGAAATCTCTTTATAAATAAACAGCTTTGAACACTCACTTCTAAAGAATCCCTTGAATTTGTTGTCAACTAATTGTCCTAGTCCATTTATTTGCCTCAATAGTTTGTGGTCAAATGAAAAGAAAAATGTTTGCAAGATTTCAAAAGTCACATTAAATAAAACATTTTCCAGTGGGATTTTGTTCATTTTTGTTTAGAAATATCTCACTGTTGTTTGAAGTTATTAAAACCATGCAACATGTTCATCTGCCTTTCTTTTTCCATTCAAACATTGTCAGATATGGGCAGCTTAAAGGTTTAATAAAACATAACACAGTGTTGGGTTACAGTTTTAAGTATGTAATGATTTATTTAAGAAAATTATATAATAATAATCCATAAAAATAAGTATTTTTAAGATGAGTTTATTAAGTTCAGAGAAAATTTTAACTGACTAAACAACAAAAGAAATATAAAACTATATTGAATTGTTCTCTTCTTGTTTTAGTGTATACATAACTGGAGCACTAGAAATTTCATTTCTATTACCCAAATGTGATATTTCCTCAGTAGTTTGATTGAACTGTTTCTGTTTAGCAGCAGTGAAACTGCCGGGGGTGTAGTTCACAGCATTCACTTCTAGTAGAGAAATATCACTAGGTGGCAGTGATGCCATACTGTCATTCTGAACAAACCTTGTATCAACTATAGAAAGTTTGGGTTTCTTGGGCTGCATATAGCCACTCTTGTAGGTGGCAGCTGTACTGTCTAATGAAGTGCTAGAGATTGGAGTTGCCACTGGCCAAGCAGGATAAATGTGAGGCTGGTAGTTGGTAACAGAAGCTGGAGTATTATCATAACTGTAATCTTCCGGGGCATTCTGGAGATATGCACCATAAGTGTGAGACATATAGTACTGGGTACAATAGGATGGATCAGTGAAATGTTCACCATAGGAAACATTCCTATTATCATAAAATATCTGCTCAGATGAACTATCACAGGATGTTGGAAATGTATCACCATTCAAAGCATTCTTATCAACGGAACTACTATCTATGAAAGACTGCTCAAACTTTTGTGGTCCAGGTTTTTCTTTCCTACGCAGGTCTTCTTTGGAAGCAGTACAAGTAAAATAACTGTCTGGAGGAGCAAAGTCTGACTCTCTCTCTTTTCTTCTTTCCTCAACATAAGACTTGACAGGGAAAACTAAAAATAAAAACACAAGTTTTTCATTACAAACAGGAAAAAAAAAAAATTTCACTATTATCTGATCAACTTCAAACAAGTTAAAAATAAACCTTTTCCTCTATCCCACTCTCTGATTGGTTTTTTGGTTTGTTCACTGGTACTGACATCTTGGTGTACAGAAGGCACATCAAGTTCTTTGCTTGTGCTAAGCTCTGCGCTAACAGGTTGTTTGCAGGAATCAGAATCAGAAATGATAAGTTGTGTATTGGCTTTAGCATCAATGTCTTGTTTCACTAATGTAAATATAGAACAAGAAAAGAATCAATTGAAAAAACAAGAAAACCATACAAAAAACTTTTAAAAAAAAAAAAAAGTTTTTTTTGGTATATGAACTAATTAGTTATTTTTTAAAATTGATTCTTGTGTTGTCAGGTCAAAGAAATAATTGTGCAAATTTTCTGCTTGATCCAAAATTGGGTGTCAGAGAAATAATGTGTACAAACCAGACAGACAGTGAGTTGATATAAGCTTTGTAAAAATCAAACAAAACAATAGGGTTTATTAAAAGAAATTTTTACAAATCAAACACGAACATAAAACTAAAATGCTTTTTAAGGTTAGTTAGGCCAATATTAGTATTTGTATTTTGGCACATCAGCACAATTTAGGCCTTGTCGTTACCGTAATTCCTCAGGGGTTATCCTCCTTTCATATAATAAGAGCTAAATTTATACAGCTAAGTCATTAAAAACAAGGTCTATTCACAGTTAAGATAGTAAAAATTTATTAATTTAATAAAAATCTGTTGTAAATATTACATGTTCACAATTTCTTTGCCCTATCACAAATCAAACTTTCGCAGAGAACCCCACTTACCGGACAAAGCCCAGTACCTTTCCAGGATTGACATTATCAAACAGTGTTTTTAGGTTGTGTGCTCTAAAATATTTCCCCCTAATATCCTGATATCTGGGGCAATCAATAAGGATATGTTCCACTGTGAGACAAGAGTCACAGTACTCACAAAGTGGGGGCTCCTCTCTTTTCAGCACAAAGGAGTGTGTGATGTAAGTGTAGCCTATCCTAAGTATGGACATGGTCATGCTTCCACAACTTGTCAGACCTTTAGATGTGGGCCCCCACCTGACATCCGCTACAATCTGTATGAGTTTGTTGTGGGTCTGAGCCTCCCACCGATCCTGACACTCTCGATAGGTGGCAGAGGCCAATACTAGAATGTGCATCCTCTGTTTGGGATCTCATTAACTCTTTCTCTCCTAATTAACGACATCATCGTTGATTTGATCTCATTAAATTAAATTAATATTTGGTCTTATTAACCTTAATTTGTGTTATATAAAAAGAGCATGCATTCTCCTATAATTCTATACCAAAAGTAACATTTTCTGATGACAAATAAAAAAGTTATTTCAGTTTATCAGAGTAGAATGTACAAATGTGAAAAATGAACAATTCTGCCAAAACGTGGAAAAATAATTACGGAGATAAAGAGTTAACTCAAGAAAACAAACTAACAAATACAAAATAGAGCAGTAAGACTAATAAAGAAAACAACAAATGAATATTCACATTTGACTTGGGTAACACCACTAGTAATATCACTAAATTTAGAGACACTTCAGGACTTAGGAATAAAACATAAAGTAGCAATAATACGTAAAACACTAAACCATAATTTTCAAATACAAAACCTAATAAAATACTCAAAAAGACACAAAGTTTGAGGCAATTTTGAAATTCCAAATGCTAAGACAAATTTGTAAAGTGCTCCTTCCCTGGTGCCAATAGAGAATGGAAAATGAACGGAGTGCCTGAATTAGCCAGGAAAACCAACAACTTAGCAAAGTTTATCATGTATGACTAGAGTGACGCATGAAATGTGTAGGACGTAATTATCATCTCTTTCGAAGTAACATCTATAATCTATAAGATAAGATAATATACTTGTTGTAGACAAGAGATGTGGACATCAGTTTATTTGAATTATAATTTACAGACTTTCTTTCACCCTGTGTACAACTCTTAGAATATTTTTATTCAGATTGAGCATAAAACAAATCCATTACAAAGGAGATTAATACATCACCAAAGGGTTACCTTCTTTCCGATTTCTCTAACTTTTAAAACAAATGCATTACAAAGGAGATTAATACATCACCAAAGGGTTACCTTCTTTCCAATTTCTCTAATTTTTAAAACAAATGCATTACCATGGAGAACTTATACATTACCAAAGAATTACCTTCTTTCAAATTTCTTCTCTGTCTAACTTTGGCCAACCTCTCCTCCATCTGAGTCTTTCTTTTAGCTTTAATGCTATCTTTACGAGCTTGCTCATCTATAGTCTGAAAACAAATGAATATAAATCTTTGCTTTCAAATCTCAAGATGAAGAATGGAGCTACTTCAATCTTTAAGAAATCTGTTCAATAGCAAATAAAAATGTGATTTTTAGTAACCATTCTTCCAACATAACTAAAGCAATAAAGACAAATGTCATAAATGAAATAGTAGTCACTATATTTACCAAGACGAGCAATTTTCAGAAATAAAGTTGGTGACCAAACATTTTTAATGTCCTATTTAGAATGATGAGGAAATGCTATTGACACATTAATTATTGCTTTTCTTTTTTGATAACTAAAATCTCAATAATAAATGTAAAAACAAGACTCAGCATTACTGAGCATTTTATGTCAAGCATTACAGAGTAACTTTACAATTAGCATCCAACTATTCAATTGAAATAATAATGCATGTGGAAAATGAAAGTTGTAACATGATGAGGACTATGACATGTGAGAAGAGAGTCTGGCAGTACATTGCTTTCGTTAATTGGGCCAAGTTTAAAACTTGTAATGTCTAAGACAGATTTGGTGCCTTACTTCTTTATGAAGTTTTTTAAGGCTAGCTAATTCACTTTCTCTTTGTTCGTGGTCTTTTGAAAATTGAAAGAAGCCCACACCATGGTTTCTGATTTCTGTAACAAGAAAATTTCATAGCTTATTTAAATTATTCAATTTGTATTTTAATTATTCAATATGTAGCAACAATATTCAAATTGATTAAATTTGTAATAAACATTTTCAGGTCAGAAAAATGATTCCCCTCCCTCCCCCCATTCTTCAAAAAAAATAAATGAATAAGTTATTTGGATATATGATGGAAGTTTTACTATATTATTAACTAGAAATATTTTAGTTGTATGTCTTTCAATCATAAACCCGCAGTCAAATGCCATCTAGCTTCAACAAGTCAGGAAAGAAAGTGGGAATAGATTTGTGTACTTTGTTGTCTAATAATTTGTTTGACTTACCATCAAACTGAATGTTAGAATAGTGAATATCATTCTGAGATTTCTGTAAGAGTTCGTTTGCTTCAATCTCCCATTTTTCTCTAAGTTTTTCTCTAAATGCTTCGGATGCGACTAGTAAAGATGACTCTTCTTCCTCTTTTGATGACAGCTGTTCATTGAATCTACAAATAGTTGTTTTTTTTCAATAGCCGTTTAGTGCAGAAAATAAATAAAAATTTCATAATATATTTATATATATTATATTTCTAAAACATCTATTGAGATGAGATTAGAATTACTTTGATGTATTTGGTTGAGATGATTTGGTCTTTTCAGTTGTTTCTCTTTCTAAACTCTGTTTAGCTTCCAACATTGAGTCTAACACTTTCTTTTGGAAATCCACCAAGTAGTATTCACTGCCATCTTCATCTAAAAATTATTTTCAGAATGAAACTTAGAATTTCAAAGTCAACAATCATTAGCAATAATACATTGCCATAACAGGAGACAACTTAAAAAAAAAATCAGACATCATGTATTCTTGAACAAAAATAAATTCAAAGCATATACTACATTTTTTTTTTCAGAAAACCGTCTACAAATTAACACTGAAAGATAATTTCACTTCCAATAAATTTTATTTATAATCTTTAAATTAGTTCTTTATTCAAACGTATTTTAGGTTTTACAAACATCAGCATCAAACACGCATCAAAAGGAAAGGAGAAAAGGGTCATGAGGCTTGTTATATTTAAGTTTTACTTAAAAAAAAAAATTTGAAGACAAAGAAAACTAAAAACAATTCTCAGAACCTGGAACAACAGAACTCTGTGAGATCTTGTCATACAGTTTGGCTTTCTCTTCTAGAATTTTCCTGAAAAAATAAAGTTATGATAAAAGTTATAGAAATAGTAAAATGACAGGTAAACAGTTTAAGTCAAATCCAATTTTAATTTGTTTGGACCAATAAAATGATCTAATCTTATCTTACAATGAGTGAAATAGCGCAATACACAATAAATAAGCTAACACATTACACATAGTCTAACGTGTTGTGAAGACATCCTCAAGAGAGTTTCTAATACATATAAACAGAAGTAATGACAACTGATATAATAAATCACATTCAACTAATTCAATTTCAGTTCATATTGTACCTACAAGTAAAAAGAACAATAATAATTAATTTTGTACTTGGAATAAATAACAAGAAAATAGCTGTGCAAGTAAAATAAAGATAATAAACTGACATCTAACAAATTAAAAGATGAACATGAAAGAAAATTGACTTTACTATTGAACATAACCGCCCTTAAACTTTCAACACAACTATTGTGGCTATAACTATTATGGCGGATCTAAAAAAAAAAAAAAAAAAAAAAAGATATTAATCTTATGCAGAGAAAGAATCACATGCTACTATCAAATGATTGAGAAAATGTAAACATTTCTTAATTAGTAAACAATTCACACTTGGTTGCATTCAATTGTTACAGACATATCAAGATAATCGAATACAAGATAATCAATAGTTATTCCTCAAGGTACAGTGGAGGGAGCATGAAGAAAGGATCGTCCAAAGAAAAGCTGAATGGATAGCATAAAAGAATCTCTTGATATCCTACTAAGAACAGCTGCTGACCTGGAAAAGTGGAGGGATTTGGTTACGCGAACTGTCACAGCCCCCTACGACAAAGTCAAGGGACAGATGATGATTATGAAACAATTCACACTTCATTAAATTGTTATAGACATATCAAGATAATTAAATCAAAACCCATCACTATCTAACCCACTCAATGAGCTAACACACTACATATATCTAACATGAACACATTCTAGCAACAATGATAACTCATATATTAAAACATAACAAATAATTATTTATTATTATATAATGTAATATAATCTGTCAATAAGCAAAGATAAAAAAAAAAAGGATAAAAGCAAACCTAGACTTCTGTAGCATGTCATCTTCATTGTCAATTGGAGATCTACTCTCAACATCTTTTTTTGCTCTCTCCAACACTCCAGAATTAGATTCATTAAGTAAACTGCTTTTTAAACTCTGTGACGAGGTAACTAACAATGTTGTAATGTTTCATTGATGGATATTATTTTTTTTTAATAATAAAAAAAATAGTTACACTTGAAGTTTGAGATATTAATAATTCTAAAAACTATTTCATAAATAAATATTTGTAACATCCTAAACCAAAATTTAAAAATACATGCATTATTAATATAATCCTGTTTATTTTGATAGATTCAGATAATCTTTAGAGTATGAAATGATGATCAAGAAATATATATATTTAATTAAACTTAAACTCTGCTAAATCATTCGTTTTCAAGGCTCCTTCAGGCAACCCATTTCATGCTCTGATAGCACCAGGGAAGAATTTTTTCTACAATATATAGAATAAGAAATGTGCCTTTATCTTTGATCAATTTTGGGTGAATATTTTAGCATGGAAAGAAAAATTCTATTTAGGTTTAATAAGAACATGTAATTTTTTAATATATTTTTTTATTTCCGAATAAAAAATGAAGTATTAGAAAAAGTACATTACCTTAGATCGTTTTAAATGTAAGTAAGTCTCATTGTTTAACTTTTTTTGCTTGAACTCTTCCTGCTTTCGAAATAATTCTGCTTTCAGCTCTACAATCTAAAGTCAATGAAATAGAAATGTTTGTTAAGTTAGTGATATGTGATACATATATTCTATCATAAAAGTAAAACTCAAGACATATTTAAACAATGTATCAGTGAAAAAATTGTCTTCTTTAAAAGACATAAAACTTGAGTCATTAAATTGAGTCATATTGTTAAACAAAGTCACCATCCAAATGTGTTATATTGCTTTTAGCGAAACACAACAATATAAATTTGCATGTGTATTGGCTTTATGAGCACTATAATTTTTTAAAATAATTTTTTTGCAGGATGAATGATTCTTTTTAGATTTTTCTATTATAATACAAAACATGTAGCAAGTCAAATAAAACTTCTATGCCGACCAGATTTGGGCCATAGTTAGCCCATCACTGATCATTTCTGAGTCATATGGCAATGTGGGGAGAATGACAGTTAGATAGACCCCTAGCTTTATACAAGTGTTAATAACTCCTCTCCAAACATTTTAGTAAGTCTACTATATGATAGACTGGCTTTGGTATGTCAATTTCATTATCTATGTTTCTGTTTTGGGAAAGTGTGTTGCCAAGGTAGGTGAAACTTTCCACTCCATTTATCTTAATGCTTGGATCTGAGTAGGCTTTACCTGGAGCAGGCTTCAGTCATTGTGTTTACAATGAAACCAAAGTCTTAAAATGCTCTTGAAAAGTCTCTGACAATCCTCTGCAGATCAATTTTGGAGTAGGCATTTAGGGCAAAGTCATCAGCAAATTAGGTCCCTGATTGTTGCTGATTTTGTTTTTGATTTTGCTTTGAGCAGCCTCGGGTAGAATAGGTCACCTTCACATCTATATGTTATATTTATTCCGCTATTCCATCAGCCAACATAGCAGAGAACTTGATACTGAACAGCATATGTGTGCTAGGACACAACCCTGTTTTACCCCATTTGATACAGCAAAGGGCTCAGAGTCAGATGTTCTCCACTCTCCTGAACATGTGCATTCATGCCATCATAAAAGTCTCACCATGGTTATGAATTTTTGTGGACATACATACTTAGATCTTCCAGAGTCCTTCTCTGCTAACACTGTCGAATGCTTTTGTTAGGTCAACATAAAATGAGAAGAGGTTAATATTTCATTCTTGGCATTTTTCCTGGAGCTGCCTCACTGAAAAGGTGTCAATGGTTCCATGCTCCTTTTTGAAGCCACACTGACTTTCTGGTAGTAGCCCATGTTCTAGATCAGGGGTGGGCAAATTATGGCCCGTGGGCCTCATGCGGCCTGCCAGAGTGTTTTAAGCGGATCGCAAATACCTACAGAATTCAGGTGTGCCCACAGACTTAACAGATAATAAAGGCGAAAAAATTAATTAAATAATTTTAAATATCTTCTTATCTCTTATGATAAAGAGGCTAAAGAAACATTGTCTCTGCATGTCATTCTAAAAAGTCTAAAGCAAATGAAGATTTTGATTATTGACAATATTTCAAAACATTCAGTCAAAGACACTAACTCAGACCAGTATTTATTCAATGCTATGAAGGATTGTGTAGAAAGTGTTATGTTGGCTTGGAATAAGATGGCAAGTGTAAGAACTGATGGGGCCCGTGCTTTGACTGAGTAAAACAGGTTTTCTAATAAATTAAAGAACAATTTCCCAACTATACACTCTACATGCACAAAGCTGCATTGAATATCAACATGTTATTGACCCAATTATCTCAGTGATTAAACTTATCAGAGCTAGAGGTCTTAACCAAAGGCAGTTCCGAGACGTACTTGAAGATGTGAAAACAAAACATTACGATGTTCGGTATCACAGCAGTGTGCGCTGGCTTAGCATTTGCAAGGTTTTGAGAAGAATATGGGATCTCAAGGAAGACATTGTTATGCTCTTTGAGGGACATAGACTGTGACTTAGTCACTAATATTTCTAAAGAAGAGTCAAGACAGACTCCATGTTTTTCAATGCGCATATTGCAGTGAGTTGCTTGCACATGAAATGTATTTTTCCAAACAAAACTTTTTCATTTCTCCAGGCAAGCAAGTGAAAACAGGGTTAACCATTTTCATTTGCTGAAAGGTTTCTAGTAAGATGGTCGAAAAGTACATGACTTGTTGAATTTCAAATGCAAATTTTAAGACATCAAGATCTTGATACCAGTTTTCAATATCCTCACTTCAACATTTAGTACAGAAGCTGATACAGCTCCGATGAAATACCTCCAAGCAAATTACGACCTTCAAGGGGAGTTTTATGGGTGCCAGAAGCTGTATTTCCACACTTAAAAAAAACTTAATGCTAAATTTTTTACATTATTTGGGTCCACATAAATCGTGGAACTTTTTTTTTTGTTTGAAAGCAAACAAGCATAAGAACAACTTGATGCTGACAGACTGTAATTTGACAGCAGTCATAAGGATAACAACAAGTTAGCTAGTTCCACCACAGTTCCGGAACATTATGCACGAGTGTAAAATTAAACATTTTACATTAAGTACAACAATACAACTGGATTGTTGTGATGAATTGTGATGTAAAAAGTCAATAACAAAATTTTGGAAAATATTTGTAAAATTAGTTTTAGAAATCACTAAATCTTGTTGTAACTCCTCAATTAGTAGTGTAAAAAAAGATGTACATGTCTAATACTCTATCCATGTATATTTTCTAAGTTGTAAATACATATTATATAATTGTAGCCCCCCATTCCTAAATTTTTTTATGCCACCCTCAAAAGAAAAAGGTTGCCCACCCCTGTTCAAGGTGATCTATGTACCAATTTGGTATGATAAGTGCACTAAAGAGAAGTGATATTCCTCTGTGGTTCTCGCAGCGTCAGTGGTTTCCTTTTGCTTGTGGTCTATAGGGCAGATGATGTAAAGGTCATCTATTTCTGTGGCCTACAGTTAACAAGAGTGTCATGTGGCCAGCACAACAACTAACCGCCTTTACTTTTCCCCAACTAATCTCAGGACCCATTAGTGGCATTAGAGCTGGGTGGACTCAGAGGCGCCCATAGATCCCAAAATTAAAAATCCCAGTCTTCACCAGGATTAGAACCCGGGACCCCCATTCAGAAGCAATGCACTTTACCACTCAGCCACCAAGCCTCCTCCTTTTGCTTGTATACATGGACCACTGTTGCTTTAAAATTAAAATCTTGTGGCATTGACTCTTGTTCATACAATGCTACATAAGTAACAAGAGTGGAGTTTTTCCACGAGCTGTTGAATGGCAAATATCATTTCTAGATCTAAATATTTAGATCTAGATCTAATTAAAAGTAATTCTTAAGATCTCTAGTAACTAGATCTAGATCTCATCTAGTAAGCTTAAAGCTAGTATTGTATCGTTCATACTCTTTAGACACTTACTGACTTAGTCTTAACTCTACTAAAATGTTTGTAAAATGTTTTACATGTTTTGGATGTTCCTTCAGAGTTGAAGATAATTACTTCCTAGTCCAAACCTCCCGCAGGACGACGGGGGATGGGAGTGGGCAGGGTTTGAACCCGGGACCATTGATAAATATGAACGATACTACTAGTACTACACTAGAGTCCTAGAGTTAGACTATCATCTCTACTCTTTGCTATGTATCAATAATCAATATGAATAGATCATAGATTCTAATAAAATCTAATACAATTACAAGTAACAATTTATTGATAATATAAATAAATAAATATTCTCAATAACTTGAATAATCAACAAAATGTTACAAAACGCTACTTTATATTTTTATTAATTACTACTTATTACTTAGTTAGTTACTTTATTAGTTTATTATTACTACTACTTAGACTTAGAATATAGATTTATTATAGATCTAGTCACAGTGTGATGAGTGTGACAGTAGAGTAGTAGACTAGTACTACTCAGAGTAGTAGTTAAGTTAGTAACTTACTGCTGATGAAACTGTAGTAATGTCTGGATGATCTTCTCTGTTCATTTTATGATTTTAAAAGTGTTTAAGTTAGTTTAACAATAGTATAGATTTAGCAAGACACAGGCCGACAGGGTGTTATAGATCTATATAAATCTTAGAATGTCTTAGACCTTAGATTTTCACTAGACTTTTGTAGATCTAAATCTGTTTTGTTTATAATGTTCTATTTCCGTTTCTTATAGAGCAATGAAACATTTCGCATTTTAAGAATAAAAATAATTATTTATTTATAGTGTTATTTTAAATTGCAGACGTTCCTTCGGATTAGGCTTGTTAGACATACTCACAGAAAAGGAGATATGACAGGCCTTTATAAGTGACAAAAAATGAGGATTACAATCAATCAAAGTCATACAGTATATCATCATAATAATTCTGTTTCCTACATAGATCACGCTCAATAGGAAGAATTACCAAATGTTTCAATCTATATTTGAGAATTGTTGACCTCAAGTAATTCTTCATTAGTTTGAGGCACGAGAAGCTTCTTTCACCAGATTACACAATTACAGCTGGTGCATAATGCTGCGCGTAAGATTGGCGTTTTCCATATAGCATAATCACTGCAATTAGTTATTTATTGGGTTTTCTTTGTAAATTAGATAGTCCAAAAAAACAAACAAAAAAACTCGAGGCTGGGCCCTATAGGCTATTATAACTTGACAAAACGGGGGATCTCATACGAAGGATTTTACCAAGATGTCAGGAATGAGTGACTGACTCTTCACTGATCCCTCTCTGCGAAGGTCGTCCATGATGATGTTATCGGCTCCATTTATTGTGGGGTTATATAGCGCATCATCGATATGGGTCTTGGAAGTCACTCATATTGCCTGCTCCTTGAGTCGTAATCTTGGTTCAACTGGAAGCATGGCCCAATGGAGATTCCTCCGTATTCCCACCCGACCTTCGAGGGTTACAACAGACAGGTCCATCTATTTTAGCTCGCGTCCTCCATCGGTACGTTTAGGCCTATCATTTTATGTAGTGTTGATAAGTTTATATTAATAAGTTGCCATCAACATGAACAAGTCATTTTAACTTTTCTATAGTTTCTGTATAAATACACAATTAGGCCTAAGGCCTAGATGTATAGGCTTGTTTAATGAGCTCAATTTCATTGCTTGTGCTCACTTTCACGATTTTACTTTCATTGGATCAAAAACATTGATAGCTGTAAAACGTCAATTAAATATATACCACTTTAATATATAAAAGACTTTGAAAGGTTTCAATGAGACATGCATGTGTTACAATATTAATGTTGTCTAAATAGATTTATCTTTCTCCTTCACAAATGTTCAATTGGTTAACAGCGAGTGCACTGAATACTTATGATTATTATATGACACTGCCCTTCCTCTAATGTCTAAAAATAAATAAATAAATAAAGTAAACCTTTTCCATTTCTCTGTCTCCTCTCATCCCCACTCTCTCCTGCTTCTTTCCTCCGAGAGAGTTGATCTGGAGGAAAAGTAGGACTATGTATCATGGGCGTAGCCTTTTTAAAAAGCCCTCTGAAGAAGGGGGTTCAAACTCAACCCCCCCCCCCTTTAGCTTGGCTACGCTCATAGAATTTTGAGTGTGTAATTTGCTTTTTTTATATTGAAGAGGTATTTTGTTTTTTAGCCTCAAACCCAGCTGGAGTGGGGGGGGGGGGGAGTTAAACTAAAACCCCCTTTGGCTACGCTCATAGATTTTGGAGGTGTGTAATTTGCTTTTTTATATTGAAGAGGTATTTTTTTGGCTTCAAACCCCGCTGAAAGGGAAGGGGGGTTTAAACTCAAAACCTCTTTGGCTACGCTCAAAGATTTTTGAGTGTATAATTTAATTTTTGTTTATATTGAAGATGTATTTTTTAGCTTTAAACTCCGCTGGAGGGGTGTTTAAACTCAAAACCCCTTTGGCTCCGCCCATAGCATTTTGAGTGGGTAATTTGCTTTTTTATTTAGAAGAGGTGGTTTTTAGCACTAAACCCCTTTGAGGAAGTTTTAAACACAAAACCCCTCTTGGCTATACGCTCATAGAATCTGATAATGGATGTATGGATAATCTTATATTGTAGGAGAATTTTATCGTAAATTTCTGAGGGGGTTTTAAAATCAAAATCTTCCTTAGCTATGCTCTGGGAATTTCGGGATTGTCGTTTGCATTCTTCTTTTTTGGTTTCGTTACATAGACGGGATTAGACTGCAAAACTCCCTGGTAGGGGGTTTTAAACTCAAAACCCCCTTGGCTGCGCTGGGGCAAGTGATGGATTAGTAATAAAATCTCTTCTAAAATAAACAGAATGAAAGCAAAAAATCAGTCACTAAATTCCGATCCTGCAGTCGGGGGGGGGGGGGGGGGGGGTTGCACCCCAAAACCCACACCCTGGCTACACCCATGCCATGTATACATATATGTACAACGGGTTATTATTAACCATAACTAGAAATATTTGAACTCTAAATAAACAGATTTCAATACTTATTAAATTATAATTTGTATAACTTAAATTATGAAAAATGAGAGTCAAAAGTGTTTTTATAATTTAGGATAGCACCAGAAAAATGTTTAATAAAAACAAACAGTACAGTAATATTGTTGGTTATATTATTTAAATTTATGCCTGACAGCTTAATAATCTGTATATCAAACAAAACATTTTTTTTAATTATTAGGGAAACATACATATACACTTAAACATTGTATACAAAAAAAAGTACCATATATTCTGTGGCATTTTACGTCTGGAGAGACAATCTTTTCCCTTTGTAACTTCTTGTGTGACTAAAGAGGCCAATCCTTGATACACAGCTGCGATCGCAGGTTGGGCATATATAATAATATATATATATACCATGTATATATTTGTATCTATCTATCGATGTCATTAGAGAAAAGGTGCTAACAATTCTCACAAAAGCATTTTAAACACCATATTAAAATGAAAATTTTAAATTTGAAATACATTGGTGCTACATAAGGTATTTTAACTATTGTGTGTGTCAGTATAAAGATTACAAAAAAGACAAACAACAGATTAATCCCCAAACTTGAATGAATGAAAAAATCTTAATTTAAAAAAAAAACCCAACTCTTTATAAAGAATATTCAATAATAAAATGCCCTGAGTTATATACGTAAAACAAAAATCCTAAAGAATATCTGTACAAAAGAAAAAAATGAAATAAACAACTGGTGTTGATAACAAAAAAAAAAAAGGACACAATTCATTATAAAAAATAATGTCTTTAAACATAGTTATGTGGAATAGGTCTTCAACAGAAAGCAGTTATTGTACCACTGTCACCAAAGTTTGACTGGAAAAAAAACACACATTGAAAATTTAGTAGATAAATGAGAAGCAAGTAAGTTTTTGAGATAAATGTAACAAGGAAATAATTCCAGAATGTGTCAAGGCCACTAGAGTTCAATCTGTATTGATAAAATGATCTTTTCCTTCAAACATAGATAAAAAAGTTTTCTATTTTAAAAAATTAAACAGATACGTCTACAAAGAAATAAAATAAATGGCAGCTGTAGTAGCTAAAGAATGAGATAACAGATGCACCAGTCAAAGAATGAGGCAAACAAACAGCAGCTGTACTAACTATAGGATGAGATAAACAGCTGTTGTTATAGAACTTGTGATCACATTTATATACCCTGGTCAAAGTAACAGATACTTAAGAAAACATTTCAAATTTTCCATAGTTAATATACTCTATACCTTCTATATGAAGGGTAGCTATATGAGTTTTAGACATTGTGCATCATTTTAGACATTGTTACATGAAACAAACATATTGTATAAAATGAAAGAAGTAAATTGAAGAATGACATTTATTGAGCCATTACAAGAATGAATGTGTCACATCTCACATTACAAGAATGAATGTGTCACATCGCAGGAATGAATGTGTCACATCTCACATTGCAGGAATGAATGTGTCACATCTCACATTACTAAAATGAATGTGTCACATCTCATATTGCAGGAATGAATGTGTAACATCTCACATTACAAGAATGAATGTGTCACTTTTCACATTGTAGGAATGAATAAACCCACACTTCACAATGCAAACGATTATTAAGCTAATTGATAGAAATAGAAACAAATTACCACCAACATTCAGTTAGTTGAAAACACTATAATTAGATCAACAGTCATTTTTGAAAACTTCCTATAGAAATTCAATAAAATTACAATGCGTCACATCAAAATTCATTTTAAAAACTACAATTATCTAGAGATAATACTAGTATACAAACTTAAGGTAAATTAGATGAGTGAGCTGAAAGGTGGATAATGTGGCAGAGGATCCCCATGAAAACGCTTTAAAGACCAGCTTATGTGCCAATTGGATTTAACTGACATAGAAGAGAGCATCTGGATGTAGGTGGTTTCATGAATTTACTTTTACAAATATTTGAAAATTGAAATTGCCTAAAATTAACTTGATAAACTCATTAACCTTAAAGTAAAATATTTTTAAAAAGTAAAAATTATGAAAATGTATGTAAGTATTAAATTTGTATAGTGTAAGCTTTAAATTAAAAAAAAACAGTATAAATATTTTGCTTATTTTAATTTAGCAAGTTTTACTTTACAGTAAATAAAAAATACAAAGAAAATAAATATTTTTTTAAATTAAAGAAACAATAAATGAAGCCAAAAAAAAAAGTTTTCCAAGAAAGCATAATAAGAATTAAGTTCCAGAAATGCAAATGACTAGAAAAATAATTTCAGTGATAAGTAAAAAATATACTGTAATTTAGCAATTGCAATAATATGATGGTTAATTTAATTTATTTTTAACTTAGTTGCACAAAGGAAAAATATATCACATGTAAATATATGTTATCAACTTATTTTTTGATGGCATTTCAATACTATGAAACATTTTTTTTTAGATTTCAAAAATGTATCTGACAATCTGACATTATATTTGCATAACTGAAAAAATGCTTATGAGTTCACTTTATCCTAGTCATTTCTTGCTGGACAAGTCTAGATTGATGCATCATGTACAAAAAGGCTTTTTTTTTTATTGTAGAACTGATTTACTTTAAGAAAAGTACAAAAAAAAATCCCCTCCAGTTATAAAGCAATATGTTTTTCATGCAGTTGTAAGATGCTGAACTTGAGCATTAATTCTTTTTTGATTTTATAATCACTTGTCCATCAGGTGTTCCAAAATACACAGTTTTTGTCATATTTAGAAATAAACCTGTCTCTATGACACCTGGTACATTATGAAGAATCCTGTCAACATCATACCAATCATGCTTTCCTTCAAACTGCCAGTCAATCAGGAAGTTGCCATTATCTGTAACAACTGGACCTGCTTTTTGTGAAGCCATTCTTAACAAAGGCTTTCCTCCTAGAAGTTGGGCAATTTTTAACTGCACTGGCCGATATGCCATTGGTAATACTTCAATGGGAATCCCTTTCTTCCAGGAAGTTCCGAGGACTTCTGAGTTTTTCCTAGTGTCAGCTATGATAAACAACTCCTTGGCACATGATGCAATAATCTTTTCTTGCATTAGACACCCCCCACCACCTTTGATTAAATTGATGTCACTGTCAACTTCATCTGCCCCATCAATGGCCACATCAATATCTGGGGAAGTTTCAAGACTGCCTAAAGTTAGACCGTGATCATTGATAAGCTGCCGAGCTTGGAATGATGTTGGAATGCAGATTAGGTTGAGATTTTCAACTTTGTTTCTCTCTGCTATTCTTTTAACAGCAAACACAATTGTTGTCCCACTTCCTATTCCCACAACCTGACCATCTTTGATGTTTTCATCCACTGCTTTGTTGGCTGCTGCAATTTTACCAGCTTCTGAGGTGTCTGCCATTACAGGAAGTGATGTATGAAAGTGACCAAGTGTTAGATTTGACTTTGACAATGAAAAACCTTGTGACAAAAATGTTCTGGAAAATAAAATAGAGATTTAAACATTATCACATAAAATGATGATTTCAAACATGACATATTTACTTGAAGCTTGAAAATATCATATATATATCTTTTAAAATCCCTTGTATATTTTTTGGTGATTGAGTGGGAGTGTTATGTCTTGCCTATTGAGGTTTTTTTATAGCAATACTATTACAAATTAATATTTATGTGCAAACTTAATTAATTTTAAAACAAAAAATGCAGCCTGCAGCCCATTATGCTTGTTCAATGGCAAGACTAATTTAAAAATTATGATGTTATGCATCAGATGTGACAAATTATGTTGGTCACATCTAGGTTTGCAAAGACTAGTGGAAATACTGCACTTTTCCAATGTAGATAGAAAGAACAAAAATGTTTTCATATCAATTTAATCTTGTTAACTAGACATTTGAGTTCAGTCCATGAATTGGTTTCTGACTGAGTCATGCAAGCCAGTTCATAATCTAATAACATCAGGAAAAATAAGTGACATTTTTAACATACTTAACATATTTATTTATTTTTTAAAAATCTGTGCCTTTCTGTCAATGATGTGGTGATCATGTAATTTCAAGGCCATTATTGATCTGTACTATCCAAGATTTCCAGCTTGTTCAATTACTACCAGTACTATCAAACTAGACGGTCTAGACTCCAGACTAGGTCTAGCTAGATCTAATGACAATCATTGGAAAAACAAAGTTTAAAAGTCGTAGGCCTGCCATTGAGGTTAGCTAGTCATTGTATGAGAGAGTATAAGTATAATACTACTAGTCAACCGCCGGTGTAGCATACGCTGCTATTTTGCAAAGGCTGGCCTTAAGCCACTGCAACCTATGCGTCCGCAGTGGGCCCTGCACTTTCATAGGACCCCCACTAATTCTAGGTGTATAAAGTATTAAATTTAACCATTTTATAACTTAATACAGATTTCCTGCGGCCTCCTGATTTACCAGGAGCTCCTGAAATTGCAAAATATACAAAAAAAGTCCTGGTAATATCCAGAAATTATTAAAATCTTTTGAAAACTCATACAAATGTCCTGAAATATATAGACAAAAATTATCATTTTTGAGTGTCATTCAATATGGAAAACACCAATCCCACATGCAATAAAAAAAACGGCATTATGCAACACCCCTAATTGTGGAATCTAGTGAAAGAAGCTTCTCCCGCTTCAAACTAATGAAGAATTACTTGAGGCTAACAATTCTCAAAGATAGATTGAAACTTTTGGTAATTCTTGCTATTGAGCGTGATCTATGTAGGAAACAGAATTCTTATGATATACTGTATGACTTCACTACAATCAAGGCTCGTGTAGTAATTCTGTGTGTAGTCAAGAATGAATAAATTGCAAAGAGGAATAAATTTTCTTATATGAACTTCCAAATTTTCACTTATTATCCGTATCCCTACCCAAGCTGGGCCCCGCGAAATCCATTTCACATTGGGCCCCCAAATGGTTAAGTCCGGCCAGGCTATTTAATGATGGGTGAATACAGAGTAGATTACTTGTTCTCTTTGCATGACTTCTTGGTCACAATGGTTAAGTCCGGCCTTGCTATTAAGTGACAGGTGAATACTACTTGTTCTCCCCCCCCCCCTTTTTTTTTCGCCTCTAAAATTATGTGGGGTAACTCTAGTCTGTCCGACTTGCAGAAATAAAAGAGTGATCTTTCTTTTACTTGGTGTCCAAACTCTTGAGTCATGAAGAGAATTATATATATAGATATGGCTGCCTGGTCATGTGATATGCACTTTGGGTTGTCAAGTTTCTTGATTCGAACCATGAGCATTGCCTTTCTTCTCTGTGCTGTGGGAGATTTGGGTTTGAATGTAAATTATAGATGAGGTGTGCAAAACACAGAATAACATTTTGTAGTTAGTTTGTTTTTTTAACTGTATTTGGAGAAACCATGAAAAAAAAAAAAATGTGTTTCATGTGAAAAAAAAAGCATCATTGTTACAATTGTATTAGTAAAAGAGTTCCCTTTTCAGATCTTATGTCTATAGGGCAGAAGATGTAAACATCAACCATTTCTGTGGCCCACTGTTAACGAGGGTGTCATGTGGCCAGCATAACAACCAATTTCTTTTACTTTCCCCCACCTAATGTAGGACGTAATCATCTTCTTTTTTGAAGTAACGTCTGTATTATATAAGATAAGATAATGTCAGGTACCCATTAGAGATTTGTGGCCAGAAGATCCAGAAATAATAAATTATGGTTTTCATCACGGTTTGAACCCTATTAGTGTCTAAGTCTAAAAATGATCTAGCTAGCTAGATTTTATATAGATATCAATATGATAAAATATCTAGAATGAGTATACTAGTAACTTAAGTAACTACATCCCACTTCTGACACCATGTTCTGTTGTCACAGAGAAATAAATAAAGTACTGTAGACATTAATAATAACAATTAATAAACAGAGACTTTGTATTGATAAAAATAGACATTAAAGACCATTATTTTTAAGTACTTTCTCACAGAAACATTCACAGCAAACAATGACATAATATAAACATATCAGCACAATGTCTAGATGATACTAAGATAAGTAAGGATGCTAATCTAGACTCTAATATAGTCTAATAAAGACTTTATTTAAGTCAAATTTTTTATGAGACTCTAGATCTAGATGATCTATTCAAATAATTAAAAATAATATAATGATAATCTATTCTAATATACTTTTATATAGATCTCGAACTGATGTAGCTCGGCGTTCCAGTACCACCTCATCGTGGTAGCAGAGTGAACACCCCACTCCTTAGAGGGGTGGCCAAGGGTGCTGGTTGCTTGCCGCTGATGAATGAGCAGCCGGCAAGTGTAAAAGGCAAACAAAGGGGTTATGTCCAGCCCCCCCCCCCCCCCCCCCCCCCCCGTGGTAAGGGTGAGTAAGAGACCCACGGGTTCTCCGAAAAGCGCGGATAGTGCTGGACACCAACTCGAGGGTTGGTCGGGTTTTCCTGGGACTCGGCTGATTCGCGGGTCTCTCTAAGGGGCAAAATTGGGCAGACTCTATCTAGCCCGTCCCCCGACGTAGTAGTAGAGGAATGCATCGTACCCAGTGACTATTCTGATACTGGGGATACCGAAAAACCTTTGTCAAACCACTCCCCATTGTGGGAAACTCTAGCCAACAGATCTGATGTATATTACATCTAGATTGTAGTGTAGATTTAGATAAGGTAAGGCCTACTAAGGCTATTCAAAAACAGCTAAGCCGTTGTTGTTTTTTTCATTGAAAAAAATATAGGCAAAGCCAAAGGCTACCTTAAAATTTCTATTCTTATTATAGTATAGATCAGTGCTTTTTTAAAAAAAAAATAGGTGCCGGTACCCAGTGATTAGGTGCCAGTACTCAGTAGTTGAATGCCTAACTTTTAACTACTAAAAATTAATAATATACGTTAAAATACAAGAAAAATAATAACTTTTTCAAAAAGGTGCCGGTACGCAGTACCGGTACGTACCGTCACAAAAAAAGCCCTGGTATAGATCTAGATTTAGAATAATCTAGAATCTAGATATATATAATTATAATCTATATTTACAATTAAAATATAATGATGTAGACATTGTAGATTACATCTAGAATCTAGATTATTCTATATCTAGATTCTAGACTGTATATAAAATAAGATATTCAAAAACTCCGCTAAGTTTATTTTTTTCAGTGATAAAGGTATATATCTTATCTTCTTATATAATACAGACGTTACTTCAAAAAAGAAGATGATTACGTCCTACGCGTCATGCATTTAGTCATGCATATTAACCAATGACTTAAATTCTGCCAAGTCACTGGTTTTTCTGGCTAGCTCTACCTTAAAAGTTTTCTACTATAAAATGTCGTCTTAGTCACTAGGTTTAGTTGCATGCTTTTGTTACCCTACTATTCGATTCTATCAAATTAACAACAGGTCAAAGGTTACATTTGCTGAGATCAAAGAATTTGTGTCAGCGAACGCTCTTTTCACTATTCGGCATTCTAAATTGGCATTTCATAAATATAATAAAATAATATCTGTACTCTCTCTTTCAGCGTACATTTCCAACAGTACGACATTGTTGCTGCATATTTTTTTGTTGGTTAAACATTTCTTAAAATTCACCACTAGATTACTGCTGCTAATAAATTGAATTTAAGTAATAGGCTATGTTATTTTATTTTTGTTATTTTATAATCACTATAAAATGTGCATAACCCATAGGGATTACGTCCTTTTTGGGGGTTCATTTGCTTAAACTGTAAAAATGTCCGTTTTTTTTTTGTTTACTCAACGGAATATTATTTAAAAAATATATCTTTTGAATTATATATTAGAAACACTTTATTTACATTCTTCATAGTTCGTCCATCGTGATTAAACGATGACCATCTAGGCGGATGATGGCTATGCGGTTTTGTGCTACCCCATGTGACTAGTAAGTGGTAAGACCCTTGTATATGTGAGCTCAGAATATTCGGCTGCACAGTGGTCAGGTTATTCCAGCTGCAGCTTGTGTCGGCTGCCTTGATTTTTTTATAGCGCTTTTCATCTGCCAGTGCTGCTCTCATGTCCTCTGAAATTTTAGCGCTATAGTGTTCACATGCGCTTCCGTCTCCCAGGTGGCTAGATCTATGTTTACGGCTTTTGGAGAGGCTTTGATGGTATTCCTAAAACATTTTCTTTGTCCACCTTGCGGTGATCGCTTAAAACCCTTTTTTTAATAGTCCATAAAGGAATGCGTCTTTAAGGGATACGGTAGAATTCCATTCTGCAGACGTGGCCTGCCCATAGCAACTTACTGCATCAGGAACTTGGATGCTATGCGGGCTCGCTTTTTTGAGGACTTCAGGGTCAGTATTTTTTACTACTAGGTAAAATTCGGTATTTTTCTGTGGCAGATCGTATGGAAGTGTTTCTTTTTTTTTTTTTTTTTTTTTTTTGCATGTCCTTCTGTATGTTGTCCAAGTTTCTACGTAGTGAGTACCATGACAGCCAGATAGACTCCTAGTTTAGTAGTCCTACTTGTGTTTCGTGTTACGCCTAGTATAATCCACACATTTTTAGACTGTCTACTTGTAGAATGCACTAACCTTGAGGATACGTAAGTCGATTTCATTATCCGATGTTTCCATTTCGGAAAAGTGTGTTGCCAAGGGAGGTAAATCTCTTCTCTGCATTTACTCCCTGTCCGAGTAGGATTATGGTGGGGCACTTCTCTCGTGAAAAGAATATGCTTTTAATGCAGGTTATGCAGGATATAATTTAAAGTCTCTCCCCCGAAGGCTTCAGAGCTAACCACCTGGTCTTTCCATAACCCGAAATTCCGCTATTTTCTAAATCGACAAATTGCTTTATTTTTTTCGTTAAGTTTTCCCGCGAAGGGTGGCACAAACATTTGTATCATCAGGGGAAACAATTTCACTTTACTGAAGGCTCGAAGCATCCATGAACGTGTGACAACACTAACCAACTTCTTTACTTTTAATTTTATAGGGTCCAAAACTTGAGTAATCATTGCTTCACATTTGGTTCTTGCATATTTGTATGCATTTTAAAGTAATTTCAAAGTGTAGTCCATTGATGGAAAACTGTTGTTATGGGAAAATGTATGATAGATCAGATAGACAAAAGTGCCTTGAGCGGCTGCAGATCGATTTATCAAATCAGTATTTAAATGTTAAAGAAGTAGGCTACCTTAATGGAGGCTGACTAGAAGCTAAAAAATGGAAAATTTAGGCTAAGACTAAGACTGCTTTATTGATCCTTATGGAAATTTGTTGTGATTACAAGGACTTTTTTCTCTTATAAAGACAACACAACAGAAACATACACTTAAATAGAAAAGGCACAACATAAAGAGTTCATTTACACAAAGGCATCTTGGTCCTTTTCATGTTTCATGATCAATGAGTGGCGTTCATGGGCGTAGCCAGGGTGTTTGGGTTTTTTTTTTTTTGGGAGGGGGGATTCAACACCCCCCCCCCACACACACACACACAAATGAAATTCCGAAATGAATTAAGCGACTGATTTTTTGCTTTGATTCTGTTTATTTTAGAAGAGATTTTAATACTAAACCATCACTTGCCCCAGCACGGCCAAGGGGGTTTTGAGTTTAAAACCCCCTGCAGTTAAATCTCCCTCTTCTATAAAACAAAACAAAAAAAAATGCAAACGACAATTTCAATTTCAAAGAACACTGCTAAGGAAGATTTTGATTTTAAACCCCCTCTTCAATATAAAACAAAGCAAATTACAGACTCAAAATTCTATGAGTGTAGCCAAAGAGGGTTTTGAGTTTAAACCCCCTTCCAGTGGAGTTTGAAGCTAAAAAATACCTCTTCAATATAAAAAAAGCAAATTACAAACTCTAAAATCTATGAGCGTAGCCAAAGGGGTTTTGAGTTCAAACCCCCAGCCAGCGGGGCTTGAAGCTAAAAATACCTCTTCAATATATATATAAAAAAAAACAACCTCCAGATAAAGAGTTTTGAGGTTGAAAACCTCTCTCTTCAATATTATTTTAAAGCAAACTACAGCCACCAAATTCTATGACCGTAGCTAAATGGGGTTTTGAATTAAAAAAAAACAAAAAAACTCCAAAGATTTTTTAGTTTAACCTCCCCCCTCCCAACAGATGATTTTGACGATAAAACTTCCATTTTCGATATAAAATCTAAAGCAAACTACAGTCATTTAATTCCAAGAACGTAGTTAAGAGAGGTTGCATATTTCTACCACTGGCTGGGCTCCATTAATAAAGTGCAGTGAATAGTCACCTGCCGAAATTGAAAAAGCTTAAATGTAGCTCAACAAAGATGGCTAAGACGGATTTTAGGAGTCAGTTATAGAGATCGGGTCTAAATCAAGCAAATCCTAAGCCGAACTGGGAGTCGACCCCTTAGTGCTTGGCGGCGGTACTCCGCCCCGAACGCCGCAGGGAGAGCTCGCAGCGCTCCTCCAGACCACCTTGCTGGCAACGGCGGGGAGTCTACAATTTTTCCTCAAACTCCAGGGCACAATAAACGTCTTCCGAAAGAATAAAGGGTCAGGATGTAATAAAGATTAATTATGAACACACACACATACATACATATATTTTTTTCGAGGGGGGGGGGGGGGGTTGACAACTTGATGTAGTTAGGATGGAACGGGTGGCTGTTGTCTTCCAAGATTTTTCCGATTTTCTTGGACATTTTTGTTTAAAAAATTCATTTAAATATGTTGTGCATGTATTTTTTCATGCTCTTTTATAATGTTGTCTAAGCGGCGCAACAGATTAAATGAAGTTTTGCCTTGCCAACAAGTGAATCCATATGTTAGGATGTTTGGTTTTATCCGTAGGCCTATGCAGGGGCGGACTGGGTATCAAAATCGGCCCGGGCATTACCAGATAAACCGGCCCACAAATGTCATGTCATATATTTTCGGTGTGGGGGGATTTTAATCCCCTCCGCAATTTATATATATATATATATATATTAGTGTGTGTGTATATGCAATTAATCTTCATTACATTCTGATCTTTCATTCTTTGAAACGTTTTTTTCTTCCCTAGAATACTCTCTTCCTATAATTAGTGAAAGGCAGTACACACCCCAAAGGACAGCTAGGGAGTCTGGAGGAGCACTGTAAGCATATTTTGAGGTATCTACAGGGCAATTAGCCTGCTACTCTTCCGCTAAAAAAATCAAAAACTAAATCTTCTATCCACTGGAGTCCAGCGACTGGTAGAAAAAGGTAAAATGCTTTAGTTTTGTATTGGAGAGGGGGGGGGGAGGGAAACCACAAAACCCCTTTTAGCTACGTTTATGAAATTTGGTGACTGTAGTTTGCTTAAGTTGGCTGCACTGGGGAAGTAAGTTAAGTTTCCCTTTCAGACAATGAGATCTGAGGCCGGTGATGGTTTGCACTTCTACCCTCTAGATCTAGATTTGTTTTAATTAAATAATTTTTTTGTAAGCCTTAAGTGTAGTATTTTTAGATCTATGTGATTACAAATAAACAACAATAAACTTACTTTTTTTTTTTTAAATCGCAGAAAGTAGAATTTTATACGGTTATGCCATGGGTTATACCCATATTGAGCTATGAATAAGTTGGGTGGTTTGCAATTTCGCGGCTGTGTGTATGTGTTTAAGTTAACTTCTATTAAGTTTTGTTAAAGAGCTAATTGTCTCCCCTTTTGCCGCGTTATGCCAATGTTTTCTAACTTAACCTCTCCCATCCCTCTTTTTCGTTAACTTTCAATGGAACCATCAAATGACGGGTGAGGGAAGGAGCAAAACAAAAATAGGAGTGCCATCAAAGGCCCATGCCGACCAGCAAAATGATCAGGCCAAACACAGTCTTGCAGACATCAAAGTAGTGTTGAAGTCCATGCCGCTCGTGCATAGCAGAAAGTACGGTCTAACGTTTTACAAATGATAACACGTACAGTGTATAGTGTCATTCTTACATTTTATTTTTGTTGCATTTCAAATAAAATTAATTGTAATAATAATTAAAAAAAAAAACAACAACAAGAGAACGTGTTCGGGCCTTTGTGTCTTGCTGCTGTCACTTTTTTTTTTAAGTTGTCTGCATTTAATTTTATTTTCTTGGTCGCGACCAGACCGGCCCATTTGGTACCGGCCCACCGGGCATTTGCCCATATAGCCAGTCCGCCCCTGGGCCTATGTGCGACAGTAAACTGATCGGCATTTCTAGCATCGCACTACACTTGGGAAGGGGGGGGGGTGATTTTTCTTGCCCTCTATCTAAGCGGGAACTCCGCCCATGAACTTTGATGATCGTTTTGTCTACGACATTTCTTACTCTTTCATCGAATTAAACAGAAATGAAAACCAAGTGAAGGAATACTGTATGCTGAGAGTCATTAACAGAATCAGCAAGAAACATGCGGAACGACAACACGCTAAAAGTCAAAAGAAAACGTGCCGGAGTCATTTTATGAGAAGGCAGGATACCACAAAGTAAAAGCACTACCCACGTTCTTAACACGAGTCTGCTAAGCAGTTAGCAGGAACTATGGATCAAGAAGAAAACACCGCAAGGCGGTAGGCCTACTTTTTAAGTTTTTGTCAAAAGATAAGAAAGATCTTAAAATAAAAGCTTGACATTGATCAACTTTTTTTTTTTATGAAAGCGGGACATTGACCGTCCGAAGGAATAAAAAAGAGTGACAGACGGTCTAAAGTGAGACTGTCACGCCTAAGATGATTGAATTAATTTTAAAAAAAAATTGTCATTAAAGCCTAGAGCTCTATCTATGGGTCCAGGGGAATCAGCAATTATACTGCATTAATCTTATTAGGAAGTATCAAAAAGTTCCTTTTGCTATCAGTAGGGCAGATGATGTAAAGGTCATCATGTTTAACGAGAGTGTCGTGGCCAGCACAACGACCAACCGCCATTATTGTTCCCCAACAAACGTCAGGTACCAAATAAATCTGGCTGGACTACGAAGCCCCCAAGGAACCCGAAATTGAAAACCCCAGTATTCACTAGGATTTGACACCAGATTCGGGAAGACAAGCGCTTTACCACTCAACCACCGCAGCTGACCAGCTCAAGTATCAGTATTAGCCATTTTGAATGTTCGCCTCCTGGCAAAATTACGAAAAATAAAGTAGAATTTTTGTTTACACTACTTTGCGACATTCACGTTGTTTGAAAATAGGCCATGAATACAACAACTCCTAGCAGGAATATGGTTGGAGATTTAAAAGAAATACGAAAAGCCATCTTATGATTTGAAAGATAATCTGGCTGGCTCAACTTGATGCACTATTATACAATTTAGATAAAAGTTGACAGCAAGTACAAAAAAAAAATAAACCCTGTAAATAGCTCAGCAGTCCAAGTAGTATCTCCAATCACAAGGTTCTCAACCATTAAAAGCAACATAGGAAAAACAATTGAAATCCAAATGCGAATTTCATTAAGTTGAAGATTATTATTTAAAAAAAAAAATTATTCTTCATTTACAATTGCTACAAATACTTCGATACATTTTAGGTTATATGAAATTGACATAAAATAGCTGCACTTTATATTATACATGTCATTTACATGTTTTAAATCTGGCATACAGATTTTTCCAATTTTATGATAATTGCATTCTATGTACATTCAATTTTTTTTATGTGAAAACTTTTACTTACTCTAATTGTATCAATAAGATTGGTTCAGTCATCTAATTATATGCATGATTGACCTAGACATAATAAATCTGTGCAATTAAAAATATTTTTACCAATTGTTTTTGTTTAACTTGCAGCTTTCTCAATATGCTACGATCCTATCACTTGTCTGGACCAGTTATGAAAGGGGGAGGGAAGAAGGAGGTATCTTAGTGAATGCTTAATCGTTTTTTTTTTCAAATGCATGAAAAAAATGTTCACTCAAGGCTCAAGGGGACTTATTCAACTTATACCACCACATCTGTCAAGTAGGATTTCTTTCCCTTGTTCAAGATACCAAACAAAATAAATAATTATCAATATTTAATTTTTTTTTTGGTTTATTTTTTTAAATTGATTTTTCTGCTGTCAGGTAAAAGAAATAATTTACAAAATTGTAGCTTAATCAGAGATTGGGCGTGGGAGAAATAATGTGTACAAACTTTTTACCAAACAGAGTGAGTTGATGTAAGCTTTGTAAAAATCTATAGCAAAACAATAATTGTCTCTACTTTGTATAATAGACTGATAGAGAGTTAAATAGCTGCCAGCTCCAACATATAATGTTTGAATATGGGATGAGGGAGAGAACAAACAAAAATAATATACATATATGAAAAATTAGGGAAAAAAAAAATAAAGGCTAATAATTGTCTAGCCATTTTAATGTATAACTAAATATGTCAAATTTTGGATGTATATTATATTTCTTTGTAAATATTTTAACACCTTTAGAAATACCCCCTCCCTTTCCAAAAAAAAAAAAAAAAAGGTCCATTCACTTTTCCATACTTTTGCTAAAAAAAAATTAAAAAAACAAACACTTTTGTACATAAAATGGACAAGGCAAATTCGATGTTGCTACTGATGGTATATAAGACATGAACAAATCATTTTCATATGGTCAAACAACTCATACACCATTAGCATATTGGACCTGTGTACATTAATTGTATTTGAAAATATTGACAAATATCTACATAACAAGATGCAAAAAGCTTGCAATGGAATGTTTCTAATAAACTTATATTACAGAGAAAAATAACATTTTTGTCTACATATAAATACCTTTAGTTATAGAGATACAAGTTGTACAATAACATAAATAGGATTGAATTGTTTTTCTTTAAAATTCTTAAAGGTGATTGGACATTATGCTGCTTATATGACACCTCTTATACAGGTCAACTTAATATCACATGTTCCATGGACCATTATGTCACAATAACCCAGTTTTGTTATCACTATTTTTTTTTTTGAAACCTTGAGTGCCATATCTCTAATTAAAAATAAATAGTTCTTTTTTTTTTATAGTACAATTTTTTAATCTAGTTAGGAATGTGTTAAAAATTGTCATGTAGCCAATAGTTGAGGGATGGTTAAAAAAACAGCAGCAAAACGTAAACAAATATGAGATAGACAAAAGAAAAGTAAAAACATCTCATAAAATTTAATTATTGTAAGAAAAAATTATATAATTCAATAAAAAAAATATCTATAAAATCCATAGCATACATTTTTTTTTTTTTAATCTACAACCAACATATTTGGCTAACTTCAAATTCTAAGCATTAAAAAGTAATTTCTTCATAATTTGAAAATTAGTAATACAGTAAAACACAAACAATAATTTTAACAATTGCACTATGCAAAAATTAATACCAAGAGGTACAAGACTAAGTCTCGAAAGTTTGCTTTAAACATTTTTAACTACATAATAATAATAAAATAATATGAACTATATAATTTTGTGATATTAAAACAATTAGTACAAATTGAATGGTAGTCACTGTAATTAAGCTGCAAGTTTATTTTGCCACATTGGTAGCAACAAACATTGTACGATTCCTCATTGATTTAAACTACAAAACCAATTTTAGTTGAGAGAAATGCTGATCAGGAATCACCATTGAAAGTCAGATAATCATTAGAATACAGAAATAAAAATTCCACCCTTCAACAGGATTCAAGTTTCAGTCTCTAAAAGCATATCATCTAACTACTCAATCATAATACAAAACATTTACAAAACCAACATCATGACCGTAAAATTGTGCTATCCAATTTTTTTTCCCATGTAATATGTTTTGCTTCATTTAATTATGTAGCATTTGTGAATCAATTATTATGTACTGTGTTACTTATTGAACCATCAGTCAGCACTAGCACAACCTTCTGAGACTAAGCATTAATTAACACATATGATTAGAATGATTCAGTAACTGATTTACAAATATATATGGAAATACATTTTATATTTACAGTTTTGAACAAAAGTATGTACAGTATTTTCTACAGCAGTGCACGAGGCAGATATGCATTACTGGATACTTTTGAGTAAAATAAGATATTTTAGCAACCTTTACCATGTACACCATAGTGATGGGTAAAAAATGTGGATTTTTTTTTGTTCTGAATTTAGATCTAACAACATTACAAGAGTAGTAATAAATATTCACACAGTAATTCTACTTTGGCACATGGTTGATAAATTCTTCTCAACCAGTGTATTACAACATTCAAAGACATAATAATACATAGACTACTTGTTAAAGTTAATTGCAAGTGATTAAAAAAAACAATAGCAATGCATGCAAACCCACACACTCAGTTTAATTTCAAATTAGAACATATCTTAATAAATGAATAGCCTATGTCATATTAAGAAAAGTATTTTACAGCTATAAATAGTGCAACCAAAGGAAGCATCATTAAAGTCAAAGGGTTTGATTTCAATGTTAGTCCTTTGTTGCATTTGCCTGTGTCACAGATGCACACACTGATGTATGTAGAGCCTTGCACACCTCTCAAGAACGTCTTGCATCCTCTAAAGTCACTGACAGAGTTCCCACCAGAAGTATCTACATTTAGAATATGCAGAGTTTGTAGAATGATATGATATTTTTAAGAAAGGCAAAATAAAATGTATCCTTTTTTTTTTTTTACAGATTAAAGTTAAATATGTTTTTGAATGTGTCTTAGACAACTTTTGATTAAGCTGGATATTGAGCTTTGACCAAAACATATATAGAAATTAATAATAGTTAACAGAATTCACTTGAACTTACCCATAAGAGTTCTCAATTTTTCTAGATAAGTGTTTTTTGAAAGACATTGTCTTGTGGCTTGAGCATTACCTATAAAATAGGAAAACAACTTTTGTCATTTTGGCTTATAGTTTATGAAAACTCTGTAAAACAATATTAATTATTTATTAACATAATTAAAAAGAAAATCTGTAAAAGATTCTGAGAATATATAGATTCTATGACCAGTGTTAAGAAAAAATGAGCCTGAGTGCACAGGGCAATGATATTTTGATTTCTCAACTGTAATTCATGTAAATTACATGAAAGCTGCACTTAATGCTTTACAGATTTCATTGATATAGTCATACTTGTTATAAATACTTCATAGATATTTTAAATTCAAGGCTAAACTTTTTTCCTGTTTATTTGACATGGTAAATGTGTGTGGGATTCTTTTTAGTGATAATAGTAGAGATCTATCTTTGAGTATATATAGATCAATATAATTTGTTTTTCAAAATTATAACAAATGCTTTATATATTTAAAAAAAAAAAGAAATGACATTAAAAAATTATTGTATTTTTTTTTAATGATAGAATTTTTCTTTGATGTATTGCTTTTTTATGCTTTTCTACAATTTATTTTAACATTTTGATGAGTTATGTAACAGATAGTTGTGTTCTGACAACCACTTAAAAGAAAAATGGTTAAACTTTAAAATCTACTTGTAAGCATGTCTTTATGACACTTTTCAGATTATAGTTAATTTATTTTTAGTTATAATTCACTGTGAGTGACTCAAACAAAAATTCATGTTCACTTTTTACTGAAAACTTGCACACATGTTTTGCTTTTGCAGTGAGATTGTGCAATTTCCAAAACAATTTTACAGTTTGTAAAAGGATATGTTCCTTCATTAATGGCAATGTCTTCAATTCCAAAGATTAAAGATGAGTGTAAAATTTTACATGACTATAAAAACCCAGTTGCAACCTTCAAATTTTATTTTACATCTGATGCAAACAAAGCTGTTGTCCACTGGGGAGGGGGTGGTTCTATTAAAGTCTTCTGTACGTGTCTTTCCTTTATACTGAAAAGTTTGTAGTGGAGATCTAATATAGTTTCTGTCACTAACAATTTAGATGAGATATAGGACCACATAGATATATGACAAGAATATGATACAGCTTTTTTGTAGTCAACAGACAAGCACCCAAACACTCCTCTTCATGTAGAATTAAGAAAAATATTTACCTTGCAACCACTCTTTAGTGCAAACGTAACATCCACTTCTGAGAGCAACTCCAATGTCTGAAGTTCTAAAATAATCCCTCTTACAGCCAATACATTCATAGCAAGCAATGCCTTTGGGATCATACTCAAATGTAGGATCCTGACCAGGTTTATAATCACCAGGCACTTGTTCTTGATTAGACCAGTCTATCTGTAGTTCTAGAAGGCTGCCATCATTCCAGCCTAAAAAAAAGGGTGATACTCTACAGTTATCTTTTTTTTTAAGATCAAAATATTTGAAATGTACATTTTTTGTCATAATATGGTAGAATGTATATTACAAAACAAAAACCTGAAAGATTTAGACAGATTAGTTTTTTAAAAAAAAGGAGCTAGATGCATCAATGATACCACCGATATCCTAAAGACTATAATTTATTTATTAAAAAAATCAGCTTTTAATTTATAAATATTTTATTTTTAAATAGAGATTATTACATCATATAATATTAAAGACTGAGCAATTCTAGAAATAAATTGTGGGGGTACCTCCAATATAACCAGTTTGAGAAAAATCACTTCCTGAACTTCGTCTTGGATACTGACGAAGGTGTAAAACAAATCCTGTCATATAATCATCGACTGGATTGGCATTGAATTGAATGGTAATGTAGTTTTGAGTAGATGTGTATGTTGATTGCCTAGGTAGTTCTGTTCCACAAAGACCTCTCCAAGGTATGGATGGAAACAATCTGGCATTGTCCACACGATAACCTGGCCATAAATAAATAAGTATGTTCTGAACAAATCTATTGCAATAAATACTTTATACTTTAATAAAGATTTTTAGTTTAGAGCTAATAAAATAAAAATATAAGTTTATGTATTGGCAATGTACCAAATATCTTCAATCATTTCTTTCTCTCCCTTTATATATATATATATATATACAAAGAGACAGAGAGAGTGAGATCGAGAGAGAGAGAGAGAGAGAGATAGTATCAAGTCAAAGTGTATTTAAGTAAACTCATTCATGTTAGAGTTACTTAAGAGGGGCTACATGCTGTTTTATTTTTCTTTTATAATCTTCTTTTAAAAGAGTTCTTGTTAGGACTGTTGTTAAATTTCAGCACAGACTCTTGTATTAGAAGAATTCTAATAAATAATCATTTTGTCTTTAACCACCTTATTTTACTAATTCTTTTAAAAATATATATTGATATCAGTAATTTAGTGAAAGATGAGATTTGAACTCTAGTTGCCAAGAACATACTTCTTTAATGGACAATATGTAAGCAAGTTATAAGTTTTATTCTGTTTCCACCAACAATTTATACTTACTGTTAAATATTTTCAAAAAGTCATTACAGCAAGGAGCTCTTTGTTCTCTGCATGTGTCTTTGTACTTATCAATATTTAGTTGAGTCACAGTGATCTCCCATTGATTGTAAGTCTTTCCAATAATAGTCAGTATACAATCCATGCCTGGAGCATAGTACTGGCGTCCACTGTGGGAGAAGACATCAAACTCATCCAAATCCAAAACTCTTTCTTCAACAGGTTTAAAGTAAGACCCACACTGCTTATCACTCTGTATAACAAAATCTCCTAAAATAGATATGTTTGTTTTTTAATTATGCAGAGACTACCTTATCATTACTAATCATTATAGTGTCTATATTTCTATATAATTGAATAAAAACCAATATGGACAGGATGTTTTATAAATGGTTAGGCTTTATGCCAAATCTATAGGTATTTTGTTGAATTATATGCAAATAAAGAACTAAAACCGGTGCTTCTCTTTCAAGACAGAAGGAGCCATACTTTGCTGTATGCAAGCAAAGACCGGATATCAGTTGGCTTGACATTCTTATGATTTGAGAACAATTAATTTAAAAAGTTATGGGCTAATGTGGTTAATGAAAAGGCTTTCTATATTGCTGGACATCTAAAAATTGGTCTTAATAGAGGGCTCTATCCAATGACAGGACACCTATCCCGAAAAGCAAATGTAATATAGTCATAATTTAACTGAAAACCAAAAAAAAAAACGGCTTTTACTTTGATGAGTGCAATTTTTTAAGTTATATTATTACAAGGATGCTCTTGAATTTAAACACTCTTCACTACCATGCCTGCTAACCAGTTGAAGTTTTAGGTTAGGTCCAGTCTAATATATAATTATAAAAATTTATTTCTGAGGCATTTGAAACATACACGTCGTCTGATGAAATTCACTTAGAGCTAGATATATAGTAATAAAATGATATTTATTTAATTTAATGATAATAAAGATCTACAATCTACACCAAATTCACATTGGTCTTGACTGACTGGTTAGAATCTGCCAATAATTAACATTCTAGATATAATACTATAACTAGGAGAACTTAATAACAAGTAACTAGAGTCAAGAATGATAGCTCTAGATCTCTCAGGGGACCTTTGTCAACCTTGTGCTATGATGATATAATATAAATATAGAAGACTATTAGTACTACTAGTAGATCTATTTCATTATATTTATTATGATTATCATTATACTCGATTTAGATTTTAGTTAGATTAGTTAAATTAGTAACACAGTCCCAGCACTCACTGCACTGACAGTAGACTAGGCCTACTAATGAAGACTATTGCTACTGTGTATAGTAATAGTATAGTGTAACAGCTCAGTATTTAAACATGTGAATATAATCAAACCTTTCGCTATGAAAAATAAACAGGAAATAATTGAAAACAACAAAGCCTGAGAAGCCATTTTGAAATACAGGTAAACAATATAAAAAAAAAAGTGTTACCTGCGAGTTACCTGTTGCGGTTATTTTAGACAATAACAATTTACCGTAAGTTTCCGAAGTGTAAATTATTATGGCTTTAGATTACTACAATATGTTTAGTATTAAAATCTAGCACCAGTAGCATAGGTATGGGCATATTATGAACAGGCGTCTTTAACTAGTCAAAACATTAGACAAACTATTTCTGTTTGTTAGGCCCATAAAAATGCGATGATAATTTTTCGGCCTTCCGTAAATTTTGTACAGACCTACCCCGGGCATGCTACCCTGCCTCATAGTGGCGCCCGGGAGGAAACGATCGTAGGAGGAAACGATTAGGCTAAAGGGTAGCAAAACAAGACTCCCGTGGGGGTGCCTAAGGGGGAGCGAGAGCATGCATCCTCATTGCACTGCGCGGAGTTGTAAAAAAGCTCCCACAACCTTGTCACAATCCAGGCGCTGTTCCACAAGGGGCCGTTACATAATAAATGGCGTGTCCCGCACGGTTAGCCTGGTATAGAAAGAAAAATGGCGGGGGTCTTAGTAGATCTATACGCGGCCTCTTGCCGCGAGTCTGACTCACCCGCCAGACAAAACAGTGTACACTGTTTTCATACAGCCCGGTGAGAGGGAGCTCTTGTTCACTTTTGCTGGCCTAGAGTTCCAAGAGCTGAAGGCTCAACTCTACCTGACAGTTTAAGAAGAAGAAGAAGTACAGACCTACCGAAGTGGCATAGCTATAATAGGGGAGGGGCCGTGCCCAAATGCGAAAGTCGCTTTGGGCCCTCACTTGATGGGGGTTCCTTAATGAATATCCTTTTTTTTTTTTTACATTAAACATTTAGAATTTAGTGATTGATTTTTTGCTTTGATTTTGTTTATTTTAGGTGAGATTTTAATACTAAACTATCACTTGCCCTAGCACAGCAAAAGAGGTTTTGAGTTTAAAACCCCCTACCAGGGTTTTTTTAGTTTAAACCCCCCCCTACCAGGGGTGTTTGAGTTTAAAACCTCTACCAGAGGGGTTTTGAGTTCAAAACCCCCTACCAGGGGGGTTCGAGTTTAAAACCCCTACAAGGGGGTTCGAGTTTAAAACTCCCCTACCAGGGATTTTCGCAGTTAAATTCCTCTCTTCTATAACACAAAACAAAAAAAAAAAAAGTGCAAACGACAATCCCCCAAATTTCACGCGCACTGTTAAGAAAGATTTTGATTTTTAACCCCCCTCCAAAATTTACGACAGACAGACTTAAAATTCTATGAGCGTAGCCAAAGGCGTTTTGAGTTAGCCCCTACTTCCTCTTCAGTAGGGTTTGAAGCTAAAAAATTCTTCAAAACCCGGTATAAAAAAAACGCAAATTACGCACTCAAAATGTTATGAGCGTAGCTAAATGGGTTTTGACACAGTTTTGAGTTTAATTAAACCTCCCTTCAGCGGGGTTTGAAGGTAAAAAAAAATACCTCTTTAATATTAAAAACAAAGCAAATTATACACTCAACATGTTATGAATGTATTCAAAGGGGTTTTGAGTTTAAACTCCCCTCCAGTGGAGTTTGAAGCTAAAAAATACCTCTTCAATATAAAAAAAAAGAAAATTACAATCTCAGAAATCTATGAGCGTAGCCAAAGGGATTTTGAGTTTAAACCCCCCTTCAGAGTGGTTTGATGCTAAAAAATACCTCTTCAATATAAAAAAAAAAGCAAATTACACACTAAAATTATTTGAAAGTAGCCAAAACATTCGGGGGTTTTGAGTTTAAAACCCTCTCCTACAGATGGCTTTTTTAAAAGTTTACAACCCCTTCAGATGGTTTTGAGTTTAAAATCCCCCTACAGAGCGTTTTGAGGTGGAAAACCTCTATTATCAATATTATTCTAAAGCAAACTACAGTTACTAAATCCTATGACCGTATCTAAATGGGGTTTTAAATTAAAAAAAAACAACATAACTCCAGAGATATTTTAGTTTAAAACACCTAACAGATGATTTTGACTATAAAACTTCACTTTTCGATATAAAATTTAAAGCAAACTACAGTCACTTTATTCCAAGAGCGTATTCAAGAGAGGTTACACATTTCTACCAGTGGGGGGCTCAATTAATAAAGTGCAGTGAATAAAACACTAAATGTGGCTCAACAAATATGGCTAAGACAGATTTTAGGAGTCAGTTATAGAGATCGGGTCTCCTATGCCGAACTGGGAGTCGACCCCTTAGTAAGTTTGTGACAGAGCGTCGCACGAGGTTTGCGTTACATGTTCTCCGACAAAATGAATTAGGCATAAGAAGAGTTGCGATGACATCCGAGTACAATTTGGCGCCACACATTCATGGAGGTTCTCAGAGCAGGTGGGAAGAGGCCTCAGACATTACCAGTGACAGATTTTTGTGGAAACAGCTTGACGGCAAATGCGCCGAACGGCGCGGGAGGGTCTAAGTCAGTAAGAATAGCACATTAGGTTTTTGAAATAAAACTTTTTAATAGCAGGAAAATGCACTTTAGATACCTCAGAATATGCCTTTTGTTGGCTTCACTATCAGAAATAGTGCTTGGCGGCGGGGTTCCTAGCGCTCCCCCAGACCTAGACCTGCCAGCTGAATTTTTTTCAAGATTTCGGATGGCTGACATAATTTTTCGGCTGATATCCGGATTTCTACGTGAAATGGCCTTTGTGGCTGATTTCCGGCTAATTGGAAAAATATTCGGCTAGTTCAGCTTATGCCTTGCCAATAATAAAGTAATAAAACTTCATGAATAAAAGACTTCAGAAAAAACTTTATTTCAAACATATAAAAAAAACACTTTTATATTCTGTCATAATTTACATTATTTAGAGTGCATGAAAATGCAGTCCATATTTTAAGTTAACCACTCAATATATCAGTTTGTAATTGTCATGGATGAAACAAACACGATGTAGCTTATCAGCTGTTAGACTTGATCGTTTGCTGTTTATTATCAAACCGGTAACCAAAAGCATGCACTCAACTGGAACAGATGATGCTGATGATGATAGGTGAAGTCGAGCCAGTTGAGTAAGATATGTATACAAGGATGATGCAGCACTGCTACGCCAGAAATCGAGAACATCATGAAACTGAACAATAGGTGCCGTCAAATAGTTTGCTATTTCCACTGCTACCTGAAAAAAAAGTTCAAAAAATCAAAATACAATTTTACTGTTTGGTTATAAAACATTTCATTACAGTACACAGTAAATGTAATATTTATCTTGTTCAGTTAATAGATAACAGTAAACAATTATTGAAATAAAAACCTATACTAAAATGTCACTAAAGGTACTGAAATAGCCTAATATTAAAACTACTGCTTGAATTTAAAAAATACAAATAAAATAATATAAAATACTTTATTGGTACAATCGTTGGGTGACTGTTCAATTTTCAATTCATTCATCAGCTCCATTATCAACCTCTTACATCTGCTTTCTTCGGAAACATCTTCACTGACTAGTTGCGAATGCGATACATCAGCTTCAGACACGATGAATCCACGGGTCATAGCTGACTCTATGGCTTTCTCCAGAAGTGTGGTTGCTTCTGGCTTGGAATCAATGATTTTAAATCTGGATCTAGCAGCTGATGCAGCTTGATGTTATCATTGACAGGAAATCGATGGTCAAGTTGGTTGAGTACTAACTGCTTGATCATTTGCATCTTGTCATCATCAACACTTGACGCTGTGCAGATCTTTTTGATATGCATTTTCATCAGTGGAATTGCTGATAAGGTTGACATTGAGCAGCTAAAGAGATCAGTTAGATTTTGGAAGGGTTTTAAAAAGGTAACAAGTTCACCTAAAAAATCAATTTCATCTTCATGGAGGCATAGGTCAACACGCCCAATACGCTTGAGAGTATTTTGGACCTCCCTTTTCAAATTAAGTATTGACTGAATCATCATCAGTGTTGAATTCCAACGTGTTGCACATGATCCCTTCAATGACTTATGATTGTGTGTATGCATACTATTAACATCAGTGGAGTCAATGCTTCTTTCCGAGGTATCCACTATTGATACACTGAATTGATCATTCACATGAAGCAATTCACACACTGATGACATGCCTTCTTTCAGGGTTTTAATAATTTCTTTATCCTCTGTAAACGCTGTCTCATCTTCCATAATTGCAGTTTTGAAATGAAGTGCAGTTATGTTGTTGCGGCACTTTTGTAGTATATGCAGTACATCTTCATTTCTAATGCTATCAGTAGTAAGCAAAAGGTGCAATGCATGTGCTGTACAGTGCTGATAGGATCAACCTTTAAAAGTTTTGAAGTCTTGATAATATTTGCAGCACCATCATGGCAGCTAGTTATGAAAAGCTTTTTGGCATCAACACCAAAGCTTTTCAGAACAGAGCTGATATGGTCAGCAAGGTCGTGTGCAGCATGAGTAGGCAAAGCATGACAGCCAAGTGTGACAATTTTATATGTCCAATTGTGGTCTAAAAAGGAAGCCCGGATGCCAAGGTAATTGATAGCCCGATATCGATCAGTCTATCCATCAAAGAGCAAACAAAGTGAATTGACTTTAGTCATTTTAGTTTTGACAGCTGACCTGATAGCTTGATAAACATCAACTAGGGCTATTCCAGCAAGTGTTACAGGTGCAGGTATGTTGAGAGATGGGTAATTAATTTTGAAAAACTCAACAAAACCTTCTTTAGCTACATTTTCAAAGGCGAGTAAGTCTCTACAAAACCAGAGGACAATACCTCTTGTCACTTCATGGCTTGATATTGCCTGACATTGACTGGCGCGTTTTCCATACTTACTTAAATATCACATAATTTTGTTTGATTTTTCCTCACTTTATACTGCTACATCATGCTTGACACTCAAATGAAGATTCATATTGCCACTTGATGTTGTTGCAGCAAAATTCGTAACTTTTGAAATGTGACCCTTGTCACCCAGTGACTGCTGAGTAGTCAGGCGCAGCTGACAATAGACCCGATCTTCGTCAACATTTCTCCCATCAGCAGAGAACAGGCCACCAAAATATCTCCAGCATTGGGCCTTGGAATTTCCATGTTGGCTAGGCGGTTTAGATTTTACATGTAATTTGGTAACAAACTGCCTCTCTTCTCGGTTTAGATGACATCTACTCACATTTGAGTTCACCTAAAATCATCATGCAGAATTGTTACATAGAAATGATATGACATACAAATCATTATTTATAGATTTAGCTAGTATAGTTCATTGCAACAGTTAATTTAGGCTTAATTAGGCATAAGACCATTTATTTTATACACAGGCTTACCTTTTTACTAGTAGAAGTAGAAGATCGCTGAACCATTTATTTTATAAAACAGATTATTGATAATAAATCGTGTTATTGACAAAAAAAAAAAAAACAAACGGTAACTTAAATTAATTGAATTATTTTTTTAAATTGTATTTTAACTGGGGTTTAATAAAATTAGAATTGTAATTTGACATTAGACAAGAACTCTTTATCAAACTTCCGGCAACCTTTATTTTAAAATGCAATCGATTTTAAAACGGAATGCCAAGAAAAAATTGAAAAAAGAAAAAAACTTTACGGCGCATCATTTATTTTCGGCGAATTTTTGGCGGACAAAATATGGCGGCTAATACGGCCCGCCACATTTTTTTCGGCGGATTTTAGGCGGACAAAAATTTGGCGGCGAATTCGGCGCGCGGCGCCGGCTGAGAGGTCTACCCAGACCCCCTTGCTAGCAATGGCGGGGAGTCTACAATTTTCCCACTAACTCCAGGAAGAACCTATTCTAGGGAAAAATAAGCGTCTTCCGAAAGAATGATGGGTCAGAATGTAATTAAGATTATACACACGCATACATACATATAAATATGTTTTTTTCGTGGGGGCGAGAAATCCCCCCCACGGAAAAAATCCTGGCTACGCAACTGGGTCTAGATCTATATAAAACAGTATCTTGGGCGGATCCTAGGATTGGAAGCAATAGGGCAGGATTATGCCCTACTTTTTTTAAAGAAATTAATTAATGAGTTTAGGCCCATAGTTTGTTGCCAACAGGCTATATAATATTTGGGTCTTCATCATATGTTCAAAACATAATATTAAATATTTATTAGGTTCTGATCTATATAAAAATTATGGCTATGGTAGAGTAAATCTACACTCGATGGTCCAGTTTTCATTCCCTGCCATCCCCCGTCATCCTGCGGAAGGTTTATTGGACTAGGAAGTAAATTATCTTCAACTCTGAAGGAACATCCAAAACATTTTAAATTACGTTAAGACATTGTGGACTTTGATTTCATAAACTCATTAAATGTGTGTGTTTCCATGCTTCAGTTTGGTGTGTATTCTGCGAAAATTAGTATTGTTTTTAAATACTGCCCAATAGATCGCAAGGTTTGAAGGGGGTACTTTTTAGACAATGTTTCTAATAGAAGAAACCAATTTCACCTTGGATAAAAGAGGGGAAGGGGAGAAATGTTTTACATGTTCCTTCAGAGTTGAAGATAATTTACTTACTAGTCCTAATCTCCCGCAGGACGACGTTGGATGGCTGCAGGCAGGGTTTGAACTTAGGGCTATCGATGAATCCGAATGACTGTCCAGCGCGCAACCGCACAACCATGGTCAGTCAGTTTGATTATTAGCACATTCATCAATTAGCAGAAAGTCTTCAGGGATTAAATAGTTGAAGTCAAATAGCCTATTATACAGGCTACTTTGCCTACCGATACGGTAGTTGTCCTATCTTGCCACCTTATTTTAAAGATCCGCCTTAGACATTCAGCTTTTTTTCCTGCCATGAGTAAGTTGACCAAGTTTCACTTCCGTATAGCAAGGTGCTCAACACACAGGTCCGGTAGACTAGAGCTTTAGTTTTGTTAGTCAACAATATGTTGTCCCACACTCTTTTCTGCAACCGTGACATGCTGGCCATAGCTTTGGCTATCCTGTTGTTAATGTCTTTATCCAGTAGAGTATTGTTGGATATGATGGAGCCGAGATAGCAAAAGTGATCTAGTGGTTGGCCATTAATGTTTACTTGAGGTGTAGTATTTATGTTGTGGACTAGTATCTTTATCTTGCTTTGACTAATGTTTAAGCCGAACTTCTGGCAAGCAGCAGATAGTTTGTCAACCAGGAACTGAAGTTGAATATCAGAATCAGCCACAATAGCTGCATCATCAGCATACAGGAGTTCCTTGATGAGTAACTTCCTAACCTTGGTTTTTGCCCACAGCCTTGATACATTAAATAGTTTTCCAGAGGATCTTGTATGGAGAAACACACCAATAGGATAACCAATGAGGAAGTGCTACGAAGAGCAGGATGCCAGGACATCCGCTGTTATCAGCAGCAAACGCCTTGGCTGGCTTGGCCACGTTCGCAGGATGCCATTAGGTCGACTTCCACAAGACATTCTGTATGGCGATCTAATAGAAGGCAGGAGAGCCGCTGGTCGCCCACTTTTACGTTATACGAATGTATGCAAACGCGACATGAAGCTTTTCGAAATCGACACTAGCAGCTAGGAAAAAGTAGCATTGGATAGATCTACATGGAGAGAGAGCATAAAGGAAGGGTCTCGGATTGCAGATGCCATACACTACAGAAGCAGAAAGAAGGGTGATAGTGCAACGGCGCCTGGTGATTACATTTGCCCAACCTGTGATCGCAGCTGTGTATCAAGGATTGGCCTCTTTAGTGACACAAGAAGTTGGAAAGGGAAAATATCGTTTCTCGAGACGTAAAATGCCACAGACCAGTAGTTGTAACCTTTTTTTTAAAGCTTTTTATTTTAACGTTCTTGCACAAAAATAATCAATTCGCATGTCAATAACATTAAATAAAATGTAACATTGTACACAAATACATATTCATTGCCATTTCGTAATTGCAATAGGTCTACATTTTTCCATTCAACATGCTAATATTGTTGTCTACGTTGCTTATATAGGTATGTGTGCAATAGAATTGCTGTTAATGAAGAACATGAAGATAGTGATAATTTGTATGGAATGAATTAAAGCATATAAGCCCCCTTGAGTCCACCAAAACATGCTAGTGAAATTTTCATCTAATTTAACTTTTTGGTCAATTAACACCTTCTCCAGACTATTCCGATAATTGACTAGCAAATTCTGAAATAAAGAAAGCAAATGGAACATTGACAGATCAATTTAAAGTGCCCTTATCCAGTTTCTCATTTGGCAGATTTATGGCTTTGGTCGCAAAAAAAGGAAACTTTCTTTGAAGTCCTCATTTCGAAAGAAAATACTTTCATTGTTCTCAAAATTCAGTACATGAATACCATTAATTGTAACTCTATGACAACAGAAACTGTTAAACCTAACACTTGTACAGTTCATAAATTATTTATTTCAATCTGTATAATGAAACATAATGAGCAAATATTCTAAATTGATATAAATTGAATAATTAAATCTGTCTTATATAGAAATTCAAATCATGGAAAAAAAAAAGTGCTACATGATCAATAAAATCTATAAATAAATATCTTCTATTTTCATACATATTAATATAATTCAACATGCATTTAATTCTGTACACATCAGACATTTTAAGACAAGGTATCAAGGACTTAATGGTGTGACTTTTAGGCTATTGAGACTTCTTAAGTTTTTTACCTTTACTTATCCCTTAGTCTATTAGAATATCCTAATAAAGTATCCAACAGAGACAAAAAAAAGATTTTATTTGTTTCTGTGGTTATTGGTGTTATGGGGTGTGTGTTTCCATAGTGACAGTGGGACGAGGTTAGAGATTGGCTGTGAATGATGCAAGATAGGTGGCAATTTCGTGAGTTAAGACTAACAACTCCAGAACTTGAGACTGAAAAGAAGTGTTATTGTAGTGAGTTAGATTTTGTTTAGAATACAATTTTGTATTATTACTAAAATCTACTATATTTATTGCATTCCATCCCAAGTTGATTTTGTCTATATTTTAATAAAAGTTATATTTAGTATTGTTCATAGGGAAGTTTTTCAAGTTATTTCAAGTTTTATTAGTTAAGATACATTACGCCTACAGCGGCTTAACTGTCTACCAGTAGTTTTTGCTACAAATGACTGGCAATAAAATGGCTTACAAGGTTGTAATGAAGCCAGTCTTGAAGACCACATTTCTTTACAGATTTCAAGTTGCAGCACTATTATGGGTAAACTATAAAATGCCTTTTAACTCAAATGGGAAATCTTGCTGAATGCCTTGTTTTATGTGAATCGGATTCTCAGCTTTTTTAGACAGGTGATCTATAACTTTAGCTACTTAATCCCATATAGTACAGCAACTTACTTCCTTTTTAGCTCTCCCATGCCACATGAAAAAGTAACATTCCTCCTTATTTGGGTTTGAAGTTTGTCTCATACATTTTTAGAGTTCTATTTATATACAATCTCAAATGACATTTATTCATATTGCCAGAACAAAATTTGTCCATCGATCTCCAGTTTTTGGATAATATTTTGGATGAATTGGCAGTGAAACAAAATAAAGCTAACAACCTATATCTGAGTACAATAAAAGAAACTGTATACATTCAATTCAAACAAAAAAACAACAACATAACTTTCACTCTTAAATTCATCTTACATTCTATGTAACTTTGGATATTCAATATTCAAAATTTAAAAACAATCACAAAAGGAAAAACTTAATCCTTCTTTTCTTTGAGTTGGTTCTTTAATGAGGCCAGTGCAGCCAGATGTCTGTCTCTCCATTTCCGTCTCTCTAGAAGTTGTTCAAGAGGCACAGCACTACTTAATTCAGATTGAACATTTTCAGCAGTGGGAATGTCATACATGATTGGAGGCGGTGTGAGAGTAGAGCTGACATTGTAGGCACCTTGAGCATATCTTTTACAGTAGTCCACAATACCTGAATAGAAAAGAATACCCAGCATTGGGAAAAAAAACAACAAATTATTCACCATTTTTGTGCCATAATCTATTGATTTATGTTCCTTCATAGAATAGTGTGGTGCCTCAGTGACAGAGTATTTGACTACCTTGCTTTAAGGTTTGGAGTTCAAACTCTTTATGAAAACAAGAATTTTAATTATAATTTGAGATGGTTTTCTTTTGTTCACCCAACTGTAATAGGTTCTAAATTCTTTTTAAGTAAAACTTTCCCACTATTAGTGGAACATTAGTTATTTTGAAAACTATAATGTTTGTGTTGGGGTAGAAAACATGGAAAGAATGATAAATTGACCAAGATATATAGAAGATACAAGTAACATATACCTCTTTTTCAACCACTTACCATCAGCATTTAAATGCATTGTTTCAAGGGGACCAATAAAAGCATATCTTGGTCCCAGTCCATTCACCATCAATTTATCAATATCAGCAGCAGACAACAGTCCATCCTATCAATAGAGGTAGAAAAATGTTTTTGTTTTTTTTGAGAATCAATGTCAATAAACAGTTTACAGCTTTAGATGTTTAGTTTGAAAGACCATCAGCATGTAAGTTTTGGGGGTGTACATAATGTTCATGTTGAGAAGAAACAGTATATAAGTTTTATTTGATTGTTTCTGAATGGCCTCAAAAAGTTAGAATTGTATTAGTTTTATCAGTTTTTTCTATTTAGTAGATGATGCTGATATTTCTATTGTGTTAATTTGGTACAACACCGTTGATCCCATATGCTTGTTATATTTCTCTTTACAACAGTTTCTTTTTGCAGATGGATGGCTGCCTGTTCATGCAGTATGTGCACTAGACTGTTATTTAGTCGTCTTGATAGTTCCGGGCAGTGCTTTTTTTGTGACGGTATGCACTGGTACGGCGTACCGGCAACTTTTTGAATGTGGGGAAAGCAATTATTACTTTTCTTGTATTCTAACATTTATTTTTTTAATTTATTAGTAGTTACATTAGGCAATTCATCACTGAGTACCGGTACCTAATCACTGAATACAGGCACCTATTTTTTTTTTGGTTCTGGGTCATACAGTGCCTGCTGCCATTCCCCGTCACTCTGCAGGAGATTAGGATTAAGAAGTAGATCATCTTCAACTCTGAAGGAACATCCGAAACATATAAAACAACAAACAAACAAAAGTAAATCTTTGATAAAAAAATAAAAATACTTATAAATCTTTAATTTATTAATGTACTATTGCTTTTTTTTTTTGGGGGGGGGGGGATTAGCAGATTTAAAATGTATCATTATTATTAAATAAAACAATGTAAAGAATTTAAACTTGAGCTTCCTTTTATTTCCACCTGTATGAAAAAAAAATTCATTTCTGTTTCTAGTGAAAAATATATTTAATTATACTGCCAAGCTGAAAAAATATTTGAAAGAAATGAAAAACATATTATTCAATATGCGTAGACTAACCTTGTACATGCACCAACATTCATTGATGATTGAATACTGTATTCTATTGAGGGCAAAGCCAGGGCATTCTTTACTCAGAGTTACTGGTGCCTGACCTACAGACTCAAGTAAAGTTCTTGTCTGTTGACTAACTTCTGGAAGAGTCCATGGCCCAGGTACAATTTCAACTAAAGGTACAAAGTATGGAGGATTGACCTGAAACATATTGAAATAAATATTTTTTTTCTGAGGAAAAAATTAAACATACAAAAATAAATATATGATGGTTCCTCACTACTAAAAAAAAAAAGTAAATATTTCTCATGGCCTTACAGTAGGCCTACATATATTTAAACTGAAAATAGAAAAATACAAAGAAAAACTATAACCTGAGTAATTCTGCTCAATAAATATGTTAAACATTTTTTCTACTGAGCTAGAGACTAATCTTATAGGCCTACTAATTATTGTACATCAAACAAACTACAAGAGCAACGTAATAATACATTAAAATTAGTTAAACAATTAAAAGTGATCAAAACAATTAAAAGTAAAAATAACATAACATAAACAGTATTGCTGAAAGACAAGTTCTTAAAACAAAAACAAACTAAATAAATGCTTCTTTTGTATAAATTGTTAGTAATTAATTATTTTAAATGAGATTAGTTCTGTGATGGTGCATCAAACAACAATAATTGAAATTATAAAAAGTAAAATATGCATTCAAATATTTGAAATGCATAAAAATATATAAAGTAAAAAAAAAGACAGATTTCTTGTTTTCTGTTATTTAATGGGAGAAACAATTTATTGCAAAAAAAATATTGCAATATTTTTCTATAATTTAAATTTAAAAATAATTATCTTTCAAAAATACTTTTCAGGTTTTATTTTTGCTGATGACCAAGATCTTGTTTCTTCAAATTTCATGCCTTCACTGCCTCAGATCTCTCTAATTAAAAACTATTTTATTTGGTCACTTCCACTATTTGATCTTGTCCTTAAACTATTAAATTAAAATTTAAATAAAATTAAATGGGTCATCTGCTCTGGAAAATACGAAGTAATTAAGGGGACATAATTTATTCACATGTTGTGGTGTTGCACTACTTACTGGATGAGCCACTAAAGTTCTGTGTTTGTTTTTCATTTCACCAACAAACTGTGAGACACCAAGACAGCTGCTTGATGAAGCTACAATCATATCTTCTGTGATATACATGTCCATCTGATTGAATACTTGTCTTTTAAGATCAACTGACTCTGGAACACACTCCTATAGACAGTTTTAAATACAATGAATCTATTCATGTCTTGTCACTCCAGATTATTGGTTATTAATTAAACTGTCAATGTCTTCATCCAATGTCTTAAAGAACAGGAGACTGAAACCATTGTTGATATCCAGTTGTTGATTTGTGGCTCCAAACAGCTAGTACAACAAAACCAATGTAGGCATATTAAATTCTTAATGTAGAACTTGAAATAAACATAAACAAGCCTCTTTAAAGCAAAACTGATAATAACTTTTTTAGAATAAATATACATAGATTCAACTTGAAGTAGACAAATGTAGAAAATCAAGTAAAATTATACTTGAAACAAGATATAACTCACTAAAACTACATCTCTTTTCTGTTTCATATTTTTATCTTGTTTCCTCTCTCCAACTTTCACACCAGTATTGATGAACTTGAATTACGACAGACCATCTCATGATCTCATCAGAATCCGTTCAGTCAACAAAAACATCTGCCCTACTTTCCTCATGGTTACATTAGAAATACGCACACACTCCAAACAACCACATACTCTACATTGAAGCAATTATTATATTATTGCAGGATGACATGCCTTGGGTGTAGTAAAATGTGTAATTCTTGTACTTTTGTTGTCTTGGAAAAACAAAGTAAATTTATGCTTTTGATCTTTTTTAGTATTGATTTTTTAAAAATCCATAAACAAAACAAATATTTTTTTAATCCACTTTTTTGAGTACTTGATTTAACAATTTTGTTTCCCAAATTTTCAAGCAACTTGAAATCCTTTAGAGAAAATACAAACAATTATAATTTTTATTTACTGTAAGTATGTTTTCATCACTCATCAGCACTAACTACTAAGCAAAACTCATTTTAATAACACAAAGACAATTTCATTTAGGCACATTTTATGTTCTTCTTAACATTGAATATAAACAATCATTGATAGCCTACAAAAAAACTTAACAAACAAATAAATAAAAATGATGAAGTCACAAACCTGAACATAGGAAGCACCATTGAGACATTCTTGCATATCACTACTACCAGTGATTAGTGAAACCTGCCGGGAAGCAGTTAATTGACCACGAAGGCAACCTTGACTTTCATAATTTTTTAGATTTGTAGCGATTGTCTCTAGTGCTTTTGATACCTGGATACATAAATGATATGGGCTTTACATTGTAAAAAAAAATATGTAGGGGCCTACACAGTAATTGCTCTAGTTAAAAAAAAATTAATAATATTTACTTTTTACACAATGGCAACATCCAATTTCTCAGACCTATCCATTAATGAATCTTGACATATCCCATTTTAATTTAAATCTTAAATATATTTGTTAATAAAGTATTCTGAAAACAGGTAATAATAAATACAATAACATTTTCAATGAAACCTATTTCTAGTTGCAAACCTGTTCTGAGACTATATCATAAAGAGTCACTGTATGACCTGCACCTGCAAATATCATAGCCCAGGACTGACCAATGAGGCCACTGAAAGTATAGAAAATATATACAAGTAAAAAAAAAAGAAATCTAGATTTAACATTAATTTTTTAATTATTAATTATTATAAGTATTAATTATTAAAATTTTACGGATCACTAAAATTTGTGAAACTTTGAGGCTAACTGCAAAATATGTATTGATCTAGGCTAGGCTTAAATGTTTAACTGAAAACTATCTTATAATAATCATTTTTAATTTTATAATCTTAAATCTTATGAGATAAACAAACCTTCCAATTATAGCTATTTTCATTTTCTCTTCATTAAAGATGGCTATTATCCAATTCTGTGTACCGCAGGACTACCTAAAAAAAAAAAAATAGTTCCTATAAGTAAAAAATCTTGGCATCAGTCTAGTTGCTCATGTTAATTAGTTGTATCATTTATGCTTTTTAATTTAAACATTTATTTTAAATAATTTTTAGATTTCATTGAACAAACTTTAAGGTACTTTAATAATAATGTATACAAAAAAATTAAATCCTACTATGAAGTCACAACAAATAAAATAAAGCTAATATAAACTGAGCAAATATATTAGTGATATCTAAATAAAACTAATATGAACTGAGCACAAATATTAGTGAAATCTATCTCCAAGAGTGACCTGAAAAGCTCTTTCAGATCATTCAGCAACTTTTATCTTATCACCATAACCCGGAAAATTTTCAGATAAGAACATTCTGAACACTGATTTTATTTTTAAGCTTAAGTTAATTTTAACATTATTTAGTAGCTTAGCATTATTAAAGCTCATTTTTTTTTTTAATTAATACATTTATTTTCTTACCATAAGACTCTATATATAACATTTACTATCATTTTAGGCTCTATACAACATGTTTCTTTTTCTAAAAAATGTCATAAAATATTAAGATATTTGCTTGATAATATATATGTATTTTTTTTTCAAATAAATATCAACAATTTTTTTTTAGAATGTTTTGGCCCCAGTTTTGCACAAGTATTTAAGCTTAATAGTCCTCATGTGGTTACAGGGAATGTATATCTATGACATTTATAATTCCTTGTGTTGTAAAAATCATGTTAGCATTACTCTTAGTTTTAGTTTTCATTAGTTTCTCCATGGGTTCTACATAAAGTCAAATTTTAAAAAATAATTCTTTGCAAACTTAAGATTTCCAATACTGATACAAACAATTTACTTATTACATATATAATAGGGACTACATTGTAATAAGAGAAAATGGTGAATTAAATATAGCAAAATAAGGGACAGCCCTGACCATGGCACAAACCATAGACCCTCCAATTTGACAAATCCACAGTGCCAAGCGAACAAATCACTCGACCATCCAGATTTCCAATAAAGAATCTTGTTTAGTGCAAGTGTTTTGCCAGCCTGCACTGATCATGTTTAATATAAATTCTTTGAACCACAGTGATTTTGTTTAAAAAATCAATCATTACACTGACTTAACTAAATGTTTACATATAACAGCTCTGCTAAGAAATTTGGAATGAAATATATATCATCAACATCTCAGGCAACTTTTCATCAAATGCTATTTATATTAGACTTCACAAAGAAATTTCTGAACTTAGTAATGATGCCTTCAAAGGCTGAAAAACAGCCAGCATTACAAACAGAACATGAAAAGGCAAAAAGTTTGTTAGATTGGATTGTTAGATCTAAATAAAAAAAAAGGGCCATAAGCCTCTGTGGAAGCACTAAACATTGTATTGTAATTTTAGCAGTAAATACTATTTAAACAGTTGAATGCTAACAACACTTTAGTCACACATGTTAGCATGGTAATGTTTTTTCTGGATAACTCGCTCACATTTTATATCTAAGGGAGTTCAACAGGTAATATAAATATATATATATATATAATATATAATAAGGCCTGTCTTCGAGACTGAAGATTAGTGTGACCTTTATATATATTGTAATAAACCTGGTGGTGACACAGATGGGGTAGTGGTATGTGTGTAGTCAGCTGAAGCAAATCGCCCCAGGCCAGTGCTAAAAGATCGGTCAACTGCGATGAGTTATGACGGTCAGCCAAGACAGTTCAGGAAGGATCTGTGATGTGAGTAGAGCTTAAGAGCATCACGAAGGATGTGGTCATATGATTAACCAGAATGGTCAAGCGATGTTCCGTCCAGTTCTAGAAGGACAGCAGGGACCCTATATAAAGAGCGAAGGTGTTACAGTCAAAGGGTTCAGTACGAGAGACTAGTACAAGTCCAGGACGTGATGGAGAGTTTCTACGGTGGTACAGTTGTTAATGGAGAGACATTTGTACAGTCTTTTGTTACCGTGTTGCTGATTGTACAGTATTGGCTGTGACATTAAACTATAACGTTATTTGGAGCCCTGAGTTGTCAAGTTCTTTCAGTTGGTGGTGTCGAGTGGTGCAGTTTGCAGAGAGCCTGGATAGGGAGATATGTTACAGCTTTTCTATTTTATTTATAGAAATAACTTATCATATTATGAAATGTGTATATTTCAAATTTCATTAAATTCTCTTGGCGCACTTTAAAGATATTTGATATTAAAATTAACAAAGACAAAGAAGGGTAAAATTTTCTTTTTTTTTATAAAATAAAAGTGTTTATAGTTACAACAATCTCACCAATTCTATTGAATTTAGCATGTTAATATATATCTGTGTGCTAAGTTTGAACTTTGTAGCTTGGCGCACTCTTTAGATATTAATTTTCAAAGTTGAAGGTTAAAATCTATTTTTATTAACAACCAACACTGTGATTTACTGGAAATGGTCAATTTCTGTCTATCCCGAGCTATTTTTAGAAGCACACATAGGAATTTTTCATTTAGATTAACTTTTATAGTGTTTGAATGCTAGATTATGGTGAGGGAATGTGTCTTTATTAAAATGACTTTGTAATCTGCAAATTTTAAAGTAACAATAAATATTTTAAAATAATAATATAAAATTTTTTTTTTCATATTTTTAGCTCAGCGAACTATTAATTAATTATTTTTTCCATGTGTTGTTTTTTCTCTATTAGTATACATGTAAATTAATAGTTAATAAATGAGTACATTATATTTTTATATTATTACTGTACAAAATTCAAGTAAAAAGTCTTTTAATAACTTCTAAAAAAATTGCAAGGTTTCTTTTTTATTTTATTGTCCAATGCAGGAAATTTTTCATTTACAATCTAATTTTTAAAGCATTTAAATTCAGTCATTTTAAAATGATTAATTGCCAGTGCTCTACAAAAAGGTTAAAACTGTTTTTTTATGAAGTTTATGAAACTTAAAGTCATTAAATTTTAGGAAATATTTTTCTGTGCAGTGCTATTTTCATTTATAATTTATAAGAATTATCTTTCTGATGCATATAAATAGCTATTTAAATACAGTAGAATTATAATTAAACAAAATAAAACACAATACAGATCTCTGATTTGTTTTATTTGTGATTTTTGGGCTCATATGATGACAAAATCACATATATTTTTATTTTTTGTCAAAGGCTTTTTTTATATATAATTATTCACTTTTTTTCAAAGATTTTATTGCTTGGTCTTATTTTTTAAATTTATTTTAACAGAATACTGGTTAATGTGTGAAGTTTCAACCCCATATCTTTTATAATACAGTTAATTTAAGTTCAACTGTCGGCTGTTTCGGTCACATTTTTTTTTTTGCTTTACAAAGGCTAATTTTTGGCCACTAAAAATTTAATAACTTCCCTCACAATAAGCTCAGCAATATAAAATTGGTGTCATCGGAAATCATTTCTCAAGCTCTATCTAACTAAATAGATTCCATTGCATTGTGATCATTTTGAAATTTTTATCGGATTTTTATCAAAGCAGCTCGTACCCCCTTCGAACTCTTCCCGTACATTTGGACTTGCGGGTACGTGAACCCAATTTAGGGAAACATTAATCAACGTATTCGAGAGTCTCTTTTCTCACTCTTTTGTAGTGTTGACTGTGTTGTGACTCACATTCACTCTAATTATAATAGTTCTAATCTCATTCAAACAAAAATTAGATCTTTAATCTACCAATCTAGAAACAGAACTAGACTTGATCTAGTCAATATAGATCTATAATTATATAGATCTAGACTACAGTTATAGATATATTTATATTAGATAGCTAGACTATATTTAAAAAAATACAGGTCTAAAGAATCTACCTAGCCTAGTTAGCATCCTACGTTTCTATTTTATTCTAGATCTATATAGGTCATTGCTAAAACTGAGACCGGTTCCGGTTAAATAACAAACAACCAAGTAGACTAATCTAGAGCTAAACTAAAAAAGGATCTAGATCTAGACAATCTTGTCTAGACTCTGCATCTAGATCTAGATAAACAAAAAAATGAGGTAGATCTAGAAATAAATGATATTTTGTTTAAAATTTACAATTGAGACCTGTTAAAAACTACTTTGCATAAATCTAGATTTAAGATTACTGATAATGATATCATTCATTCATTGTTTTTGGCTTACCTAATACCGATAATCATAAATACATAATGATAATAATGCCTTTGGATTACAGGAGAAAATCTAGTACCAAAAATGGCTTTTAAAATAGACAGCTGCAAAGAAAAGTATAAAATGTTTCTAGTCCAAACTTTCCACAGGACAGGGGATAGCAGCGGGCATGGTTATAAATATATTAAATTAATATTTAAAAAATAATAGATCGAAGATGAAGTGCCTATTCCCAACCAGCTGGGAATAGGCTTTAGCCCATAGACCAATCCATCTCCACTTTCTCTCTAAGATCTGCACCTCTATATTTCTCTGTCCCTCTCATCTCCCACAGTTATATATAGATAGAAATATAGAGGTGCAGATCTTAGAGAGAAAAGATATAATACCAACAACAGAGCTAGACAGGCCTTAAAGTGGAACCCCCCAGGGCATATGATGTAGAACAGTGATGCCCAACCTTATACAGCCTGCGGGCCATTTTAATTTCTAACACTCGTGTCGCGGGCCACATTAACAAAAAATGAAATAGAGAATAAACCATTTTAAATAGTTTGATTACAATTTCGTGGCTCCAATAGGCCTACTTACATCATAATTAAATTACGTAATGTGATGTGCTTGTTCAGACTGTCTTGAGGTCAACTATAGATGACTGTTGAATTTCAACCAATTACTCTGCAAGCGTTTGAGTTTTATTGTTCGGGTGTAGTTGCTCAACAAACAAACTAAACAAGACATCGATTTAACTAGTGAAGAGATGTGGTCAACACTGATGAACAATGTAACAGATGTTTATTCCAAGAAAAGGCCGCAGTCAAAGTCTTTGTCAAAATAAACACGTCTTTACCCTAGAGAATTCTATCGCTAACTAATTTTCCGGTCTCTAACCCAACATATCCCAAACGTCACTAGTCCCGTTCAATATACGTCTTCTATGGTGCGTCGCTAAATAACTAATACTCTAAATAAGGTGTCTAACAGTAACAAGGGTTTTGGGTGTCTTATAACTGAACAAGTTTTCTACTAAAATAAGTGCTTGTAAACATTGTGATCATACCATCAATTTTTTTTGGAAATGTGCAAGGCTTATGTAGACAACACTACATAGAAATCTATTGTCTTTATTGTTCGAAATTTCTCAAGCTGGAAATCTGGATTTGTAAGTCAATCAGTTCCAGTTGGTGCCACTCCTCAGCGGCAATAGTAACTATTTCGAAATCTGCTGCTCTGTTATTTAGTTTGAATAGAAATTTTCACCAACATCGTCTACTCGACTTGTTTTGCTATTGTCATGCTAGAAAGGCTGACAGCTTAATTTTTTTTCAGGCCAATTTTATTCCATCACTACTAGCTAGCACTTTTTACAGATAAAAAATCTGTCCACTTTTCCTGGAAGTTTCAACATCCAATTTTCGTTTCTTCAGCTCTCCCATTTCATTAACGTGCAAATACTACACGAAATGGCACCAATCATGTTCATATCAAAAGTACACGAACCAAAATGATGCAGAAAAGATGTGTAGTATTACACACATGAGATTTCAAGAATATGGCTAGCTGTAGGCAGCCTCAGTATTGTCCAAGACTCTAAAACAACTATCAATTCTTGTCACCAAAAAAAACAACTGTCAATTCTTGTCACCAAAAAAAACAACTGGTATTCTTATAGAAAAGAAAATTAACATGAATATTACAAGAAAATAGATTGGAATGAAAGTTATCAAAGACAAAGCTAGAGTCCTAACATAGAAAAAAATAAATTTTTCAACTTTTTTTTCCCTACATTTTGTGCCGATGTTTTAGTGGGCCGGTCCAAACCACGTCGCGGGCCGGATCTGGCCCACGGGCTGTAGTTTGGGCATCACTGATGTAGAAGAAGACCAAAAAGAATGTGGCGATGCAGTGTACTAGATGAAGCAGAGAGGGATGGTCAATGGAAAGACCAGGGAAGCCATTAAAAAACTAGCAAGAGACAGTGGAGATTAGCATGTTTTTACTGAGGCCCTATCTTCCCTGAGGAAAGCAAAGGAAAGATAATGATGATTAAATAAACTTTATATAATATATATCTGTATGTCTCTATCTCTGTCTATCTGTCTCTGTATGAATGGTTTACCAGGTTAAGAGCTTGGCCATTCATTGTGATTTTTATATTTTATAATTAATTTTTAAGTTTAGTAACCAAGAAAACTTAATTCAGTTTTTAAAATTTGTTTATATTGATATTTATTAGGTACAAATATTGTAAACCTTTTTTTTCTTTAATTTACTGTTATTCAGAAAAAGTATTGCACGGTTTTGCTTGAAATACTAGCATCAATTTTGATTTTCAAAAAATAAATCAGAAATACATTGTCCCATCTCTACATTCCTAACACACAATTAAAAGCCCTTACCCTGTTGTTAACTATTTTTTGTTTCTTTGTTGCTGATGAAGACATCCTGGCCCAAACCTATTTTGTTGACTTGGTCTGACATGGTTGCCTATGTGTTTGTTAACTATTTTCTATACTTTAATATCTAGTAAATCTTTTATTTTTTATTTTTGGTGTATAGTACTTTGCATCCAGAAATTGATAGGTTCTAAATACTCATTTGTTTTTTTTTACTGATATTAAGTTTCACATTTTGGCTTGCATTACACAATGTAAAAATATAAATTACATTTGAATCCTTTTCTATGAATAAATTTAGGCCTAACAGAGGCAGACCTGGCATGCGAGGAGGAATGAGGGTTCCTGCTAGGCCATTTGGTGCACCTCCGTAAGTTTTAAATTAAAAAAAAAAATGTAATCAGGTGAAATTATGATAGATTTTCTGAAAATAGTTTTTGCAATTTTTTTATTATTTGACAGTAAACACATTTTGTATACATTTATTTTATTTCATTTTGTGATAAGAAAAGATGTACCGTATTTTTCGCTGTATAAGACGCACTTTTTCTTCTCCAAAACTGGGGGGGAAAAGTTGGTGCGTCTTATACGGCAAATACACATTTTACATGCATTAAAACTGCCCCCAACTTTGTGTGGCGCTTACTCGCAGTCCTTTCCTTATGCAGTGTGTGCTGCGGGCTGGATTTGGGGCACGTACTGCGGGCTGTGGTGACTTCTGTGACCCTCCCTGCACGGCCAGGCTGTGTGTGTTCGGGCTTCCCTCTCCCTCCTATAGCGCGCCATGCCCCCCTACCGACAGTCTAACCATGTGCTGCACGGGCATCATGCTGAGCTTACTGCCGGTACCTCCATCCATCAGCGCAGGCTGCGTCTCCTCATGTCTCCCGGAGCAGTCTCACTACTTACTGGGCAGTGTGGGCACAATTTCGCCGCTTCTCTGCATATCTCCCGGGCACCCGATCAATCCATGCTGCCCTGAAATGTCCGCATGTCTGCCTCCTGGTTCCGCCTCCTCCAGCCAATGCTTACTGATGGCCTCACTAGCCAGCTGCAACCTCTGGACGTTTCCATTAACAAGCCATTCAAAGTTCTGATGCGTGAGAAGTGGAACACCTGGATGGCAGCTGGGAACCATGATCTGACACCTACTGGGCGGATGAAGAGGCCCACTATCACACAAGTGTGTGAATGGGTTAAAAGGTCATGGGACTCTGTGAAGGAGGACATTGTTGTAAAATCCTTCAAGAAGTGTGGCATTAGTAATGCCTTGGACGGAACAGAAGACGACGTCTTATTTGACACCAGTGAGGAAGAAAGTGATGACAATGACTGCGAGGATCTGTCCTTCCTCATTTCTGATAGCAGCGAAGACGAGGAATTCTTGGGGTTCGAATAAAAACATTACAGACTGATTTTTGTTACTTTCACTGTTTACTGACTTTACTGACTGTTAATGAGAGTAAAGATTGTTCTTAATATGTTACATGGTTGACATAAAATTGTTCTTAAACTGCTGTTTACTTTATACAGTTGATATAAAATATTTTAGTACAGTATTTGGTTCAGAATCTTTTTTTTCTAGATTTTCCTCCTTTAAAATTGGGTGCATCTTATATGCCGGAGCGTCTTATACGGCGAAAAATACGGTAACTGCTTACAAAGATTAATAAGATATATTTATTTTTATCTCAACAGGTTTAGGCCATTCATTCCTCACATTCCATTTGATCTTGTGCAGGTAGGGAACTATAAAATAAAACTATCACATCTTTGAATGAAACTGACTTTATAGTTTCTATTCTGTTAATTAAAATAATAACAATAAAAAAAATGTCTCTATGTAACTTAAGCTATGAATTTTATGATATAAAAAAATATAGAAATGCTACTGATAATATAGATGTGAGTGAATTAATTAAGAGAAGTGTATATTTAGTTTATACTGCAATAGTAATGATAATACATATTTAATTAATAAAAAAATATTTCTTGATTTGTATTATTCTTTATTAATTGATAATAACGCAATTGATTATACCTAATCTATTGTTTTTAGTGTGAAAATGCATTTCCTAGAGCTAAACCAGCCCCTGAAGAGAAAGCTTTAACAGATGTAAGTTCAACTATTGTTGCTATTTAATATCACGCATTTTTGTCACATTTAATGCTTAATAGATTTTATTTATACATTTATAGCTATGATCTTAAAATTTTGTCATTCTTGATTATTTTTATTTTTGCAAAGATGACTTTAAAATATAAAACAGTCATATGAGTTGTAATTCAAATCTAATTTAAGCATGATTCTTAAATTTCATAAGAACTTTGTAGAAAAATCATTTGCAATATAATAGTTCACTTTATAAATTTTTTTTAACCATTGCAAATGATAGTGAATGTTATGTTGTGAAATACTTTCATTTAGCATTGCTCATTCACAGGGGCGTAGCTAAAAATTTTCCATCATTCGGGGTTCCTGTAGGCTTGACCTCTTTGGAGGCCCCTGCATTTTGTGTAATATTTAATTCTTACTGTAAAAAATGCTCATTTGCCCCTTAAGTGGGGGCCCGGGGGGATTGTCAAATTCTCCCCCTTCCTCTCTCCACCCTAGCTACGCCACTGCTCATTCAAAACAACTGTCTATAATAAAATAAATCTTTATTAATAAAATGAAGAATAAAATTCTGTTTAGGCATTGTTGAAGCGGCATACTGACCTGACTCCATCTTCTGCTGAACAAGCTTCCATACTCGCCCTTGTGACCAAAGTTCAAGGAATTCTAGACAATTTGGTTATAGCACCTACAGGATTTGAAGCAGCAGTAAATTGATTTTATTATTATATTTTAATGTTTTATTTAAATAACTATTTAAGCCAATTTTAGTGGTTGACAAAAGTGGAAAAGTGTTGTGTAGTTGGTCTGTCCATCTGTCTGCCTGTTACATTGGATCTCAAGAGCTTAAAAGGGATATTGAAAATCTGATATTCTATACCATACTGAAATAGGTGCAAGGCTTCTTTTGGTCTTCTGAAATTGCGCCCTTTAATTTTTTAAACCATTTTTAAAGTCTTGAATAGTACGTGCTAAGAATAGTGTCAAGGTGATTTAATGAGTCATAAAGAATTCAAATTGTTTTTGGTAATGTATGTATAAATAAAAAAAACAACAACAAAAGATATGTAACTGCTGTTAGATGCACCAGCTACTTAAGGTCAATAAGAGTTGTATGCCTAGGTTTGTTCTTAAAACAAGATTTAGTAGGTAGTTGATGTTATTTAATATTTGTACATAGCATAACGATTCCAAAAGCAAGGCTCTATTTGCCCATCTCTCTGTATACATATGAACAATTTTCTAGCTGGCAGTATTTTGGCAGGTAACAAGCAGAAACATTGTGAATTAGTTTCACAAGTCCTTCATTTTGTATGCAAAATAGCTTGTAGTTCCAAATTTCTAATAACCCTGCTTGAATGTTTTCTATAACTTGATTTTGTTTTCCCAAAGGTTTACCTAGTTCTTTATATTAACAATCACTGCTATAAGATGATACTTGTGACATATTCATCTGTTACAGTCATGTTTGTCTTGCTAAAGACAATAAAAAATCTGACCTTTAGCCTGCACTGTTTACCAAATAACAGAACCACAGGGGGATTTCAAGTTTAGACAAAAACACAACTCCCTTTTTTATGAGGTTTTTCACAAAATGTTTTTTAAGACTTTCAAGAATAATATCAACTCTATTAATAGAGCACGTTTACTGGGGGTTTTTTTGGTCAATGAAATGATTTATTATGTATCTATTTTTTTTTCCACTTAAAGACTTTAGAAGAAGTTCGACAAGTTGGCTCCTTTAAAAAGGGTACAATGATGGCTGGACATAATGTGGCTGATATTGTTGTCATGTTCAAGACTTTGCCTACAAGTATGTACCCAATTTGTGTTGATGAACTTAGTTTAAAAATATTTCCAGCCTGTACTTATCCTTATAGATTTATACTATTTTATCTACATTTGTAGAGGAAGCTGTAACAGCCCTTGCTAACAAAGTTTCTGAAGAGCTTAAGTCTCAAGAACCACAAGAAGGTAAAGAATTCATTTTTCTTTTTACATAGACATATCAGACTTGCTAGAAAGTTCATTTGTCCTAAATTACTTTAAAAGTCCAGTACTAATTATGTAATTCTTTCTGCATGTCTTTTAGCTGTAGACTTTTGATTTTGAGAACTTGGTCTCAGAAAATGTATCTAACTGGGTGATTAGGCTTGGAAAATAATATATTGTTTCCACATCCAGCATTGTATATATATATATATTTGGATCCTTGCTTTTAGAATTGATACATGTTCAGAAGCTGAGTGCTTTACCACTCAGCCACCGCACCACCCCTCAAGCCTGACTCTTATTTCTTCCCATTTTTCAGTAATTTAATTTTTTTTTATATCTTGCTTTATTTTTTGTATAATGCATAGATTAATTATTACTTTTGTGTTTGTATTAACAGAAGCTGTTCCACCAAGAAAAAGAGTTGCTCAGAATTTGCCCAAAACAGGTTATTGTTGTTTCATGGCTTAGATGTACTTAAGTAATCCTATTTCAGTACAGCCATTTCAACTTATTTACACTTCTTACCATATGTCATTTTAGTTGTGTCCATGTTGCCAAGTGAATCAGGTTTTGAAGTGACAGTTGGGGACACCTCTGTACAGTGCCTCATTACAACTATTCCTCCTAATTTGAAAAAATTGGATCCAGAACTACACTGTAAGTCTTGCTCTTCTTTTGTTCGACAATTAATTCCATAGTTAGATTTTGTTTTTTATCTGAGAGCACGAATGTTTAAAATGTCTTACAATGAATTCAGATTTGCTTATCTATGTCAGCCATAACTAAATTTTACTTTTGTATAATTAATATGGCTAGCTCAGAACTGTCCACTGTTACACAAACTTTGCATTTCTTATACAAAATCACTCATGAAAATGGACTGCCAGTAAGCAAATACAGTATTACCCCTGCCTTATACATAGGGAATACTGCTATTGGTTTTCTGCTATCACGCTTAGATTTTAAAAATAAAAATAGCTATTTAAATTTTAATGTTGACCATTATATGCATCGTACTTGATACAGATCTAGATTTAGTTGCAATTTCTACTTTGGGTCTGTTGAAAGCCATTTAGTTTTTAACATTCATTATAAAATTAAAATTTTTTAATACAAGATTTAATCTTCACCTGGTGTGAGTTTTCAATGTAATGTGTGGTTACAATTGGCTCATATTTAGCACAAACTTTTTATCTTTTCTTTGTTTGCTATTAATTTATTTGGCTGTACACATAAAAAATAGTGGATGGCTCATGTGTTACACATTTAGGTTGCAAAATATACATTGGAAATATGAGTGTTGCACAAACATTTTTAGGTAGGCAGATCTGCTGTCACCATTACTATGTATGATATAATAAACAAAATGTTAAAAATAAACTCAGCATGCTTCAGTCTTGCTCTCAACATATGAGTAATGCAATCTCTTCTTTTTGTATGTGTAGTGGATGGTAAGACAATGAACTCTCGTCTTGCTGCTATCAGACATGCCAGATGGTTTGAAGAAAATGGCCAGCAGTCAAGCATTAAAGTACTCATTCGATTGCTTAGAGATCTGAAAAATAGATTTGAAGGTTTATCTCCCTTGACTCCTTGGATTATTGATTTACTGGTAAACATAAACATATTTGATTATGTATCTCTCTGCTCCAATAAAAAGCTTAAAAAGAAAATTGAAAAAATAAATTAGTACCAGGGTTTAGATTTTATTTCTGGAGTTTCTTTGTGCATTAATTTAATAACGATAGTACACATTATCTTTATCTCTTATTTTTTCTTGTACAGGCACATTTTGCAGTTGTCAACAATCCATCTCGACAACCTTTACCAATAAATCAAGCATTTAAGTAAGTAGTTATAACATACAATTGTTACTATTGCACACCTATGAATAAGGCAATAAAATATGCTCTTTTAAGAATATCATGTTACATGTTATGGAAAGTTTACTCCTCCTTTCCAGTGACATTCCTCCTGAGTGGAAGTGTAGTCCACCATATGCTTGTGAATGAAATGACATTTCTTTTTTTAAATACTCTTGAAAATCATATTTCATTTTAAAAACATTGTTTTATTCCTACCTTTGACCAAATGTGTATGTATGAATGTCTTGCTCCTTCAGTCTCAAGAAACAACCAGTTGACTAATTTCATTCAGTGATATTTTATTCCGTACACCCCTCACTTTAACAACCTGGATAAAAAACATAAAACCAAAAAGTTTAAAGTGTTCTAGTTCTATATCGAGGAACATATAGAAAGGGGATGAAAAGTCAACATTGTTTACTTTTTATAGTTAATAAAATTATTAGATGGATTAATACTGCATTTTTACAAGATATATTTAATATATTTTAGACGAGCTCTCCAGATGTTAGCTGCTGGATTTTTTCTCCCAGGCTCTGTGGGCATTACTGATCCATGTGAACAGGGAACTCTTCGTGTACATACGGCCTTGACACTGGAACAACAGGTAACATGTTGTATTTGATTGGGATTACAGAAATTGGCTCATTTTTTTGTGTGTGAGTTTTAGTAGCCCATGAGAGGAAAAACTGCTTTGTTTTTGTCCTGTCTGCCATTCACAATTTGATCTTGGAATCTTAAAGTGTTATTGAAAATCTGATTTCACCATCACCTTCAGGATGCTCACAATAGATGCAATGGCTACTTCAAAAGGCACATTCTTTTGTCTTAAATCAAGTCTGCATAAACCATTCTCTAAAGCATGATTTTAAAGTAGTTCCAATACACACTTTTTATCATATCTATGCCACACTCTGTGAAATATATGACTCTTTTGTTCTTTTCATTGTGTTTAGAATATGGTTGAAACATGTATTTAGATGCAAACGCCTTTTTTTTTTAAAGCTATTACAAATATATAGTATGCACATATATGTAAACTATGTTTAAAAATCTGTCTGGGCTAATCCAAATTTGTAGGAAATACAAAATCACTAAAGAAGTTGACAGGGATGATCTTGTTTCTGATAACAAAATCTTTGTTTTTAGTTAATATTTTAGCTCAATTTAATGTGTTATTTTAAAAATATTCTCTACTTTCAGGATCAGGTATGTTTTACATCCCAGACATTACTGAGGGTTCTAACTCATGGTGGATATAAACAAATTTTAGGCATGGAAGGAAATGCAAGTAAGTTTCTTTTTTTTTTTTTTCACAAATATGAACAATCATTTTTTAATCGATTTCTAATTGTGAGGTTAAGGTGTTGTTGTTTTTTTTATTAATGTTACATAAAACGTAACCTTTAAATGAGTATTTTAATATGTTAATTACTATGGTAACAATTATCATTGTGAATAAAAAGTTAATATTATTTTATTTTAGAAAGATTACACAAAAACAAAAAGCAATGTTAACTAACTAGTCTGACTTATTGAAGCCTACAATTTGTTTTAGGGTTCAATATAAAAAGAATGGTGGACAAAATACATTTTCTTTCCATATGATTGACTTAATGATTAAACTTAATTTGTTATTAGTTGTGCTTGAAAACTTTGTAAATGTATGAGCTTTATTGTCTGTAAGTTTCATCACAAGTGTTCAAATGTTCAGGTATTGCTACGGAGATGAGTGTCTGGGAGGGAGTTGTTGTCACACCTTCAGATAAAGCTTATGAAAAGACACCAGAGAAAAAAGAAGACCAGGATGAAGAAATGGAAGAAGATTTAGATGGCGAGAGTGGATAAATTGTGAATGGTTTTTGTTTTGTTTCTCATTGATATTGTAAATAGTACATATTTACTTTTATTAATTTTCTTATGTGGTTATTCCATTGTAATTAAACATACCCAAAACTATCATCATAACTAAATATACTTGATGTTCAAGTTTGATTTTGTGTTGCTATTGTCTAGGCTGTAATTTAATGATGCTATCTTTGACAACCTTTCACCAGTCATTAGAATTGTTGTCTCTGTTAAGTAAAGACAAAAACATAACTGGTTTATCCATTCTCTGTTGAGTTTGAAATGCAATATAATGTGTACTTGTTTTATCGACTAATTTGTTGTACAAATGAAAGTTCTGGTGTAACTTAACTTGGCATCCTTAATTTTGTGTCCGTAGATTTATTTTGTAAATTGTTTTGTAGATTACACTATTTACAAATGTTTATCAAAAAGGGTTTGTTGTTTATTAGACTATGGTAAATAAAAAGCACTGTTGAGTATCTCAAATGTTTTAAAGTTGTGTCAGCTGCTTCAATAATTAATTAAAGGGCTAAGATTGTTTTGGTAACTACTGCATAGGGATTGAGAATAAAATGGCTTAGACTGTGTGAATAATGCTTTGTGATATCATTTGTTTCAAATCTCACTCCTGTTAGTCCCTGCTTGTTGTATGGGCTGTCTTTTGAGAAGATCATTGCGGACGTGCGGACAGTTGGAGAGATTCGCCCAGAACCGAGCTACCTGGAGGAAGCTGGTTGGTGGCCTATGCCCAGAAGGGACCACAGGCATAGATGAGATAAGATGGGGACCATTAGACAGTTTGTAGCACACAGCGCTACACCTTGTCAGACCAAACTGTATTTATGTCTTTTGCAATGATTTACATAAGAAGCTTTTAATTTTATAACTCATGCCACCGAATCGACATTGAACTGTATTGTCGCTTAAAGAAATTCTTTTAATATAACAGATGTAGGTTTATGTAAAACGGCTGGTAAAATCAATGTTGGACCTTTGCGGTTTTCCGTATTTTGCTTTAAGTAATGAAATCTTGTACGACTCTCACAAACCATCATCTTCTCTTTATGATGTCGAACAGAGATTTTGTGGGTCTATTTTGAACTTTGAGTGTTCAAAAGTTTTTCAAATCTTAATTTTTGTTAGTTTGGCATTGTCTCAAATTATCCTCCAGCTTAACTGGTTCATATCGTCATAAAAAGTCACTTAGGCAACTGCTTATTTGACAAGGAAGGAAGGAATCCCAATTTTAAATAATTAATGCTGTACTGTCTACATTTTTTTTCTTTTTTTCTAAATATTAGTTACATGTAGATAAAATTAAGCTATTTAAATAAGCATTGAAATTGATTACAATTTTTTGTTTGAATAGCAGGATAAATATTTAAACGATTAATGAAGGTACAAATAATATATTAGTGTATGAAATAATTACATTAATGGAATGTGAAAATTAAGTAACTCGACCTGCTTAAATGAAATCTATTATCGTAGACCCCCGTGGACATCTCACAGACCCCCAATTTATTTTTTTACTTTCGTAGACCCCTGGGGGTCTATATAGACCACTTTGGGAATCACTGGTCTGTATATTCCGTATATTTTAAGGACTTGTTCGTATCCTTTGCAATTTCGGGAGATTTCCAGGAGTTCCTCGTAAATCGACAGGAGGGCGCGGGAAAACTGTTTTAAGTTATAAAATGGTTTAATTTAATAATTTATACACCTTGAATTAGCGCAGGTCGTATAAAAGTTCGGGGCCCATTGCGGTCGCATAAGTAAGTAGCAGTAACCTAAGGCCGGTTCTGCAAAATAGCGGCGATACGCCGCTGGTCGACTAGTCTTAAATAACTCAATGCATCCAATGTTCAAGTTACAGTATCTTAAATAACTCACTATATCAATTTGTTGACATTTAAATTATCCCCCCAAAAATTTTTTAAAATTATATTACCCATCTTCCTTAAAAACAACCTTCACCTTGACATATTCTGAAAAGTTAAGTGTTGTTTTGTTCTGAAAACATTTAATATACATGATTGACTTGAAACTGGTCATCTGTAAAAAAAAAAAAAGTAAGAAAACTCACCAATCCAAATCAATTTCAACAAAGAAATTCATTTATTTAATGGGGATTAAAGGATTTCATCTAGAAGTTTGATAAATTATCTGACCACTGTTGAGTATATAGGCCTACATTGTGTACCACAAGCATTTTCTTAATGAAAAATAAATTTCATAAATCTTGTCAGCAATATTTTTTTTTTACTGAACTATCACGTGAACATTATATATACCGGTATTTATATTTATTTTATCTGGGTGTAATAAATAGGGCCTACTAGTTGTAGGCTAATAATAAGTTTAGAAATACATCCTGAGCACAAATTACTGTTGGTCTAAATCAATTTGATGAAAATAAACAAACATAAAAAAACAAAAAAAACTCAATTTCAAATTGGTTAGATATTCCTTATTTTGTTGTTAAGTTATTAACAACCGATTATTTAAATTATAAAATAGTTCTTAATGAAAAGTTTGATTAAAAAATTATATGAATCATGTCAATGTCATAAGCTAAACCATTTTTAATCGTACCTTGTTCCACTAAATTCAAAAATAGAAGTTAGTTTTACGGTAAAGGTGAACTAAGTAATTGATCCTAAAAACTTGTTTTTTCCTTTTCAAGCAATGTTTATAAAATAAAATAAAAGCGGTGGGGTCATTAGAGTGATTTGTTGTGGGGGGTGGGGGTGGGGATTCCGGGGAAAAAAAGGGCAGGGGGGAGATTTCACGAAAGATAACTCTTAGTGATCGGAATATACAAAATATTTACTTCCGGAAACCAGGATAATGTACTCCCTTCATTATTACAAAAACATAAACAAACCAAATTTTAGATATCTATTTAGTAACTAGATCTTTATAAATCTAGATCTTTGAATCTTTTAGTAACTGACATTTATATTGGACTAGATCTATTTATTATCATTGCTACTAAAGCTAAACCGTGGTAAGCCTAAGCATAAAACTTAGAATAGATCTAAAAGTATTTTTATTTTTTTTAAAGTAAAAAAAATATTGTACTATTATAGTATTAAAATTAATAATTCTTTTCAGACTTCTGTTAATCTGATACTCATAGTTAGACTAGTCATAGTTAATGATAGTTATTCATTGGCCTCCTTCAGTCGTAGGACGACTATGGTTCATCTCACAGCACACTTCCTCATGTGGCTGTGGAGCCCTATTTTGGAGAGACACTCCCATTCACAGATAGCGCAGGTTAAGGTGGCTTTTGCTTCGGTGGTAGAGGAGCTGGCCGTTTTTCTTCCTGGGCTGAGACTTATGTACTTTCACTGTCCATAGCTTTCTTGGTCACTGTCTCTCTCCCACCTGTTGCGGTCTAGAGCTGTGTCTTCCCAATTGTCAGTATTGATGTTCACTGATTTGAGGTCACATTTTATTACATCTATGTAACGGAGGTGGGGGCAACCAGTTTTTCTTGTGCCAGTCGCGAGTTGACCATAGAGGATGACTTTCGGGATGCGCTTGTCCTCCATCCGGCGAACATGTCCAAGCCAGCGCAAACGGCGTTATCTGAGGGCTGTAAAGATGCTGGGAATACCTGATCGCGCAAGGATCTTAGTATTGCACACTTTTTCTTTCCATGTGACATTCAAGATCCTACGGAGACATCTCAAATGGAATGAGTTTAGTTTTCTCTCTTGCTTTGCGTAGGTGGTCCATGATTCACTTCCATACAGCAGTGTACTCATAACGCATGCCTTGTAGACTTCCATTTTGGTCACCCTAGTTAGCTTATGGTTTTCCCAAACTCTTGGTCTGAGTCTAGCGAATGTCGAGGCAGCCTTCCCTATACGTTTTTTCATCTCCTCTTCTAGGGACAGGTCATCTGTAATTGTGGATCCCAGATAGCAGAATTCGTTTATGGCATCCAGCTTGTTATCGTCTATGAGGATGGAGGGTGGTGCTGTAGTAGGTGGTCCCATAACATTTGTTTTCTTCGTGCTAATAGTTAAGCCATATTCTTTACAGGCCTGAGAGAAGCGGGACATTAGTGACTGAAGTTCCTCTTGTGTGTGTGCCACTACCGCTGCGTCATCCGCGAATAGCATATCTCTTATGAGGGTGGCTCTGATTTTAGTTTTGGCCCTCAGTCTGGCAATAGACTAGTCATAGTTAATGATAGTTATTCATTGGCCTCCTTCAGTCGTAGGACGACTATGCTTCATCTCATAGCACACTTCCTCATGTGGCTGTGGAGCCCTATTTTGGAGTTAGTGATAGTTATTAGTTAAGTGTTATTTACTGTAGATAGTGTAGAGAGAATGATAGTTAGAATGTTATTTCCGGTAGACAGTGTAGAATTTTACTATTTTAGACTGTAGTCACTGTACACATATTCATGATATTGTGACATATGATACAGTGACAGTCACAGTGTTTGAGTGTAGCTCTAGAGTCTTGATCTAGAATCAGTAGTGAGTAGAACTGTACCTGTTACTGGGGTTGTTCCGGATTTCTAACCTACTACTTTAAGCTAAGTCATTTAGTGGTTAAACTTTAACTTAAACAACAAAGAGGAGAATGGCCATGTCTTCCTATATTTCCATTGCTGTTGCTCTACTATTTGTAAAAGATTTTACATTCACAAACATTTTAAAATATACATCAACGAAGTTCATGAATGTTCTAATAGCTAGATAGATACGAATATTTTAATAAAGGGCCAAGAACTGTTTAAGGATGGGTTTATCAGGGATATTTCTTTGATAGTCCATGACAAGCGACAACACATTGCTGATGATACATTCACATATGGAAGATGTTTTTACAAACATACTTGCAAGATTAAAAAAAGGCTTGGTGTAACCTACACAAACATATATATATATATATATATATTGTTATATACGGTTATTTTCATAAGCTTTAAACAACTATTTTTTAAAGTTGTGTATTTCATATACCAGTAGTTCCCAATACATTATGCACATTGATGACATTAAGAATTATTAAAATGTGTGTTGGATACATTATACATTACGCTTTTACAAACGTACTTGCAAGATTAAAAAAAGGCTTGGTGTAACCTACACAAACATATATATATATATATATATAATATATGTGTATATATATATACATACATATGGGATAATATGCATATTAACTGAAACATTGTTATATACGGTTATTTTCATAAGCTTTAAACGACTATTTTTTAAAGTTGTGTATTTCATATACCAGTAGTTCCCAATACATTATGCACATTGATGACATTAAGAATTATTAAAATGTGTGTTGGATACATTATACATTACGCTTTTACAAACGTACTTGCAAGATTAAAAAAAGGCTTGGTGTAACCTACACAAACATATATATATATATATATATATATATAATATATGTGTATATATATATACACAGGGCTTTTTTTGTGACGGTACGTACCGGTACTGCGTACCGGCACCTTTTTGAAAAAGTTATTATTTTTCTTGTATTTTAACGTATATTATTAATTTTTAGTAGTTAAAAGTTAGGCATTCAACTACTGAGTACTGGCACCTAATCACTGGGTACCGGCACCTATTTTTTTTTAAAAAAAGCACTGTATATACATACATATGGGATAATATGCATATTAACTGAAACATTGTTATATACGGTTATTTTCATAAGCTTTAAACAACTATTTTTTAAAGTTGTGTATTTCATATACCAGTAGTTACCAATACATTATGCACATTGATGACATTAAGAATGATTAAAATGTGTGTTGGATACATTATGTATTATTACGTTCTTAACATTCTTGCATTTTTAAGAAATTCAGTGAGTTACTTAAATACAAAATGTGACAGTAAAGTTTCAAAAATGCGTTTGTAGACGAAATAGATCTAGATCCATTTTACTTAGTAACCAACAATGAAAGGGCAGGGTAAGACATATTTGACCTATGTAAGAGAGTAGATCTAGATGTTCCCTTGACTATCAGATGTGTTATTTTTTCGCTAGACAACTCAAGCCTATTACACACAAGGAAAAACACATGGCAGTCTTTTAATCTTTTATAGCAACTATTCGGCATATCGACTACACACTAGACTAGCCCTAGAGCTTTATTCAATTCAATACTGGTCTGCTGTCCAACTTTTAGTGTTCTACTCAAGTTCAAGCTTGTTTACTTTTGGGCAGAGAGGGAGAGGGTGGATGGAAGTTTTACTTTTATTTTCTAGGGTTGGTTACCGGAATGCTAAGCACTTAACTGTAAGTGTAGTCAGTTTGGATCAAGAAATCTAGATCTCAGTATGGCAGATGCTTTGGTACCTTCTATCAAAGGTTTAACTATCTGTTTTAGTTGAAACTATTAAAAATGGATCTCTGGTTTCTCCTGTTATTAACAAATTATAGTTTGGCGCTAATGAATAAATTAAAACCACTAAATAATGACTAAAAACGTTTCAGATTCCCACTATAAACTAACTGAAACTGAGCACGGCGTGCAATGCAAACACAACCTCCACTCAGAAGAAATCCCCATTTACTGATGTAGACTCAAACTACTCAAAGAGTGTAGAGTAGTCTAGGATCTATAACTAGAATCTTATTTAGTCAGTCAAGTCACTGTAAGACTCTAAGTTGAGTGAAAGTCAGTGTACAATTCTTATTATTGTATTAATTATATTGTAGTAGAGTCAGTAGTCTCTAGTAGAGGATAGTTGTATATAGATTTAGATCTAGTAATTTAGTTTACATGTTAAATATTGGACTTGGAGACTAGTCTTGGTCTCTTGATTTAGAATCTATGACTATATCTAGATTTAGACTAAATACTAAAATAAAATAAGATTTACTCTGCTTCTGATTTTTAGTTTACAAGTAGTTCTATATTCTATATCTAGACTAGATTTTAATTATTGTATATTTATACAATGTAACATTAATACAATATATATATATATCTACTTTTATTCTTAACTCATGACTCTTGTCAAGGAATCATGTAAAAATCATCATGTTTATGATCATGTTACTTTAACTCTATATACTTTTTGATCTAGAAATCTAGTACTATACTAAGTTTTAGATCTACAACTTTAGATTAATTTAGACTTTAGATCTCTATCATATATTTAGTATATATAATATAATACTATATAGCTAGATTAAATAGGCCTACTAGATGTATAATTCTATATAGTCATTATAGTTAATAAAGTTGTAGGTCTAAATCTAGTAAAGTAGACCAAGATTTAGTGACACTATGTCATCTATGAATCATGACAGAGTGTAGTTCTGTTGCCAGTGTTGATGTGTAACTTGTAGAATTTAGATTATATATAGATCTAGATCTATATATCTTTTATACGAGTCTTATAAATAACAGACATTACTTCAAAAGACAGAGGCTGAGCTGTAAAGCGATTTGCTTCTGAACCGGTGGTTCCATGTTCAAATCTTGGTGAAGACTGGGATTTTTAATTTCGGGATCTTTGAGCGCCTCTGAGTCCACCCAACTCTAATGGGTACTTGACTTTGGGCTAAAGTAAAGGCGGTTGATTGTTGTGCTGGCCACATGACACTCTCATTAACTGTAGGTCACATAAACAGATGACCATTACATCATCTGCCCTATAGACCACAATTCTGAATGGGGAACTTTACTTACGTCAAAAAACAAGAATGACAAGATCTATAATTCGACCTATAGAATAGAGTCTATGTGATGTCCTATGCATACATCTATGTGCTTATCTAGTCTTGCATCTTAATTAGAGACATAAACTTGTCTATGTCCCCTAAATTCTAAGTCTCCTTTTTCTGATTCAAACAACCCATTTCATGCTCTAATGGCACTGTTGGAAGGAGGAGTACTTGAATGAATTTGTCCTAGCATATGGAAATGTGTCTTTATCTTTATCTACTAAATTAAATATATCATATATATCAAACAAAGTAATTTTTTTCACAATTACATCATTCATACATATATAGGTGTGGATTGTAATTTGTGAGAAGAGTACTACTCTATTACTGTGTCAATGGGGTGTCTAGTTCTCTCAGTCCATCATGTCTTGACCAGTAAAAATTATTTTTCAATAGTTGACATCCTAAACAAATACTTTATGGGGATCTTTGCAGTGAATGTAACTGACTTTTCAAAGTAAAAATTGGATTCTTAACCTCTGGAAATAGAATTGTGCTCATCTTCAGCTACAAAGGAAATATTTAATAAACATTTTTTGGTTGAATCGTCTCATTTTTTCATATAAAACGTAAATGTCTTTTTATGTGTAAATTAACCGTTTGTAGACTATGATCAGTGTTGATTTGGGTCTAGCTATCCTAATTAAACAAATGCCACATTTACCTGCCTTTTAGCTGAAGAAATTGTTTTTTCATAAAAAGCTATATCAGTCCTCAGACTATTATTACCTTGGTGATTGATAAATTTTGTGTACATATTCTTTTCAGTTTTGAATGCCCATAATGGCAGATGATAGAGAAATTTTACGAGAACTATGGGATGGGAAAATACCTGTTTCTTTTCAATTGGCACAAGAAGAAATCTACACAGTTGAACAACCTGATCCATTCTTTGTATGTAACATGAAGCATAATATTTTAATAAAAATAAAATTGTAATTAAATGCCTTAGTTAATTTTATTAAGTATTTATTGACATTTTGTTTACATCCCACTCAGCACATTTTCAACTGCAAATTTCTTAATTTGATGACAATTTATGTCATAGTTTACTAAAGGTTTAGACTTACTTAGACTTATATCCTCCTGCACTATTTGGTGAATCGGGTGGCAGGCTGTTTCTTATCTAATACAGACATTACTTAAAAAAAAGAAGATGATTATGTCCTACGCATCATGCGTTTAGTCATGTATGTTAACCAACGTCCTAAATTCTGCAAAGTCACTGGTTTTCCTGGCTAGCTCAGGCAAACCCTTCCATGCTCTAATAGCATTAGGGAAGAAGGAGCATTTGTACAAATTTGTCCTAGCATATGGAACAAGGAATGTGCCTTTATCTTTGTGTCTTTCTGAGTATTTTATTAGATTTTGTTTTAGTATTTGAAGATTATGGTTCAGTGTTTTATGTATAATTGCTACTTTACTTTTGAATCTTCTATCCTGAAAGCTTTCTAAATTGAGTGATGTTACTCAAGGTGTTACTCTATAGAAATAGGTCTCCATCATTGTTAAGGTGCCTTGCCCTAATTAAATTATTTAAAAAACAACAACATTGCAATTAAGCCATCTTATTAATATTCAGTAAATAAAATTTGCCCATTCCAATTTTAATTTGTAAAATTTTTTTTTCAACACAACTTTTTCATCTTGTATTATAATGATCTCAATTCCAATTCCAGTTTAATTTAAAAAAAAAAAAATTAAAGCATTTTTTAAAAGCAAATGGATATTTCCCTTTTTTAAATAAAAAAATGCTATGATGCTTTGAGTCTTGGAATAAACTTGACTAAGCTTTATTAACATTGGACATTTTTTTCCTTCTTTCTGATTTTTGTCTCACAATTTTGTAATCCTTTTGTATTCCTGTGATTAAAAACTGACAAAAATTTTTTTTTTGACTAAACATTTTGTCATTTCAGGATATTTTCTCCTGAAACTGTGAGGTGCAGTGTTTTGTTAAAGCATACATGTTTTCAGTCTATATCAGAATTTTTTTCCCCATGAATAGAAAAAATCCTGATGACCCAGTGTGATTGAAATTGTTTATCAAAGTTAACACCTCAGATTTCAGCCTAAACATCTCTAACCTAGAACAAGAAGGAACAAATAATACTTACGTATTACTTCAAAAAGAAGATCATTATAGTCATTCATGTGTTATTAAAATTTTGATTTTAATGGGTAGTAATTAATGAAATAACTTTGAATTATATTTTTTATCTAAAAATTGGACACATTGGTTAGGGTAAAACAATTCAATTTTTAATTTAAAAACAATGTTTATAGAATGGTATAAAACATCTATTCTCTTAAAAAGGGTAACTAATATTTACTTATTTTATTACAATAGAGTGATTGATCTCATCCTTCTCTTTAAAAAAAAGTAAACTAAGGCTATTACTTCCACTGCTTAAATTGTGCCGATGTGCCAAAAACCCAAAATATCAAATATATCTATCTAAACTTGATATTAGGCTATTATTTCTAAACTAGTCTGGGGGGGGGGGGGTCGCGGCAGAGTGGGGGATAGTAAAAAGGGGTCGCCGAGCTTAAAAGGTTGAGAACCGCTGGTCTAAGGGGTACTATAGAGAAAATTTGAGAGACACTTCTGTAGTCAGCATACAGTTTATGTGTGTGAGTGTTACTTTGTGGCTTCACATATGACCATATTTCAATTCAAAAAGAAAAGAACTTTGTCTTACATATCTATAAGAAAATAATATAAACTACAGCGAGTCAAAATTTTAAGGAAATTGAGAATGTAGACAACTTGACCTAGTAGTGCAACTAGGAGGTTTTTAGTGGCTTTGAAACCTGAACTTTTTCTCTACTATAGTTAGTTTATGTTCATACAATGACTGCTTTATTTCACTGTAAAAATGTCAATTTGAAGTTATTAAGATTGAGAGAGCAGTCTAAAATTAAGTTGTTTTATAAATGAGAAATTCAATTGGTAATCTTTCCATCTAGACTACTGTGTTGAACAAAAATATTTAAATATTGATGTTTTTTTTTTTTTTTTTTCTTACCAGCTGCTGGTTCCTAGATTGACTTATTTCCCTTTAGTGACCGACAAAGTCTATAGGCACATGGTAAAACATGTTGATCCGGACCATGGGGAGATGTGGCTAGAATTGGACAACCAACCTCTGAAGTGGTCAGTTAACACACACCTACTAGCGACTAGTCAACAATTTGAATAAAAAAGTTATCTTCAAGCCAGACCTTATGCCTGAACATTTGAATATTTTGTTTTGATTGATGCATTATTGTTTTTATTGACAGGCATTATCCTATAGGTGTTTTGTATGATTTATATGGGTATCAGAGTGAGCTCCCATGGACACTAACTGTGCATTTTAAGGTGAGTTGAATTATTTCTTTGTTTGAATAGCTCTGTTTAATGCCCTTTTTTGGGGAACAGACATTTTAAGGTGATACTCAATCAAAGTGTACAGTTCTCCTTTCAAACCTTGCAATCTATAAGGCAGAAAAAGTTAAGGTCATCAATTTAATTTTGGGATCTCTGGGTACCTGAAATTAGTTGGGGAAAAGTAAAGGGGGATGGTTGTTGTGCTGGCCACATGACACCCCCGTTAACCATGGTCCACAGAATTAGATGACCTTTACATCATCTGCCCCATAGATCGCAAGTTATGAAAGGGAAACTTTACTTTTTTTTTTCAATCAAAGTGTACACATACAGTGAAGATGAATCTTTGACCTATGAGTGGAGCTTCATGGCCACATTCGAGCTTGAATGAAAACACAAACTTTCTTTGCAATCTTGTTATTGTTTTGTCTGGTAGATTATATGCTGAAAATTTACTTCTCAATATTCTAGTTTAGTGAAAACAAGTTGTAGTCACCAGACAATGTTTTTGTTTTCCTTTCTAGAATTTCCCAGAAGATGAACTTCTCCATTGTCCTAGTAAGGAGGCTGTAGAGTCCCACTTCATGTCAGTAGTCAAGGAAGCTGATGCATTGAAACACAGAGGGCAAGCCATTAACAACATGCAAAAGAAAGATCACAAAGCTTTGTGGACTGGCCTCATGAATGGTACTAGTGCTCCTTGTACTAGTTCTGTTCAACATGAGCTAGTTCTGTTCAACATGAGCTAGTTCTGTTCAACATGGACTAGCTCTGTTCAACATGGACTAGCTCTGTTCAACATGGACTAGCTCTGTTGAACATGGACTAGCTCTGTTTAATATGGACTGGTTCTGTTCAACTCACAGTATTACTGTTCAACATGTAGTATTTCTGATAATGCTATAGTACTGTTAAAACTACTATTTCTGATAAAGCTATAGTACTTCTGTTTATACTATTTCTGATAAAGCTATAGTACTTCTGTTAAAACTATACTATTTCTGATAAAGCTATAGTACTTCTATTACAACTATAGTATTTCTGTTAAAACTCTAGTATTTCTGTTAAAACTCTAGTATTTCTGTTAAATCTCTAGTAGTTCTCTTCTGTCCATCTTATAAATTACATTGGCTCTATTTACTTTAACCAGAGATTCATTTGATGTTTTCAAAGTGTCTAAAATGTCAGAATAATTGGTAAGGTATTCTATCACAATTAAAAAGAAGATGGTAGCTAGAGGAAATGAAAAACAGGCTGTCATTGAGCCAGTCTTTAGGCCATTGAAATCATAGAGATTTGTTCTTATTTAATATTAAAACATTTGCTTGATTGCATCTGTACTATGATGATAGTCCTAATCTAATAGTATTGCATTGATTTCTTCAACAAAAAGACATTTTTCAAACCAAGGTCAAAGAATATATAAATTAGCAACCTTTCACAAACACTTTAATCCAGATAATTGTACATGGTTTGTATATGCTAATAATTAGTAGTATATATGAATAGAAACACTGTACTCATTCTTAATCTTTAGATTCAAAGACATTACCATTAATTAAATAATGATTGACTAGAGCTAGAAGACAAAATATATGTTTGACATGATTCAAGCCATAACATTTTGTTCTTAATGGAGAACTTTGTAACTAAAAAAATCAAAATATCTCACCAATAAGTCCACTCTAAGAATTCCTCTTAAGAATTACATAAAACATCCAGACATTTGTGTAAACATTCTTATTGTCAAGTTAATTTTTTGTGTTTCAATAGACAAATTTGACCAATTCTGGTCAGTCAATAAAAAGCTGATGGAAAACAGTGGAGAAGATGCTTTTAAATCTGTGCCATTTAGAATATATCAGGTAAGCCTGCAGTGGAGAAGATGCTTTTAAATCTGTGCCATTTAGAATATATCAGGTAAGCCTGCAGTGGAGAAGTGCTTTTAAATCTGTGCCATTTAGAATATATCAGGTAAGCCTGCAGTGGAGAAGTGCTTTTAAATCTGTGCCATTTAGAATATATCAGGTAAGCCTGCAGTGGAGAAGTGCTTTTAAATCTGTGCCTTTTAGAATATATCAGGTAAGCCTGCAGTGGAGAAGTGCTTTTAAATCTGTGCCATTTAGAATATATCAGGTAAGCCTGCAGTGGAGAAGATGCTTTTAAATCTGTGCCATTTAGAATATATCAGGTAAGCCTGCAGTGGAGAAATGCTTTTAAATCTGTGCCATTTAGAATATATCAGGTAAGCTTGCAGTAGAGAAATGCTTTTAAATCTGTGCCATTTAGAATATATCAGGTAAGCTTGCAGTAGAGAAATGCTTTTAAATCTGTGCCATTTAGAATATATCAGGTAAGACTGTTGAGACCATTCATCATATTTTTCTATTTACATTTTACCAAGTTTTCATATATTGTGAGTATATGTATACAAAATGTTTGTAGTTGAATTGACATTCGGGTAACTTGATAACTTAAAAGTTGTAAAATGTTTATTTATGTCTTGACCAGATGGACCAGATACCTGTACAGAAGCTGTTTAAACCAGTGGATGATAATGGTGAAAATTTAACTCTGAAAGATTTATTAAGTATAGCTTTACCAGACCTTGAAGAAAAAGGTAAAAAGAAAAGTTGTTTTAAGTTATGCTAGAGACATAATTGGAGGGTTTATTGTATATATATAGTTAAGAACATAATGACTAGCATAAGAAGAAAATGTGGACTGTGGAAAAAAAAGTTTTTTAGGGCTTTGAGGTCTGTGTGGCCAGTGGTTATTAAGGGTATTGTTTGGTCAGCACAATGACTACAAGTTATGTGTAAAATACTGATTGAAATATCTCAACCTTAATTGTGATGTGAAATCAAGAACTTCTGTTTAAGTATTTTATACATTTACAGTGGTCCCTTGATTTTGCGAGTCTGACTGGAAGGGCTATACAACAGGTTTTCAAAAAATGTAAATGGAACCCTTGCTTGAGTTTTCTTTTTGTACAGTACAAAGTAAATGTTGCCCCATGTTCTTTCTATGGCTGACTATAGTAATAGTAGGCTCACTCTACGTACCAATTCTTTTTATGAGTACAGCACTGTATGGCACTTTTAAAAATTGCTGAACATTTAGGGAGTGTTTTAAAAGAAACAGCTTGTAAAGGTTATTAAGGGAAAGGGAAATAGTTATGTAGGGGCTTCAAGTTTTAGGGGATGTCCTGCAATACTGTTCATATCCAAAAATAGCGTATGTATATTAAATTTGACATTCGGTGGCTGTTCTGAGATATTCAATGGAACACGGAATATAAATATATATTAAATATTTTCACACATAAACCATATTATTAAGTATCCCTTTCAGACCATGCGATCTATAGGGGAGATGATGTAAATGTCATATGTTTTTATGACCGACAGTTAACGGGGGTGTCATGTAGCAACTCCTTTACTTTTCCCAACTACATGTCAGGTATCCATTACAGTCGGACTCAGAATTCCCCTAAAAATTTGAAATCCCAGTCTTCACAGAGAGCTCTTGGTTCAGAGGCCAAGCACTTATCCACTCAGCCACCCTGCCCACCAGTCCATTACTTTTTGGGGTCTGTAGTTGAGGGCAACTTTTGGGATTCTTTGTTCTGACTTTCAAAGAACATGAACCTACCATCAGTTCTGCTTCTCTTAAGTAAGGGTAGTCATTTGAAATGTATTCTAATTCCAGCATGGGGTCACAGCTTTTTTTTTCATGATTATAAAAGGAGCATATTGAACTGATGATAAGATTAAAAGGCAATGTAGTTGAGCCACATTTGATAACATATGTTTTCTGATATATCAAACCTGACACAGTTCTATATTTTAGTCCAGGTTCTCTATTATGATTTCTCACTACCTGAATGACCAAGCCAACATGATGATGTGCTGTTATACTTTTGAAGACAATGTAAGAAAGGTCTTCTGTCTATCTTTGCAGGCATATTGTCCAGATACCATGTGGTCACCCAAGGAATTGAGCCCCCGCTAGATGTCCCTGTAGGTTGGATGAGTGAGCACTTGAGTTATCCTGACAATTTCCTACACATCTGTTTAGTGTCTAGAGGTCACAGTGAGAGTTAGCATTGCTGCCAAATATGTAGATTTTTCAAAATTGTACAGTGTTTTTGGTGAATATATAGGTATGTTTGTGTTTAACAGTTTCAGTTCAAACTGTTGATAAATGCACCCAACTGTGGTATATGTTCCAGTGGAGAAGAAAATGTGTTTCAAAGAACTTAAACAATGATTAATGCATATTAAGTTATGAATACATATTTTTGTGTACAAACATTCTCACCACATTTTCCCTTCCATTTTGTGTTCAAACACATTTTTACTTAATTGTACCGGTATTGAAATGATTCAATGATTTTTAATGTATTTATATTTTGTTTTGCTTGCAGCAGTATCTAAAAGAATATGTCATTAAATAAACTGGTTCATTAGTCCTACAGGACACAATAGGAAATGACATACAGGATTCATTGTATCTTTAGTCATGCACATTTTTATTAAAATTCTAATTTGATCGCCATCGTATTTGTTCCTTAGACTACTAATGGCTGAGAATGTAATGTTTATTTGTGTGTGTGTATTTACTGGTGTATGTGTGTATAGAGGATGTAGTGTCGACTTGTATGTGTATTTAGTGGGTTTTATTCAATTCAATAGCTGCAAACGAAAATGTATTAACTGCATCAAGTACACCCTTTTGATAGTTTAAACCTCAGAGGATGCCGAATGGTATATTAGGTTCCAGACTGTTATTGAGATCAAATACAGCAAGTCTATTTCAGACACTGTTAGAGAACACAACGTTAGGTGATGCCCATTTTGTTTCACACGCAGTTTCTCAAGAGTCCAATGTTTGAAGTCAAGCTCATGTGTTTTCTTCTGTGTGCATGTTTCACGGGACGTGTCAAGAAACACCATTTTAAAAAATTCACCCTAGTTTACAAGTTCTGTATTCGTGTAATTCTCCACACTTTTCGAGTTGATGAATCACGTGTTATGGTTCCTGACAACTCTGCAGATTTGATATTTCTCACAAACCTTTTAAAATGTCAACGATGATTAAAAGGTTGTCGCACTGTTCATTGTTGCTATGGAAACAATAGTAGTATTCAAGTTTGTTTCACTAAGACATTGGATAAAAGAGCTGCTCTCCTGCACACCACAAGTGTTTCACCCTAGGCGACAAATTGTTCATGACAACTACCTCAACATTTTCCATCTTGTTTCCAGTCTTTTGTAATCATGAATAGGCCTGTAGTAGTTTTATGTGAGGTTAAGTTTCCCCTGTGCACAGAATCTGTCTAGAAATCTCATTTGTGCAATATTAGATAGCATATTCCTAGTCACGGTTGGACAATCTAACTCCCGTAACTCTACTGATTTAGGTCATACTCCTATCATCATATCATAGTGAGGAAGTAACTATTTTGCTATGGGCATAATATCGTGACATCAACTTACAAGTAAAATTTAATCTGTATTCTTTGTTAGCTGTACTCTCTCTAGATAGTCTGAACAGAACAGTTGACCAGGAAGAGTGGAGGTATTTTGTTATGCGAACTATTACAGTACCCCTAGACGCAAGTAAAAGGGCAGATGATGATAAGTAAAAAATGTTTGACATGTTTCGTATGTTCCTTCAGGGTTGAAGATAATCTACGCCCACAGGACGACAGGGGGTGGCAGCTGGCAGGGTATGAACCTGGGATCATCAAGACGACAGTCCTGCGCGCATACCGCACGACCAGGCAGTCGTATTTGGTGTGTTCTTCCAACTCCTAAAGCGTTAATCATACCATTAAACCCTGTAGCCTTTTAGTAGTAGTAAAATGAACAGTTGAAACGCCGCAACACACAGATCTTGTAATTCTAGTCTCAGTCTTCAAACCAATAAGGTTGGTGAATTTTGTATTATGGGTCGGGTGAAGTCTTGTTCTGCAGACCTTGCGCCTGGTTCTTAAGTCTAATTTTGCAGACCTTGCCACTGGTCATTGTCCAATTTTGCAGACCTTGCCACTGGTCATTGTCTAATTCTGCAGACTTTCCTTCTGGCCGACGAGTCTAGTTCTGCTGAAGTTTCGCAAAGTCAGTTTATGATTGTGTGGCATCAGGGCCGCCGCAAGGGTTGTGGCCGTCCCCCCTTCTTCTATTTTCTAGAAAAAAAATGTATTTCGACTGATTCAGCTGGAGACTGGACCAAAAACGCCCGTTGATTTCAATCCATTTTTGTATAGCTTTCCTTTCATATTCGCGCCGTTGTTGTATTCCTCATGCCTTTTTAGATGTTTTATTTCCAATTTTAACTTAGCATTGTTTTCTATTGCGAAGTTACAAAGTCCTTCTCTAGTTGTATCAGTAATTGGGCGAAACCCCAGACAATGTTCATGTATTGCAACATGAGGTAGCTTATACATGAAACAGAAGCAATAATCATAGTAATTAGTTCGGAATGAGACATATCTGGTGTAGAATCCATTTTTATTTTGTGAAGGTATTTGTGTGCTTACACAATTGTAAGGATTTTATTTTCTATTATATTTCATGTTGAAATTGCCTTTATTAATTGATACAAATATCTTATTGTGTGTGTGTCAAATAAACTATTTGTGGATCCTTTAAAAACGAAATATTGCCAATAATAATTCGTTTTATAAAGAATTGCTAAGGCTGCTTTTCAAAATCATGCATTTTTTAACGCGTTGCATCTATTGTTGGTTTCTTTTCAAGAGCAATTTTGTTTTAAATTTTCTTATTGCATTATATTCGTGTCTTTTCAGAATTAATATGTGACCCTAATCATGGACTTCTTTTGTACCTGTAATGTCGTCTTTAGTTATTTATTCCTAAAACAACCGACTTGGACCATTCAATGCAGAAAAGTATAATGGAATATTTACAATTTATATAAAATATTAAAATATTTGATTAATTTTATTTTTTAAACTAAAAAATTTAATAACAAAGGTAACCTTGGAATAATGATTTGGCCGCCCCTTACATTCGGCCGCCTGCGTGCAATGCTCACATTGCACAATAGGTAGCGGCAACCCTGTGTGGTATGCGCTTCTGTCACTGTGGTTCGAACTCTGCCAGCGCCAGAATATGCTGTCCAGCAAGAGGTTTAGGCTAGGACTACATTTAAAATTGAGATTGTTTGCTGATCTCATTGGCTCATTCTCTTATTAGTCTCCCAATTCTGTCCATGAACCATCTTTCATTTTTAACGTATATTTAAAACGAATCACAATGAAACGTTCCAAGCTGACATTATTCTTTTTCTCTGTACCCCAAACAGCGCCTCAGATATTTCTGATGATTTTTTTTTTTTTGCAGTCTTTCTAGTGTAAGTAAAACATATCTGCAGTCTATTCTAAACGATTTCCACTGCTCCATATTTTTCTTGATTCCTCCAACTCTCCGCCCCTCCCCCCTTTTCTCAAAAATTAAAGCAAAAAAAAAAAAAAAAAACAAACTCAATCAGGCCTGGCCACCAAGACGAGACTGACGAAGCCGTGAAACATAAGAATTTCCCGCTGGCTGTCACAATTACCTTAATGAGATATCCGACAGCTTATTATTGCATGCAATCATTTCTAACTTGTTTCTATTGAGTTCGCGGCGCAGCCAACGGTGCTATAAAGCATTACATTCCCAGTGACAGCTTGACTTGTATTTGTCAGCCAAGTTCAACTAGTTGTGATAAGATAAACAACTTATCTTTAAAAAAAGTTTTCGAAATTTAAATGTAACAGACGGGCGGACAACTACGCCAATCAAATAGTGGCTTTTCTCCTAAAAATAAAAGATTGAGGCAGTTGTTAAATTGTAGAGATTCTAAGTGAATTCTAAATTTGAAGCCCAGCTCTAAGAAAACTAGTCACGTGGTAGCATCATTTAACTTGAAGGTCTCACGATCCGAATCATTTCTGTTCGAACTTTGCAGGTCTCAAGATCCGAATCATTTCTGTTCGAGCTTTTGCAGGTCTCAAGATCCGAATCATTTCTGTTCGAGCTTTGCAGCTCTCAAGATCCGAATCATTTCTGTTCGAGCTTTGCAGGTCTCAAGATCCGAATCATTTCTGTTCGAGCTTTGCAGGTCTCAAGATCCGAATCATTTCTGTTCGAGCCTTGCAGGTCTCAAGATCCGAATCATTTCTGTTCGAGCTTTGCAGGTCTCAGTTCCTTTTGTTTCATTTTTTTTTTACTTTCAACATCTCTGGATAGGAAATATTGGGGTTGGGGGGGGATGGTTTTATTGATTTGTTTAACACTTGGAAAGCTTCCTCAGAAATGAAAAGGTTTACGTTCTAACCTTCTGCATGGGATGGTGACAGGACTATCATGACAATGTGGAGTACTTACCCCCTCGACCATCGCTGCCACCTACCCAAAAAATGATCAGAAAGATTGCCCTCAAGGCTATTAGTTTTACCTAGGCGGGGGAATTCATTACAAAGCTTATATCAACTCACTGTCTGTCGTTCTGTCTAACTGTCTGTCTGGTAAAAAGTGTGTACACGTTACATCTCCCTCACCCATTCTCGGATTAAGTTGAAACTTGGCACAATTATTTATTGACACATTCAAGACATGAATCAATAATATAAATAAAGTAACCAATTTGTCAATTAATTGGTAATTAATTATTTGTTTGATACCAACAAGAGATACTAATCCTACAGTATTCAAAGATATGGCTAAATTTGTTGGGTTTAGCCCCCGTAAATAATTGTTAACGCTATTTCTACCACATTCTCACGCATTCTTCGATCAAGATGATACTAATTATATGATACTAACAATTATTTATTGTACCTAGCAAAATATGAACGAATAAAAAAATATTGGTAAATATTTTTTTTTTGCTATCGAATAAGGGAAATAACTTCTACATTATTGATAGATACAATTTAAAGTGTGGAGTTCTTCCCCTTTAGATAAGCTTTATTTTTTTTTTACAGGATTTTTTATATTTTGCTTGTTCCAATTTGCTGACCGTTGGTCATTGACGCCATATATGTGAGTTGCTTTAAAACAACTTAGAACAATGTTACATACAAAGACATATTTCTTAATTTGAACCAAGTAGACAACATAGAAGATTTAGTAGTACAAGAAAATGGAATTCAAAAACTATTATCCAACACCAAACCAAATAAAGCATCTGGACCTGATGGTATTACAGCTAGATTACTCAAAGAACTAAGCAATGAGCTAGCCCCAGTGTTCAAAATACTCTTTCAGGCATCGCTTAACCAGGGCAGAGTACCAAAGTACTGGAAAGAAGCTAATGTCACCCCCCTATTTAAAAAAGGAGAAAAATCTGATCCAGGAAACTACAGACCAGTATCACTTACCAGCATCACATGTAAAATCCTAGAACACATAATATGTAGCAACATCATAAACCACTTAGACAAACATAATGTTATCACCCCATACCAACATGGCTTTAGGAAATATAGATCATGTGAAACACAACTAATAGGACTAATTGATGATTTTTCAAAAGGTTTAGATAATAGTGAACAAATAGATGCTATTTTACTAGATTTTTCCAAGGCTTTTGACAAAGTTCACCACCATAGTTTGCTTAAAAAATTACAATATTTCGGCATTAATGGTCCACTGCATCAGTGGATTAAAGATTTTCTTATAGGGAGAGAACAAACTGTAATAATAAATGGCTCTAAATCAACACCAATAACAGTAAACTCAGGTGTACCTCAAGGAACAGTCTTGGGTCCACTACTATTTTTAATTTACATAAATGATTTACCGAATTGCATTAGTTCAGGAACAAAAGTCAGATTATTTGCAGATGATTGCATAATATATAGAACAATAAAAACAACACAAGACACAGATATTTTACAAAGAGAATTAGATGAATTACAGAAATGGGAATCAAATTGGAGCATGTCTTTCCACACAGAAAAATGTCAGTTGTTAAGAGTAACAAAAAAAACTAAAACAAATTAATTCCACTTATCTTATTCATGGCAAACCAGTAACACAGACTAAAAACGCAAAATACCTAGGTGTTATAATAAATGAAAAACTGTCATGGAATCCACATATTGATGGAACTACAAAAAAATCCAACAAAGCATTTAGGGTTTATTAAAAGAAATTTCTATAAATCAAATAAGAACATAAAACTAAAATGTTATTTAACCTTGGTTAGGCCAATAATAGAATATGCATCCACCGTTTGGGACCCCTCAACTCAAGAAAACATTAAGAAACTGGAACAAACACAAAATAGAGCAGTGAGATTCATAACAAACGAATATTCACATTTGACTAGAGTAACACCATTAGTAAAATCACTAAATTTAGAAAGCCTTCAGGACAGAAGACTCAAAAGTAAAGTAGCAATTATACATAAAACACTGAACCATAATCTTTAAATACAAAAACAAAACTTAATAAAATACTCTGAAAGACACAAAAATAAAGGCACATTCCTCGTCCCCTATGCTAGGACAAATTTGTACAAATACTCCTTCTTCCCTAGTGCTATTAGAGCATGGAATGGGTTGCCTGAGCTAGCCAGAAAAACCAGTGACTTGGCAGAATTTAAGTCATTGGTTAATATGCATGACTAAATGCATGACGCGTAGGTCGTAATCATCTTCTTTTTTGAAGTAACGTCTGTATTATATAAGATAAGATTATCGTATCGGAACAATTCTATATGGAATGGGAAACAGATAAATGCGGATTAATTCTCGAGGAAAAAAAAACTTCACCAAGACGGAGTTGTGAGAATTCTCAGATTGGCGTCTCTCTATTGCTCCTAACCTCTCGGCCACCCTAACAACGGGTAGAAAGTTATCCATCTTTAGTACCCAATTAGGAGAATGAAAGAGATGGAGAGAGAGAGAGAGAGAGAGAGAGAGAGAGAGAGAGCGAGCGTTGTGTCTGCTTCGTTTAACAGACAAGTTTTACAATATGATATAATCTTGGCAGCATTTCGTTAAGTAAATATAAAATGTGCAAATAGTCCGCTAGTTCTAATGTCACATTGGAATCAATCAGAACTGTAATGTAGGTATCGATTAGTGACTTTTACCGTAGTTTGTTGTTAGGGACCATCCAGTTATGACGTTCTTGGTTCCCATGTTGCAACCTCCTCATTGACTCCTCCTTTACATACTCCTGTAACTTGATCAAACCTGACACACAGGTAACATAATGACCTATAGGCCTCTCTATATATATTTACAACGCGACTAGTTTGTCCTACAGAGAGATTCTACTTTTACTTTACAAACTCTAACGGCATCCAGCATAGAATTTTAATCTTAAATTCATGACACTGTTAATATATAAACAAAGTGGAAAGTTAAAAAATGTTATGAATTATAATCAAATCAAACACATTACTCTAGTGCTATCTGTGCCGCCTGAGTTTGCTTTATTTTATGGTCAAAAAATCATTATAAGGCCCGATTCGACTGGCGATCATGCCTCGAACTACCACATTTGTGATGTGAACTGAATTCATTTGTAGAACCAGAAGTAAATAGTTCTGAAATGATTGACTTGTTTATCTGAATATTTCTGAAATGATTGACTTGTAGCTCTAAATAGTTCTGAAATGATTGACTTGTAGATCTAAATAGTTTTGAAATGATTGTGTAGAAATGTAGAATTTCGAAGTGATTGACTTGTAGATCTGAATAGTTTTGAAATGATTGACTTATAAATCTAAATAGTTTTGAAATGATTGACTTGTAGATCTAAATAGTTCTAAACAAGGTTACAAAGACAGTTTGTGTGGAAACAAACTCAAAATCGGCCCCCGAAGTGGTCCTCCAGGCAGGTAAAATGGCAGGTATCAATATTTTCAGAAAGAACATCAGAATGAAATTCTATCAAAGACAAATGACAGAGAAGAATGGAGAAAGAAGGTTGACCGATTTTGTGTGGTGCCCCAGCGGTCCAGCAGACCATAAAATAGGTGAAAGTGAATGTGAAATGAAATGCGAACCTAGCATATCTGATGTATTATAATGAATATCTAATTGTTTTGTAAAGGGTCAAACTCTTATTCAAATCCTCATAAAAAAAAAAAAAAAAAAAAAAAAAAAATCACTTCATATTTGTTATTGTATTGCAGTTCACGAGATAATATGAAAACATACTTATTAATTCTTGTTGTAAGTTATGTCCAACTTATATGCATACTAAATAGTTTTTTTTTTCTCTTAAAAAAAACTAAACATTATCTTTAGATATATGCTGCAATTGGACAGAACGTTCATGATGTAGCAATACCAATGTAAAAAATATAATTTTAAAAAAGTCTAAAACCATTAGCATAAATATGTTACGGACTTTCCGAATAGTTGTCTCACCTCGCGTGTTTGTCACTATTAATAATGAATAGTTGTAAAAGTGGTGCATTTTTACGAAAAAAATGCTTGCATAAGTGATTTAAAAAAATTAGATTTTTCGCTTTTAGAAAAGAAAAAAAGTAGCCGTTGCATCAGAACTTTGAATGGACTAAAATATGATGATGTCGTATTTTCACTATCTTTTCTAGTTTACGAGTGACGGACAGACATTTCACACAAAACTAATAGCTTCTTTTGGGGGCCCACAAAAATTGCCCCTTACACTTACTACAAACATTTGAGATAAAATTTGTGAATTTTTTTCAGCACCTCAACGAAATAATGTTTTTTTTACATTGAATTTTTTAAAAAAAGTAATGCTTGTCTAAAATTACCCCCCTCTTGTCGGCGATTAAAGAAATAGGGTTGGATGTAACTACTAAGGAGTTCTATTTTGCATGTCAGTATTTTGAAGAAGCGTAGGCCTATATATAATCTGTGTTCAGCAATGCGAGAAGTTACAAACATTAGCAGGGTCTCTAATTATTGTGTGCATTAATATTCTTTTGTAGTTCTACATATAGCACTGGCCATGCGGTATGCGCGCTGGACTGTTGTTCGGTCGTCTCGACACGGTCCCGGTTTCATATCCTGCCCGCTGCCATCTCCCGTCGTCCAGCGGGACGGTTGGACTAGGACAGTGATTATCTTCAACTCTGAAGGAACATCCAAAACATATAAAACAAACAAATTCCTCCAGTTTTGTATTGCTCTTACATTGAATATATTGGTAAATAAGTAAAACTGTGTGGGTAAGAAAGGAACAGACCAAAAATCTGAAAACAACAGTCGCTCATGAACTTCTAGCTAGCGAAACAAATAAATGATGCCAAAGTGCACGCGATCGTTCCATTGAAGCTTCGTTCTTTTGTTTATAAGAGTCGTACTCATCTAACGTCCCATTGGTGCAGACGTCATAAATGGATGATTTCCGAGTAAGTTTATCGATGACTTTGAGGTTGACTGGAAGCTTCTACTTGATTGCAAACATCTCAGTCATAGATTTCTAATGACTCAAGCATCTGAGGCATAGGTTTCAAATGACTCTGTTTATGATTTCAGTTTTGTTTAATGATTCACTGTAGACATTACAAAAGTACACACATTAAAAGTTAATTACTCTATTCCCAGTAGACATCAGTATCAACTAGACATAAGAACATGTAGATGTATTGTAGATTGTTATGGCTGGGTGGCATTAATCACTTGCCACTTCCTACAAATGAGCTTTTATTCCAAGGGTGGGCTACGCTTATCCCATAAACATGTCTACACAGTAAGTGGACCAGACAATTGAATGAGCAGAGCTAGACCATTCGTTATAGAGGGCCTCAACACTGGCCTGCAACGTCCAAGCCTGTGGGCAGTTTAGACCGATAGGTCATTGCCACGTCACATGTCTGCTATGTGATGACGAGCTATTGGTTCTCTAGAAAGTTCCCCAACTAGCAAGGCCTAACAGATAACACGATAGAAGGTTCCCCAGCTAACAGAGTTCAACAGATAGCACGATAGAAGGTTCCCCAACTAGCAAGGTTAAACAGATAACACGATAGAAAGTTCCCCAGCTAGCATGGCTAAACAGATAACACGATAGAAAGTTCCTCAACTAGCATGGCTAAAGAGATAACACGATGGAAGGTTCCCCAGCTAACAGAAGTCAAAATATAACACGATAGAAAGTTCCCCAGCTAACAAAGTTCAACAGATAACATGATAGAAAGTTCCCCAGCTTGCAAGGCTAAACAGATAACACGATAGAAAGTTCCCCAACTAGCAAGGCTAAACAGATAACACGATAGAAGGTTCCTTAGCTAACAGGGTTCAACAGATAACAAAATAAAAGGTTCCCCAACTAGCAAGGCTAAACAGATAACACGATAGAAAGTTCCCCAACTAACAGGGTTAAACAGATAACACGATAGAAGGTTCCGAAAACTAGCAAGGCTAAACAGGTAACACGATAGAAAGTCCCCAGCTAGCATGGCTAAACAGATAACACAATAGAAAGTACCACAACTAGCATGGCTAAACAGATAACACGATAGAAAGTTCCCCAACTAGCAAGGCTGAACAGATAACACGATAGAAAGTTCCGAAAACTAGCAAGGCTAAACAGATAACACGATAGAAAGTACCACAACTAGCATGGCTAAACAGATAACACGATAGAAAGTTCCACAACTAGCAAGGCTGAACAGATAACACGATAGAAAGTTCCGAAAACTAGCAAGGCTAAACAGATAACACGATAGAAAGTCCCAAGCTAGCATGGCTTAACAGATAACACAATAGAAAGTTCCCCAACTAGCATGGCTAAACAGATAACACGATAGAAAGTTCCCCAGCTAGCAAGGCTGAACAGATAACACGATAGAAAATTCCCCAGCTAACAGGGTTCAACAGATAACACGACAGAAAGTTCCCCAGCTAGCATGGCTAAAAACAACAAGATAGAAGGTTCCCCAGCTAGCATGGCTAAACAGATAACACGATAGAAAGTTCCCCAGTTAGCATGGCTAAACAGATAACACGAGAGAAAGTTCCCCAGCTAGCATAGCTAAACAGATAACAAGAAAGAAGGTTTCCTAGCTAACAGGGTTCAACAGATAACATAATAGAAAGTTCCCCAGCTTGCAAGGCTAAACAGATAACACGATAGAAAGTTCCCCAACTTGCAAGGCTAAACAGATAACACGATAGAAAGTTCCCCAACTAGCAAGACTAAACAGATAACACGATAGAAAGTTCCCCAGCTAGCATGGCTAAACTGATAACGCGATAGAAAGTTCCTCAACTAGCATGACTAAACAGATAACACGATAGAAAGTTCCCCAACTAGCATGGCTAAAGAGATAACACGATAGAAGGTTCCCAAGCTAACAGAAGTCAACAGATAACACGATAGAAAGTTCCCCAGCTAACAAAGTTCAACAGATAACACGATAGAAAGTCCCAAGCTAGCATTGCTTAACAGATAACACGATAGAAAGTTCCCCAACTAGCATGGCTTAACAGATAACACGTTAGAAAGTTCCACAACTAGCATGGCTAAACAAATAACACGATAGAAAGTTCCACAACTAGCATGGCTAAATTGATAACACTATAGAAAGTTCCCCAGCTAGCATGGCTAAACAGATCACACGATAGAAAGTTCCCAAACTAGCATGGCTAAACAGATAACACGATAGAAAATTCCCCAGCTAACAGGGTTTAACAGATAACACGACAGAAAGTTCCCCAGCAAGCATGGCTAAAAAGACAACAAGATAGAAGGTTCCCCAGCTAGCATGGCTAAACAGATAACACGATAAAAAATTTCCCCAGTTAACGTGGCTAAACAGATAACACGATAGAAGGTTTCCGAGCTAATAGGGTTAAACAGATAACACTATTGAAACCTTCCCAGCTAGCAAGGCTGAACAGATAACACGATAGAAAGTTCCGAAAACTAGCAAGGCTGAACAGATAACACGGTAGAAAGTTCCGAAAACTAGCAAGGCTAAACAGATAACACGATAGAAAGTCCCAAGCTAGCATGGCTTAACAGATATCACAATAGAAATTTCCCCAACTAGCATGGCTAAACAGATAACACGATAGAAAGTTCCCCAGCTAGCAAGGCTGAATAGATAACACGATAGAAAGTCCCAAGCTAGCATTGCTTAAAAGATAACACGATAGAAAGTTCCCCAGCTAGCATGGCTAAACAGATAACACGATAGAAAATTCCCCAGCTAACAGGGTTCAACAGATAACACGACAGAAAGTTCCCCAGCTAGCATGGCTAAAAACAACAAGATAGAAGTTTCCCCAGCTAGCATGGCTAAACAGATAACACGATAGAAAGTTCCCCAGTTAGCATGGCTAAACAGATAACACGATAGAAGGTTCCCGAGCTAATAGGGTTAAACAGATAACACTATAGAAACTTTCCCCGCTAGCAAGGCTGAACGATAACACGATAGAAAGTTCCGAAAACTAGCAAGGCTAAACAGATAACACGATAAAAAGTCCCCAGCTAGCATGGCTTAACAGATAACACGTTAGAAAGTTCCCCATCTAGCATGGCTAAACAGATAACACGACAGAAAGTTCTCCAGCTAGCATAGCTAAACAGATAACAAGAAAGAAGGTTTTCCAGCTAACAGGGTTCAACAGATAACATGATAGAAAGTTCCCCAGCTTGCAAGGCTAAACAGATAACACGATAGAAAGTTCCCCATCTAGCAAGGCTAAACAGATAACAAGATAGAAAGTTCCCCAGCTTGCATGGTTAAACAGATAACACGATAGAAAGTTCTCCAGATAAAATGGTTCAACCGATAAAACGATAGAAAGTTCCCTAACTAGCAAGGCTAAACAGATAACAAGATAGAAGGTTCCTTAACTAGCAAGACTAAACAGATAACACGATAGAAAGTTCCCCAGCTAGCATGGCTAAACAGATAACACGATAGAAAGTTCTCCAGCTCGCAACGCTAAACAAATAACACGATAGAAAGTTCCCCAACTAGCATGACTAAACAGATAACACGATAGAAATTTCCCTAACTAGCATGGCTAAACAGATAACACGATAGAAGGTTACCCAGCTAACAGGGTTCAACAGATAACACGATAGAATGTTCCCCAGCTAACAAAGCTCAACAGATAACAGGGTTCGACAGATAACATGATAGAAAGTTCCCCAGCTTGAGAGGCTAAACAGATAACACGATAGAAAGTTCCCCAACTAGCAAGGCTAAACAGATAACACGATAGAAGGTTCCACAGCTAACAGGGTTCAACAGATAACACGATAGAAATTTCCCTAGCTAGCATGGATAAACAGACAACAAGATATAAGGTTCCCCAGCTAGCATGGCTAAACAGATAACACGATAGAATATTCCCCAGCTAACAAAGCTCAACAGATAACAGGGTTCGACAGATAATATGATAGAAAGTTCCCCAGCTTGCAAGGCTAAACAGATAACACGATAGAAAGTTCCCCAACTAGCAAGGCTAAACAGATAACACGATAGAAGGTTCCACAGTTAACAGGGTTCAACAGATAACACGATAGAAAGTTCCCCAACTAGCAAGGCTAAACAGATAACACGATAGAAGGTTCCACAGCTAACAGGGTTCAACAGATAACACGATAGAAATTTCCCTAGCTAGCATGGATAAACAGACAACAAGATATAAGGTTCCCCAGCTAGCATGGCTAAACAGATAACACGATAGAATGTTCCCCAGCTAACAAAGCTCAACAGATAACAGGGTTCGACAGATAACACGATAGAAAGTTCCCCATCTATCAAAGCTAAACAGATAACACGATAGAAAGTTCCCCAGTTAACGTGGCTAAACAGATAGCACGATAGAAGGTTTCCGAGCTAATAGGGTTAAACAGATAACACTATAGAAACCTTCCCAGCTAGCAAGGCTGAACAGATAACACGATAGAAAGTTCCGAAAACTAGCAAGGCTGAACAGATAACACGATAGAAAGTTCCGAAAACTAGCAAGGCTAAACAGATAACACGATAGAAAGTCCCAAGCTAGCATGGCTTAACAGATATCACAATAGAAAGTTCCCCAACTAGCATGGCTAAACAGATAACACGATAGAAAGTTCCCCAGCTAGCAAGGCTAAACAGATAACACGATAGAAAATTCCCCAGCTAACAGGGTTCAACAGATAACACGACAGAAAGTTCTCCAGCTAGCATGGCTAAAAACAACAAGATAGAAGGTTCCCCAGCTAGCATGGCTAAACAGATAACACGATAGAAAGTTCCCCAGTTAGCATGGCTAAACAGATAACACGATAGAAGGTTCCCTAGTTAACAGGGTTCATTATAACATGATAGAATGTTTCCCAGCTAGCATGGCTAAACAGATAACACGATAGAAAGTTTCTTAAGTAGCAAGGCTAAACAGATAACACGATAGAAGTATCCGCAGCTAACAGGGTTCAACAGATAATACGATAGGAAGTTCCCCATCTAGCAAGGGTTTAACAGATGACACGCTAGAAAGTTCCCCAGTTTACAGGGTTTAACAGATAATACGGTAGAAAGTTTCCCAGCTAGCAAGGGTTCAATAGAAAATACGATAGAAAGTTCCCCAGCTAGCAAGGCTAAACAGATAATACGACAGAAAGTTCCCCAGCTAGCAAGGGTTCAACAGATAACACGATAGAAAGTTCCCCAGCTAGCAAGGGTTCAATAGATAATACGATAGAAAGTTCCCCAGCTAGCAAGGTTTCAACAGATAACACGATAGAAAGTTCCCCAGCTAGCAAGGGTTCAACAGATAAAACGATAGAAAGTTCCCCAGCTAGAAAGACTAAACAGATAACACGATAGAAAGTTCCTCAGCTAACAGGGTTTAACAGATAATACGATAGAAAGTTCTCCAGCTAGCAAGGGTTCAACAGATAATACGATAGAAAGTTCACCAGCTAGGAAGGGCTTAAACAGATAATATGATAGAAAGTTTACCAGCTAGCAAGGGTTTAACAGATAATACGATAGAAAGTTCACCAACTGGCAAGATTAAACAGATAATATGATATTTAGATCTCTAGAATCAATCTTTTTAAAACTAGAACACATTTTTTTTCGTATTGAAAACGTCGCAAGGTATCAAAGTCCCTTGCTCTCATTTGAAAAAAAATTCTCTAATCACAGCGAATTAAAAAGAATTTTGAAAGAAAAAGATGAACAAAACATTTCGCTAATTTGTATTATTAACAAAAAAATAATTTAAAAAATCGATCAGTAGTAAGCCTTATGACACAATTTTATGTGATGGAACCCAAGGATTGACAGCAAAGGCGTCGCCTGGAGCTGACATTGAAAGAATTCGGTAGCCAGAATTTAAGAAGAAACATTAAGGTGTGTTAAAAAGGGAATTTTCAATGACGAAAAGTGTCAAACAGTCACCTAACTGTTTCGTAAAGCATCACCATCACAGATGCTCATATTTATGTAGTTCAAGATATGAAATGTATTCTTTTAGCGGCCCCCAAAATGGGATATCTGTTATTAGTTCTGTGTGGTTTGTCCGTCCGTCCGTTTGTCCCGTTTAGATCTCAACAAAAAAAAAAATGGGGAAGATATTGGAAATCCGATTTTAGAGCTTTCAAAGTTATACGACTACTTTTTTCTTTTCTGAAAGAAATTAACTAGGCACGCATTTTTTTTTGTTTATAAAATACACCTTTCTTACGATTATTCACTATTAATAGTAAAAAAAAAACCAGGGGAGACTACAATTGTAAGGGGGGTGATTGTAACCACTATTTATATGACTAAACAAAGTGTTCTCTGTTCTACCAGCTACTGACGTATTCATCAAATATTTACTTTCGTTTTTAATTGACATGATTTCCTTCAGGTCACGACCTAATTGTGTAGAAATTAGAAATCCGTGAAAGCGTGCGCCATCGTTCTTGTGTACTGTGGATACATAACTGATTGATGTACCATTTCACGTGTATACAAGTGATCTTATACAATGACCAAAGTTGGCCTTGCTCTTTCGGATGACTTGAAATTTTCTTTATTTAGTGTTATTTTCTTTATATCACATGCCATCTCGGCAATGTAATACTAGACAACTACTAAATAAAAATCTATGTATTATTGTAGGTCTCGTCTCAATTGTGTAGAACTGAGAATATCTGAGACCTTGCGCCCATTAAGGAAATAAATATTAAATGTAATTGTATCAATAAGTTTTGATTAGACTTGCGGACATAGTGTAGCTCGACATAATAAATCTGTGCGATTAGAAATATTTGTACCAATTGTTTTTATTTAGCTTTTAGCTTTCTCAATGCTCCTATCACTTGTCTGGACCAGTTGGCAAAGGTGGGGGAGGGTGAAGAGGGAAGGGGGTATTTTGGTGAATGTTTACAGGATCGTTTTTATAACGCTTAGAAAGTGTTCACTCTGGGCTCAAGAATCCTTAAGGGGACTAATTCAACTTATACCATCAAATCTGTTAAATACAATTTCTTTCCCTTGTTCAAGATACCAAACAAAATAATTAATTATCGATAGTTAATTAAATAATTTTTTTTTTTTTTTTTTTTTTTTTTTTTTTTTTTACTGATTCATGTGTTGTTAGGTAAAAGAAATAATTTAGCGAAATTTCAGCTTGATCCGAGATTGGCTGTGGGAGAAATAACGTGCACAAACTTTTGACCACACAGTAAGACACAGTGAGTTGATATAAGCTTTGTGAAAAGCTAGACAAATTAAAAAGACAAAACTCCCTAGATTCTGGGTCTGCACAAATCTGACTAGTTAGTGTTGTCGATATTGTGACATGGTTGGACAATTAGAACCACGTGACACAATAGTGATATTTCGTTACTAACGAGTTCAATGAAGTGTCAAACTTACTTCTGGCTTACGTAGAGGTTTGGGTCGATCTAACGACATGCCACTGCACCAATTTTATCACAGTTGGGGGTGGGGATGGAGTTTCTAGTGGAGTACTTGTAGTACCTCCCCTCTCACCAGTGTTTATGTCGACTGGGGGGTTCTATTCGGGTACGCGGTTGTTTATCGTAAAACTCTCGCCCACCAGTGTTTTCCACATTAAAGGGTTCTCAAAGGGAGGGGTACATGGCATCGTGAAGTAATTTCAATCCACTAGTGTTTACTATAATGAGAAAAAAGGAGAAGGGCGGGTCGAAATAACTCCACAGAGCCTTGACATTAGACTAGTACTTCTGTCTTTGAAATAACCCCACGTAGCCATGACATTTGACTAGTACTTCTGTCTTTGAAATAACTCCACGGAGCGATGACATTTGACTAGTACTTCTGTCTTTGCAGTAGGTGAATGAAATGTTTGCTGAGTCAGCATCTATCTATCTATCTATCTATCTATCTATCTATCTATCTATCTATCTATCTATCTATCTATCTATCTATCTATCTATCTATCTATCTATCTATCTATCTATCTATCTATCTGTCTGTCTGTCTGTCTGTCTGTCTGTCTATCTATCTATCTATCTGTCTATCTATCTATCTATCTATCTATCTATCTATCTATCTATCTATCTATCTATCTATCTATCTATCTATCTGTCTATCTATCTATCTATCTATCTATCTATCTGTCTGTCTGTCTATCGTCTGTCTGAATTGTGCACGTCTATCTCTCTCTATGTAAATATATTATTTATATAATTTAAAAAGTAATTTGCCAATCTGGCGTATCTTTTTATAATTTATTTTTTGCACTCTGTGCATTCTGGTCCTAGTGCCCAGATATATCTTTTGATAAGAGCTGAACTAACAGTAGGCCTACCCAGAGATGGAGCCCCCCCCCCCCCCCCCCCCCCGTTTTCCGCTCTTCCAATCACTTACTCCGGTCCTCTGGCCTGTACTACTCAACGTTATATATTTGTGTGAATAATCAATGTCTCCTTGTATCAAGAGGGGGAAAAAAAGAAGTTAATGAAGTTATTTACTGTTAAGATATCCTCATACTTTCTCGGGCTGCACTAACACGAAAGCGTTTAACAAGCTCAGTATTTCTACATAAGCAACTGTATCGATTAGAGCATCCATGGCCGCTCCCCTGGGGCGCGACACCAGGGAACAAATAAAAAGGTTTTAAATCTCATTAAATTGATGTAGATTGTAAACACTCGACTAAACGAAAGTGTTTTGGCAGGATACTTTTTTTTTTGAGGGATTAAGAATTTTTAAAATTATTATTATTAATCAGCGTTCAAGGTAAATATACAACAAGCAAAATACAAAAAAAAAATATATTAAGTGTATCAATAGTGTAATAACTGAAGGGAGGCAACTCAACGAGGACATAGACGTTTATTTACTCGGAGACATGACAAACACAAAGGGGGCATCTGCCTTGAGCACATCATCTCCTTATTGGCTCTCTACTTGGGCGGAAATCGTTCTCTCTCTCATGTCAAAATCCGACTTGTTTAGTCACAGATAGTGCGCACCTTCTTTCTGCACTATCTTGGATGGCGGTGCGCATGGTAAAGTCATAACATTGCCCCCGTCTTAGCACTTTTCGTCCCGAAAAGAAACACTGTAGTAGAGGTTTGACAGTTCAGGTGGAGGTCGATCCGTGGGAGAGTCACAGGCGGCAGGGAGCGTTTTCCCCACGAAGGCATCCGCACCGTTTTCCTCTGGTGCCGCTTTCTCTTTCTCCAGTTGATCAGGCTTTTGTTGCGACGATGATGTGGCCGTTTGACACACAAAGAGATAGTGTCGAGCACTGTTTTCTTCAGCACGGCCGTTGATCGGACACGCTGTCTCAGCAGACCTTCCCGACAGACGCCTCTCAAAGGAGCTGCAGGTTCACATGCAGCCACGTTGCAGCTTACATCTTTTCCCTTATTATTGAGATTGGATCTTTCGTGTTATTCATTATTATGCTAAGAGAGTTCTAAACATTATTGTCAATATCTTTCCGCTAATTATTATTTTTTGTTGCTTTTTATAAAGCGAAACTTTTATGCTCCCAACATGCTCAGTGCGCTATGGTCCAACCAATCTTTAGGTGCTCAGTTTCAAGTCCCCGTGACGTAGCCAAGCCCTTTTGACAGGTTAGGGTTAGGGTTGACGATTTCATTTCCTCTCATCCATATATCTTTCTACTTATTATTGGACTTTTAATATTTCTCAGGCCTCGAGAGCCTCATTTTAAAACAATCTGAAAAACTTTTTTTTTGTCAATAATGACAGACGTGTAATGCCATTAGAAGGGCAGCTTCTAAAAATAGAAGTGCTATTTTTACACGTCAAACACACACTCACACATGATGTTACGCCCCCGCCTATTGATAAATTGTTCTGTTTAGATTAGACACAACGACGTCATAGACCGGAAGTGTTTACCACGAAACGAGAAAAAAAGTTGCCATTTTTTTTTTCAAATCCATTTTGTAATCACAGAAATAAATGAAATGAATCAGCATTTCTATGACCATTGAACATTCGGGAAAGGTTAGCGTACTTTAAGTAATGCTTAATGTAAATCTAGTCTCTCTCTCTCTCTGACTCTCTTTTTATCACTATCTCTCTATCACTCTCTCTTTTTTTTTCTCTCTGGCTTTCTTTCTCTTTCAGTCTCTGTCTCTTTAGCTCTATCTCTCAATCATTCTCTGTCTCTCCCTGTCACACTCGCTGTCTTTCTCTCTGGTTCTATTTTTGTCTCTCTGTCTGTCTGTCTCCCTCTCTCTCTCACCCTCTTACCATTTCGACATCTAGATCTTTAATTTCTTGTTGAAACTGGTCTCGGTGAATAACGAGTACCATAAACTAGTATGACTCAGTGACCCCTAACCTATGACCCGCGGATAAATCCGGCACGTGAGGTGGTGGACCCTTGAAACTTCTGCCACAGTGCCGAATGAAGTCACAAAGGCTGAGGTTCTGTTGCTATCCTGCCTCTTGAAATTTCTGCCTTAGTGCATATTGAAGTCACAAAGGTTCAGGTTCTGTTGAGCTCAACTCTCATTATGAGGTGACTCAGCCCGTGTTTGACATTTTTATGTCTCACAAGCTGAAAATTGTTGGTCAGCACTGGTCTGACCTGATATTGTTAGGTTAGGCGACATTACTCCTGCAAGAGACGGAATCCATGTCACTTTGAACAAAACACTGTATCAAGGGGAAGATAAAAACTAGAAACAAGTAAAATATAAAAAAAAAACTTTAAAAAACCAAAAGCTTATCTACATTGAAGAACCGAAACACAACTGCTATATTCCTCAATGCTGCAATATTTAACTCCCTTTTTCTAAATTAAAGAAAATTAATTAATAACCACGAATTGATTGATTAACTGGTTAATATTTTGTTTGATTCGTGAGTTGTAATCGACTATAAATAAATTAGCAAAATTTAAAACAAGGTTACAAAGATATTTTGGAACACAAACTCAAAATCGGCCCCTGAAGTGGTCCACCTAGAGTCTTCACCTGTATTCGAACATGGGTTTTCCGGTTCCAAGTGCTTTACCCCTCAGCCACCGCATTTCCATATATTCATTTAGCGTACACTTATATCTTTTAAAATAATAATTATTAACCTTATCCATACATTCAAAAATAATAACATGTTACATGTAATAAAGAGAAGCTAAAAAATATTTATTCTTCTAACAAAATTAGTTAGATTGGCAATATGATAAAAAAATAATCCTTGACCTACTTTAAGCTACAATTGTGTGCAAATGACCAAGACTTCCCCCTCGCAAATAAAAATCAATATCTCCATTGTCATTTGTCATACAAACTAGACATAGATTTAGCTAGATCTAGACCTAGTTTTAAATATAACTCTAGATTCAATTTAAGTCTAGAGCTAGAAATAGATCTAAGTCTAGATTTAGAGTTAGATCTAAGTCTATATCGAGATTTAAGTCTAGATCTAGATCTAGAACTAGACATAATTTTGATATAGAATCTACTATATCTAGACTAGAACTTGGTTGAATTTACACGTTTATCTTCAAATGACTAGACCAATGCCAATGTTATGATCATGAATAGTAGCAGGCCTTTTGTTACCGGGTAATGGTGTACTATGCTGTTCGTATCCGATTCATTTCTCAAAGTGATATTATTGTTCACTTAATAAATAAATGCACCCATAAGCTGCCAGAAGATAAGTTATTGCCTTAATTATTAACTTTTAGTTCAAATTATCAATACATTTATAATATATCTATATAGATTATAAATATATCTAGATCTGGGCTCTATTTAGTCTTATTTAGACTGTCAAGTGTAGGCCCCTATAATGAGGAAATGTCAAAACTGCGCGTTATTAAATTAGTTCGTTATTTTTTAAACTTATTACTAAAACGAAGTTTGTATCAAAATTCTTTTTTAAAAACATTTCAATCAGTATTCTATTCAATGAAATAGTTAATAAATGGAAAATATATTTTATAATGATCCATTGACACTTTTACCATTGTGACCTTAGATGCAATTTTTTTTTTACCAATGCGCGAATCTATGAATGAAGCTTGAGTTATTAATAAAGAAGTCCATGACCTTTTAAAAAAGTTACCTCCGCTGAAGTTTTTTTTATTGAAAAGTGGTGTAATTTTTTGAAAAATCTGCTTGCAAATATAATTTTAAAAATGAGATGGTTCTCTTTCGTAAAAGAAAAAAGTAGCCGTTGCATGTGAACTTTGAATGATCTAAAATATCATGATGTCCGATTTTCATTTTCTCATCTAGTTTCTGAGATCTAAACGGGAAGGACGGACAGACAGGCCACACAAAAGTAATAGTATCTTTTTCCCTTTCGGGGGCCGCTAAAAATGATCCGAGAATGTGAATTGGGAGAAAAAACGTGTGCAGAATTAGTAGCAGACAGATAGACCGTGGGTAGACCGAGTAAGTTAATGAAAGTCTTGTAAATGGAGGAAGACGTCCACGAACACTATCCACTCTTTTTGACCGAATATATTGTTACGAATCTCACTATCCAGGCTCTCTGCAAACTGCACCATACACCACCAACTTAAAAAACTTGACAACTCAGGGTCCAAAGTAACGTAACACTTTAATAGTTGAATAAATAACAGCCAATACTGTACAATTGGCACACGTACATTGTACAAATATCTCTCCGATAACACCGTTCCGCCGTATCAACTCTTACACTGGCCTCGCCGTCTCGTTCCGGGCTTGCACTGGGTTCAACAGTTCAGGACTGACTTCACACACTAGGCTCGTTGTGTCGGACTCGATCGCAGACCAAGATCAAGACGTCAGTCGTCTCAACTGTACTTGACAGTACTCCGCACTGAACCGTCGTAATGCTCCGTACAGAACCACACCGTTGAACTGTGCTGTAGTCGACCGTGTTCTGAACCCTGTCGTGAACCTTCTGTCGTGAACCTTCTGTCGTGAACCTTCTGTCGTGAACCTTCTGTCGTGAACCTTCTGTCGTGAACCGTCTTGACTGCGACACCTCCACTTTTTATATAGGGTCCCTGCTGGCCTTCTAGAACCGGACAGAACATCGCTCAACCATTCTGGGTGGTCATATGACTACATCCCTCGTGACGCTCCTGAGCTCTGTTCACGACGCCGATCCTACTCGAACCTTCATGTTAACACTCGTCTCGGCTGACCGTCGTAACTCGTCACGGTTGACAGCTCGTCTACCGCTGGCCTGGGGCGATTTGCGTCGGCTGACTACACTCACACCACTACCCCCATCTGTGCCACCACCAGGTTTATAACAATATGATTGTCCTGCGACTATAGACTAGGTTTCATGAAACTGGAGAATAACATAAGCTATCCTTCCGGCCTGTTTAAATAATTGTGCTGTTTGAGATGGATCCAAGCAGATGCGAATTTGCTACACATTGGTTTCAAGGGGCTCATGTCCTTAGAAATTGCAGAGATTTTTAATATAAAACAAAATTAATTACCACTAAATGATGAACTAAATGATGAACTAAATGATGAACTAAATGATGGACTAAATGATGAACTAAATGATGAACTAAATGATGGACTAAATGATGGACTAAATGATGAACTAAATGATGGACTAAATGATGAACTAAATGATGAACTAAATGATGAACTAAATGATGGACTAAATGATGAACTAAATGATGAACTAAATGATGAACTAAATGATGAACTAAATGATGAACTAAATGGTTAATTTTGTGGATTGATTCGTGTACTGTCATCGACTATGAATAATTATTCCAAGTTTCAACTTGATCCGAGAATGGGAAGTTGGATAAAAAACGTGTACAAAACGTAATACATAGAATAACTGCACATAAACAGCCATATTTCTCAATAAGTAGCATTTATATTCCTTTTTCGATACCGAACAAAATAATTAATTCCCAATAATTAATTATCTAATTGGTGTTTACTTTTACTTTTTGTTGATTGATTAATATTTTGCTAAGTACAATAAATTATTGTGTAAATCTTCAATTGGATTTGAGACTGGGAAGTTGAAGACTAAAAGGGAGTTCAAAATTTGTATCAGACAGACAGAGTGAGATGATATAAGATTTGTAAAAAAAAAAAAAAGCTAAAATGGTGTGAACACAGCAAAATTAATTATACCAAAATATATCTACGACTTTTATTTCCCAGACAGCTAATAAATTTAAAAATCGATAAAAGAACATTTGTATTTATTTTTGTTAAACAGCATAGTCAATAGACTAATGACCTTTGTCATGACCTGCTGGTATGTTAATACTTCACTGGCACAAAGTCTTAGACAAAATAGAGTAATGACCTTTGTCATGACCTGCTGGTATGTTAATACTTCACTGGCACAAAGTCTTAGACAAAATAGACTAATGACCTTTGTCATGACCTGCTGGTATGTTAATACTTCACTGGCACAAAGTCTTAGACAAAATAGACTAATGACCTTTGTCATGACCTGCTGGTATGTTAATACTTCACTGGCACAAAGTCTTAGACAAAATAGAGTAATGACCTTTGTCATGACCTGCTGGTATGTTAATACTTCACTGGCATCAAGTCTTAGACAAAATAGACTAATGACCTTTGTCATCACCTGCTGGTATGTTAATACTTCACTGGCACAAAGTCTTAGACAAAATAGAGTAATGACCTTTGTCATGACCTGCTGGTATGTTAATACTTCACTGGCACAAAGTCTTAGACAAAGTAGACTAATGACCTTTGTCATGACCTGCTGGTATGTTAATACTTCACTGGCACAGGTCTTGGACAAAATAGACTAATTAAAAAAACATAGAACACTCGAACAAGGTTACCATCACTTGAAGAAAATTCTAAAAAAAAACAATGTTCACCCATGAAACCCCAGTTACATCAGATCTGGACGAAGTGGTAGAAGGATGAAGATGCGACGGCGCCTGGTGATTACAAATGCCCAACGTGTGACCGCAGCTGTGTTTCAAAGATTGACCTCTTTAGTCACACAAGAAATTGCAAAGGAAGATCATCTCTCGAGACGTAAAATGCCACAGACATAGTTATGCTGAAGTCGACAATTGTAGTCAAACTGAATTTCATTTTTTTTTTACCAATAAAATATCCCATCATATCTTATCGCATCTTATCTTAGTTTAGCTCAGATTAGATACTATGGACTTTTCTTTAGCAAATCGGCCTTGCTTGTGTCCGCTATAGAACGACCCTTTGAGGAACAGTGTGTGGCTCGTGACAGAGCTGTTGTGGCCCTCTTTCATCCCAGCCTGTGCAATGAACTCGGTTACACCCCAGCGGGGCTAGAGTTTTGCTTTCTATCGGCTTGTCGTCTCCTCTAGTGACCTCTGCCACCGAGGGCCACGCTGAGCCTGAACAACGTTGCCCCGGACTTTTTCCGAGTAGACACGCCTTTGGTGGCACTCATTATTTGCATCAATGCTACTGTTGGCAGAAATGTATTGATCAGATTTAATTCCAGGTCTCTTCATATCTAGACCGCGCTCTCTTATTGACGTGTACCGGAAATAATAAATTTCCATCATACTGGTTTTCAAATCCTCTTGAGATGAAGTTTATTGACCTACTCACTTGTCTTCTCAAAGATGCTGTTTGAAAGATGATTTATTGACTTAGTCAATTATCTTCTCAGAACTATTCTATGAGAATGAAAAAGTTGACCTAATCATTTAACTCAAAAAAAAAAATAAAATTAAAATATTAAAAAAAAAGAAGACATGACCTAGCAGGTTACATATTTGTTTTGAAGTCAATTATTTTTGAGAAATGATTTGAATGACTGAGTCGCTTGTTTGGTGAATGCGAATATTTGGGCGAGTGTGCTTGTAACGTCATGTTTCACAACTAGATTGCGCACCAAAATGAATATCTCTTTGAGTGACAAGGTGTAGCACGTTGCACGGCTGCGTCACGACGTTTTAGAAGCAACATAAACGTCTGTCACAAACGTTTTTCTCTTTGATCGTGTGTGTTTATTCAAGCATAACAATGATCCTTAAAAAGTTAAACTGTCAATGTTTATTTATGCTAAGCCTTACTGCTCTCTTTCATTGTATTAGGTTCTCAATCGGACAGCTATCCTTAGCCCTATCTTTAATAAACGCATCAGCTACTGATCAAAGTTTTGATACACAAATAGCAATCAGGTCCTTTGCTTTGCTGCTATTGTTCTAGGATCTTTTATTGCGGTACTCTCGACTGAACAGAAATCAGAAAGTTTGGGACGGTTTATTATAACAATTTACTTTCTTTGAAATCCATTGATGTAGTGAGTCAGAAATGTCAAAGCATTTTTTATTTTGGCATAGGTTGTGATCTTTATGACATGCTTGAAACAAGTCTAATTAAATGTCAAACTATTTTTTCGTTAGTATCTAGACGTTACGAAACAGCAAAAATCTATGAAACCTATTCATTGAGTCTCATATGACCTAATTTTCTAAAGCTACGACAGCGCAGTGCTAGAAATACTATGTTTATATAGGTATGTATCATATTGCGACATGTGTTGATGCATCACAAATCTCACACCTGATGCAAGTGCGTGAAATCACTCTGAAAGTATTGAATCATTTTTAGCGGCCCCCGAAAGGGGCATAGAAGCTGTTAATTTCTGTGGTCTGTCTGTCCGTCCGTCACGTTTAGATCTCGCAAACTAGAAATGAACTAAACTAGTCATTGAACCGAACCAAACCCCGAACTTTATTCTGACCGAACCGAACCCGAACTTAAAAAGTTCGGTTCGATTCCCATTTCTACTTTTTACCTGCCTGGGTGGACCTCTTCGTGGGCCGATTTTTAGTTTGTGTTTCCACACAAACTGTCTTTGTAACCTTGTTACTTTTTAAAAATGAGTGTAACACAAGCTTCTTTTCTGTCTCTTCACTTGGTGTCTACCATTATTTAGAGATATGCAGGTACCGTACCATTATTTAGTGATTAATCGATACTCTTTTTTACCGGCCCCGTAAAGGGGAATAGACGCTATTAGTTGTGTGTGGTCTATCTGTCCGTCCGTCCCGTTTAGTTCTCGTAAACTAAAAAAGATCGTGAAAATCCGACATCATGAAATTTTAGACCTTTCAAAGTTTTCATGCAACGATTACTTTTTTCTTTTCTGAAAGAGAAAAATTTAATTTTTAAAATCAACTATGCAAGCAGTTTTTTCATAAAAATACACCACTTTTACAACTATTCAATATTAATAGTACCGGTAACAAATACGGGAGGCTATTTAGTAGGGAAGAGGATTATTTACCAAATTTTAAATATATTTATGCAAACGGTTTTAGATTTTGTGTCAAAAATATTTTTTTTTTATAAATGTATTGTTAAGTAACGCAAGTTCTATCATACTAACAACTTTATTTAAAAAAAAAAAAGAGATTGAGCCTTTACAAAACAATTAGATCAACTAGTTAATCATTATATGACATCAGTTAGGCCACATCTACCTCTCATTTCACCTATCCCTTGTTCTGCTGGACCGTGGGGGCACCACACAAGATCTACCATTCTTCTTTCTCCATTCTTCTCTGTCATTCGTCTTTGATAAATTTCTTTCTGATATTCCTTCTGAAAATATTGAAACCTGCTTTTTTACATGCCTGGGCTTTTGGGGGCCGATTTTGAGTTTCTACTCAAACTGTCTTTGTAGCCTTGTTTTATTTAGTAATATCTGGTTATTATACCATTATTTAATGATTTTTTGGTATACCTTGATTTACTGATACATGAGTACTGTTGTGATATCCCGAAAAACTATTCTGATTATTGATAATTCCCGAAGTTATTTGTTTTTCGTTCAGACCGTAGGCTTGTTAGTCAATAGTTTGTAGATTCACATCTCTCACGTAGTTTTGTCTCCTTGTTGTCAAGGACGTAGAGCTTCTACTGAAATTGATTCGCACACAATTGTTTCTTTAGGTCGTTTCATTTTGAGACTATTTAGTGAAGACCACAATTTGGAGGTAAACTACAATCAGTGGCTTCGAATCGTAACGAAAGATTATTTCCTTTATTGGTACAGACACGTCTCTAAACCAGAACAGTTTGACAGAGACAGATTTCAGATAGTTTACAGTAACTGCTCCTTTTTTTTTTTCTAGAAAGAAACTAGAAAACTGTTAAAGGGCGAGAACACTGAATACAAAATGGGAAGATAAGAAATATAGAGAAACTTCTGGAGGGACCCAGTGGTCAGCGCAATCGAGGAGAGTTGATCCGGTCTTATCTTTGCACTCCTGATCACTTCCTGGTTAAGGTGACCTCCATCAACTGACACCGGAAACAGGTCAGGAAATTATTCTCGCGGTATGCCATTGACTTACCTCGCGGTTCACTTGTGTAAATTGTTGTCCCCCCCCCCCCTGACCTATACTAAACCTCTGTGTGGGCTGGGTGTCTTTTGTGTCTCGACTCTTAGAATAGTTTACAAGGAAACAAAAAACAAGCAAAATAAAAAAATCCTTTAAAAAACAAACAAAAAAAAAAGCTTATAAGGGAAAGAACTTACAACTTTATCTCTCAATAATGTAGTAGTTACTTCCATTATTCAATTTCAAAAAAAATTATTACTTATCAAAAATTAATAGACTAATTTGCTAATTTTTTAATTGATTCGTGTTTTGTTAGTTACAATAAATAATTCTTTAAAGTTTTAACTTGATCCTAGAATGGAGTGAGTAAATTTGTGTATACTGAAGGATAATTTTCCCTTGTTGATATCAAACAAAATAATTAATTACCAGTATTTAATTGACTAATTGGTTAATTTTTAAAATTGATTTAGGCATTATCTGCACCAATAAATAATTGTAAAAAGATTCATCTTGATCCGAGAATCGGTGTAGCAGAAACAACATATACGAACATTTTACCAGACAGACAGATAGAGTGAGTTGATATAAGCTCTGCAAAAACAAAATGCTTATTTAGTATCTGTTTTTTCAACTTTATTTTATGATATGTAGCCGATAAAATAAAACGGATTTGATTAAAGATTTCTGATACATTCCAGCACAAAAGACTAAAAAAGTAAAGTAGCAATAATACATCAAACAGGCAGGCACTTAACTGCGAGTATTGTCAGGCAGGTATATATCTGCGAGCACTGTCAGACAGGCACTTAACTGCGAGTATTGTCAGGCAGGCATATATCTGCGAGCACTGTCAGACAGGCACTTAACTGCGAGTATTGTCAGTCAGTCATATATCTGCGAGCACTGTCAAGCAGGCACGTAACTGTGAGTATTGTCAGGCAGGCATATATCTGCGAGCACTGTCAGACAGGCACTTAACTGCGAGTATTGTCAGTCAGTCATATATCTGCGAGCACTGTCAAGCAGGCACGTAACTGTGAGTATTGTCAGTCAGTCATATATCTGCGAGCACTGTTAGGCAGGCACGTAACTGCGAGTATTGTCAGGCAGGCATATATCTGCGAGCACTGTCAGGCAGGCACTTAACTGCGAGTAATCTCAGGCAGGCATATATCTGCGAGTACTGTCAGGCAGGCACGTAACTGCGAGTATTGTTAGGCAGGCATATAATTGCGAGCACTGACAAGCAGGCACTTAACTGCGAGTATTGTCAGGCAGGCATATAATTGCGAGCACTGACAAGCAGGCACTTAACTGCGAGTATTGTCAGGCAGGCATATAATTGCGAGCACTGACAAGCAGGCACTTAACTGCGAGTATTGTCAGGCAGGCATATAATTTGCAATCCACTCTGCTGATATTTCTCTTGGCTTCACTATCTTTTGTTCTCAGGTGTCAATGAGATAACATTCTGGTATTGATCCAAATCAATGGCAATCCAATTTGTTTACATTGTGCCCATTCTCCAAGATCTAGTATTGTAATAACTGACACATATAAACAGTCTACAACTAAATGATTTGCATCATCATTCAAAAAGCTCTTAGGTGAAAGTTGGTTGGCTAAAAAAACAACAACAATTATCATGATAAATGTTTTAAATTCACTGTTCCATACGATAGGTCAGGTGCCCGATCACTAGAGAAAAAAATGAGTTGGAAGAACATAAAATTATTTGTATTACAGAAACAAGTTAAATCTAAACAAGATTACAAAGAGAGTTTGCTTTATCACACAAACTCAGATTCGCCCCCGCCCACAAGATGTTACCCATGGGCAAGGACTATTCAACCCATGGTATTGTTTTGATTGTCCAAAGTAATCAGATGTCTTAGAATCATTATTTAAATTGAAAATAAACTGAACAACCTATTATCAATCATGATACTTCTAGACCTTAAGGAAAGAAAATTGTAATATAAGTCAAAAAATAGATTTCAAATAATCATTGTGAACTTGAACACAAACTGAACAACCTATTATCGATAATGAGGTTTCTGACTTACATTACATTTCATTTTTTTTCCAAATGAGCATTGTAATAGGTTTTCTAGTTGTTGTTTTTTTCCATAGGTACGTGAAAGACCGACGTAGCCAAGCCATAGGAGGTTTTGATGAAAAAAACTAATAATGCTATCTATCTATCTATCTATCTATCTATCTATCTATCTATCTATCTATCTATCTATCTATCTATCTATCTATCTATCTATCTATCTATCTATCTATCTATCTATCTATCTATCTATCTATCTATCTATCTATCTATCTATCTATCTATCTATCTATCTATCTATCTGTATACATCAGTTTGCTTAAGAATAATATTGAAGAGAGAGGTTTTCAACATCAAAGCTCTCTGTAGGGGGATTTAAAACTCAAAACCATCTGGGAGGAGGGGGGTTAATTTTTAAAAAGCCCTCTGGATGAGGGGGGTTTGAACTCAAAACCCCCCTTGGCTTGGCTAAGTTCATCGAATTTTTAGCTTCAAACCCCGCCGGAGGGGGGTTTAAAGTCAAAACCCCCTTTTGCTAAGCTCATATAATTTTGAGTGTGTAATTTGCTTTTTTTTCTCTAATATTGAAGAGGTTTTTTTTTTAGGGTCAAACCCGCTGGAGGGGGGTTTAAACTCAAAACGTCCTTTGGCTACGCTCATAGAATTTTGAGTGTGTAATTTGCTTTTTTTTATATTGAAGAAGTATTTTTTAGCCTCAAACCCGCTGGAGGGGGGTTTAAAGTCAAAACGTCCTTTTGCTACGCTCATAGAATTTTAAGTGTGTAGTTTGCTTTTTTATATTGAAGAGGTGGTTTTTAGCTGCAAACCCCGCTGGATTTTCATTTCGGAGGGGGGGGGGGGGTTCACGTTTTAAATCAAGTCAAAAGTGTATGTCGGAGAATATTATGGGTGAAAAAAAAGAGTTCCAGAGAGAGAGAAAACGAGAAGGGAAGAGAGAGAGAGAGAGAAGGAAAGAGAAAGTGAGCTGCCGTTTCATTTGCGTATACAATTATACAATGATTCTATTATAAAGATTCTTTTTTATCTAGCACTATCCTTCTTCCCTAGTGCCATTAGAGAGTAGAACGGGTTGCCCGAGTCAGACTGGAAAACTAATGACTTAGCAGAGTTTTAAATCACTGATTAATATGCAGTACTAGATTGGCACATGAAAGGCGTAGGACGTTACGTCTGTAATCTATAAGATAAATCTAGATCTCGGTTCCTTTTTGATTAGCATCAGGTGCAAATTGACAGGTTAGGACACTGCATGACAAAAATAGAAACTGTATTCTAAAATTAGAACTAAAGCGAATGCTCCATTAAAAAAACACATTTGAGTGTGTATTTTACTAAATAAGTTAATTAAAGGAAAAAAAAATTTAACCAAATACATACAATACCTTATAGATTTGTAGACCGAATAGGAAAAAACATTTCATTACAGGACCTTACCTTATCTAGTGCGATCAGAGAGCGCTATCTGAATTTGCTAAGTCAGTTTATGCAATTTGTCCTTCTATTAGTAATTTTGGTTGAACTTTATTTTGGACGGCACTTATTGAGATAGCAAACTGATAATTGCACACAATGGCACGTTACTCTCCGAGTCTTGCTATAATCAAATGTCCGCTGTAGTGCAGGTTGAAATGAGTCCCATTCAAGACTTTTGTCCTGTAAGCTCAGCACATTTCACGTAAATAAAGTAATTAAAGTAATCTATAACAACAAACTGATTACTTAACTGGTCAATTTGTTAAAATTGATTCATGCGTTGTCATCAACAATTTATACCTATGCAATGAATACCTTTGTAATGAATACCTGTGCAATGAATACATGTGCAATGAATACCTGTGCAATGAATATCTTTGTAATGAATACCTGTGCAATGAATACCTATGCAATGAATACCTGTGCAATGAATACCTTTGTAATGAATACCTGTGCAATGAATACCTGTGCAATGAATACCTTTGTAATGAATACCTGTGCAATCAATACATGTGCAATGAATACCTGTGCAATGAATACCTTTGTAATGAATACCATGAATACCTATGCAATGAATACCTATGCAATGAATACCTGTGCAATGAATACCTGTGCAATGAATACCTATGCAATGAATACCTGTGCAATGAATACCTATGCAATGAATACCTGTGCAATGAATACCTGTGCAAAGTTTGAACTTGATCCTACAGAGTGAAGTAAGAGACATAACGTGTCCAAGATTCCACTTAGACAGAGGGCAACAAAAGTAATTTTTTGTTTGTTTCAGCAGTTCTATATTTACAAGCCGGATATGACCCACGGCCCGCGGGCCTTAGTTTGCGTATCACTGATCTATTGTCATGTTCCCTTACATAGCTAATATAAAATACTGTGAAAATGGATTTATTAAAAAGTTTTATTCTTAAATAGAGATACATTGAAGTATTCTATTTATTTTTAAGACCTTCTTGTTGTGGGAGAGACGTTTGAAATTCCGGGTACACTAAAGCCGTGATCTAAGGAGAATACATGCCAAATTTGATCTAGATCTAGGCCTAGATCATACATAAATACTCCTTACATTGTGATCTATATATTAGATTATCTGCACCGACATATACACTGACACCTATAATTCATTACACAATTATTATTTTTATTATTATCATTTAGAACAGGATGCCTGAACTATAATACAAGGGCAATATCTAGTCCGTGAGGTTGTTCTATCCAACCTCGTTGAAGCGTCTACCCACAGTAGATATTGAGGACTTAGAGGCTCGGTTCCATCTAACTCGACCATTTCTTTTAAATTCTCCTCCCCCTTTCCAGGGCTGAAGAATATGGTTCCGCGCTCGCCACTGCACAATTGGATAACATAGTAGATATTAATAGAAAGTCTTCACATGGTTGTATTCGATGAATTGTATTTCCATTTCTAATGTTTTACTTAGTCCTCCCCCCCCCCAACCTCATTGTCAAAAATTTTAAATTTATAAAAAAAACTACCAAATAGACGTTCTTTCAAGTGAAGAGCTCTGGTACTTCCACACTTTCTGTTTTGTTTGTAACAACTCCAGAAGTTCTCTGCTCCTGTCTTACACAAGTTGAAGAAGTTTGTTGGCTTCTTGTAGGCCTAGTGTCAATGGTTCTCGAACATTCTTAGTAGGGCTCTAGTCTATTTTTGGAAGAAATGGTGTCTTGTTCAGATTTGATTTCAGATTGCTTTTCAAGCGATCCCTCTCTGTGGAGCGTTTTGGCTGGAAAATAGAAATGAAAGCTTGTGTTTAAGACAATAATAGATCTGTAACTAAGACAATACCCCATCCTCTTGGATTAGATACATTATTAAAATTACTATCAATGGACATATATAACTTATCTAACTCGTTAAGAAGATATGCATAGATACGTATACATTAGCTCGGATCTATTCCCAAATCTTTATTCAGATCTGTAATCAGATTTCTTTTCAGATAAAAAAAGACGTCGAAAAGAAAATCTAAATCGAGCACCAGCGAAACGTGGCTATGTCAGCGCCTGAGGTGGCAAAGTATGTAGGTCGCAGCTGGGGTTGCGTAGCCTCGGTAAATACTGTATTCCTCATTGATCTTCGGACTCGAAGACAAGCCTTATTATAAATTATATGTGATATAATGATGTGTGCAACGCCAGTCTCTCCCATTCTCTCTTGGTCTCTCTCACTCTCCCTTCCTGTCTTCTACTAAAAACAACTGAATGAGATTTAAAAACTTGAACTTACAAACAACATTGATTTCTTCATGGTTATTTATTGTCGGAAGTGATTGACCTGATGACTTACTACTGGAGTCTCATGGAAATTGTTTGTATACAACTGTCTCTGAGAGGGAGAGGCGGGAAGGTGTGTAGTAAGTTACTAGACCAGATTCCGGGGACTAAGTCAAACAAATATATAATATCTTGGGCTTTAGGCTCAATAATGGCAACTCTTTTACAAGACAAGTCTTTGATCTGATACAGCATCAGGTAGACTTCAATTTAGTAAGGGGTTAATCTGTGGCATATCAAATGTGCTAGCTTGTTCAAGGGGAAGTCCGTTGGTGGGTCTACCCCTAAAAAAACATTCTTTAATCAGAGAGAGACACACACAGAAAGAGAGACAGAGAGGGGGAGAGAGAGAGACGATGTGAAAGGAAGAAGAGCTCCAATGCCAAACAAAGATTGTCCCAACAGCACGCAATGTCTGTCGAGGGTAATCAAGTGACATGTCATGGCACAAGAGTGCTGACAGGAAGTCTGCCATGACAGCTCACTCCAAGATGGTTAAAGATGCATGCTGTGAAGGAAGCTAGGGAGTAGCTTGTTATTTCAAGGGAGATGACATTTGCACAAAACGTAAAATTATCAAGTCTAAGCGTTATCTCCCGTTGCAATGTTTATTTTCTAACTATCACTTTTACTACAACAACAGACCAAAACATCATCACATGTCACCACTACTCTATTTATATCTTAATTTGGTTTGTACTTCCCAGATACTCTTAACGTTTGGTTATCTCCTTAGAGGCGGTCACTTTTCGGACATAAATTAGCCATCCTGACATTGGCTATGTCTCTCATACTTCACTTATCACTATTTGGTACCCTCTTGACATTGTGGGTATCTTCCCGGTATGGAATCTAAAATATTCTAAAAGCATCTTCCAAAGACATCGCTGGACATGTTTATGTGTCTGATTTTTGCGAGCCCTGAGGACCTTGTGATGTGGTCATAGAGTTTTAGTTTGCGTTTTTTTTTACAGTAGTTAGCATGTCATCATGGGGTCCCATTACTGTGTTAATCATATCTTTAGTCTCTTCATTTGTGATGCGGTCTTTGCAAGTGATACCAAGGATCTCTCTGTAGAATCTCATTTCCATTGCTAGGATCCTCTTCCCTTGTTCTGCAGTCAGCGTCCAAGATTCACAAGCATAGAAGAATGTGGCCAGACCTACGACTTCATGTCAATAACTAGCCGACTTACCTATATAACTTATCTTACAGCTCTATGTGTTGGAAACGACTACGTATAACAAATATAAAGTTGAAAAACAAATTAGCCAGTCATGTGACAACAAGTTTACAATTTGATTTTGTTTTGCCTTAAAGTGAAAGTGCTACAAAGGCAGTCAAAGTTATACATGCAAACTATAGACAAATGAAATTATCTCTTGAACATATAGTAGCTAGAATTTGCACATTTCAACATCCTTTCTTCACCTTTTTATTATATTCTCTCTCTCTCTCTTTCCATCTTCATCCTCTCTCTCCCTCTCTCTCTTTCCATCTTCATCCTCTCTCTCCCTCTCTCTCTTTCCATCTTTATCCTCTCCCTCTCTCTCTTTCCATCTTCATCCCCTCTCTCCCTCTCTCTCTTTCCATCTTTATCCTCTCTCTCCCTCTCTCTCTTTCCATCTTTATCCTCTCTCTCCCTCTCTCTCTTTCCATCTTTATCCTCTCTCTCCCTCTCTCTCTTTCCATCTTTATCCTCTCTCTCCCTCTCTCTCTTTCCATCTTCATCCTCTCTCTCCCTCTCTCTCCCTCCATCTTTATCCTCTCTCTCCCTCTCTCTCTTTCCATCTTTATCCTCTCTCTCCCCCTCTCTCTTTCCATCTTTGTCCTCTCTCTCCCTCTCTCTCTTTCCATCTTTATCCTCTCTCTCCCTCTCTCTCTTTCCATCTTCATCCTCTCTCTCTCTCTCTTTACATCTTTACCTCTCTCTCCCTCTCTCTCTTTCCATCTTCATTCTCTCTCTCCCTCTCTCTCTGCATCTGCATCCTCTCTCTCCCTCTCTTCCATGCTCAATAGTCCCTCTCTAACATGCACAGTTTCTACTTTTCTACGCAATTTTAAAGTAAAATAATAATAATAAGGCCTGATCTGCTGTTCATTGATAAAAAAGAAAAAGAAACGCGACCATTATCGACATCGCCGTTACCTCTGTACCATAATTAAAAAAAACAACTGAAATAGAAAAATAAAGAAAATAAAGGAACCTAGCCTTGGTGATTAAGCGTTTATGGAAGTTATCAACAGAGTGAATTATGAGGCCCTTAACACTCCAAGGAAGACTCTTGTTGCATGTCAGAGGGCAGTACTGCTGCAGACCTGCCACATCACTGGACAATTCCTCAGTGGAAACTGATAGAGTAGTCAGGGACTAAAATGAATTTTGTTTCTCTTTAACAAAATTCGACCCTGGCAGCACCAGAGAATGAATATTCGTTCGTTTCTAACATAATAATACTACTACTACTAAACGATACTCCCAAAACTATCAGATGAACACAGAACACAAACAATTTTAAATGATAATCGCAGTAACTAAAGTCACTCCAAATATGCATAAGTTGAACATTGTGCATGGATGTGCATTAATTGATCATGATAGACAAATGGACAATAGTTGTATTCAATAGACTATGTCCAGCAAATTTACATAAGTTGTACACGATAAACTTAGTCTGCGCCTTCTGTCCTAGACTTAGTTTCTAAGTTTCTACCCCTTTCTGTACTCTAACATAAACAATAAAAGGGGACTATTGTGTACATTGAATATGATGTTAGTAATAGACATGTTTAAAAACCACGAAATGAAAAGACTCCGCAGGATATGGTCTACGTTGAAAATTAAAATGGCTCCTTAAGGCGGTCACTGAATGTCCCTGATAATGTGTGGGTTTATAAAGTATGCATAATTGATTCGCAGCCCTGATTCTAACAAAACAGTTTGGGCGTTTCCTTTCCTGTAAGACATTCTCACCACTCAACTATTCAGTACGTGACTTTGATTGTCTTCTGACGATAGACAAACGTACTTGTACCGATGGCTTCTCTCATGTACACAGATTAATTATAAATAAGAATGTCCGGAAAAACAGAAGAGAATGATGATCCCAGATGATTTTAGAAAACAACATAGTCCGATTCCAACATCATGGAATATGTCGGGCTGACAAAAAAGAATATTCTTGAATACACGAATTATTTATGAGTGAAGACAGAGCTGTATGTTTGAAATAAATAACTGTAATGGAAATATCAAACGAGACTGTAGCTCAGACGCATTCAAAAATATTCTCGCCTATGATTTACTGAGAATATGCATAAAAATAGAATGTCTTGAGATTATATGTGCTTCTGATATGTTATGCTAAACATAGGTTAAAAGCATTGAAAAGGATTTTTTATTCATTTACGCATATTTATACCGATATACTACAGCAGAAGGCAGGGCTGCCGCGAGGGTAGTGGCGCCTGCGTGAGAATTTCAAAAAATGTCGCCCTTGAGAAAAAAATCCATTGAACACTGTACCAAAAGCTCCCTTTGATTTAAATCCATTTATGTAGAATATTCCTTTTTTTTTCCTTTCATATTTCGTATGCAATGTCCTCTTAGATGTTTTATTTCCAATTTCTACTTTGCATTTTTGTCTATTACGAAGTGAAAAAGTCTTTCTCCAGTTGTATCAGCAATTGGGCGAAACTCCAGAAAGTGTTAATGTATTTGTACATGACGTGTATAAGAACCAGAACTACTACCAATAGTGATTAGCTTGGTATAAGACATATCTGATATAGAATCTATTGTCTGTATTAATTGATAAAAATAATCTTTTTTTTTTGTATCAATTAAACTATTCGTGGATCCTCTATAAGCGAGACATTGCCGATAATAATTGTTCTATAACGGAATGCTTGGGCTGATGTTAAAAATAATTTACTCTTGTATCTATTTTAAATTTATTTTCAAGAGCAATTTTTAGCGACCCCGAAAGGGGAAAAGACGCTATTAGTTTTGTGTGGCTTGTCTGTCCGTCTGTCCCGTTTAGATCTCAGAAACTAGATGAGAAAATGAAAATCGGACATCATGATATTTTAGATCATTCAAAGTTCTGATGCAACGGCTATTTTTTCCTTTTCCGAAAGTGAACCATCTAATTTTTAAAATTATCTATGCAAGCAGATTTAAAAAAAAAACAACAACACTTTTCAATGAAAAACTTTAGGGGAGGTAAGTCTTTTAAAAAGGTCACAGACGTCTTCATTAATAAATCAAGCTTTATTCATAGATTTGCGCATTGGTAAAAAACAATTGCATCTAAGGTCACAATGGAAAAAGTATCAATGGATCATTATAAAATATATTTTCCATTTATTAACTAACTCATTGAATTGAATATTGATTCAAATGTTGTTTTTAAAAAAGAATTTTGATACGAACTTCTTTTAAGTTATACTTTAAAAAAATAACGAACTACTTTTATAGCGCTCAGTTTTGACATATCTACATTATAGGGGCCTACACCTGACAGTCTAAATAAGACTAAAGTCATACGAGTTCTAGTCAATATATAAACTAGAAGATTCTATATCTATTTCAGATCTAGATCTAGACTTAGAACTAGACCTAGACTTATCTAGACCTAGATCTTGAATCTATATTTAGATCTAGAACTAGGTCTAGATTAAGATAGATTTACAAATAATGAATATATAACTCTTTTTTAAAAATTTGCAATAACTTAGTAATTGATGTTTTTCTGACATATTTTTTCTGCGCATCCAAAACGATCAGATTTTTAACGGGTTTCTATGTGACGTCAGACTAACCTATTAATTTAATCTATTGACTTATTGTATAACGGGAAACCATACAGTAAAGTTTACATTCTCGTAAAAGAAATAGATCTTTGACTATGCAGTTAGATCTAGGATCTTGTAAGAAAAGAAAAAAATGCGTGTTGAAAGTAGATTTACATGCTTGACTAGCCATGGCAGTGTGTATTTTCTCGCCTGACCACCCAACACACAACAAACACTATCGCTTGGTTGTCTTGTTATGACCGACTACACGTAGTCTAGACTATGCTAACACTGACCACTTTGTTAGAATCAGTCAGACACACGATCTATTTACTATTTAGGACAGGGAGGGGATTAGATGAAAATGTTCCTTTTTTTATTAACAGCTACTGTAAGATTGAAGCGATACGATTGGTTAAATGTAGTTTCTCTTTCAGTATTGTTGAGGGAAGTGACATATGCCTAACCTAAAAACAAAATCTCAAAGAACCCCGTTTTTTTTTGGAGATGTCAACAATTTACTGTCTAATTTGTTAGATATAAATGTTTCTAAGCATTTAAATACAAATGGTAAAATGTTTACTATTACAACTTTTTACGCAGAATGCGTAAATATGTCAATAACTCAAATTTAAACAACCATCGGAGTTTCCCTTTAAACTTGTTATCAATGACCTGAATGACGTTTCAGATATATGTAATGTTGCTGGTGTCATCCAGAAGATTTCTTCCGTAACAGTCCCAAGCGAATACGTTGGTGATAAATTTACCTCTTTTGTGTGAGACACGATGGACTGGGAAATAATAATTCATTTACGCTTTAAGTCACAACTTTCAGAAGATCTTTGACTGTTGGTGGATAAAAAGATAACGGCTGTAAGTGAAATCAGACAAACTGCATATGTGTAATCAATGCCTACTTCTCATCTGTTTCTGATTTGTCTTTTAATTGTCGTCAATTATTCATCTGTTCTTAAACCAGTTTCCGTGATGTTGCAGTCTGTCCATCTTAGCATAATTCGCTGCTTATCAGTACATCAGCAGTCACATTAATAACATAATCAAAAAACAAATTAACCATGCCAAGGAACACTGCAGGGATGGCATCCTGAGTTAGATGGGACTGCTGACAGACAAACTTGGTATTGAGTTAGTGCTGCTGAGAATTTGCAGTTAACAGACACACGAGCTAAAACCACATGTTTGGATTTTGGAATTATTACAGAACACTGCTTTACATTCCGTATCTTGATTCGTTAGTTTGATCTTTAGCGTCTTGCTTTTCCAGTAATAGTAATGGCCTTGTCAACCTCTTTAGTCAAGATCCTAAAATGATGCAAGAGCTGCAACACAAAGAAGAATATCAGCACTGCCAGATAAGCGTTCAACAAGCAACACAAACTGTAAATAGATTGTTCACATGTTAGTTATTTTTTTGAATTTTATGAAACAACTACCCTATTTACAATGAACTTAAAATCGCGCAGGTATGGGTGGCGAGGGGTCACCAATTCTTTTCTTTAATATTCTCTGTAATAAAAAAGTTGAAGCTACGACTTTGAGCCATAGGTGGCAACTTGCACTTCTCCTGCAAAAAAAATCCTTCGGGCGTCCATGTTTGAGACAGATCACGCGGAAGTGGTTCAGTTTTTTGCATGCCTTCTGTATACTGTCCACGTTTTGAAGGCACAGAGAAACGTTAGGAGGATGACAGTCCGCTAATTATAGTAAGGTTGGTTATTACTGGGAGGGTAGAGATGATTATATTAAGGTTGGTTATTACTGGGAGGGTAGAGATGATTATATTAAGGTTGGTTATTACTGGGAGGGTAGAGATGATTATATTAAGGTTGGTTATTACTGGGAGGGTAGAGATGATTATAGTAAGGTTGGTTATTACTGGGAGGGTAGAGATGATTATATTAAGGTTGGTTATTACTGGGAGGGTAGAGATGATTATAGTAAGGTTGGTTATTACTGGGAGGGTAGAGATGATTATATTAAGGTTGGTTATTACTGGGAGGGTAGAGATGATTATAGTAAGGTTGGTTATTACTGGGAGGGTAGAGATGATTATAGTAAGGTTGGTTATTACTGGGAGGGTAGAGATGATTATAGTAATGTTGGTTATTACTGGGAGGGTAGAGATGATTATAGTAAGGTTGGTTATTACTGGGAGGGTAGAGATGATTATAGTAAAGTTGGTTATACTTTGGGGGGGGGGGAGGCGCACATGAGCACGGTTAAAAAGATGTATTGAACTTTTCAAGCTGTGAGTCTTCAATGAAATTGTTCTATAAAAAATATGACGATAAAATGTTTCCTATAATACCACCCCACCCCACCCTCTTTATAGTGTTGAGACAATAGAAGTTTTATAGTCATAAATGCTAACTGCATGTTATGATATTCTACATCTACACCATCAGTACTTTTTGTTCAACCTTCCACTCCAGTGAGTGTATTTAATCTATGTCCTCGTTTACCTTTGAAGTAATCAAAGACAGAATCAGTGACTTGTTGAGTATGTCACATTGCCTTACCAAATTAGTTCTAATGCTGATTCTATGCCTTCGGTGTTAAATATATGATTTTGAGAAGTACCAAAACTTACTTCTGGTTGAATGCACAAAAGATGAATAAGAAAACCCATTAAAACACACACACCCACACACACACTCACGCACCCCACCAAAGTACGATCTGTCAAAATGGCTCCAGTTTTACATTCTGTATAGAACGGGTAACAGCGGTCAGAAAGGATCAATCCACTCTGGCAAGATGGTCCCCAGGGAGTTGTCCCTGGCTGTTTGGTGATCTCCCATGTAGGGAGGCAGGAAACACATACTTCCTGGCTGACATCTTGAATAGACAACTTCAGGGAAACGAAGAAAATGCCGGATTGGCTGGTCGTTTTGTTCGTGATAGCACATTTTTGGTTTTAGAAGAAAAGCCAAATTGTTATTTCCATTTTTTGGTCTACTTTTATTTTACAATAAAAAAAATATATATCTTCAAAAAAATAAAGGTGCAGAAATGACATGGGTAGATCACTCTAGCATACTCTAGCTGTACAAGAGAGCTGATACTCGACTATTGTTTGACATACTTATATTACAGAATTGAATTTATAGCTTTTAAATTACTTTCTGTATGTTACAGAAGCTATCGCGAGGAAGTGGAACTGACGGTCTGTCACCAGAACTGAGGCATGATGAAGTTTAAAATTTTAATATGAAGAGTTGCCCAGATCCAGGAGAACCTCGGCTTTCTGGGCCGTCCTATCACGTTCAACTTGAAGCAGTAGATGCAGTGTGGCTGCAGTTCTACAGTGATTGACTAGATGTGTTGAGAAGCAGGAGGTTGGCGTATTGGGTTTGCACATTTGTAAAATTTTCTTTAAATCTTCAATTTTACTCCAAATTTTTATTTCCGTTAAAGTTGTGTCTAACAGTTTTCTCTGTTACGCATTCCTCCACACAGTATTTGGGACTTTTCTGTACGCGTACGCTAAAATGTCCAGCTTGTGATGTAGCTATTTTCACTAAGAGAATCCACTTAGAGATCTTTTCTCAGTTATCCAGATAACTAGACTGTGTAGTCAAGCTTTTCAATTATTGTATTTGTTCCGTTGCTATGTCCTCCCCCGCCCCCCTAACTAATGAACTTTTTGTTTTCCCTTCACGTTTTCACTGGCTTCCTAATTGTATTAGTTGAAAAGAAAACACTGTTTATTTGTCAAGGGAGTTAATGCGTTTCAATTATGTGTTATTTCCCCCTGCCACTCCAGTTTTTTTTTTCTTTACCTTTTCCCCCCAGTCTTGTTGAGAAAAATGTTGAGTTTCTTGAAAGCGAAGATTATTACAACGCTAGACGTCCGACCACACGGTCAATTAGTGAAATTCGAATATTATGTAATTAGGTTGAGTTGTACATAATTGGATTCCTGTGATTGCTTATGTACAGTTTCCAACTTAGTTATGTCCAGCTTCATGCTACGCATTTCTTTGTTGTTGTGATTCTTTACGTAATGTCCAATTTAGTTATGTCCAGCTTAGTTAGGTCCAGTTTAGTAATGTCCAATTTAGTTTTGTCCAGTTTAGTTAAGTCCAGCTTAGTTATGTCCAATTTGGTTATGTCCAACTTAGTTATGTCCAGTTTAGTTATGTCCAACATAGTTATGTCCAAATTTCTATGTCCAGATTCATTTTACACATTAATACGATGTTATAGGCTCAAAGGTGCGCTTTACGCTAAAAGAGAACTTGGCACAAATCAAAGTCAACTAATCGTTTCCCACTAAATGGGATAGGACAGATTTCTGTGTGGCAGGCAGGCACTTCAGACGAATTAGGTTGGCCCCTATATCGTGTTCACGGAATGTGAAGGGAAAAAAAGGTGTGTTACTGATGTGTAACACTGACTGTCATTTCTGAGTGTTATTATGAGTGTGACAAAGTGTCACATGACTGGACAAAATGTGACACTACTGTGGGAGAGTGTGACACGATTGTGATAATGTGACTCGATAGTAACAGAGTGTGACATGACAGCGTAATAGTGTAACAGAATAGTGTCACTGTGTCACATGACAGTAGCTTAGTGTGACACGACACGACTGTGAGAGAGTGTGGCACGGCTGTGGGAGAGTGTGATGTGACACGACTGTGTGAGAGTGTGACACGACTGTGTGAGAGTGTGACACGACTGTGTGAGAGTGTGACATGACTGACAGAGTGTGACATGACTGTGACATGAGTGTGACATGACTGTGACATGAGTGTGACATGACTGGCAGAGTGTGACATTACCGTCACAGACTATGACATGACTGTGACATGAATGTGACATGACTGTAACAATATTGAACCAGTTCCGCCAATGTACCGTAGGTTTGTAAAACAGTCAAGTCCCCACCCCCCTTCTCTAATCATAAAATCAATGTGCAACAATGCTCATGCTGGGCACTTCTACTCCACCCTCTTTCCCAGGATGCAGTGCGGGAGCTAGCCATCACCACAACTCACTCCCCCATCCACGCCACGCGCTCGCCTTCTCTCTCGCACCGCATTGGCACCGTGGACTCCCCCTTCCGTTATTCTTGTGGAGGTGGTTTGTCTTACCCTACCCCCCTTTTTCTTATGACCACGTGGCCCCCCTCCCCCCACGCGCGTCCTTTTTCGGTGTAATATCTGGCCTCACTCACCCCAGACCCCGCTGTATATCCCAGGCGAGCCACACACACATCTAGACACATAGACACATACTATATAGGGAAACTACTGCTATTTAGTGTGAGTAGTTGACTGCACATTGTACTCACACTTTAGTTTAGAATTAATGTCTTCACAAATTCTTCTTTTTGAAACACTGTAAAGTTTTGTTTTTACAAGTGTATTACAAAAAAAAAATATAATAGAAATATTTTCTAAAGTATAAATTAAAATTGTGTATTGAAATCTATTATGTACATGTTTTTGTTGGTAGAATATCATTTTGTAGTCCAGATGTTCTTGTTTGTTTTAGTTAAACTATAAACTGGATAAACTGAACAATACAACTGACGTAGCTGACAGTGTTGTAGTTCAAACCAAAAGTCAACAGAATTTGTGTGGACGTCTAAAGTGCTCCTAGTTGTCAACACTTAGCTACCTTGGGACTAAATATTTCATCTTTTGTCTTCTTCTAGTTCTCCAGGGTAAGTTTCGGTATTTAGCCTTATATTTTTTTTAAATTTTTAGCGGCCCCCAAAAGGGGAAAAGACTCTATTAGTTTTGTGTGGCCTGTCTGTCTGTCCGTTCGTCCCGTTTAGATCTCAGAAACTAGAAAAGTTAGTGAAAATCCGACATCGTAATATTTTAGACCATTCAAAGTTCTGATACAAAGGCTACTTTTTTCTTCTCTTTTCTAAATGTGAAAAATCTCATTTTTAAAATCACTTATGCACGCAGGTTTTTTTCATAAAAATAAACCAATTTAACAACTATTCACTATTAATAGTAACATATGCATATATTTCATTAGTAGGGGGGATATCTATATACCATATTTTTAACACATTTATGCAAATGGTTTTAAGTTTTTGGTCAAAAAAATTTTTTTTTTTATAAATCTATTGGTAAGTTAAATACGTTCTGTCATACTAATTACTAGTTTTACACAAAAAAATGTTTCCTTTTTTTTAAAGAGAAAAAAATCTATTTAATACAACAATCAATAAGTAGTTTTTCATATATCCGGGTGAACTGCAAGGCCACCATTAATAGAAGTGCAGAACACCTAACTAAAGGAATTTTTTTTTTTTTTACGGAAATATTTTTTGACCCTATAGATTGACCCTTTACAAAACATATTCATTATAAGACATTAGTTAGGCCAGGTTCACATCTAACTTCACATTCACTTTCACCTATCCTTTGGTCTGCTGGACCGCTGGGGAACCACACAAGATCTGTCATCCTTCTTTCTCCATTCTTCTCTGTCATAGAATTTCATTCTGATGTTCTTTCTGAAAATATTGAAACTTGCCTTTTTACCTGCCTGGGTGGACCACTTCAAGGGCCGATTTTGAGTTTGTGTTTCCACACAAACTATCTTTGTAACCTTGTTTTTTTTTATGTTATACTGCTAAAACTGTCATATTTCAGTTGACATAATGTGCTCACGTAGAAAAAAAACCTACCGATATCTAAACTCTTCCCTCCCAAGTTACTTTGCAAGAAATTTTAAAAGGTAAATATTCTGTAAGCCTGTCCATATTTAAAAAAAAACAATTTACGTAGCTACAAAGATACTTTAATTACATGATCTTCTAAGATAGTCTAGTTACGTGATCTTCTAAGATAGTCTAATGACGTGATCTTCTAAGATAGTCTAATTACATGATCTTCTAAGACAGTCTAATTACGTGATCTTGTAAGGTAGTCTAATGACGTGATATTCTAAGATAGTCTAAAACGTGATCTTCTTAGTAGGCCTATCTTTCTCTCACATTTGTATTTCCTGTTTCTTTGTCCCATCTTCCAACATAAATCTATCTCTAGCCTACAGCCAAAGTGGAGAAACACTGTTACAGAAAAGCTCTCCCAATTTTGTTTTTTTAGTAGGAAAACTATTTTAGTTTTCTTGTCACGGTGTGAACAGTGAACCATGAACATGAACTGCATATCTCCAAGTGAATCAACTTGAAACCTTTCATCATTAGGTCAACATTGTCGGCACAGTTGAAGAACTCTCAGGACTTTTGGCTTGTGGACCGGCACATCATTCGCACACGCATCAGAAAAAGCAGAAAACCTAGAAGAATGACGTGAGGTTGTGAAAGAATCATCTATGATGCCCTAACAACTTTTTTTGTTATACAATATGGACTTTTTTGGTGGGAAAGGAGATTAATTAGAAACAAAATAAATTAAAAGTTTTTGTAGGAAATAAAATGTAAAACTTGGGGCCAAAGCAGATGCCAAAGTTTGCCGACAAATACTTTCTACCGTCAATAAGTTGTCGATTTTATTGAACAGTCTCTTTAAGTTGTCGATTTTGTTAAACAGTCGCCTTTGTTTATCTTTTGATAATTTGTCTCTTTTGTTAGTCCTTTGATAAGTTGTCTCTTTTAATAATCCTTTGATAAGTTGCCTCCTTTGTTAGTCTCAATAAATTGTGTCCACTACTAGCTTTTCTCCAATTAAACAGCGATGCTTGTTATTCTCATGATAAAGTCCCAAATAAAATACATAGATTTGTCTTCACATAGAAACTTAAACTTGTTTTGGAAGTTACTATCGTTTTAGCTAGACGTTGTTCTTTTCATTAAGACGACAAAGTCTGACAAAGAGAAAAGTTCTAGTTCAATTCATCCCTATCTCGTGTAGATAAAAGAGAGATAGAGAGAGAGAGAGAGAGAGTTTGGCATTGCATTAATTAGAGGTCAGCAACGCAGAATCATTTCAATCACTATACACATTCTCTTGATTATTGAAATGAATTTAAAAGAAAAGAGACTTACAACTTTACAACGATATATCAAAGTATTATGTGGTGATCATTTTTGGGGTTGAATCGTTTTATTGTATACCTGTCGACAGCTTTTCTCATCTTGTGGGGCGCACCTTACAATGGGCTATCGCGGGGCGCACCTTACAATGGGCTATCGCGGGGCGCACTTACAATGGGCTATCGCGGGGCGCACCTTACAATGGGCTATCGCGGGGTGCACTTACACTTGGCTATCGTGCTGGCAAGAGGACAATTTCATTTTTTTTTCAAGGGCCGAAAATTCTTTGTATTTCATTGATCGTTGCCCCTAATAAAGCATTGATCAATAGGAGGCCTATACATAACATGACCAAGATTTTAAAACATCAAATTATTATTATTATTTCAATGTAGAATTCTATTTCTGCGGCTCAGAATGCAAGCCATTACTTGGCTCCGTCCAACGCTCCCCCAGACATCCTCGCTAGCTAAAAGGGGCACGTGTATAACCCTTTTATTGTTCTTGTTCAATAACAGCCCCGTAACTAGAGAGACAGATCTATCATTCATGACCTGACATTCAACCCAAGGTATTTAGTTTTAGGTACACACGGAGAGAGATAACAAAATACGTCTATTTATAAATTGACAAAATAAGACGAAAAATGACGTCTGCTTGGTCACGTGGTATGGGCTTCGGACTTACGTCACGATGGTCGAGAATTCAAACGAGCAGGTCTGAGCCAGGACGTAATAGGCATAGAAAATAGAAACGCTTTACCGAATGAACAAAACATGGAATCTAGAAATGAAACCATGGCCCTCGACTAAAACTGATTCCGCTAAATGAATCTAGAAATGAAACCATGGCCCTCGACTAAAACAGGTTTAGCTAAATGAATCTAGAAATGAAACCATGGCCCTCGACTAAAACTGGTTCAGCTAAATGAATCTAGAAATGAAACCATGGCCCTCGACTAAAACTGGTTCAGCTAAATGAATCTAGAAATGAAACCATGGCCCTCGACTAAAACTGGTTCAGCTAAATGAATCTAGAAATGAAACCATGGCCCTCGACTAAAACTGGTTCAGCTAAACAAAAAGTTGAGCCCAACATGTTCATCAAGTACTCACATTTGTCTTGCGTGGGCGCGTGTTAAGATGTAATTACAGACGTCACTGTCTTGCGTCATGCCAAGATGAACAAATCACTCCAAAGTAAATCAATCAATAAGTCTTTACCAATACTAACCCCCTCCTCCCCGATCACACCCACACAGTGCTGACTGGGATGCAGGCATGGTAAACTTTGCTCCCCTCTTCCTGAATTGTGAGAGCCCTTGTTAAGAAAAGTAATTAGATGAATTCTTAGATGGGACAATATCCCAGGGTACCAGTCACAGAACTACTGTGTAACAGGGTAACGTCAGCAAGACCAACTGATTGGGTGCTTTCGAATATATATTTATAAATTTGCGATTTGACGCTAGTGAAAGTTAATAAATTATGCTCACCAAGAGGAGAAATAAACTCTTTCTCTTGATGGTGACTTCAAAACTTTAGTACTGGTTTAAAATCTATTTTGAGAAGTCTACCTCGGTGTGTTTATATGAACACTAAGTCGTGGTGTGTGTCTCTTGCATTCATATAAACACAAAGTCGTGGTGTGAGTCTCTTGCATTCATATAAACATAAAGTCGTGGTGTGTATCTCTTGTGTTTATATAAACACAAAGTCGTGGTGTGTGTCTCTTGCATTCATATAAACACAAGGTCGTGGTGTGTGTCTCTTGTGTTTATATAAACACAAAGTCGTGGTGTGTGTCTCTTGCATTCATATAAACACAAAGTCGTGGTGTGTGTCTCTTGCGTTCATATAAACATAAAGTCGTGGTGTGTGTCTCTTGTGTTCATATAAACACAAAGTCGTGGTGTGTGTCTCTTGTGTTCATATAAACACAAAGTCGTGGTGTGTCTCTTGCATTCATATAAACACAAAGTCGTCGTGTGTGTCTCTTGCATTCATATAAACACAAAGTCGTGGTGTGTGTCTCTTGCATTCATATAAACACAAGGTCGTGGTGTGTGTCTCTTGTGTTCATATAAACACAAAGTCGTGGTGTGTCTCTTACATTCATATAAACACAAAGTCGTGGTGTGTCTCTTGCATTCATATAAGCACAAAGTCGTGGTGTGTCTCTTGCATTCATATAAACATAAAGTCGTGGTGTGTATCTCTTGTGTTTATATAAACACAAAGTCGTGGTGTGTGTCTCTTGCATTCATATAAACATAAAGTCGTGGTGTGTATCTCTTGTGTTTATATAAACACAAAGTCGTGGTGTGTGTCTCTTGCATTCATATAAACAGAAAGTCGTGTGTGTGTCTCATTGTGTTCATATAAACACAAAGTCGTGGTGTGTGTCTCATTGTGTTTATATAAACAAACTTGTATTGTGTTTCTCGTGAAACATTCCAACAGTATTCTTTAATTTCCATGGGCAATGGCATTCTGGGAATAGGGAGGCGTGACCAAATAAAACAAAAGGATATAGCAATTGAAGACCAAAGGCAATAGTTTAGAGACATTACGTGAAGTGGATTAGCAACAAAGAGAAATCATAAATACATATTGATTTTGTAGACTCTATTGAAACTCCATAGTGTTTTTATTATAAGTGCATTTTTTCTTTCTATTTTGAAGTGTGTCTCCAAGTACTACTCAAGCATGATCCCTTGAGTTCTGGTCCAATCTTTTCTGACGTCATATGTGGGTTGGGGGGGGGGGGAAGGTTTTCTTACTGCCCTTACAAACACAGCTCAACTTTGACCAACATTAGCCTTTTATTGGAGATTCAAACTCGAGAGCTTATGTAAGTAGGCAATATATGCCACTCAACCCACAGAAAATGTTCTCTAAAAAACTGTTTCTGTATGTTTCTGGTGATGACTTTGAATTAAAAAAATTAATTTCATTTTGTAACTCAAAAAAAACTTGTTCCATTCTTGTGAAATATTTTAGACCAATTCATCTTTTTGAATTGAATGTTTCAATTTAGAGCCATGAGTTGACTTTTTGATGTCTATGTACATGTTGGACATTCCTTGACCTGGACATGTTTCACTCCCACATCCATTCTTTACACACATTTAGCAATTATGAACAGAAACAAAAACACACTGTTGTATCTATTTTGGTAATTGAATGTGTGAGCGCTCAACTGGTAGGTAATACTGATGGGTAATATTAGCGTGGTGTCATAGGAGATAGAACACAGCATGGATCAAGTAGGAAACGTTTTTATCGTAAGCAGCTGAGACAAGATGAAATAATGAGAAGAACTAATACATTATCCAGCCTGGCCTGGATATTAGCATAAAGAATGCCAGACCTAATAAGAATAGCGAGGTATTGACATAAAGAATGCTAGGACAAATTTGTACAAATGCTCATTCTTCCCTAGTGCTATTAGAGCATGGAATGGGTTGCCTGAGCTAGCCAGGAAAACCAGTGACTTGGCGGAGTTTAGGTCATTGGTTAATATGCATGACTAAATGCATGACACGTGTGACGTAATCATCTTCTTTTTTGAAGTAACGTCTGTATTATATAAGATAAGACGAAGATAAGATTGAAAGTCAGCAAAATTCATATTCTGAGGTATCTAAAGTGCATTATCCTGCTATTAAAAAGTTTTTTTCAAAAACCTAATGTGCTATTCTTACTAACTTAGCTCCTTCCAAGCCGTTCGGCGCATTGGGCGGCAAGTTGCTGCCACAAAAATCTGTCACTGGCAATGTCTGAAGCCTCTTCTCACCTGCTCTGAGGACCTCCATGTGGCGCCAAGTTGTACTAGGATGTCCCTGTTTGCGTTTTCCATGTAATGGTCTCCATGTCATCCCCTAAAATCCATGTTAGCCATCTTTGTTGAGTAACATTTAGTCTTTTTCAATTTCGGTAGATGACTATTCACTGCACTTTATTAATGGAGCCCAACCACTGCTAGAAATTTGGAACCTCTCTTAGCTACGCTCTTGGAATTAGGTGACTGTAGTTTGCTTTAGATTTTATATCGAAAATGGAAGTTTTATCGTCAAAATCATCTGTTGGGGGGGGGGGGGGGTTCAACTAAACAATCTCAGGAGTTTTTTTTTAAACAAATTTAAAACCCCATTTAGCTCCTCTCATAGTATTAGATGACTGTAGTTTGTTTTAGAATAATATTGAAGAGAGAGGTTTTCAACCTCAAAACTCTCTGTAGGGGGATTTTAAACTCAAAACCGTATGTAGGGGTTTTAAACTTTAATGAAAAAAGCCCTCTGCAGGAGGCGGTTATAAACTCAAAACCCCTCATAGATTTTTCAGTGTGTAATTTGCTTTTTTTTATGTTGAAGAGGTATTTTTTAGCATCAAACCGCGCTGAAGGGGGGTTAAAACTTAAAACCCCCTTTGGCTACGCTCATAGTATTTAGAGTGTGTAGCTTGGCCTGTCTTGGCTACCTTTGTAAGGGGCTTGAGGTTCGACACTCGATTCGAGCAGAGTTGTTTTCTGAGCGCCTAAAGGCAGCACGGAAAACCTTCGAAAAGATACCACCCTCCCAAATACTAATAGAACTAATAGCGAGATATTTGCATAAAGAATGCCAGACCTAACCAGAACTACATTCAACTAAAACTAGATCTTGTATGGCCTAACGAGAACTAAAACTAGATCTTGTATGGCCTAACGAGAACTAAAACTAGATCTTGTATGGCCTAACGAGAACTAAAACTAGATCTTGTATGGCCTAACGAGAACTAAATTCAGATCTTGTGTGACCTAACCAGAGCTAAATCTGATCTTGGGTGACCTAACCAGAGCTAAATCTGATCTTGGGTGACCTAACCAGAGAAAAATCTGATCTTGGGTGACCTAAACAGAGCTGAATCTGATCTTGGGTGACCTAACCAGAGGTAAATCTATATCTTGGAAGACCTGACCGGAACTAGATTTAAACCAGAACTTGGATGACCTGACAGGAGATAAAGACTCTACTTCAAAAGTTTCTCTTTCTCCTTCTCCCCCCTCCCCACCTTGTTGACCTTAACCTGATAGAATGTACACCCTTGTTGACCTTTGTCACTCAGTGATAGAATGTACACCCTTGTTGACCTTTGTCACTCTGTGATAGAATGTACACACCCTTGTTGACCTTAACCTGATAGAATGTACACCCTTGTTGACCTTTGTCACTCTGTGAAAGAATGTATACCCTTGTTGACCTTTGTCACTCTGTGATAGAATGTACACACCCTTGTTGACCTTGACCTGATAGAATGTACACCCTTGTTGACCTTTGTCACTCTGTGATAGAATGTACACCCTTGTTGACCTTAACCTGATAGAATGTACACCTTTGTTGACCTTTGTCACTCTGTGATAGAATGTACACCCTTGTTGACCTTTGTCACTCAGTGATAGAATGTACACCCTTGTTGACCTTAACCTGATAGAATGTACACCCTTGTTGACCTTTGTCACTCTGTGATAGAATGTACACCCTTGTTGACCTTTGTCACTCTGTGATAGAATGTACACCCTTGTTGACCTTTGTCACTCTGTGATAGAATGTACACCCTTGTTGACCTTTGTCACTCTGTGATAGAATGTACACCCTTGTTGACCTTTGTCACTCTGTGATAGAATGTACACCCTTGTTGACCTTTGTCACTCTGTGATAGAATGTACACCCTTGTTGACCTTTGTCACTCTGTGATAGAATGTACACCCTTGTTGACCTTTGTCACTCTGTGATAGAATGTACACCCTTGTTGACCTTTGTCACTCTGTGATAGAATGTACACCCTTGTTGACCTTTGTCACTCTGTACTGGTCCGTTTTAGGGTGGACATCTAGTTTTGGATTACCGATGACGTCATGACCACTCCATCCTTCTTGTTTAGTATTTCATTGACCTCTGTATCTAAATACAGAACTGACCAATGGCCCTTCCTCGAAAACTATTTACCACAAGCCTAAAGGGTGGACGCCACATGTCAGGGCGGTTCAAGAATGAGGAGGGATCTATTTACTTACTTTGTCACTAGGAAATGGCCAACGATTCAAAAACACTCTCTCTACCAAATGACCGAAATTGGGACAAAAATAAGAAATTCAACTAGAAATTTAACTTTGAGCCCCTGACAAAACTTTAACTAGATCTAGACGTTTAGATTTAAATCTAGACTTTCAATGTAGCCAAATGTTTACATGAGCAACCTAAAAAGAACTCTATCTTGATGTTTTTGGTGTCACACGACAATGGGAACGTCAAAACCTGATTATTTTCTCGCAAGAGTTTGTTCTAAAGTCTTGGTTTAATAAAACTTAGACGCGATGTTGGGACAATATGTGCCAAGATTTTCATCTAAGTCATAAACGAAAACAGATTGATTTCAAAGATTGCACGATTCTGCTGCTGCTGCTCTCTACGTTGTCAGACTATGGGAATTGTGTTGTTTATAGATTCTTAAAACTAAAGATCACAATTTTCTTTAAGGTTGAGATTGAATTCGCAAAATCCTTCATACCATTGTATTTTACACTGTCGCTCTAGATGGCATAAATATAATTAAAACATCACTTTTTCCAGCAAACATTCTCAATCTGTCCCCCACCCCGTCTCTTTTTACTCTCCAATTCCCTATGTTTGAACAAGGTCTTTCAATTACAGTGTACTTGCATTGTCCTCCATTGTCCCACTGTCTCTTTGACTCTTGCCTTCTCACACCTTGGTTCCACAGTCGGCGTTCTCCGGTTTACGTCGTTTCTAGTTCCGGAGATGATCAATGCTGTTACAGAGCGGAACTGCCTCGTCTCAGTTTTGGTTGTAGTGATAAAACGTGATCTACTCTCCTGGTCGTTCTGAGTCACTTCAGTACATCAACTATTGAGTAAACAGTTAGTAAAGTGTGTACCATTGAAACAGCTCTGTAGCAGTGGCGTAGTACGATAGTTTTAATGGGCTAGATGACATAGAAATGTGAACAGATCATGCCTTGGATAAGTAACTTACTTATTGTAGTCATACAGGAGAAAAGGTAGATTAATGAATGAATGTATTTAGTTTATAAAACAAATAACATAAAAAAAAGTATTTTTTAAAAATTCATTCCTCTTTTATAAAGCTGTTAGTGGTCTATGATTTCTCATCCCATTTATTAACTTGTGATGTTTCACTATTGCAATGAGTCTTTTCAATGAGCTTACACAATCCAGTTCTTCTATTACAGTCCAGCTAAGATCTATAGATTATTTTTAGTACCAGGTGACCGTTTGAATAATTTGTTGAGGAATTATATTTACTTGACCGAGCCAGTGTAGTCATCTCTGTGTAAGAAGAGCATAGATGCTGTGCATATAGGCCCGTTTCAGAACGTCCTGGTAGGTGACACGATCCCTCCAGGAGATGCACGTTATGCGTCGCAGGCTATTTAATCTGTGTTCTTGACGCATGTAAGTTGCCCAACTCTCACTGCCATGAAGAAGTGTGCTCAAAACGCAGGCATTGTAGCCAGATGGAAGAATCCCTAAAGACATCCTACGCTGAGCTTGCAGAGGGAGTCCAGACACAAGGACCGCCCAAAACTAACCTACAGAGGTGTCTGCAATTGAGACATGAGAACCACGGGCATCGAACAAAGTATGTGGGAGGAGATAACCCGAGACCGGACAGCATCGAGACATACTGTACGTGCTGGTACGAACTTCGCCGAGAACAAAAGGAACGAAGCTGCATGAGTCAAGAGAAAGAAAAAGAAAGCTGCCCTGTCAGCTAGCCTTAGGACAGATGCTTATACATATACAAACTGTGGCAAACTCTGCCGCTCCAGAATTGGTTTGATTAGTCACTCCAGTATTTGCCCCGTCTCAAGACGAAACCAAAGCCAGTGACTCACCTGGGCGGATCCATTGTCTTCCGAGACAAAAGAAGCCCTATATAGGTCTATATTTATATTTACTTATTTTGGATCGGGTAAAACGGGTAAAGTCTCCCAATTTGAATAGTTGCTTTCTTGTTCATTTAGTTCTAAATGTCAATGTACATAGCGATTAGAAAAGAAAGTACCCATACAGAACACGCCGGTAGGGACAGTATAGAGCAGTGATGCTCAACCTTATTCGGCCAGCGGGTCCTTTTAATTTCCGACACTCGTGTCGCGGGCCACATTAATAAAAAATTATAAGAAAAAAGGAAATAGACAATGAACCATTTTTATTAGAAACCTATGTATCTATTCCTGAGTTTTATAAAGCTGTTTTATGTTCTTTCAAAAGAGCCACTCTTTCTTTATAAAACAAATATGTTGGCTTATCATCAGTACCAATCCAATTACACAAACTTAGGAAAATATTTTTTTCCAAACTTCTTTTTTTTTTTGTGGAGAGGGATTTTATTCACTTTGAGCCGACGTTTCGGTGGGCCGATTGAACCACCTCGCGGCCCGTATTTTTGGGCATCACCGGTATAGAGGGACATCTTATGGTCCGACAGTTATGCTGGAGAAAGCACTATCCCATATGGTGGGACGAGCGTTTGCAAAAGGCAGTCCTTTTTTGTGAGCTGAAAGGTGGTAGACGTAACAGAGATGTCCTACAGAAACGCTTTAAAGACGAGCTTAGGCACCAACTTGCTTTAACTGACATAGAAGAGGGTATCTGACTGCAAGGCGGCTTTAGAATGAGACAGCTGGAGATTTTTTTTATAAAGGTCGCCGGATACTCAAAAAAAAATCCACTGCCAAGGACAGGTGTAGACGGCGAAAAGAGAATCTAAATCGATCCAACGGCCTAAGATGGTTATGTTTGCGTTGGATGTGGCAAACTATGTGGGTCGCAGCTGGTGCTTCATAGCCACGTGAAAGACTGCACTCCTCCTTAATCATCGGACTCGAAGACAAGGTTTGTATAAAGGCCTCAAGGAAACCTGCTTCCAGATACCCCCTTCCTCCCACCATAGAGATTGGACTGTAGCGCTCTGTTAATGCTATAACGCATGAAAGTTGCACTTTGAAAAAAGTTATAACATTATTATTACAATGCAATTCATAAATATTCATAGCTTTTTATTTTGTATTTAAAAAATGCACAGACTCTTACAAACACTTTGTAGATTTATTTATTATGGAACGAAGAAAGAAAAAAAAAATGAAAAAAAAAAAATAGCAGAGGTATGTTTGGTTATTGTGCAGAGGTATGTTTGGTAATAGTGCTGAGGTATGTTTGGTAATAGTGCAGAGGTATGTTTGGTGATTGTGCAGAGGTATATTTGGTAATAGTGCAGAGGTATGTTTGGTAATAGTGCAGAGGTATGTTTGGTGATTGTGCAGAGGTATGTTTGGTTATTGTGCAGAGGTATGTTTGGTAATAGTGCAGGGGAATGTTTGGTTATTTTGCAGAGGTATGTTTGATTATTGTGCAGAGGTATGTTTGGTGATTGTGCAAAGGTATGTTTGATTATTGTGCAGAGGTATGTTTGATTATTGTGCAGAGCTATGTTTGGTTTTTACACTTTCATTATGGAGAGCCGTGTAGGTGACTTTGACTTTGTTGACAAGTCTAATAGAGCCTACAATAATGTTACGTATTTCTGAATCTTCTGGCTAAATGTATTAGTAGGCACACAAATAAAAACACTGCAAAGAACTTGACGATTAAACTTTCAGTTTCATATAACTTTATTGACTATTAACTTTAACAATTCGTTACTGTAACATGTAGCAGAAGACTGTACAATATCTGTCAGTTTACAGTTAGCTATACTTCGTTGCAATTCATCTCTTCGCTTCGTTGCAATTCATCTTTTTTTTTTGTTGCAATTCATCTCTTCTCAACTTGCATCGAGCCGTATTCCACAGAACAGACCAACGCCACACTTCCAAGTGTCGCTCCAGGTCTCCCAAAGCTGAACCAAGTCGTACTCAAGTCTACCGAATCAGAGCCGCACACGTCTTATATCGACTGTATCGACTGTAACGGCTCAAGTCCACTGTAGTTCGCTGTATAGACTTTAACGACAGTAGTCCACTCCAGTTAACTCTACCCTAGTTAACTTGCATCGAGTCGTACAAATTTCTCTTCCACTAGAGCCGCACACGTCTTATATTGTCTGTATCGACTGTAACGGCTCACTCAAGACTGACTTTCACATTAACTCTCTGGCTTATATAGAGTCCCTAATCACTCCTCCAAAGTTGCACAAACACTGCTAGTATCTTCTGGAATAACACGTGAGGAAACGTCACATCCTGTCTTTGTTTATACATGTAGATTCCAGAAAACATCGGCTTGCCAGGGTCACAAGTTGTGACCTCTATCTGTCACTGGACATTGCCAGTACCTTCTGGAATAACACGTAAGGACACGTCACATCCTGTCTCTGTTTATACATGTACATTCCAGAGAACACCCGCTGCTGTGTTATCTCGTCGGGGTCACACGTTAACCTCTTCCTGTCACTGGTCATTTGTAACAATAAGATGGAGTGCAAATGTTTAATTAGGTCTATTGAATCATTAAAAGTTGTTCATGTTTGCATGATGTTTGCAAAGAAACATTTTCATTTACTGCTGTAAGCCTAGTGACGTAAGCGGTTTTTCCCTTTGACGTCATGGAGAATTTTCATTCATAAAAACATTCTAGCCAAATTAATTTTTCGATAATGAAACATTTTCAAACCGACATAACGGTCGACCTCTGAGTTGTTGTTTTTTGTGGCCAATGAGTTCAGAATTTTGTTCTCATTTATATACATATACCTTGAAATTTTAATACATATATCTATACATATATCTATACATACATTTATCTATACAAACAAACATGCATACAAGAATTGCTCGTTTAAGAGTACATGATAAGACGGTGTGTGCCAAATATTCCTGAAAGTCTATCATTTAGTCAACTCTTTACTGAATACAAAGACACATAGGAGTCGAGTGCCGTGCTAAAAAAAAAGCCAAATTTTATTTTAAGATGATTATATTTTTGTTTATTATAAGGATCAAACCAGAGCTTTCACTGTGTGCTCAATTAGCTAGTATTTGTTTCCCTAAGAGAAACATAAGCTGTCGAATTTCTATTTCTAAACTATTGGATAGTACATGTATTGGAATTTTAAATAAAAATCTATATTATATGTCTAGGACTGTCTAGTAGACTATAAACTTTAAGCAATTCTCTAAAAAAAAAACTTAACGTTTTTGTATTTTCTCACTTGGCCATCTCTAGAGACCCACCTGGTCATCTCTAGTGGCCCACCTAGTCATCTCTTATAGCCCATCTAACCTTCTTTTGTTGACCACCTGACCATCTTTCGTGACCCACCTGGACATTTCTTGTGACCCACTTCTTCTGTCACTCCTCTATCGTGACAATAAAGATATAAAAAAAACAATAAAGATAAAAATAGAAACAATAAAGATAAAAATAGAAACAATAAAGATAAAAATAAAAACAATAAAGATAAAATAGAAACAATAAAGATAAAGATAAAAACAATAAAGATAAAAATAAAAACAATAAAAATAAAATAAAAACAATAAAGATAAAAATAAAAACAATAAAAAAAAATAAAAACAATAAAGATAAAAATAGAAACAATAAAGATAAAAATAAAAACAATAAAGATAAAATAGAAACAATAAAGATAAAAATAAAAACAATAAAGATAAAATAAAAACAATAAAGATAAAATCGAAACAATAAAGATAAAAATAGAAACAATAAAGATAAAAATAGAAACAATAAAGATAAAAATAGAAACAATAAAGATAAAAATAGAAACAATAAAGATAAAAATAGAAACAATAAAGATAAAAATAGAAACAATAAAGATAAAAATAGAAACAATAAAGATAAAATAAAAACAATAAAGATAAAAATAAAAACAATAAAGATAAAAATAAAAACAATAAAGATAAAATAAAAACAATAAAGATAAAAATAGAAACAATAAAGATAAAAATAGAAACAATAAAGATAAAATAAAAACAATAAAGATAAAAATAAAAACAATAAAGATAAAAATGAAAACAATAAAGATAAAAATGAAAACAATAAAGATAAAAATAAAAACAATAAAGATAAAAATGAAAACCATAAAGATAAAAATGAAAACCATTAAGATAAAAATGAAAACCATAAAGATAAAAATGAAAACAATAAAGATAAAAATGAAAACAATAAAGATAAAAATGAAAACAATAAAGATAAAAATGAAAAAATTAAAGATAAAAATTGAAACAATAAAGATAAAAATAGAAACAATAAAGATAAAAATAGAAACAATAAAGATAAAAATAGAAACAATAAAGTTAAAAATAGAAACAATAAAGATAAAAACAATAAAGATAAAAATAGAAACAATAAAGATAAAAATAGAAACAATAAAGATAAAAATAGAAACAATAAAGATAAAAATAGAAACAATAAAGATAAAAATAGAAACAATAAAGATAAAAATAGAAACAATAAAGATAAAAATAGAAACAATAAAGATAAAAATAGAAACAATAAAGATAAAAATAGAAACAATAAAGATAAAAATAGAAACAATAAAGATAAAAATAGAAACAATAAAGATAAAATAAAAACAATAAAGATAAAAATAAAAACAATAAAGATAAAAATAAAAACAATAAAGATAAAATAAAAACAATAAAGATAAAATAAAAACAATAAAGATAAAAATAGAAACAATAAAGATAAAAATAGAAACAATAAAGATAAAATAAAAACAATAAAGATAAAAATAAAAACAATAAAGATAAAAATGAAAACAATAAAGATAAAAATGAAAACAATAAAGATAAAAATAAAAACAATAAAGATAAAAATGAAAACCATAAAGATAAAAATGAAAACCATTAAGATAAAAATGAAAACCATAAAGATAAAAATGAAAACAATAAAGATAAAATGAAAACAATAAAGATAAAAATGAAAACAATAAAGATAAAAATGAAAACAATAAAGATAAAAATAGAAACAATAAAGATAAAAATAGAAACAATAAAGATAAAAATAGAAACAATAAAGATAAAAATAGAACAATAAAGATAAAAATAGAAACAATAAAGATAAAAATAGAAACAATAAAGATAAAAATAGAAACAATAAAGATAAAAATAGAAACAATAAAGATAAAAATAGAAACAATAAAGATAAAAATAGAAACAATAAAGATAAAAATAGAAACAATAAAGATAAAAATAGAAACAATAAAGATAAAAATAGAAACAATAAAGATCACAGATAGAAACAATAAAGATCACAGATAGAAACAATAAAGATCACAGATAGAAACAATAAAGATCACAGATAGAAACAATAAAGATAAAAATAGAAACAATAAAGATAAAAATAGAAACAATAAAGATAAAAATAGAAACAATAAAGATAAAAATAGAAACAATAAAGATAAAAATAGAAACAATAAAGATAAAAATAGAAACAATAAAGATAAAAATAGAAACAATAAAGATAAAAATAGAAACAATAAAGATAAAAATAGAAACAATAAAGATAAAAATAGAAACAATAAAGATAAAAATAGAAACAATAAAGATAAAAATAGAAACAATAAAGATAAAAATAGAAACAATAAAGATAAAAATAGAAACAATAAAGATAAAAATAGAAACAATAAAGATAAAAATAGAAACAATAAAGATAAAAATAGAAACAATAAAGATAAAAATAGAAACAATAAAGATAAAAATAGAAACAATAAAGATCACAGATAGAAACAATAAAGATCACAGATAGAAACAATAAAGATAAAAATAGAAACAATAAAGATAAAAATAGAAACAATAAAGATAAAAATAGAAACAATAAAGATAAAAATAGAAACAATAAAGATAAAAATAGAAACAATAAAGATAAAAATAGAAACAATAAAGATAAAATAAAAACAATAAAGATAAAAATAGAAACAATAAAGATAAAAATAGAAACAATAAAGATAAAAATAGAAACAATAAAGATAAAAATAGAAACAATAAAGATAAAAATAGAAACAATAAAGATAAAAATAGAAACAATAAAGATAAAAATAGAAACAATAAAGATAAAAATAGAAACAATAAAGATAAAAATAGAAACAATAAAGATCACAGATAGAAACAATAAAGATCACAGATAGAAACAATAAAGATCACAGATAGAAACAATAAAGATAAAAATAGAAACAATAAAGATAAAAATAGAAACAATAAAGATAAAAATAGAAACAATAAAGATAAAAATAGAAACAATAAAGATAAAAATAGAAACAATAAAGATAAAAATAAACAATAAAGATCACAGATAGAAACAATAAAGATCACAGATAGAAACAATAAAGATCACAGATAGAAACAATAAAGATCACAGATAGAAACAATAAAGATCACAGATAGAAACAATAAAGATCACAGATAGAAACAATAAAGATCACAGATAGAAACAATAAAGATCACAGATAGAAACAATAAAGATCACAGATAGAAACAATAAAGATCACAGATAGAAACAATAAAGATCACAGATAGAAACAATAAAGATCACAGATAGAAACAATAAAGATCACAGATAGAAACAATAAAGATCACAGATAGAAACAATAAAGATCACAGATAGAAACAATAAAGATCACAGATAGAAACAATAAAGATCACAGATAGAAACAATAAAGATCACAGATAGAAACAATAAAGATCACAGATAGAAACAATAAAGATCACAGATAGAAACAATAAAGATCACAGAAACAATAAAGATCACAGATAGAAACAATAAAGATCACAGATAGAAACAATAAAGATCACAGATAGAAACAATAAAGATCACAGATAGAAACAATAAAGATCACAGATAGAAACAATAAAGATCACAGATAGAAACAATAAAGATCACAGATAGAAACAATAAAGATCACAGATAGAGAGTGAAAACGTCGTTTTGTTTTTGTCTACATAAAAACTTCGGGAACTAAAAGGTCAAACCAAAACTTGACATGGACTTGGAAATTGTACGCTATAAGAGCGGACATGTTTCACCCACTATTTCTCCGCCTCCATCTTTCAGCTACATTTTGTTTGCAAAGTGTACATTCCTTGATAAAATAGAATATATAAATCATTGCTAACTTGAGCGCTGTATTCAGTTATGTACTCATCTTTAGTATTTCTATTCCCAATATTGATTTTAAAGACAAAAAAAAAAAGAGATTTGTTTCTATCAAAATCTCTGCCCCTGCCCTGGGTTGTAATGATATAGAAGACAATGTAGGTTAGGACAGAAAGAAACCCAGATTTCAATCTGACCCCTAATCGATTTGGCCCGGAACGTATTAGTTATCTCGAGTTTATTCTAAGCTCTGGAAATTGCAAAACAAGTAACGACAAAATGAGGAAAACAAAACGCAACAAAGGAAAAAGCAATTTGAGAATGAACGAAACAAAACAAGGAGAAACGATTTCAAAGAAGTAAAAAATGGAATGTTAATTGAAAAATTAGGTAGAGTTATAGTTTGAATACATACACCTAAAATAATTAAATGGGTCAACTCTAAAGGCCAGAATACTTCACGTGATACTTGTCTGTGACAAGTTCACAGAGCGTCTAGCCTTAGGATTAGGTAGAGCAGGCTTTAAGTTTGATGAGCATACAACAGACACACACTGACCTGTGTAATATCACTTAAGTAGTAAGCATTCAATACAACGGCGTTGTGGAATGGGATCATGTACATAACCTATATAACAAACAGTTGCTGCCTGGTCGCTGGATTGTCTTTGGTCGTCTCGATGGTCCCGGGTTCATACCCTGCCCGCTGTCATCCCCCGTTGTCCTAGACTAGGACACTCATCCAAAAAATATAAACAAATATTCACATTTGACTAGAGTAACACCATTAGTAAAATCACTAAATTTAGAAAGCCTTCAGGACAGAAGACTCAAAAGTAAAGTAGAAGGCTAATTATACATAAAACACTGAACCATAATCTTCAAATACAAAAACAAAATTTTAAAATACTCTAAAAGACACAAAGATAAAGGCACATTCCTCGTCCCATATGCTAGGACAAATTTGTACAAATACTCCTTCTTCCCTAGTGCTATTAGAGCATGGAATGGGTTGCCTGAGCTAGCCAGGAAAACCAGTGAGTTGGCAGAATTTAAGTCATTAGTTAATATGCATGACTAAATGCATGACGCGTAGGACGTAATCATCTTCTTTTTTGAAGTAACGTCTGTATTATATAAGATAAGATATAAAACATTTGACAAACATTATTATCCCCTGATGTCTCATTCTTATACAGACAACCTATACACTATTACACCACTTTTCATAGATCTAGATATATTACAGACCAATGTAACTAATACTTTTCTCATAATCTAGTTCTATTAGAGACCAATTTAACTAATACACTTTTCAGAGATCTAGTTCTGTTACAGACCAATTTAACTAATACTTTTCTCATAATCTAGTTCTATTAGAGACCAATTTAACTAATACACTTTTCATAGATCTAGTTCTGTTACAGACCAATTTAACTAATACTTTTCTCATAATCTAGTTCTATTAGAGACCAATTTAAACAGTACACTTTTCAGAGATCTAGTTCTGTTAGAAGCCAAATTAATAATACACTTTTTAGAGATCTAGTTCTATTACAGACCAGTTTAACTTATAAACTTCTCTTAGATGTAGTTCTGTTTCAGACCAATTTCTAGCAGCACATAAAACTGTCCAATCGTCGCAGAGTTATTTGTTGATAAATTCACTTTGATGTGTTTCTGCGTTTAGACATTTAGCTCAATTCTATGGAGAGTTCTGTTTTCTGTCTACAGGGAACACGGTGTCCAGTTCTCTCTTCTTATTCAATCTTAGCTTGCTAGATAAAATAAAAACCAACAAAAACATAGCCATTTGCAACGAACGAAAAACTAATTTTAAAAATATCGCCGACAGAAAAACAAAACAGTCACCTCATCTACTTAATATTGTCAGTCCCTAGAAAATATTTATTGTTTTGTTAAATTTTTACTCTAATTAAATTGGAAAATAAAATTGTTTCTGCATTTTTACAATTTAATGCAAAAACTAAATGTCTGCTTTCTGTTTGGGTTGACTATTGAATCGAATTTCTTTTGAAGCACATGTCTACTTAGCAGACGATGTTTAACTTAAGCTCATTAGCTCGGGTCTACGTAGCAGGCGAGAGTTTCTATAGTGAATGAAGAACAGGTTTACGTAGCAGGCAAGAGTTTCTATAGTGAATGAAGCGCAGGTCTAAGTAGCAGAGTTTCTATAGTGAATGAAGCACATGTCTACGTAGCAAACAAGAGTTTCTATAGTGAATGAAGCACAGGTCTACGTAGCAGACAAGAGTTTCTATAGTGAATGAAGCACAGGTCTACGTAGCAGGCAAGAGTTTCTATAGTGAATAAAAGACTGGTCTACGTAGCAGAGTTTCTATAGTGAATGAAGCACAGGTCTACGTAGCAGACAATAGTTTCTATAGTGAAAGAAGCAGAGGTCTACGTAGCAGAGTTTGTATAGTGAAAGAAGCACAGGTCTACGTAGCAGACAAGAGTTTGTATAGTGAAAGAAGCACAGGCCTACGTAGCAGAGTTTCTATAGTGAAAGAAGCACAGGTCTACGTAGCAGACAAGAGTTTGTATGGTGAAAGAAGCACATGCCTACGTAGCAAGCAATAGTTTCTATAGTGAAATATTGACTTTCTTGTGTTTAGTGTGACCCTAACCAAGCATTCCCTCCATCGTACTTTTGTATTCAAGAAGACGGTCTCCTTAAATTAGGAATAAGGGTTTTCACTGGCATTCGACTTCGAAATGATTGTTTCTACAGTTTAGGAGTTTGGCCCTGGTCTGAATTTTTTTTTCTATTTAATTCATTAATTTGCTGCTCTAAACCATTACAGTCTTGGTCTTCTCGTCTACTCATTGTTTACCTTTTGTAGCCATGTTTTCCATTCATAACATGCACATTACAACCAAGCTGCAGGTCGCTTCTAAAACATGTTTTTAATTTGAATTATAATGAAACATTCAAACAAAAACCCATTGCTGATATTTTAAGGATTATTTCCCTTGTATTTTCACTGTCCAGTCTTCATTTATCTTTCTATCTATCTATCTATCTATCTATCTATCTATCTATCTATCTATCTATCTATCTATCTATCTATCTATCTATCTATCTATCTATCTATCTATCTATCTATTTAATTCTCTCTCTCTCTCTCTCTCTCTCTCTCTATATATATATATATATATATATAAATAATCCACGGCCCGCGGGTCTTAATTTGCATATCACTGTCGATATAGTCACTGAGAGTGTTTTATAGACAATTAAAAGAAATAATAATGTTATAAGTAAAGCGAATGCGAATGTAAAAATAGCATGAATGGAGATAATCGACATAACTCCATTTTTTCAAATAAAAACATTTGCTTGTAGGCCTACTATATTTGATTAAAATATGAAATGAATAGACTTAAGTTTGTATGTTCGTGTGTTTTGAGTATAAAGTAGATCTTGAGTTAGACATAGATCTAGATCATAGATTTATATATACTATATCTAGACTGGACATGGAGACTTTTTAACACTACAAAAAATGTCGTGAACATTTTTTAGAAAGTTGGATCAAGGCGTTGTTTCGTAAAGGAATAACAGGGGCCGAGAGCTTTTGCCTGCAATCCTAACCTATGTAGCATATAATTTAATTTTTAGATCTAGATCTAGTAAATGAACATCAAAAATAAGAGTACTCTCGTCTCATAATTATTATTTTGCAATTTTTAGATACATAATCTTCTTTATCAAAAGACTGAATGCAACACTAAATTGTTATTTTTTTGTGTATTTTTGATAATCAATTATAGTAGAGCCACTATTGCAAAGCAGGCATGTTTGCGGAACAGTTCGTCGAAATTAATTAAAATCTACTTTATTTTGAAATGTTCTGCTAAACTACTGTAACGGTACTGCGCATGGTCCATTTCTCTACATTCCCATTATAAGGGTTTTCCTTTCACAGCAGAAAATTAATTTTGACTCCAAGTTAAAGTCGTCCATTATTTTTCACGTACCAGGAGAACCGCATAGGCCATGGATTAAGGCTTTTTAAAAATGATAATGACCCATCACCTGCATGATACACCTAATTTTCCGTTTATAAATGGATGTGGAAACACTTTATTTCATAGCCATGTATCAGAAATTCAATTTTTAAAAAATTGGGAGGTGTTTACCCAGTTTTTACCTTTTTAAAGATAGTCACAATTGTGGAACACTATAGATGTTGTTTATTTGACCTGCGCATTTACATAGTGATTTATATTATTGGAGTTTAAATATGAGTTTATGAGTAATATAAATGTAAAAAACATTTAGAGAATAATATTACATATAGAATTTATGAATACCAGACGTCCAGCAAAAAGAGGACAAATCATAATATCAAATAATATCATATATATAATATTAATATAACAAAAAATTTAGAATGAAAAGTACAACCTTGTTAGGAAAATCAGGGTAGTGTGACGTCAATTAAATTAAAGAAGGGATAAAGAATCGGAAAGTGACAATGTGTTGTCTTAAGCTTTATTAATAAATAAAATTAATGTCAAGGATAAGGAGTTCGTATTATATAAGACTAATAAATATATGCTTTATATAGGCTTTGTTCCGACATTTTTACCGTGTTCCGCGATTGTGGCTTCTTAAAAAATCCTGTTCCGTAATTGTGACTGACCATATCTAAGTCGATTTGAATGCAAAATTTAGATATGTGTTGAAAAACTAAACAATGCGTCTATTTTTATCGGAAAATAGATGGGCAATGCCTAGATACTTTTAGTTTTTCCATAGGTCAAACCATTACGGAGCAAAAAATTTAAAACTAAAAGTAGCAGCAAACTGTTCCGCAATAGTGACTATATATATATAAGTCTATGATTTAGATCTAGACTAATCTAGAGTTAAATATTGGTTTGGAGAGTTCATTCTGCGCTGCGAGAAGGCTTTGCTCTGCGCATGCGTGACCTTTTTTAGTACGCGATTCATGAATGAATATATCTCAATCATATGCATAAATAAATATAGACTGGAAGTAGGAAGTTATTTTTATTTGGGGGGAGTCAAATATGTTTTATGTACTATATCTATGTGAAAAAAAAATGGCGGCAATTGAACTATAAATTCTAGGACTAACATTTCAGCCAATATATAATTATGATCTTTAGTTTTGAAAAGTACAAAACTGCCATATTCCCAATATTTTGCCTTTGTTTCATAATCATAGACATAGGCAAATATATATAGGTTTGTGATGTGGATTTATGTTTGTTGACATGGCTTCTTTATTAATGTATGGCGGTCGTCTTATCGATTCAAATTGTTAGAATTAGTTTTTAGTTTAAAAAGTCAAAGAAAATTAGCAGAAGGTGCTCTAATGTTCGTAGTACGATAGGCCAAGGATAAATTCTAAAGGTTGAAAAAAAAAAGAATATTATACACAGTAACTTTCAGTTTCAGTAAGTCAGAATAATTCAGTATCACTGTGACTGTGACTAATTTAATAGTGATAGATCTAAATCTAATAAATATGACTAATATTTGTAATAGCTAGTTCTAGTACTTTTCATACTTTTTACTACTAACTATTAAACTAGTCAGTCTAACATCTATGCATGCAGCCTATAGACTAGATCTAGTATAAGAATAGATTATACTAATGGACCTCATTCACCAATCGTAAATAAACACATTTAGCCACGTCATAATATTGATAAAACAATGAAAAAATACGTATCACGTGAGAGCCACTATGGATTACATAGTTTGTATAGAAGATATATAGAATCACGTGGCTAAATTTTGTTTGTTTACGATTGGTGAATGAGGTCCATTATAGATCTAGTGACAATCTAGTCATAGACTATTTATATACTAACTATAGACTAGACTATACAGATTACAATTATATTTTATAGTATATTATAGTAGTATAGTACTAGTAGTAAGTAGTATTTTTTTACTATAGTATTTAGAACTATTTATAATTATTTTAATTATGTAAATTTAATAGTAAAAAAAACATGGCATATATAAAATCTAGAGTTCTAGGGGTATATAGGGTATGGCTGAAAAAAACAAACAAACCATAAATACTTTTAATTTTACACTGCTCATAACTGCTGTATAACTCATACAAACTTATCTTTTCCCAAATGTTTCCCATAATAATGATTACTTTATCGTCCAGTCTATATATATATGTCGATGATCTCAATATTCTCAACACGCGGCTTCGCAGCTTTAGCAAACAGACGTAAGAAAAAAGGCTTTAGAAAAAAAAATTTGAATGTTAATTTGATTAAAATAGGAAATGAATGGACTATAATTAGTATGTTCATGTGTTAAAGTTTAAAACTATCTTTGCGAAGAGAAGTTCTTTCATCTTAGAGTTAAATTAGAGTTTTAGGCCTAGAAATAGAGAGATGTGTAACCTTTCGGGTAATGTCTAATGAAAGAATGTACGTCAGGAATTTTAAATTCGCTGATATAAGGAACGGATTTATGTATCAATGCTTTTGAAACACAAATTTGAAACTTACTTTTATTAAATAATGATATCAATAGACTATATTTTGTAATTTTTATGTGTTAAAGTAAAAAACTATCTGTGCAAAGTGTAGTTCTTAAAATTAGATCTAGATCTAAATCCTTTCGATCTTTTCTCATGTCAACTTAGTAAACATGGCCTAGATTTATAAGATACTATACTTTCATAGAGTTGGTCAAATTTTTTGAGGGTCTTAAGTTTGTTTTAGGGGCTACAATACATACACTACGGTCTAAGTTAGTACCCAAGGAACATTTATGTCAAGTTTTACCAAGATTGGTCAAGCGGTTTTGATTTCTATTTGGCACATACATACATCCATAGCCTTACATTTTACTTCATAGTATAAGATTATTCTCTTCATGGCTCAAGAGTTTGGACACAAAAAAGAAGTAAAGGAAAGATCACTCTTTTATTTCTGCAAGTCGGACGAACTAGAGTTACCCTACGAAAAAAAAAAGAGGGGGGGGGGGGGGGAGAACAAGTAATTTTCACCCGTCAGAAAATAGCAGGGCCGGACCGTTGTGACGAAGAAAGATCACTCTTTTTTTATTTCTACCTCACGTAAATTTAGTTGCGAAAAAAGAGGGGGGGGGGGGAGAACAAGTAATGTACTCTGTATTCACCCGTCACTAAATAGCAGGGCCGGACTTAACCATTGTGGGGCTCTATGCGAAACGGAATTAGCGGGGCCCAGTTTGGGTAGGGATACGGATTATAAGTTAAAATTAAGAGTTTGTATTAGAAAATATATTCGTCTTTGCATTTTTTAAAATTCTTTACAGAATTACTTGACGAGCCTTGCGTGTAGCGAAGTCATTCAGTATAGCATCAAAAATTTTATTTCCTACATAGATCATACTCAATAGCAAGAATTACCAAATGTTTCAATCTATCTTTGAGAATTGTTGACCTCAAGTAATTCTTCATTAGTTTTAGGCGCGAGAAGCTTTTTTCACTAGATTCTACAATTACGGGTATTGCATAATGCAGGTTTTTTTTTCATCGTGCGTAGGATTGGCGTTTTCCATTTTGAATTATAGATTTTTTGTCTATATATTTCAGGAGATTTGTATGAGTTTTCTAAAGATTTAAATAATTTCCAGAGATTTCCAGGACTTCTTCGTATATTTTGCAATTTCAGGAGATTTCCAGGAGCTCCTGGTAAATAAACAGGAGGCCGCGGAAAATCTGTTATAAGTTATAAAATGGTTTAATTTAATAATTTATACACCTAGAATTACCGCGAGTCCTATGAAAGTGCGGGGTCCACTGCGGTCGCATAGGTTGCAGTGGCCTAAGACCGGCCCTGCGAAATAGCGGCGAGGCTACGCCTTCGGTCGACTAGTAAGTTATATACTTCTTACAATCCACGAAGAGATTAGGTGTCTAACCAAGTCAAACGCTCGCTACAAATACGTGATAGATTGACCATAACATGATACGGGATAAGATTGTTGAACTCGTGACCTTAAATTAATATGGGAGAAATAGTGTTTAACTAGTGATATAACTTGATATGGGAGAAGTAGTGTTGAACTAGTAACCATAACTTGATATGGGAGAAGTAGTGTTGGACTAGAGACCTTAACTTGATTTGGGAGAAGTAGTGTTGGACTAGTGACCATAGCTTGATACGGGAGAAGTAGTGTTGGACTAGTGACCATAACTTGATACGGGAGAAGTAGTGTTCAACTAGTGACCATATATACCTTTTGACCTATGTAATCTACTGATACTGACCTATACAATATATTGATACTGACCTATGTAATCTATTGATACTGATCTATGTAATCTATTGATATCATCGTGTCATTCTGTCCAGATATTTTTGTTGTTTTACTGGCATTGTCTCTCGTTTCAATCTTTTCCCATTCTTCCACAATCTGTCCAGTGTTTAGGTCATCACTTGCCTGTATAGTTCATTCACTTAAAGCCCTTTTTTAAAGCATTTGAACAAGGAATTCTGAACAAGTTAATTATAGTTGCACTATTGACTTGTAGACCAGAATTCTATGGAACCCAGCAACATATTTGATTACCAACTGGCCCGTCACTTAGGTAACGGTAAACTGATAAGGCCAAGTGTCTGATAAGAAATGTTTTCTTTTATTGATTTCACATCGCATGGCCAGGAAAATCTTGTTTTTTTTCCCACGTTTATTTAAGCAATTATTAGAGAATTAATTTCATAGAATGTTGAGTTGTTAGAGTTGAAGAAAAAAAACTTGTTTTGTTTGTCGTGAGGATTTCATGTTCATTTGTCTGTTTGTACATCTGTTTGCGTAGATTGAAAGCTAGACTTTTGTACATCTGTTTGTGTAGATATAGAACTAGACTTTTGGACATCTGTTTGTGTAGATATAGAACTAGACTTTGTACATCTGTTTGTGTAGATATAGAATTAGACATTTTGACATCTGTTTGTGTAGATGTAGAAGTAGGTATTATTTTTGAAACTTTGTTTATCACTTGGTTAATGGACCAGGACGCTGATAAAAGATAAAGTTGATTAAAGTTTCCCTGATGGGGCGGGCTCCAATACATGATTTATTGATCAAACATGCCTGTATTTTGTTAGCCTCATGCGGATAGCTTGTCGCCGGGAGAAGTGCAGACATTTCTTCTGCGTCTATTGTCACAACACCCTCAAGACGTAAGTCTAAAAGGTCACTTGTCGCCCTTCCAAGAACTAACCGTAGTTGTGTTCCATTGAAATGGTTTTCATGGCCAGAAAATGCGTTTGTTTAGGAAACAAAGCGTCTTCTGAATAGCTCAATAGTTTGTACGGGATATCACGTGCTGTTGGATAAACTGGAGCTCAGAACAAAGAAGACTTCAAGTTGTCCACATTTACGTTGAGGAAAAACTTCATGCCATCATAGAAGGAGAACTAAGGTGAAGTAAAAAGAACAAAGGAAATGTAAGGAGAACTAAGGAGGAGTAAGGAGAACTAAGGTGAAGTAAGAAGTAAGGAGAACTAAGGAGGAGTAAGAAGAACTAAGAAGAAGGAAGGTGAACTAAGGAGAAGGAAGGAGAACTAATGAGGAGTAAGGAGAAGGAAGGAAAAGTAAGAAGATCTAAGGAGAAGGAAGGAGAAGGAAGAAGAAGTAAGGAGAACTAAGGAGAACTAAGGAGAAGGAAGAAGAAGTAAGGAGAACTAAGGAGAAGGAAGGCGAACTAAGGAGAAGGAAGAAGAAGTAAGGAGAACTAAGGAGAAGGAAGGAGAACTAAGGAGAAGGAAGGAGAACTAAGGAGAAGGAAAGAGAAGAGACAACTGAAGGAATGACTTTTATGTAGCACACTAACTAGTTGAGGGATTCTCACAAACGTAAATTTGGTATCCATATGGTATCCCCAGTGGGGTCTTACTTATTAGGATGCGTTGTTTATATAAAGGAATTGGGACCTGAGTGGTATCATTGGTGAAGTCTTACTTACTGGGATTTGGTTTCATGATTCCTTGCTGAAGTCTAACTTAGTGGGTTTTGAGATCCATTAGCTATACTTGGTGGAGTCTCGCAAATTGAGATTTGGGATCCATTAGCTATACTTGGTGGAGTCTCGCAAATTGAGATTTGGGATCCATTAGCTATACTTGGTGGAGTCCATATGGTATCCTTTTTGTATTTCTTTCATTATATGAATGTTTTCACAAGAATGTTTCATGAAGGCCAGGATAAAAAAAAACACATCAAAATACAACAAACGTACACATCAGAGCTGCACAATATCTAGAAAACATTTATAGAACATCTACATAGCATCATCTCAAAATCTTTACAACATGATCAAAAAATCTATAGAAATGTATACTCACCATAAAACATCTACACTTCTAGTATACAGTACCTACTTAACATATCTCTACAACATCTACACAATTTACATAACATCTATACATTTATATGACATTTATACAGCATATACACTATATAACGTGAATACAATATCTACACAACATTTAAATAACACATATATTACATGTTTAAAACTTGTACGCAACATCCTACACAACATATATAGAGTCTACAACATCTACAAAAAATATATAGTTATACCATCTATACAACATCTACAAAATCTAAATAATATCTGTATCAGATGTACACAATAACTATATAACATTAACACAACATCTAAACAACACCTGCATAACATCTATTATATATATAACATCTATACTATCTGCGGTTGAAAAAAAAAACTACCAAAATATAACTCCAACTTGGTTTGCTCGTGTGTGTTTTAATAACAGACAAAACTCCCCTAGTCCCCTAGTTGTCCACATGCCAGTTTTAATAACAGACAAAACTCCCCTAGTCCACATGCCAGTTTTAAACTTTGAAAAACAATTCTACTTAGATCTAGCTTTTAGCACACAGATTACTTCCTTCTGAAACAGAAACCGTGCTTAAACCTTTCGATAATTTAAAATCAATATTCTGAAAGAAATGCAAGCTCTCTCTATTTTCAGATTTCTTAACAGGCGGCTGGGCAATAATGTTTTAAGTTTTTGTTTTAGTATCAACAGCCAACTACAAAACTCTAATGACGATAGATCTGTGGACTGCGAAAAATAAAGATCTGTTTAGTAGTGTCTAGTTCATGTATTGTCCTGCAGGGGGGACAGGGCCGGTCCTAGTGATTGTGGGGCCCTATGCGAAACGGATTGCGCGGGGCCTATTCTGGGTAGAGATAAGGATATAACTGAAAATTAAGATTTTGTATTAAAAAATAAATTCGTCTTTACGTTTTATACATTCTTAACTATGTACAAAATCACGATCAAATTAACTTTACTTTACGAGCCTTGTGTGTTGCGAAGTCATACAGTAGATCATCAAAATTCTGTTTCCTACATAGATCACGCTCAATAGCAAGAATTGCCACATTGTTCAATCAAGTAATTCTTGATTAGTTTAAAACTTCTTTCACAAGATGCCACAGTTACGTTCAAATCTAAGCTGTAAGGAGTAAATTGCAGTGTTCACAATTCTGTTGAAGCATTTAATCCTGTAGCCATCTTCAGCTTTTTGATGTATGAAATTTTCCACAGATTTATCATACTGCCTTTTCCTTTGACTTTTAGCTGGAAAGATTACAACAACATCCATGTTTCCAGCCAACTTCTTTTCGCTGTCACAAGAAGAAACAACAGGAAGAAACTTCAAACGTTCATTCACAACCACATGCTCTTTCACATTAACCCTTATCTGAGAGATACCGATAACATCTGCTCGTGGTGACTTATGCCTGGAGTACAATCCAATATCACTGCATTCTGGATGTCTCGAAGGATAGAATTCACAACAGCACCAGCTACTACAGTAATAAGTTCGTTTTGAATCTTCTTTCTCAGGTAACGATCATGAATTCTGCATTGGTAACACGTCGAAGTTGTTCCCCCATTACTGGATCAAACTTTGCGAGTAATTCTACTAGACCAGGAAATTCCCATTACTTGTCTCTTTAAGTCTTTCAATGGTCCCTCTGAAAGCTAAATTGCTCTTCGCTAGAAATCGTACAATTGCAACTATTCCAACGCTTAGTCTCAGAATAAAGCATCTCCTGGTGAACTTTGTCAATGCCTGTTGTTTTTTTTACTTAGTCTTGCTCCAGCTTCACAGCAGCTGGTCATGCCTTTGCGATTTTTCTTGCTCTGCTAGCCTTGTGGTACAGCTTTTCCACTGGTCAAATTCTTCATTTAAAAAGCAACTTATTTGTTTTTCCAGTAGACGACAGTAGAAACAAAAGATCTTGTCTGCTGACACAGAATATATCAGCCAAGGACGCAAAACACTTTCACCATTACTCAGGTTTGGTTTGCAATGAATGCACTTAAGAGAAATGTCTGCCATCCTTATTTTTTGGAAAATTCTCCAAAGTAATCTCAGGTGCACCGTTTTGTAATAAATAGTCAATACATTATCTTTCCATTTTGTTTCTAGACACATGGCAGGATAATCCAGATTTCTCAATGAATCGACCACATTTAGCTCTTTATCTATAACTATATGTTGATCAGTTATTACATTAATGCCTTCATTTCTTACGACATGTTGATCAGTTGTTAGTGTTACATCATGTTCTTCTTCTCTGACGACATCTTGATCAGTTGTTAGTGTTACATCATGTTCGTCTTCTCTGACGGCATGTTGATCAGTTGTTAGTGTTACATCATATTCTTCTTCTCTGACGACATGTTGATCAGTTGTTAGTGTTACAGCATGTTCTTCTTCTCTTATGACATGTTGATCAGTTGTTAGTGTTACATCATGTTCTTCTTCTCTGACAACATGTTGATCAGTTGCTACATCATGTTCTTCTTCTCTTACGACATGTTGATCAGTTGTTAGTGTTACATCATGTTCTTCTTCTCTGACGACATGTTGATCCGTTGTTAGTGTTACATCATGTTCTTCTTCTCTGACGACATGTTGATCAGTTGTTAGTGCTACATCATATTCTTCTTCTCTGACAACATGTTGATCAGTTGCTACATCATGTTCTTCTTCTCTGACGACATGTTGATCAGTTGTTAGTGTTACATCATGTTCTTCTTCTCTGACGACATGTTGATCAGTTGTTAGTGTTACATCATGTTCTTCTTTTCTGACGACATGTTGATCAGTTGTTACATCATGTTGTTCTTCTCTTACGACATTCACCACTGCAGTTTTTGCATTCTTCGTAGAATCTGTTTCAGCTGTCTCACTAGAAGTGATTATCTTCTCATTTTCGGGTTTTGATGGTTTTAAAAACGTATTCTAGCTCTATTGGAACTTACGTTTCGGTTAAAGTTCGCACTATTATTATATTTTTATTTAAATATGAAATGCTTTTTTTATTCGCGTAAGATTTGAGTTTTCCATATACCGGTAACAATTTTTGTCTAATTTTCAGGAGATTTTAAAAATAATTTCCACGACTTTTCGTATATTTTGCATCATTATGCAATTACAGATATACTTAGCTCGGCGACTATGAAAGCGCGGGGCCGCATAGGCTGCAGTGGCTTAAGACCGGCCCTGAGGGGGGATGGCTAGTATTAGCCTATGTCTCTCTTAAAGTGGGTAAAACATTTTCCCGACTTCTCATCAGTTGCAACTTATCCTAGCTTCGGTAAGTATTGTCTTTCAAGAGCTATTGTTAGACTTGGTCATTGGCAGACTTTCAACAGACTTTCTCGGCACCAATAATATATACACAATCTATTTGGTCAACTGCTAGAGACGTTTTGCAGGAACACAACTAGAAAATATCTAAGTGACATTGAGATGCATAGACCTGAGGGCGTCTAGACCTAGGCCTACCTATTTAGTAATAAAAAAAATTACTGTTTTTTTTAAATATTTGTTAGATCTGATCAAATGAAAAATTTTTTAGACGCTAGTTTTGAAACAAGCTTTCTTAATGCAAAGAGTTAAAGTTAGAGTTAGTGTGTAAAAACAAACTATTTCAGAATGTAAAGGGTTAAAATTAGAGATAGTGTCTAAAAAAATTAAAAAAAATTAATTGTAAATCTTTTCTCAAATCTCTTCACATTGATCTTGAATTGCACTATTTAGCTATCACCGGATTGAATTGTTTTTTAAGTATGCAGTTGGCAACTGTGATCCTTGAATGTAACGTCCTTGACATTAGGTCTTGCCAAACCTCTTTGTCTTACGTTCTTCTTTAGGTTTCAATGACACTCTTTGAGCTCCACTTAGCTCTCTCTCGGAGTCTTCTTTTTGGACTATTCTGATTGTATTGTATTGCTTTGAAAGAGAGTCCTTTGACTATAAGCCAGAGCATAACATCAAAGTGTAAAAAAAAACTAAAGCAAATGTGTGTGCTCAACTTCCGAACTATTAAGAATCTTTAAAAAGTTAAAATCTTTTTATTAACTTCATAAATCAATATAGCCCAAGACTTTATTATGAACGATGTAATTATATTTCTATACTTAAGGCCTATCTATAAGTCTCTTAAATATATTTCTTAAAATAATTGACCGCGTGCATGTAATTAATACTGGGTTTTAAAACCCATGAATATAAGATCTAAGAATCTATCCACCATTACACAATCTAAACATCTTTAAAAAATCAGCTTCTAAAAAGCTGAATTCATTTCTCTATTCTGTGACACGAGGGAAACATTTTTTTTTCTCTAGATATCGACAAAAAAAAACAACACAAATGTCCTAAAAGCAGTAGAACATGAACACGTCAAGGGTTTACAGTAATCTATGGCCCTGGTAATGAACTAACAGCAAAATAAAGGACATACAAACTAAGGAGTAGGGTGTTGGTTGGAACTCTAAGACGAGGAGGGAAGAAATGGGGAGCTATAATTTATGACCAGATTTTTATGATAGAAAAAAAAAATGTTTGATTAAAAAAAAAAAAAAGGACAAATTTGGCTGAGGGGAAAACGAAAAGATTTTTTAAACTGGGAAAAAACTTTGTTAGGAGAATAGTTCGTGTTTTTTTTCTTTCCTTTTTTTTTTCATCTAATTTAAAAGAAAAATGTGAACTATTGATAGTGCCTAATAAAATTTCGATGTAGTGCTCACGTGATAGTGGCTAAATAAAATTTAGATGATATAAATAATAAAATACCCACGTGATAGATGCTAAATAAAATTTAGATGTAATACTCACCTGATAGTGGCTAAATAAAGTCAGTGTGGCTACTACTGTAGAGAAACTAAAACTGTCATGCCCCATTGAAACATCACTTTACAGTGACTGTATAGACTATATAGTGGACAATATAAAACTCAGAGCCAAATGATGTAGCATTATAACATGCATAATATAAACACCCACATGTTTGAAAAATGTGGACTTAAAAAATAAATTCCCAAGGAAGTTCAGGATTTATTTTTTCAGCAATAAATTTTAAGCGCGTCATTCAAAGTATAAAGAGGAGACAGGCAGGCAAGAATCTCATGAAGCCCCGCGCGCACACACAACACAAACACACACACACTTATTTTTCTTTTGGACATTCCGTTTTCCTGCTAAAATGTCATTAGTTTTCGGAGAGAGCTTTGACTTCTGTTCATTTACCAATTGGTTGGACTAATTAGAATATGGCAATAATGAGATTGGAAAGTGTTGCAGCCCACTAGAGCATAGGCTACAAAACTGCGGTATAGATTTTACTGACAGATACAGATAGATTTACAATAGTGTACATTAAGGCAAATATGGACAATTACGGATGGGCAAACATAGAGGCAACTATTGACAAACAGGTTTACATTGAGGCAAACATTAAAAGAAACAGATAGGTCTACATAGAGGCAAATATTGACAGATACAGATATGTGTACAATAGTGTACATTGAAGCAAATAATGATAGATACTGATAGGTGTACACTGAAGCAAATATTGACAGATACAGTTAGGTGTACATACATTACAGTATTATAGTCATTAAGGCATACATTTTATTGACAAATGCAGACCCTCAAACGTTGAGGCGTAGATTTTCCTAACAATAGAATAAACGAAACATTACAATGAACAGTTGACAGTCTTGCAGCACGCCACAAGCTCCAGCCATTTCGAGAACATAGAGACCTCCAAGTTTTATGCAGAATCTCACTTTTGAAGGAGGATATTTAAACATGCTGTCGTTCTGCCAGCCTCCTCTCCCATCGATCCTCACACTCCAAGTGTTCAACAAATATTTGCAACTATCTCTCTTTCAAACACAATTTGCCAAGACGTAGTGTCTCTATCACTTGGAGTGTACAAATCTAAATCAGAAAGTTCCAGAAGTTGGTACTAGAAACAAAGTGTCAGGGCGAAAGGGGCAGCATGTTATGTCGTGCGCCATCTTTTTAGAATTTTTTTAAAAATAAATAACTAAAGAGATCTCCAAGTAAACTTTGTATTAATTATTGGAGATGTCTTTGAAAAACATAAAGATTTCATTGTTGAAGATGTCTTTAAAAGACTTAAAGATTTCATTGTTGAAGATGTCTTTAAAAGACATAAAGATTTCATTGTTGAAGATGTCTTTGAGAGACATAAAGATTTCATTGTTGAAGATGTCTTTGAGGGACATAAAGATTTCATTGTTGAAGATGTCTTTGAGGGACAAAAGATTTCATTGTTGAAGATGGTTTTGAAAGACACAGATTTCATGTTTAAGATATCCATTGACGTCATAGTGTCTTCGTGGCTGACAACATCTATGAATGGCATAATTTGCATATGAGTAGACAATGACCTAGTTTGAAGTGCTTATGTACTTAGCTCGACAAAATATTTCTTCTAATGTTCTCACACAATAAAAACACACACAAAATATTCTCCCTCTGTCATTCCCCTGTCTTCAAGTATTCCAGGCACTCGTGAATTTATTCAGTCGTGGAAAGACGTGAACATCACTTGGCATCAAGTAGGGCCTCGTCCTCTTCCTCTCTAAACAAGGAGAGAGGGTTTTGACTCCTGACAGCCGAGGACTCTTGAGGATTGTATTGACCTGAATATCTGGCCTTAGCCGACTGCTCTTTTGGTGGTTTGTTGTCCAGATTGTCTTGTATGGGTTACATAAAGATGTATAATGTAACAATAACACTATCTGGACTGCCTATCTTTCTTTTATATGGACTGCCTATCTATTCTTTTATCTGGACTGGCTATCTCTTCTTTTACCTGGACTGCCTATCTTTTCTTTAACATGTGCTGCTGATAGTTTTTATGTAGCCTAACATAAAGAATATCTGGACTAATAATGTAATTCTTTTATTTGTCAATGTTTGTGACATTGAGTTCTATTGTAACATAAAATAATATCTAAAAATGTTTAATTTTTGTCGGTTTATGTGACACAGAGTTTGAATTGACCATTCAATAATAATAGTGATCATGTTTTCGATCCAGAAGGATGAGTTCAGTGTTTCATAGGACTGCGCAAATCCAATCGCTACCTGCATATTTTGTTACATCCAATGCAGACAAAGCCGTTTACCGCCGTGGGTCTATTTAGATCTAGGTTTCTTTTCATCTTATGCGCCTATTACGCGGTCCTACTTTAAGCTCGCCAGAAATGATAATTGATTGTCCGACCCAGCGCGACGGTTGAAAAGTGAGTAGTGTTCCTCTGCCTCCAGTAGAAGATGGTACTTTGTAAGATAGCCCATTCTTATTTAATGCTGAGACGCTGAACGACAAGGTCTTGACATAAGTTCCGTTCAATATTTGAGATCAATTTGATGCGAACTTACTTAGCTCATTATCACATAGATCACGTCAATCATCATTTAAATATTTACTAGTAACAACCCCCACAACCAAAAAAAAAATATTTTGAAGTCAGACATGAAATAGCAACGAGCTATTAGTCTAAACTGCCTACTGGTTGCAACGTCACAGGTCAGTGTTGAGGCCTACTAGAACCTTTTGGTCTCGCTACATGAACTCTTAGACCGCAGATATTATTGTAGAATGTACATTGGAAATGTGTTTTCTCGTTGTTCCAGTAGCCTCGTGTAAAGAAGCCGTGTATGGTGGGGGAGGAGGGAGATGTGTGTGTTGTCCAAGCCAATCATCGGACGTACAAGAGACGGGGTGTTGTGAAATGTGGCTACTTTCAAACAATGGTTTCCATTGATCTACTTGCATGAAATGTGGCTACTTTCAAACAATGGTTTCCATTGATCTACTTGCATGAAATGTGGCTACTTTCAAACAATGGTTTCCATTGATCTACTTGCATGAAATGTGGCTACTTTCAAACAATGGTTTCAATTGATCTACTTGCAAGCGTCTCTCTAAAAAGCAAGATCAAGGCCCCTACTTAGAAGATGAAATGACGTCACTTATGTTTTGCTCATCGGTAATAACGTCAATAGACTTATAACAACATTACAGCCCCTCCCCCCCCCCAACTATATGGAGCTAGAAGTAGAAACATTGTAGTAAGATAACATTGGATTGAAGTAGAAACATTGTAGTAAGATAACATTGGATTGAAGTAGAAACATTGTAGTAAGATAAAACATTGGATTGAAGTAGAAACATTGTAGTAAGATAAAACATTGGATTGAAGTAGAAACATTGTAGTAAGATAAAACATTGGATTGAAGTAGAAACATTGTAGTAAGATAAAACATTGGATTGAAGTAGAAACATTGTAGTAAGATAAAACATTGGATTGAAGTAGAAACATTGTAGTAAGATAATATTGTAGTAAGATAACATTGGATTGAAGTAGAAACATTTTAGTAAGATAACATTGGATTGAAGTAGAAACATTGTAGTAAGATAAAACATTGGATTGAAGTAGAAACATTGTAGTAAGATAACATTGTAGTAAGATAACATTGGATTGAAGTAGAAACATTTTAGTAAGATAACATTGGATTGAAGTAGAAACATTGTAGTAAGATAACATTGGATTGAAGTAGAAACATTGTAGTAAGATAACATTGGGATTGAAATAGAAACATTGTAGTAAGATAACATTGGATTGAAGTAGAAACATTGTAGTAAGATAAAACATTGGATTGAAGTAGAAACATTGTATTAAGATAAAACATTGGATTGAAGTAGAAACATTGTAGTAAGATAAAACATTGGGATTGAAGTAGAAACATTGTAGTAAGATAAAACATTGGGATTGAAGTAGAAACATTGTAGTAAGATAAAGCATTGGGATTGAAGTAGAAACATTGTAGTAAGATAAAGCATTGGGATTGAAGTAGAAACATTGTAGTAAGATAAAGCATTGGGATTGAAGTAGAAACAAACAAATCTTTGGATTCTTTTTGTCTCCTATTTGATCCAACTGATGGTCCATGGACCTAGAGATCTCGAGGATGTTATCTCAACACACATTTATCTCAGAGAGATCGTTGAAACATCGTGTTTTTGAGCTTAGCTTTCAGAATTCGAAGCCAAACTGACCTGAATCTAGCCAGTCTTGTTTTCCTCTGATTTGATCTGAGTCTAGACCAGGTCAAGCTAACCTTTACACTTGTCTTGGGGCTTAGATTAACGTTTTTTTTTATTATTGTAAACTGAGAGAGAGACAGAGAGAGAGAGAGAGAGACAGAGATAAAGAGATAGAGAGTGTGAGAAAGTTAGAGACAGCGATAGAGAGTGAAATAGAGAGATAGAGACAGAGGGATATATATAGAGAGAGATAGAGAGGAGAGAGATACACAGAGAGAGACAGAGATAGAGAGTGAGAGAGACACAGAGAGAAAGAGAGAAGAGTAAAAGAAAGAAAGGAAGGGGTAGACAACTCGACTATGATGAGAGAGACAGAGAATTGAAAAGAAAGAGTTTAGTATTGAAGAATGTAATGTACAAAAAATGAGAGAGTCAGAGCTGGAGAGAGAGAGAAAGTTGAAAAGGAGATAAAGCGAGAGAAAGAGTGAAGAATGAGAAGAAATAGAAAGAAAACGAGTGAGAGATGTACAAGAAACTGTAAGATTGAGGGAGAGAGAGAAAGAGGGAGAGAGAGAGAGGGACAGAAAGAGAATATACGACCAATTAATTGTCAGCTATCTATTAAATAATATTATGCCAGCGTCTAACTGGCTTCATCAAGCATGATCGACCTCACGTGACTTCCCATTCTATGTCATACAGTTCTCTGCGTCATTCAAGTAGAACCTGATTAGCTGAAGAGCTATAATCTGTTATGTCATGGCATCAAACTACAGGGAGAAGTCATGCATGTATTGATGGGACAATTTTCAAAGAGGGTTTTTGTTTATATAAGATCTAGATCTCCACTTGTAGCCAACCTTCTTATTTTGTAAATATTGCACTGTTGCTTATTTACTATTTGAAAACTGTATAGAAATAACTCGTATTTTCTGTTCAGATTTAGTTTGTCGTGTAGTAACTTTGATTTTTAACAAATAACAATGGTGAGCGATTGAAACATTACAATAGGATAATGCGTGATATACTAACATTAAAATGACACATGCTATTAATTATAGAAATATTGAAAACTGAGCTAAGTTTTAATAAAACGCAAATCAAATTTTTCTAACAAATAAGTAAATAAAAAGCAATACAGCTATGGATCACACGGTCATGCCGATGACCTATTTTAATTTTGTAAGAGTGATGACTTCAATAATGATCTCAATAACCATTGTATCATTAATAAAAAAAAAAAAAAGTACATTTTCCTGGCCCCATACCCTCCCCTTCCCCCATTCCGAAAAATAAAATCTGTTACCCCCATGTATAAATCAATGTTACCCCCATGTATAAATCAATGTTACCCCCATGTATAAATCAATGTTACCCCCATGTATAAATCAATGTTACCCCCATGTATAAATCAATCTGTTACCCCCATGTATAAATCAATCTGTTAGTTTCATGTATAAATCTAGACTTGACTACTGGATCTAGTTAGGGACAAGATGAAATCTAGACTTGGCTACTGGATCTAGTTAGGGACAAGATGAAATCTAGACTTGACTATCTGATCTAGTTAGGGACAAGAAGAAATCTAGACTTGGCTACTCGATCTAGTTAGGGACAAGAAGAAATCTAGACTTGGCTACTGGATCTAGTTAGGGACAAGAAGAAATCGGAAGTTTGTTTTTCTGTACTCCCACTCTTACTTCGATAATGAAACTCTCAAAAATATGTTCTTTACTTCCATTCGTTTGAATGACGCCACAATCTGACCTCTTCAAACTTGACGGACATAGATCTTTATGACATAAATGTATAGATTGATTTTATTGTGAGCAGGTCAGGGTGGCGCTACTGAGTGAGGCCTATTTATTACTTGCTACTCAACATTTATTCTTTTTTTTTTTTAGAGTAGGCAGGTGGTAGCTCTACTGGGTGGGCCCAATCTGTGCACCTCGGTCTGCGACCAAGGGGCTAGAGTAGCCTAAGCAACCAGACAGCACAATTAAACTAAACTAAACTAAACTAGCTAAATATAAGTAAAACAGCCAACTAAAATTATAAAAAGAACTTATAAACACTTTATTTACAACCAACTTACAAAGCAATAAAAATATAGGTGAATACGAAAATGAAAATAAACTTTACAGAAACAACTAAACCACAACTAAATAAACTTAGAAAAACAAAACTAAACAACTAATCAACCCTACTTAACTGAACCTAACAACTCCACTAACCAAAACCCTCTGGATCTATGTTGCTAAATCTACAACTACAAGCACTAACAAACTGTTACTAACCAAACCAACCATCAAATAACCTAAATTACCCCCTGAATAAACCCTATAGCATTTACAGCAATAAAGCAGCTATTTGGCCGAACTACTGCAGCAGTAATAACGGCGGCAGACAGTTAGGCAGCAGTAATAACTGCGCTGTACAGCAGGAATTATAGCCTGCAATTACAAATACATAAAATATAATATAACAAAATAATGATGAACTAGACCTAGTCCAGCACATACACATACCTAAATGCATGAGATAAATACAATTACCTTCACTTAGCTAATAAAAAGCAATACCTTAGTTATTAAAGTCCCAGCCACAATCAACACAGGTCATGCTAGACTACAATAAACATAAGCTAGATCTAGATAATAGTAGATAAGACTAAGCGAGCTGCCATGCCAGCGATGCTTAGGCCGCAGCCATCTTTTACATTAAAAAGTAGGCGAAATGCCAACTTAAATAGAGTTGTTATCCTAACGATAAAATATTCATAAAAATACATAGGAAACATAAAATAATATAGACATAGTATAGGAAAGCAAAAAGCATTAAGGATGGCTAAAAGGGGGTGACGCTACCCAAGTCTACAGAACTTCCGGTTCCATCAGAGGTAATCATGACTAATTAACTAGCCAGTGACGCCACTACACTAATCAGTCTACATCTAGACTATAGCAATAGATGTAGGAACAATTAATACAAATACGAACTAAAGAAAGTAAAAATAAAAACATTTTCCAACTTACAGGCGGTCCCAGCTGAAATTATACAACACACAATTAGCTTTATACAGGCACCACTGTCAGCACTGACCACTGGTCAAGACAAAAGAGAGCTCAACGTGATTCCGGAGCTAGCTATAACTGGTCAGCGCGAACATATCGGAGAGCATGACGTCACGCTAATTATCTAAAACTAAACTGGACTACCGATTTCCCTAATTTGTACCTAGCCGTACACAACAATAAAATCTAGCAAATGACTAAAGACACGGACTACACAACATTATATAACAAATTAAACAGCATTAAAAAGAGAATCTTAAAATTTAAATCCTACAAAAATACAAAAAGGAAGATAAAAAGTTATTTCTATTGTAAACTCCTATGGGGGCTCTATACCGTTTACAGACCTGCACATAAACTGATATTACAAAATAACAACCAATCCAACGCTAATGCCGAAGACAAAAATAAGCAGAACTAACCAGGGACAAAAAATAGGAAATAACATCCACAGCTCTAAGGCTAGTTAACTATTTTAAAAACTACTTTTCCTCTACGAGTAAAAAACAAATAACAGAAAAAGACTAAAACTAGCAGAAAGTTATAAATAGCGGAAATTACAATATACTCAGCACTGAACTATATAAACTAAAAAGACACTAAATTACAAACATCATAGCCCTGGCCTATATAAATTACAAATTAAAATAAAGATAAAATTAGGTCAAAAATTAGATCTAGGAGCGCCAGCTCACATTATTGATATGAATATATAGGTATATTTTATTAATATGGGTTATCCAAATATATTTTATTTATTTGAATATCGAGATAGATTTCATTAGTATATGCGTGCTGGCTACTTTTTATTGCTATGTATATCTAGATATATTTTATTGATATGAATATCTAGGTAGATTTTACGAATATGAATATCTAGATATATTTTATCAGTAAGTATACTACGACTTAGAACTGATTTGTTCTAACACTACAGAGATCCAGTACAATAGCTGTCTATAAATAAAAGGCCAGATCTAACCATTACAGAACTCCTCCATTGTCCATAACAGTCATCCCTGTACACCACTTGTTACTTGCTCGTCCCTTTCAAGATAACAGTCATCCCTGTACACCACTTGTTACTTGCTCGTCCCTTTCAACATAACAGTCATCCCTGTACACCACTTGTTACTTGCTCGTCCCTTTCTACGTGACAATGAGACATTCTTAGAGTAAGTACACCAATAGTGAGGCCACTCATCTGTACATTTACGCCAATAACCTATTAAGAATGCAAGGTCACTTAGTTCAGTTCAGTAAGTATCTAACAGGGCTACTTATGGTTCACATTACCTATTCTCAAACTGTAGAGCGGCTTCCTGTATAGATGACGATCTCATACTCTATAGGTCAAGATTTATTCAATAGGTTTTTTTAATCTCTCATACTGCTTATCTGTATTCTGATAGTACTGTGAATTATAACTCTTAGGACAGTCCATATATTGTTATCATCGCTAGTTTATATTACAGACAAATAGTAGAACTAGTAGGACACAAATGAACCTATTAGCCTAAATCTATCACAAATATGTAACAATTAAATCGACCACATTTAATCACTGCACTACTGGTGGTAGAATTGTAACACATAAACTTTGACCTCTACGTATTGTTCAATCACGTGACAACACTTTCTGTCCAAAGCTTTATAATCTAACATTATCTGACAAGACTAATGGCATAGATAGACCTTGGGAGTACATTGCCCCCTCCAAAAAAAATACTTGACCTTACTGGACCAACTAACAAATCGATCTAATAGAGACGGAGAAAGTAGTTTATCTTTTAAAGTCACTGGTAGAACTTGCAGGAGAACTTTTTTAAAGTCACTGGTAAAACTAGCAGTAGTTGTTTTAAAGTCACTGGTAGAACTTGCAGTAGATGTTTTAAAGTCACTGGTAGAACTAGCAGTAGATGTTTTTCAGTCACTGGTAGAACCAGCAGTAGATGTTTTAAAGTCACTGGTAGAACTAGCAGTAGATGTTTTAAAGTTACTTGTAGAACTTGCAGTAGATGTTTTAAAAACACTGGTAGAACCAGCAGTACATGTTTAAAAGTCACTGGAGAACCAGCAGTAGATATTTTAAAGTCACTGGTAGAACTAGCAGTAGATCGTTTTTAAAGTTACTTGTAAAACTTGCAGTAGATGTTTTAAAGTCACTGGTAGAACTAGCAGTAGATGTTTTGAAGTCACTGGTAGAACTAGCAGTAGATGTTTTAAAGTTACTGGTAGAACTTGCAGTAGATGTTTTAAAGTCACTGGTAAAACTAGCAGTAGATGTTTTAAAGTCACTGGTAGAACTTGCAGTAGATGTTTTAAGGTCACTGGTAGAACCAGCAGTAGATGTTTTAAAGTCACTGGTAGAACTACCAGTAGATCGTTTTTAAAGTTACTTGTAAAACTTGCAGTAGATGTTTTAAAGTCACTGGTAGAACCAGCAGTAGATGTTTTAAAGTCACTGGTAGAACTAGCAGTAGATGTTTTAAAGTCACTGGTAGAACTTGCAGTAGATGTTTTAAAGTCACTGGTAAAACTAGCAGTAGATGTTTTAAAGTTACTGGTAGAACTAGCAATAGATCGTTTTTAAAGTTACTTGTAAAACTTACAGTAGATGTTTTAAAGTCACTGGTAGAACAAGCAGTAAATCGTTTTTAAAGTTACTTGTAAAACTTGCAGTAGATGTTTTAAAGTCACTGGTAGAACTAGCAGTAGATGTTTTAAAGTTACTGGTAGAACTTGCAGTAGATGTTTTAAAGTCACTGGTAAAACTAGTAGTAGATGTTTTAAAGTCACTGGTAGAACTAGCAGTAGATGTTTTGAAGTCACTGGTAGAACTAGCAGTAGATGTTTTAAAGTCACTGGTAAAACTAGCAGTAGATGTTTTAAAGTCACTGGTAGAACTTGCAGTAGATGTTTTAAGGTCACTGGTAGAACCAGCAGTAGATGTTTTAAAGTCACTGGTAGAACTACCAGTAGATCGTTTTTAAAGTTACTTGTAAAACTTGCAGTAGATGTTTTAAAGTCACTGGTAGAACCAGCAGTAGATGTTTTAAAGTCACTGGTAGAACTTGCAGTAGATGTTTTAAAGTCACTGGTAAAACTAGCAGTAGATGTTTTAAAGTCACTGGTAGAACTAGCAGTAGATGTTTTAAGGTCACTGGTAGAACCAGCAGTAGATGTTTTAAAGTCACTGGTAGAACTTGCAGTAGATGTTTTAAGGTCACTGGTAGAACCAGCAGTAGATGTTTTAAAGTCACTGGTAAAACTAGCAGTAGATGTTTTAAAGTCACTGGTAGAACTAGCAGTAGATGTTTTAAAGTCACTGGTAGAACTAGCAGTAGATGTTTTAAAGTCACTGGTAGAACTAGCAGTAGATCTTTTTAAAAGTTACTTGTAGAACTTGCAGTAGATGTTTTAAAGTCACTGGTAGAACTAGCAGTAGATGTTTTAAAGTTAGCAACCAAATCTTAAATCTACGTAAAATATGAATAAAAAAACAACAAACAAACTAATTATAGCTATGTTGCAATACACGTCCGGACAAAAACACAAACACAAAGTCACCCACGTGGTACACTGAGTGCTTGGCCTACATGTAAACACACAAAGAAAGATTCAACACGCATACACACGTATAAACACACTTACACATTCTTATACATACAAAAACAACTAAAACCATGTTCATACACATGTACTTCCAACAGTTGTTCCCAGCTTTGAGTGGGAAAACAAGATTATTATCAAAAGAGACATTTTGTCTCCGATAAACGCCATTGCTCTAAAGCCTCATTTTCCTTGAATCTAAGATCGAATCACTCTCCTTGACTTCCACCACCCTCCCAGCCACCGAATCACGTGACAAAGGGTTCCATCAAACCTCCATTTACCTCCTGCTGGGAGCTAGTACCCACGATGTCAAAGATCAAGTCGGAGTGCGCTGGTGACACCAGGTCTAATGTAGTCTTCTGGCTTCCTCCCGCCATATTTTACTCTCGTCACGTGCATCATTTCACGATTTATTATTGGAAGCCATGACCAAAGGTGATACGTCACAGCCACGTGGGATGGCGCCTTTGAAAGCCCTTGTAATGGAGTGGCTTGAAAATGGAATTAAATTTAACCCTGGAAAGGGCTGGGCATTATTTTGTGGTTTGGGTCAGTTGGACAATTTCATTCGCCGGTCCCTGTCTGTGTAATAATTTTTTCGTCTTAAGGCATCCATCAGCCGGCCCTAACAAGTTTCTAAGCGTCATGAATAAATAACCTCCCCATACAAGTTTGTCACTCTGAGACTTGGGCAAATTAAGTTAAGTGTACTGGTAGAGCGCATGCTTGGAAATGTTGTCCAATCATTAATTCCATAATTGTGACGCTATGATCATAAGATCAACGAAATAACGAGTGCCGCAAAAAAAAAAAAAAAAGCATGCCATTGTCTGTTACAAAAACAAAACAAAAAAACTCGACATAAAAAGATACCCTCCCAAACATTGGACATGCCAATTCGTTGCTGTGTTTATGAAAGAGTGGGAAGTCTTATGGTTTCTTCTTCAGCCTGTAAAACTGTTGAATGGAACATAATCTTACAAAGATGATAAGTAATCGTACACAGATAAGTTCTGTTCTATTAAGTAGTGATGTAAGTATATTTTTTTGGTTTTGTATATGTAAGTTTGCTATAGGCTTAGTTGCATGAAGGTCTCTAGTATAAACATTAGAAGTTACAGTGACAAATTTGGTCTACATAGATTTAGTTTTTCCTACCTTGAACAGTTTATTTCATTTCAATGTTTAGACTTCAGTGTCTTGACAATGTAGTACATGATGTAAAGTGTTTCTTTTTTAATACAGATTTAAAACTATAAATTTGCTTATATTTCTATAATGTTTCATGCGACTTAATCTTGCTACATTTGAAAGTGTGTGAGCTCTTTTAAATATTGTCTTACTAAGCGGTTGTCACATTTTGACACTTGAACAGCTTCTGAATTGTGATCCATTTTTTAAATCCATAAACTGTTGGCGTCTATATTAAAACGTGATCTATTTGTTAGAATTGATGTACACAACTATTAGACTTGATGTACACAACTATTAAACTATTAGCCCACTCATGGAACTAACTGTATTGGGATGATGTGTTCCGACAAAAAAGTGCGGACAAAATAGCGCAGAACAAGAAAAATAATTTTATCATTCATTTGTAAGAAATTTTGCAGTCTCTCTGCGTGGCATTTTACATCCTCTTATAATAATTCTTCCCTTGCAACTTCTTATGAGGCTAAAGAGGCCAATCCTTAACACACATTTTAAATATCGTAAAAATTAATATGCAAGCTAAATAACATGAGCAAAAATTGAATAATTTCAATATATATTTATTTTTATTCCAAAAATACACTACAAAAAACACGCAATCACACTTTGATACTTGTCAGATTTACACACACAAAAAAAAATACTTTTTCAAAGTTAAATAGCATGCAGTGTCACGTAGAAGCTCTATCAGTAGCTTGTTACCTTCCAGGGGCATTCTAGCTGCAAGTCGTCTGTTAAGTTTGAGGTACTTTGTATTACTTGCAGCTTTACTTCGTTCTCCAGCATTGTACCTCAGAATCTTGTTCTCAGTGTTTTCCTGGTCTCATGGTACTTCTGCTCTCAGTATACTCCTATTCTCTCAGGAAAAGAGTGATTATAAATTGTAGATATTGGGATGATGACCTTCAATAGATAGCTGAAATGTATGGTGCCATCTCTCCACTGAATTGTTTGTTCGTGGTAGATTGTCCTCCATTCGATCTCTAATAGTTCATTATGCTTTCGGATAATCTTGAAGTCTGCGATGTCGTCTATGGTGACTGAAAGGCAATATAATTGTACGAAATCCCTACAACATCTGGCCGAACATCATTTAGTTTTTCGAAGGCAGTTTTTTTTTTACATCGGCAGGTGGAACAAATGAAAGGGCTAACGACATCTTAACAACATCTTGAAAACATCCGTACATTTGTATCATCACGAGATGTAGCTGCAAGTTTTCTGAAGAGTCGAACAAAATCGGCGTTAAGGTGGCAGCAGTGCATACAACAGAAGTACGGCACAGTGTTCATAGAGTGCTTTTACTGTGAAGCCCTGTAGGAATAACTCAGGCGTAACCTTATATGTACCTTCAATGAACCAGTGTCAATAAAGAAGCTAGAGGCCTCAACAAAATATCCTGTGCCGGAACTTTGCTTATTAAAATCAGTTACTTAAACATATTATAAATAATCCGCGCTATTTTGTCTTACGCTATTTTGTCGAGAAATTTTGCGCTATTTTGTCCATTTCACGCTATTCTGTCCATTCCACGCTATTTTGTCTGGTAACCGTTCCGACAACGCAACTCTCCCGGAGTTAAAAAGTACGGTTACTTGGATTGGATCTTGATAAGAATGAGACATATCTGTGTAATTGAGTCGTAGACTAACCATGATAGATCTGTGTAATTGAGTCGTACACTAACCATGACTTATCTGTGTAATTGGGTCGTACACTAACCATGACATGTCTGTGTAATTGAGTCGTACATTAACCATAACATATCTGTGTAAATGAGTCGTACATTAACGATGATAGATCTGTGTAATTGGGTTGTACATTAACCATGATAGATCTGTGTAATTGAGTCGTACATTAACCATGACATATCTGTGTAATTGGGTTGTACATTAACCATGACATATCTGTGTAATTGAGTCGTACATTAACCATGATAGATCTGTGTAACTGGGTTGTACATTAACCATGATAGATCTGTGTAATCGGGTTGTACATTAACCATGATAGATCTGTGTAATTGGTTTGTACATTAACCATGATAGATCTGTATAATTGAGTCGTACATTAACCATGATAGATCTGTGTAATTGGGTTGTACATTAATCATGATAGATCTGTGTAATTGGGTTGTACATTAACCATGACATATCTGTGTAATTGGGTTGTACATTAACCATGATAGATATGTGTAATTGAATCGTACACTAACCATGACTTATCTGTGTAATTGGGTCGTACACTAACCATGACATATCTGTGTAATTGAGTCGTACTAACCATGACATATCTGTGTAATTGAGTCGTACACTAACCATGACATATCTGTGTAATTGAGTCGTACATTAACCATGACATGTCTGTGTAATTGAGTCGTACATTAACCATGACATATCTGTGTAATTGAGTCGTACATTAACCATGATAGATCTGTGTAACTGGGTTGTACATTAACCATGATAGATCTGTGTAATCGGGTTGTACATTAACCATGATAGATCTGTGTAATTGGTTTGTACATTAACCATGATAGATCTGTATAATTGAGTCGTACATTAACCATGATAGATCTGTGTAATTGGGTTGTACATTAACCATGATAGATCTGTGTAATTGGGTTGTACATTAACCATGACATATCTGTGTAATTGGGTTGTACATTAACCATGATAGATATGTGTAATTGAATCGTACACTAACCATGACTTATCTGTGTAATTGGGTCGTACACTAACCATGACATATCTGTGTAATTGAGTCGTACTAACCATGACATATCTGTGTAATTGAGTCGTACACTAACCATGACATATCTGTGTAATTGAGTCGTACATTAACCATGACATATCTGTGTAATTGTGTCGTACATTAACCATGACATATCTGTGTAATTGAGTCGTACATTAACCATGATAGATCTGTGTAATTGGGTTGTACATTAACCATGATAGATCTGTGTAATCGGGTTGTACATTAACCATGATAGATCTGTGTAATTGGGTTGTACATTAACCATGATAGATATGTGTAATTGGTTTGTACATTAACCATGATAGATCTGTATAATTGAGTCGTACATTAACCATGAAAGATCTGTGTAATTGAGTTGTACATTAACCATGACATATCTGTGTAATTGAGTCGTACATTAACCATGAAAGATCTGTGTAATTGGGTTGTACATTAACCATGATAGATATGTGTAATTGAATCGTACACTAACCATGACTTATCTGTGTAATTGGGTCGTACACTAACCATGACATATCTGTGTAATTGAGTCGTACTAACCATGACATATCTGTGTAATTGAGTCGTACACTAACCATGACATATCTGTGTAATTGAGTCGTACATTAACCATGACAGATCTGTGTAATTGGGTTGTACATTAACCATGACATATCTGTGTAATTGAGTCGTACATTAACCATGAAAGATCTGTGTAATTGAGTTGTACATTAACCATGACATATCTGTGTAATTGAGTCGTACATTAACCATGAAAGATCTGTGTAATTGAGTCGTACATTAACCATGATAGATCTGTGTAATTGGGTTGTACATTAACCATGATAGATCTGTGTAATCGGGTTGTACATTAACCATGATAGATCTGTGTAATTGGGTTGTACATTAACCATGATAGATATGTGTAATTGAGTCGTACACTAACCATGATAGATCTGTGTAATTGAGTCGTACATTAACCATGATAGATCTGTGTAATTGGGTTGTACATTAACCATGACATATCTGTGTAATTGGGTTGTACATTAACCATGACATATCTGTGTAATTGAGTCGTACATTAACCATGATAGATCTGTGTAACTGGGTTGTACATTAACCATGAAAGATCTGTGTAATCGGGTTGTACATTAACCATGATAGATCTGTGTAATTGGTTTGTACATTAACCATGACATATCTGTGTAATTGAGTCGTACACTAACCATGACAACAGAGCATTGGAGAAAAAATGTGTGACAAGTACAGGTGAATATGTTTGTTGAATAGGTCACACCTGAAGTGGCGTGTTGCCCTGAGTCAAGAGATCACATAGACATCTCTACTTAAAGAAGTAGTAGAGTACGTGGCGCACAATCTTCACGTGACTCTTTGTTTACTTTGAAGATCACGCGAGATTGACAGTCATCGCCATGGTGGCTCTAGAGACAGATGCTTAATTTCTGCTGGATCACAATTCAGAAGCTGTTCAAGTGTCAAAATGTGACAACAGCTTAGTAAGACAATCTTTAAAAGAACGCACACATTTCAAATGTAGCAAGATACGACCATGGACTAGCTATGACCAAAGCTACAACTATGGCTAAAACTATGGACATGCTATGACCAAGGCTACAACTATGGCTAAGACTATGGTTTTACAAGGTTGAAATGAAACAAACAAATTGTGTGTGTTAGATTTGATTACACACACACACATTGATCTCTCAGTTTCAGTTTGTGTGTGTGTTAATTACACACACAATAATAGTGTAGTAAGTGTGGAAAGTGATTGAACACATAATAACCTCTTAAATTCTGAATGCTGGAGGTAATTATTGTAAGCTGTATACGGCTATAATAATATCTTAGCTTAATTTTGAACTGATATCTTAACCTTTATTTTAATAATATATCTTCTATAATATAAAGCAGAAAGTAAGGCGTATGTATGTATTGTTACAAATGAACAGTGATAGGTAGAGGTCAACGTATGACCCCGGCAGCAGCGAGTGTTCTCTGGAATCTACGCGTATAAACAAAGACAGGATGTGACGTGTCCTCACGTGTTGTTCCAGGGGACAAACAGATCTAAGAAGGGTGCAGTTACTAATGACAGTGACAGATAGAGGTCAGTATGTGTGACCCCGGCTTGATGACACTGCAGCAGGTGTTCTCTGGAATCTACATGTAAAAACAAAGACAGGTTGTGACGTTTCCTCACTTGTTGTTTCAGGTGATACTAGCAGTGTTTGTGGAACTTTGAAGGAGCGATTAGGGACTCTATATAAGCCAGAGAGTTAATGTAAAAGTCAGTCGTATGGAGTCGTGAGTGAGCCGTTACAGTCGATACAGACGATGTAAGACGTGTACGACTCTAGTGGAAGAGAAATGTGTACGACTCGATGCAAGTTAACTAGGGTAGAGTTAACTGGAGTGGACTACTGTCGTTAAAGTCTATACAGCGAACTACAGTGGACTTGAGCCGTTACAGTCGATGTAAGACGTGTGCGGCTCTGATTCGATAGACTTGAGTACGACTTGGTTCAGCTTTGGGAGACCTGGAGCGACACTGGGAAGTGTGTCGTTGGTCTGTTCTGTGGAATACGGCTCGATGCAAGTTGAGAAGAGATGAATTGCAACGAAGTGAAGAGATGAATTGCAACCAAGTATAGCTAACTGTAAACTGACAGATATTGTACAGTCTTCTACGCTACATGTTACAGTGACGAATTGTTAGAATTAATAGTCATTAAAGTTATATGAAACTGAAAGTTGAGTCAAGTTCTTTGCAGTGTTTTTATTTGTGTGCCTACTAATACAGGTAGCCAGAAGATTCAGAAATACGTAACAACATGTATGTTACGCACAGAAATCAAAACCGTTTGACCAATCTTGATAAAACTTGGCATAAATTTCCTTGGGTACTAACTGGAAATTTAAGACCCTAAAAAATAAAAAGCCCAACACTATGAAAGTATTACTATGTCATGGATCTCGGCCATGTTTACCATGTTTACATGAGAGAAGGATCTAGGTCTAATTTTAATACTTAAAACTACACTTTGCACTTAAAGTTTTTTACATTGACACATAAAAATTACAAAATATAATCCATCGATTTCATTATTTACTAAAATTAACCTTCAACTTTGTCTTTCAAAAGCATTTTTATATATATTCGTTCTTTGTATCTGCGAATTTAGAGGTCCTGGTGTAGATTCTTTCATTAAACAAGACCGAAATGTTACACATCTCTCTATTCCTAGGTCTAATTCAACTCTAAGATGATAGAACTTCTTTTCGCAAAGATAGTTTTATACTTTAACACGTGAACATTTATCCTATATTTATAATGGGTTGTCTAATATTCTTAATGATACCTGTACTTAAAACTGTAATAATAAATGTACCCAGTAGCAGAGTAACTATGTCTCGAAGGGCGCAGGGCCCACATTCAACTAGATCATGTAAGGAATAGCCTAAATATGTTGGCCTGTAAGAATTTAAATGTCTCAGATTATTACACTATATTGCTTAAATAATTGTGCATTTGTTCTTCTGAAATTTTATTTCTGGTGTCCAAATAAAATAAAAAATCAATGAAATTCTTATAACTGAAATCTATTAAAGGGAGGTAATTCTTTAATTTTCAGTACATCTTTTAATTAAATTCTAAATGTGTTAAGATTTGTTTAATGATAAAAATAGGTCTCATGACCGTTTTAAGTCTGTCTCCTGACGAAGTGGGTTCTCTCTATAGATTCGAGAACCCTTTCGTCTGGTTTTTATTTCCCAATAGTCCAAGGGTGAGAGCCCGTATTCTAGGAAAGACTTTTTGGACTGAAAGCACCCTAAAAGTTGAAGTTTCAACCATTGAGGATGAAAAGGTCAGGGTGACTCTGCATTGGGTGGCACCCACTATTGTTAAAAGCAAAATCATAGTGATTTTTGAATCTTTCTGTGAAGAAGGCTCCAAAGTAGAGCCTGTCAAGTTGGGTAATTCTGACTAATGGGCGCTTGGTTAAAAATCAATGTGGTGGGAACAAACTAAATGACATGACGAAGGCAACTCGTAGGACGATTCCAAACTGCAGCCATACGTAAACACATGGTGTAGAACCGGGCACAAAAGGGAGTGGAGACGACGTAGGTCCAGTACATACGGACACTACAGTACAAGAGATGACGGTAGAATGGGCAGTGCCCACGTTGTTCTGCCTTTACGCGGACACAAGGGGGAAGGGTCACGTGGATATCTGGGTGGCCGGTGTGGCCTGAAAAAGGATCCACTCCACTACATCAAGGAAGGGACAGGAGTCCCTCATTACATCCACCTGAAGTATGTAGATGACCCCAGGGTATATAAAGTGCTTATCACCATTCCGGGGAGAAGACAACGGTGTTGGCATTGTGGACAAGACCAACACTGGTCAAATCAGTGTCCAAATAGGACCACCCTGAAAGGGAAGGGAAAAATCCCCGATAAAATACAAGAGCACATTGCTAAAGGTACCTATGCCTCGGTCCTGAGGGGGGAGGAAACAGTAGAAAAAAGTACTAAACAAAACGCACAAAATGAAACACAAAAGGACACATGGCTTGAGAAAGATGGTTTTACTTTGGTGGGAAACCACAAAAGGGATGGGGCCGTGGCCAACACAGTAGATACAGATACAAGAGGTGGGGATCTCTCCCCTACAAATCCTATCGATAAGAAAAAAAACTCACAAAAAAATGAAAACAATTGGGGACAGTTCAACTCCAACCTCCCCAACCAAATTTACAAGAAAAAGAACGCTATCTGCAGACGACCCAAACGGGGTCACACAGACAGAGAGGACGAATGAAGATTTTTTTATTTTCATCTCAGCAAAGTATTCTCTCTTATATTTATAAGACATTGATGCCCGAAATTCATTACTTTACTTAGCTATACATTTGTAAAAAAAAAAAATGTCTAAAAAAATCTAAAACCGTTTGCATAAATGTGTTAAAAATATGGTAAATAGTCATCTCCCTTACTAAATAGCCTCCCGTGTTTGTTACTATTAATAATGACTAGTTGTAAAATAGTGTATTTTGATATTAAAAAAAAACTGCTTGCATAGTTGATTTTACAAAATTAAAATTTTCGCTTTCAGAAAAGAAAACAGTAGCCGTTGCATCAGAACTTTGAATGGTCTAAAATATTATGATGTCCGATTTTCATTATCCTTTCTAGTTTACAAGATATAAACGGGACGGATGAAAGGACAGACAAATCACACCAAAACCTAAGGCGTCTATTTCCCTTTCGGGGGCCGCTAAAAATGATTAAAAATAAATTAACTCTCGCATCAGTTGTATTCAATGCTTTTCAAATGTGTCATCATTAAATTTATTTTTATAAAATAATATTTAAAGTGTATGTTTATATGGACACATATGTAGAGGTCATATATTCGTTTTTAAAAGATGAATAACAAAAAAATTGTCTCCACAATCACTAAGTGTTTGATCTCCCTGGTGGCTTATAGCATTGAAATTTGAGAAAATGTTGGTCATTTACTTTTACAATCTTCTTCAATTAAATTAAATGTCATTAAAGGAAAAAAAAGCAAGTTTGAGGAAAAAATCATGTATCAAAAAACCAAATTCACATTGACATTGTAAAAATGGTGAAACATTTAAAGTTTATTCTTTTTCCCTAAATGTTTTTTTTTACCCCCATCAGAATAATGTTGACTACAATTATTGCTACATATCTCTACCTCCCTTATGACAAGTCAGATAAATCAATGATTATATTTTAAGCTAATGTCATAGTCATATATATATTTTAAAGTGCTTGGCTATATATATATATAGGCCTATATATGTGTGGTTCTGGGAACATATTCCCTATCTATTGTAAAGAGTATCACTTTCTTTCAATATGTGTTTATTTAAACATAATAGCTTTGAATTTTTAAACAATCTGGAGGTCAGAGATATGCAAATGAGCATTTTATATATTTTTTTAAAGCTCTTTTGCCAAACTATGCAGTACCATTTATCAATGAGTTTAATAATGATCGGTGATTGAATTGTGTTTCTTAGATTAAAGATTTACATTAGTAGTTGATAATAAAAAGTAAATTTAAAAAAGTAAATTTTCCCTTTCAGACCTTGTGGTCTATGGGCCAGATGATGTTAAGGTCGCCTGTTTCTGTGGCCCACTGTTAACGAGGGTGTCATGTGGCGATGACAGCGACCAACCGCCTTTACTTTTCCCCATCTAATGTCAGGTACCCATTAGAGCTGGGTGGTCTCAGAGGTGCCCTAGAATCCCGAAATTAAAAATCCCAGTCTAAACCAGGATTCGAAATCAGGATCCCCGGTTCGGAAGCCAAGGGCTTTACCGCTCAGCCACCGCGCCTCTTAGTTGATAATAAGTCAACAAAACTATGACTTCAAATAAAGCGAATCAACACATAAAATTACATAAAACACAGCACACCAGTAATTCCACAATGGCTCTTCCAATTATTCGAAGTCATTTGAAAATTTGTCCACGAAAACTGAGCTCGAGACTCATTCGACGTTCTACAGGGGTTCTAGACTTGTGACAAACAATGCGCATTCAGAATATCTGAAGATTTAGTATGTAAATCAGAATCCTAGCAAGTTACACGAATGACCTATGCCATTGTCTTTACAAATGACCCAAAGTTTGAGGACCTCGTTCTCGTTGAGCCTATGAGGAACATGCTCAGTTTGTGTGTTGTCTGTCGTGTGTGTTGTCTGTCGTGTGTGTTGTCTGTCGTGTGTGTTGTCTGTCGTGTGTGTTGTCTGTCGTGTGTGTTGTCTGTCGTGTTTTCTTGGATACGTATTATTATATTAGAAACATAATTACTCCATTTGGGTTCAGTCACACTCAACTTAGCGAAGGGGCCTAACGTCGTATTCCTTTACCTCGCTACGCCACTGACTGTGCTTACAACTGTAATGATAGTTTTACTTACAACATTTATGATAGTTTCGCCTATAGTAGTAATGATATCTGTTACCGAGATGTGTTACAGAAAGCTCCTCGCAGAAGACATGAAAAGAAAGAATGGAACATTTCATGCTAGAAGGTTTTAAAAAATTTAAAAGATTAACTTACATTCGCACAGTTCACTTTTATCTTAGAAAAGAAACACACCTTGTACTCTAAATCACGTGTTACTTTTTTTTTTTAACAATGTTTCGGACTTGACTGTTGGAAGTTTGGGCTAAATAAAAACAGAATGGGTTTTATTACTTTGTGGAGGCCTAGGAGGAGAAAAATGGAATTTATTTTTTGTTTGGTTTAAATTGTGGTATAATTTTTACAAATATCTTTACAAAAATACTTTGATTTGTCAATTGCGTTCTATGCATGAGTTCAAGTTCTGCACCAACTTGTCCACGACAAGGCACGGACTTAACTTCTTATAAACATCTGACCAAGACTAAGAGGGCCCATTGCACAGGTATGGAAAATTCTACCGAAACTGACGTGGTCCCAATATGGACACAATTTTACAGGCTGCTTTTTTTTCTTCTTTTCTTGGTTCTTTTTTGATATCCAGGGGACATCACCCTCCACCCCCCCTTCTCATGTTGGCGCCACTCTCCCTCACGTAGTAACATCAAACTGGTGTTCTACGTCCAAATAGTCAGTCACAGACAGACAACTCACTCTCCAGTAAGTCATCATGTAGTATGCTTTGTGGCTGAAAGTGCAACAAGCCTGGAGCTAGGAGCCTATTAAGTGGATGAACACTTAGGACACCTAGACTGCACAGGTCATTGTGACTGAACAGGTCATCGAGACTGAACAGGTCAATGAGATTGAAAGGTAATTTAGACTGAATAGGTCATTGAAACTATAACAGGTCATCAGCTGCAACATGTCATCGAGGCTGCAAATGGCCTGTGAGACCGTCGCGATTTTTTTGCAAACTATACAGTAAAATGATAAAATACCGCTTCCCCAACATTTTTGTTTGTTACAAAATTTGAACAGAGTTTGTGAGTGCAACCAATGTCTTCTTATTCATGCAGGGTATTTACATCAATATTTCCTGGAGTATATTTACATCAAGATTTCATGGATTATATTTACAGCAAGATTTGATGCAGTATATTTACATCAAGATTTCCTATGCATAGTGCGTATTTGAAACTCGTGTAGTTCACGCTCTAAAATCCTAGAACCACCAAAGCATCACCAAAGAATCAGATTTTGTATATAGCGACCACACTTGACTATCCCATGGCTCAGAAGATGACCACTGGTGATCAATACTCTACTGGGAGCTGAAGGGCACAAAAATATCTTTGACATTCTGTGGCATGATTACAGAGTAATTACACGTTCATTAGGGATGAAAGGTAGAACCTTTTTTTGTTCACATTATCTCCCTTTAATTTATGTGGAGAATGTTCCCAATGAAAGGGAAGACGTAGGAGTACAGAGAAGTTTGAGACAAGGTTGTGGAGTAGATGACTTCTGCGATTTTTTAGACATTATTACATTCAGAATAGTTGATTTTATGAGAATCATATAATAAAGATTATTGTAACTTTATGAAGGTATCAGCAGTCAAAAAAGCTATTTGATTTTAGCATCCAATTCATTGCGCTTGTACAATACAAGTATCTCAGCAGGGGGAGAAGGAGTAGCTCTACATTCCAGTAGACAGTTCAGTCAATCACACTATTAATATAGAAAGTAAAGACACTTTAAGAGTGCTAACTTGTTCTTTCTACACACTATTTACATAGGGAGTAAAGATACTTTTAGAGTGCTAACTTGTTCTTTCTACACACTATTTACATGGGGAGTAAAGACACTTTAAGAGAGCTAACTTGTTCTTTCAACACACTATTTACATAAGGAGTAAAGACACTTTAAGTGTGCTAACTTGTTTTTTCGACACAAATTCTAGAATGTACTTTCTCCTTGTTTTTAAATATTTTTTTTTTAGCCTTCACATAGTTCATTCATAATGACATCGCAATCTAGCTCGTATTAAACACGCTTTTGTTGGTATAAATGAGTCCAATTTTTTAAAAGGCTCATTTCAACTCTGTCTGTCTGTCTGTCTGGTACATATTTTGTACGTGTTATTTCTCAAACTTCCCATTCTCGAATCAAGTTGAAAGACGCTTGATTAATTAATTAGTGGTAATTAATTAAAGCTTATCGGACACCTTACACTAGCGAAGATCTAAAACTAACATTAGCATACAGTTAAACATTAGCGTAGAGCTAGACTAAGAGCCAGACTTAACATTAACATAGAAATAGACTTAAAGCTTAAAAGTATACTGGCTGATTGTAATAGTTCGTGCCTTTGATTGTATTGGAGCATGAGAAGTGGCTACTGCAGTTTGCTGTTTGAATAGATTGAAACTTTGTGTTGATTGAAGGGCCACATTCGGCGTGTACTTGAGTTGATAATATCTCCAACTGGTTTCAAATATTTTCAGTCCACTTGAACTTGGAACTCATTAAAAAAATCAATAATACATTCTTAGCGCTCACCCATCAGTATATCAATTCCTCAAAAGCGAACTTTGTAGACCTAGATCAATATGTGGGATCATCTGTCAGTTTGTTTGATATTAGGTTAATAAAAACAAGAACTGTTAGACCTTGTTGGGAACAATTAGCACAAAGTTTGTCTACGTGTGTTCAATTTTTATCTATCTATCTATCTATCTATCTATCTATCTATCTATCTATCTATCTATCTATCTATCTATCTATCTATCTATCTATCTATCTATCTATCTATCTATCTATCTAACTATCTATCTATCAATCTATCTATGTTCTTGAGTTGTCACAGCTTGTGTGTTCTTGAGTTGTCACAACTTGTGTGTTCTTGAGTTGTCACAACTTGTGTGTTATTTAGTTGTCACAACTTGTGTGTTCTTGAGTTGTCACAACTTGTGTGTTCTTGAGTTGTCACAACTTGTGTGTTCTTGACTTGTCACAACGTGTGTATTCTTGAGTTGTCACAACTTGTGTGTTATTTAGTTGTCACAGCTTGTGTGTTCTTGAGTTGTCACAACTTGTGTGTTCTTGAGTTGTCACAACTTGTGTGTTATTTAGTTGTCACAGCTTGTGTGTTATTTAGTTGTCACAGCTTGTGTGTTATTTAGTTGTCACAGCTTGTGTGTTATTTAGTTGTCACAGCTTGTGTGTTATTTAGTTGTCACAGCTTGTGTGTTCTTGAGTTGTCACAACTTGTGTGTTCTTGAGTTGTCACAACTTGTGTGTTCTTGAGTTGTTACAACTTGTGTGTTCTTGAGTTGTTACAACTTGTGTGTTCTTGAGTTGTCACAACTTGTGTGTTCTTGAGTTGTCACAGCTTGTGTGTTATTTAGTTGTCACAGCTTGTGTGTTCTTGACTTGTCACAACTTGTGTGTTCTTGACTTGTCACAACTTGTGTGTTCTTGACTTGTCACAACTTGTGTGTTCTTGACTTGTCACAACTTGTGTGTTCTTGACTTGTCACAACTTGTGTGTTCTAATTAGTTGAGAAAAAGACCTGGAATGTTTGTAAAGGGTGAGATGCGGTGTAAGAAAACGAAGCCACTGCTATGGAACTTAAAGAATCAGACTATTTGGCTTTCAATCATGTCTCACCGGTGGTAAACTACCATCATCATATTTATTGAAATAGCAAAGAGCAGTTATAACCAAATGTAACGACTACTTTCTCTTTGCTATTTCAGTACAGATAATAATCAGTTAATGGAGAATACCAAGTCCAATAACCTTTGTAATGTTCTTTATTTGATTCTCATAAATTGTCATTACTCGAGTTAACTGCCCCTGTGTGTCAGCTTAAATTCTGGAGTTACGTTTGCAGGAAACAATTACTTTAGTCTTATGTTATCTCTGTACCTCAGACGTGGCTGTAAGACTCTGCGCGGCATCATTTCCAATGTTTGAAATTCCGTGAAGAGCTCTTAATGAGGGGCACGTAATACCCCATGTTTCTTAAACGACTTGTTTCCCTTTCTCGGACAGCGCGCAGAGTTAATTTGGCAACTTTCCAGGAGAAAACTGCCCAAGTGACAGTCCAAGTGGCTAACGAAATGAGGTGGAGGCGCTTTTTTAGTTTGTAAACGAATGAGGTTCTTTAGAGTGTAACTGTGTCTATGTAGTGTGTCTGTGCAGTGTCTGCGTTGTGTCTGTGTAGTGTGTTTGCGTTGTGTGTCTGTTCAGGGTGTCTGTGAAGTGTGTGCAGTGTAGTCATGTGTTATAGCGTAGACTTAGAATCTTAACGTGCAAAATAAATCTATTTGATCTCCTAACCCTAACAACTCTCTATTAGGATGTCAGTAGTAACCCCCTCAACAATTCCATTCAATCTCTTGCACTGAACCAAGGAATAGTCATGGTAAAAAAGGGAACAAAAGATTTAGACTATGTTGTAACAACAAAATAGAGAGCAATCTTTGAGGAAATGTATTTGTGGAAGAGGGGGGGTGGCTTGGCCTGACGGTGTGTGTGTAAGTGTGTGTGTGTGTGTGTGTGGAAAGTTTAGATGAGTGTTCTGTTCTTGGACCCCCCGCCCTCCATTGATTTGTACAACATGACCTGCTGTGAAGAGTGAGAGCCAGGCCGATAGTACTTCCTACGTTCTGTCTCAAACTATATCCGTTACCGAATTTCTGTGTGTGTGTGTGTGCGTGCGTGGAGTGTGCGAAAACTAAGGGAGGAATGAAAGGGAGACAATGCTGTATAAAAGTAAATGATGACATTGTGTCAGCAGACAAGTCGGAAATGGTGCTAGAAGGACGGACAACTGTTGGGACTGACACAATTATAACAAGCACTGGACACAGAGCACGTGGTTTGAACTTAGTTATCAGTATGTCTATCTGATAATAGTTCTTTTAGTTATCAGTATGTCTATCTGATATTAGTTCTTCTAGTTATCAGTAAGTCTATCTGATATTAGTTCTTCTAGTTATCAAATTTTTAAAAATCTCAGATGATAAGCTGTTCATGTTTTGTCAAAGGTTGAAACTAATATGGATTAATAAGAGATAGGAGACAACAAGACAGTTCATTCTGTATCTAGAAATCATAATGAGATCTATTAGCATTGACCTTTAGATATTAGAGATTATTTCAGCTTTACATCTTGTTCGATAGTGATTGAAGGAAACTGAATAAAGGTGTAAACCACATATCCTTCTGTCGACAAGCCACACCCATCAACTACTTAAAGCCCTTCTCTCTCCCAAACAGGAGGCGCGGTGGTTGAGTGGGGTGGTAAAACTCTAGACTTCCGAACCGGGGTCCGGGGTTCGAATCCTGGTGAAGACTGGGATTTTTATTTTCGGGATCTTCGGGTGCCTCTGAGTCCACCCAGCTCGTTGTGCTGGCCACATGACACCCTCGTTAAACGTAGGCCACAGAATCAAATGACCACAAGGTCTGTTATCTATCATATATCCTCCTAAACACCAAACAATCTAATGCAGTTAAGAATATAGATATAATGAGTCTGTATTAGTGTAATTAAAAATCTGTTCATACACAGCAATGTTGAGCAATATTATCTCTATCAAGAATGAGCTATAATAAGCTAATAAGCTATAAATCAAGTGGTAAATCTAAAGTACCTTTGAGATCTAAAGGCCTATGATACTGATAAATATAGAGCACTTTAATAAACTAAAGGTTTTAAGTTGCAAACCTGACAAAAGCTTTGATATTTTTTTTTAAAAGTTTATATCAACTCTCTCTGTCTGTATATATTTCTCCGACACCCAATCTCAGATCAAGCTGAAATTTTGCACAATTATTTCTTTTACTTGACAACACAACAATCAATAAAAATAATTTAAACAATTTTTCCTTGGCACAGTCTGCAAAAAGAATTCACAGCTCAGCAGCAAAATCTGGCTAGTAGAAGAAGATGTAGATGAAGAGCAGCATAACATCAATCTAGATTATAAACAGTAGCCTATAACATCTGATACGAGTTGTCAATTTATACTACAGTAAAATAGTAGTGACTATGTATTTTGTCCTTTTTGGTCAACCAGATAAAAGGAGAAAAGTTAAGTCACTGTGATGCAGTAACATCTTTCTATTTTCTACTTCCTGTGTTGAGGTAACATCTCACTACTTCCTGTGTAGAGGTAACATCTCTCTACTTCCTGTGTTGAGGTAACATCTCTCTACTTCCTGTGTTGAGGTAACATCTCTCTACTTCCTGTGTTGAGGTAACATCTCTCTACTTCCTGTGTTGAGGTAACATCTCTCTACTTCCTGAGTTGAGGTAACATCTCTCTACTTCCTGTGTTGAGGGAACATCTCTCTACTTCATGTGTTGAGGTAACATCTCTCTACTTCCTGTGTTGAGGTAACATCTCTCTACTTCCTGTGTTAAGGTAACATCTTTCTACTTCATGTGTTGAGGTAATATCTCTCTTTTTCCTGTGTTGAGGTAACAACTTTCTACTTCCTATGTTGAGGTAAGATCTCTCTATTTTCTGTGTTGGGGGAACATCTCTCTACTTCCTGTGTTGGGGGAACATCTCTCTACTTCTTGTGTTGAGGTAACATCTTTCTACTTCCTGTGTTGAGGTAACATCTCTCTACTTCCTGTGTTGAGGGATCATATCTCTACTTCATGTGTTGAGGTAACATCTTTCTACTTCCTGTGTTGAGGTAACATCTCTTTACTTCCTGTGTTGAGGTAACATCTCTCTACTTCCTGTGTTGAGGTAACATCTCTCTACTTCCTGTGTTGAGGTAACATCTCTCTACTTCTTGTGTTGAGGTAACATCTTTCTACTTTCTGTGTTGAGGTAACATCTTTCTACTTCCTATGTTGAGGTAACATCTCTCTACTTCCTGAGTTGAGGTAACATCTTTCTACTTTCTGTGTTGAGGTAATATCTCTCTACTTCCTGTGTTGAGGTAACAACTTTCTACTTTCTATGTTGATGTAGGATCTCTCTATTTTCTGTGTTGGGGGAACATCTCTCTACTTCCTATGTTGGGGGAACATCTCTCTACTTCTTGTGTTGAGGTAACATCTTTCTACTTCCTGTGTTGAGGTAACATCTCTCTACTTCCTGTGTTGAGGTAACAACTCTCTACTTCCTATGTTGAGGTAACATCTCTCTACTTCCTGTGTTGGGGAACATCTCTCTACTTCCTATGTTGAGGTAACATCTCTCTACTTCCTGTGTTGAGGTAGCATCTCTCTACTTCCTGTGTTGAGGTAACATCTCTCTACTTCCTGTGTTGAGGTAACATCTCTCTACTTCCTGGGTTGAGATAACATCTCTCTACTTCCTGTGTTGAGGTAACATCTCTCTACTTCCTGGGTTGAGGTAACATCTCTCTACTTCCTGTGTTGGGGGAACATCTCTCTACTTCCTGTGTTGGGGGAACATCTCTCTACTTCCTGTGTTGGGGGAACATCTCTCTACTTCTTGTGTTGAGGTAACATCTTTCTACTTCCTGTGTTGAGGTAACATCTCTCTACTTCCTGTGTTGAGGGATCATATCTCTACTTCATGTGTTGAGGTAACATCTTTCTACTTCCTGTGTTGAGGTAACATCTCTTTACTTCCTGTGTTGAGGTAACATCTCTCTACTTCCTGTGTTGAGGTAACATCTCTCTACTTCCTGTGTTGAGGTAACATCTCTCTACTTCTTGTGTTGAGGTAACATCTTTCTACTTTCTGTGTTGAGGTAACATCTTTCTACTTCCTATGTTGAGGTAACATCTCTCTACTTCCTGAGTTGAGGTAACATCTTTCTACTTTCTGTGTTGAGGTAATATCTCTCTACTTCCTGTGTTGAGGTAACAACTTTCTACTTTCTATGTTGATGTAGGATCTCTCTATTTTCTGTGTTGGGGGAACATCTCTCTACTTCCTATGTTGGGGGAACATCTCTCTACTTCTTGTGTTGAGGTAACATCTTTCTACTTCCTGTGTTGAGGTAACATCTCTCTACTTCCTGTGTTGAGGTAACAACTCTCTACTTCCTATGTTGAGGTAACATCTCTCTACTTCCTGTGTTGGGGAACATCTCTCTACTTCCTATGTTGAGGTAACATCTCTCTACTTCCTGTGTTGAGGTAGCATCTCTCTACTTCCTGTGTTGAGGTAACATCTCTCTACTTCCTGTGTTGAGGTAACATCTCTCTACTTCCTGGGTTGAGATAACATCTCTCTACTTCCTGTGTTGAGGTAACATCTCTCTACTTCCTGGGTTGAGGTAACATCTCTCTACTTCCTGTGTTGGGGGAACATCTCTCTACTTCCTGTGTTGGGGAACATCTCTCTACTTCCTATGTTGAGGTAACATCTCTCTACTTCCTGTGTTGAGGTAACATCTTTCTACTTCCTGTGTTGAGGTAATATCTCTCTACTTCCTGTGTTGAGGTAACAACTTTCTACTTTCTATGTTGAGGTAAGATCTCTCTATTTTCTGTGTTGGGGGAACATCTCTCTACTTTCTGTGTTGAGGTAACATCTTTCTACTTCCTGTGTTGAGGTAACATCTCTCTACTTCCTGTGTTGAGGTAACATCTTTCTACTTCCTGTGTTGAGGTAACATCTCTCTACTTCCTGTGTTGAGGTAACATCTTTCTACTTCCTGTGTTGAGGTAACATCTTTCTACTTCCTGTGTTGAGGGAACATCTTTCTACTTCCTATGTTGAGGTAGCATCTCTCTACTTCCTGTGTTGAGGTAACATCTCTCTACTTCCTGTGTTGAGGTAACATCTCTCTACTTCCTGTGTTGAGGTAACAACTCTCTACTTCCTATGATGAGGTAACATCTCTCTACTTCCTGTGTTGAGGTAACATCTTTCTACTTCCTGTGTTGAGGTAACATCTTTCTACTTTCTGTGTTAAGGTAACATCTTTTTACTTCCTGTGTTGAGGGAACATCTCTCTACTTCCTGTGTTGAGGTAATATCTCTCTACTGCTTGAGAACCTGTCATGTCTGAATTACAGATGATCTGATTTCTTTCTTCTTGTTTTCCTTCGATTTTTATCTGGACCCATTCCTTCTTTCTGTCTTTACCTTAATTCTCAGTCTTCGTTATTAGTCAACACTCGGCCTGTCACACGGCCCCTTGATTTGTTGGGGAATTCCATTCACAGTTCTTAGCCAGTACAGTAATGCAATAAATGTCTTTTTATGTTCCTGTGAGCTCGCTGTCTGGATCCGTTCCATGATATAGATCTATTTCTGGGAGTTTCATTCTTTGGGACATTGGGAGATGGTCTTCGAACTAAAATGTCTTCTATTAATATAAACACTTGAACTTTTGTGTCATCTTCTAGAACTAGCAAACAGAATAAACACAGATTTTAAATATTGCAATAAGAAACAATATTTGATTCATTGTCCAAGACCACATTAGAAAGCCATATTGAATCCATATATAACAAGTGTCCTATTAAATTTAATTCACGTATTTAATAGTAACAGACTAATAATGAAATACTGTGTTTACACACAAATACAAGACGTATTGCTATGACATATCGAAATACAAAATAGGTATAAAATAGTTAATTGTCATATGACATCTATACAAAAAAGTGTATTGCTATGACACATATTAATATAAACAAATCTCAGTCCACTGAGTTGAATTAAAAATGTAACAAAAACGTTTGAACACAATGAGAGATCAAGTTCTAGGTTTTTATATCTAGGCACATACATAGCGTCATTAGTTCGTTTATTTACCTAATCACTTTCGTAGATCAAGCTTTTATGTAATTAAAAATGTATATATATCTTTTTCCTGGACCTACTGACTTGCATTGTAAGATTTAGGTAGATCAAATATTGTTTGACGTCATAAGTAGGTTCACATCTTGGCTTGTAGTCAGTCTAGTCAACTAATTCTGAACCACAGATTTATAGATGGCTTGTAGTCTAGTCAACTAATTCTGAACCACAGATTTATAGAGATGAACAGAGCTCGACAGAATTCTCAGCATACAAATAGGATGCACGTGGTTGTGGTGGAGACGTCATTGAAACGGTCATGTACTAATTATAGAACTGTGTTTAGATTATTTAAACTATCTTATTAAAGTGTCTTGAGCTTTGCAGAGCGTAGTTTAAGCTCCATTGAATAAGCCCTTCACATCGTGTGTAGTGTTGACATGACATTGGAGAAACTGCAGGGATCGCTTCATAATTTGACTTGTCTTTCAACTGGAATAAATACAATGATGTCACGTGATGAGAGTGTGCCAGGAAAGGGGAGGATCAACAGAGGAGGGAGTATGAGAATTGAACAGAAATATCTGAGAGGTAGTGAGTACATTCCAGTTTCAAAGTTTTGAGCAGAGAACCTGGTTATACTTAACAATAGAAAGGCGAAGCTTTAGATTTGGAAAATTCACTATTTTACGTAGATGTACCGACCCAGCTGTGACCTAAATTTTTTTTTTTTTACCTCAGACACAACTCTATAGATACCATTTTTTTGTTGTTGTATGGGTGGCTTCCTTGTTGTGTCGCTGTCCCCGAGCTAGTCCCCAATTCTAAGTCTTTCTCGCCGTTTTCAGCAGATTCGGGCCAAAAACATCTGAAGGAAGGTCTATACATTTAGGCCAAGTAGATTGACCCACTGAAGAGTAATACATCTGACCTATTTAAGATTATTTATATATTATTCTGTTCTTAGCTATCCCAACGCATTTATTTGTATCGCAAGCTTTTATATTCCTGTTTAATTTATTTTTACAAAGCTATCAACTCACTCTGTCTGGTCAAAAGTTTGTACATGTTATTTCTCCCACACCCAATCTTGGATCAAGCTAAAATTTCGCACCTTTATTTCTTTTACCTTTTTTTTTTTTTTGCTATCTCGAACAACGGAATAAAATAGTACTTGACTTAAGTAGTGGTATACACCAAATTAGTCCCCTTTATAGGTCGCAGTTTTAAAGTAAGTTTGAAACAAACAGTACATAACTATACAATCTTCTATTTTCATAAGCATCTCACTAGCACCTAGCAGAGTGGTCATCATGTCGGTTTGAGGAAGCTTGAGTCTTGAATTCGAATTAAGGTCGTTTCCACCCCCCTCCTTTTTTTAATAACTCCCCCAGATACTTCACCCCCTACCCCCCCCCCCCCCCCTTCCATTTTCCCAACTGGTCCAGAGAAGGGACAGAATCATAGCGTATAGAATAGCTAAAAGCATGAACTTGCGCTAAACAAAAACTATTGGTAAAAATATTTCTAACAGCAAATATTTATTCTTGTTGATCTAGAAACTCTAGATCTATTACAAACTAGCAGTACGCACCGGTTACTTCCGTTGATTTGTTTACAGGCTTTTTACTGTTTATTATGACCGGAACACCCCTTTTATTATTTTTTTTCAATTTAAATAAACAGACGTCATTTTAACGATCAACCTAACATTCTTTTTTAGCCCGTGAATTAGTGAAACTGTTACAATGATGTTTCACCCGCTCTCTCTTTCCTTCTCCTCTCTCTATCGCTAGAACCCCCATTTTGTTTGTTTCTACCAACTCATCGTAATTTCTTCCACATAGACTTCTGACATGATTTGGAAAGACCCGCTTCACAATAGGCCTCCGACACATACACGCTCTCATTCTTTGGGCCCGTTAATTTTAGTATTACTTTGAATACTGGGTAGAGCTCAGTGAGAGTATTCAGCTCGCAGCCCAAGTGGGCAGCATAAGAGGGATGTACGAAGGAATAAAAAAGGCTCTCGGACCCTACCAAAACAAGACTGCACCTCTGAAATCAACCACTGGGGAAATTATCACACACAAGTGCCAACAAATGCACAGATGGGTTGAACATTACTCTGAGCTCTACGCCACAACAAGCTCAGTCTCTGACTCAGCCCTTAAGGCCATCATACAATTACCCACAATGAACGAGCTAGATGAAACACCCACCCTTTCAGAGCTCAACAAAGCCATAGACAACATTGCTGCCCGCAAAGCACCCGGATGCGATGGTATCCCCCCAGATCTTCTAAAACAATGCAAAACTACTCTAATCCAACCTCAACACGAACTGCTTTGCATATGTTGGCAAGAAGGTGCTATGCCACAAGACCTGCGGGATGCTAAAATCATTACACTGTATAAGAACAAAGGTGACAGAAGCGACTGCAACAATTACAGGGGAATCTCCCTTTTAAGTATTGTAGGCAAAGTCTTTGCTCGAGTGATACTTCCCAGGCTACAAAAACTCGCTGATCGGGTCTATCCAGAATCACAATGCGGCTTTCGCTCAGGAAGATCTACGATTGACATGATTTTCTCCATCCGCCAACTCCAGGAAAAGTGCAGAGAACAAAGGATGCCTTTGTACATTACGTTGATTGACCTGACAAAGGCCTTCGATCTAGTTAGCAGAGATGGCCTCTTTAAAATTTTACAGTTAATAGGCTGTCCACCCAAGCTACTAAATGTAATCATATCTTTCCACCAAAATATGAGGGGTACAGTGCAATTCAACGTGCCAGCTCTGTAAGTGTCAGTATAAACAGCGGAGTTAAACAAGGATGTGTCCTGGCCCCAACCCTCTTTGGAATACTATTTTCACTGCTAATCCACAACGCGTTTGACAAATCCACTGAAGGCATCTATCTCCATTCCAGACTTGATGGCAAACTCCTAAATATTGCCAGACTGAGGGCCAAAACTAAAATCAGAGCCACCCTCGTCAGAGGTATGACGCAGCGGTAGTGGCATACACGCAAGAGGAAGTTCAGTCACTAATGTCCCGCTTCTCTCAGGCCTGTAATGAATATGGCTTGACTATTAGCACTGAACTTCGTAACTCACTGGACTGATCCTGTTAACTACGCTGCCCACGGCAGATCAGCTCTGCCCGCAGTACACTTGTGCCCACGGTAGCCGGCCACCCGCCCTACTGTGCCCACTACAGATATCAGAACTTTGGATTGAGACTCCACAAGAATTGTATCACCGGCGTCCCTCTACCCGCGAGAGCGCCACCTCCAGCTGCAGAACCTCAAGCCAGGACACAGCCAGCTGCGACATCAACAGGAAAACCAGCTAAGTTCAGAAGACAAAGTGACATATTCTCTTATTAAGTGCAAGAGTGATGATTAGATATACTATTGATCAGAGATAGATGCAAACCCTCCCCCTTTTTATTCTTCTATGTAAATATTTATGTAAATAAATATTCTTTAATTTTAACTTTGTATCTATCTTTCATTGCTTGTCTCGTTGCGTGCCTGCTCCCGATTTGTATGCTGACGGGTTGGTGTGTGTTTCAAAAATAATCATCCCCTAGACATTAAACGCGTCCAACAAACGTCACTTTCCCCAACCTGTCACAGCCGTAAACGAATTCTGCTATCTGGGGTCCTCTAGAAGAGGAGTTGAAAAAACGCATAGGGAAGGCTGCCTCGACATTCGCTAGACTCATACCAAGAGTTTGGGAAAACCATAAGCTAACTACGGTGACCAAAATAGAAGTCTACAAGGCATGCGTTATGAGTACACTGCTGTATGGCAGTGAATCATGGACCACCTACGCAAAGCAAGAGAGAAAACTGAACTCATTCCATTTGAGATCTCTCCGTAGGATCTTGAATGTCACATGGAAAGAAAAAGTGTGCAATACTGAGATCCTTGCGCGATCCTCTATGGTCAACTCGCGACTGGCACAAGAAAAACTGGTCGCCCCCACCTTCGTTACATAGATGTAATAAAACGTGACCTCAAATCAGTGAACATCAATACTGACAATTGGGAAGACATAGCTCTAGACCGCAACAGGTGGAGAGAGACAGTGACCAAGAAAGCTATGGACAGTGAAAGTACATGGGTCTCAGCCCAGGAAGAAAAACGCACAATCCGAAAAACGGCCAGCTCCTCTATCACCGAAGCAAAAGCCACCATAACCTGCGCTATCTGTGGACGGGAGTGTCTCTCCAAAATAGGGCTCCACAGCCACATGAGGAAGTGTGCTCTGAGATGAACCATAGTCGTTCTACGACTGAAGGAGGCCAATGATGAATTTGATCCAATTTAAATGTAGCGAAACGACAATAGATCAAGATTTATCTTTTCAATACTGTTAGAGGTTTTTTTTTTTTTTTTGACAGTGTTACAAAGTACCATTAGTTGCTCGCACACTCTCTCTCTCTCTCTCTTTTTCTCTCAAAAAAAAAAAAAAGAAAAAGACTCTAGATTTATCTCATAAATTCTATTACGATTTTTAACTCTTTTTCTCCGTAATTATTTACCACATTCTGGTGGAATCAACGTTGGTATCGTTAGTTAGGAGAGAAAGAGTTAAAAATTATTTATTTATTTTTATTTAGACCGCTTCTGGAAGTGGAAATGACGTAAGGTCTATTAAAAATAAGTAGACTTAAGGGACAAAGAAACAAATATTGCTTTAAATGACGGAACTCGTGATATTGAAAAAAAATACTTGTATGTGTAGACTGTTGACCTTTTGGGGATACCGAGAATAGAATACAAAGGTTTGGTAGAGCTTGTAGTTCTTCGCGAATTGCGACAGTCAGGTTGTGTTTCTGTCAAAAAGCGTTCTTAGTGAGCACCTAGGAGGTCAAAGGAACTAGTGTATGAAATTTTATGTGGATACGTAAGCTAGTTTAAGAGATCTCGTGATAGATCAGTGGTATTTTCGCTTATATATAGTAGATTTAATAACATGACTGATCTAAACTAATTTATTCAATTACACTTAGTAAGAACGTAAAAAAATTATTTATATGTTTTTTCGGAACATACTTAAGTCCTAATATTTTTATTGTGTCCGTCCAACTTGTGATTCCTCTTTCTTCAGACTCAGAAATATTACAATTTTAACTTGTTCTGTAAACTGAAGGTTATCTATTTTATTGATTGATCTATTTCGACAAAACATGACACAAAACCTTACATTGAATTTTTCTCTGCCTCTCCTCTCTCTTATTCTCTCTCTCTCTCTCTCTCGCCTTTAAGCAATAGACTTGCCCCCTAAGTCTGATTGAGTCATTGAAGCGTAACCTATGTGACCAGTGAATGGATGGCTGCACATCACAAGTCCATATCTCCACCTCGTAGTGCTGGTGCCAGGAGTTCTGTAGTCTTGAATTAAGCATACCTCAATATGCCAGTGGTTACAGTTCAACTGGTTTTGCCTACAGCCACACATCAATAATTCTGTCAACTGTTTTGTGTCATCATCTTATTATTTATTCTCTCAGCCTGTCACGTATTAGTAGGTCAATCAATTGTCACCCATTAGGATTTGTCCATCAACAGTTTTTTTTCCTATCTATCATTTGACGCGATAGTCTCTATATGAAGTTTGTATAACATAGCCTAAGCGTTTGCTTTTTTTCATGTTTTCATGGGATTGTTTGTTCAGTAAGTTAAACTTAACACACCGCGTAGTTTTTTTCTTCCATCTTTTGATGGGATTGTTTGTTCAGTCAGTGAAATTTAACGTTATAAAATCAAATCAGACGCGAGTTTGCTTTCTCTGGCTTAGAGGAAAGCAGCTGGCAGTGGATGGCCTCTTTAGAGAAAGTTGGATAGGCCTCAATAAGGTTGCGGGACACAAATTTGAGACTCAGAGAGGCCTTTGCCGAAGACAGGCTCAGACGACGAAAAGACAGCTTAAGTAGACCCCCTGCGGATAACGGCTTTGTCTGCATTAGATGTGGCAAAACTGGGTTTGCGCGGTCATGCCCTTTCTTGCTTTATGTAGTACTAGTCGACCGGCGGCGTAGCATACGCCGCTATTTTTTTTTTTGCAGGGCCGGCCTTAGACCACTGCAACCTATTTTACCGCAGTGGGCCCCGCACTTTCATAGGACCCGCACTTTCATAGGACCCGCGCTAATTCTAGGTGTATAAATTATCAAATTAAACCATTTCATAACTTAATAGATTTCCCGCGGTCTCCTGTCGATTTACCACGAGTTCTTGGAAATCTCCTGACATTGCAAAATATACGAAAAAGTTCTGGAAATATTTGTATATTATTATTTTTGAAAACTCATACGAATCTCCAGAAATATATAGACAAAAAATTGTCATTTTGGGGTGTCATTCAATATGGAAAAAACGTCATTATACAATACCCGTAATTGTGGAATCTAGTGAAAGAAGCTTCTCTCGCCTCAAAGTAATAAAGAATTACTAGAGGTCAAAATTTTTCGTAGATAGATTGAAACATTTGGTAATTCTCCACTGTAATCTTCTGTACTACGATGTTTCTTACTTTCTCCACAGTTATCTCCTGCACTTCAATGTTTCTTACTTTCTCCACAGTTATCTCCTGCAATTTGATGTTTCTTACTTTCTTCACAGTTATCTCCTGTACTACATTGTTTCTTACTTTCTCAACAGTTATCTCCTGTACTACAATGTTTCTTACTTTCTCCACAGTTATCTCCTGCATTTACAATGTTTCTTACTTTTTCCACAGTTTACTCCTGCATTACAATGTTTCTTACTTTCTCCACAGTTATCTCCTGCATTACAATGTTTCTTACTTTCTCCACAGTTATCTGCTGTACTACAATGTTTCTTACTTTCTCCACTGTTATTTCCTGTACTACAATGTTTCTTACTTTCTCGACAGTTATTTCCTGTACTACAATGTTTCTTACTTTCTCCACAGTTTCACCATGAATGCCCTAGTGTTGACACTTTTCTTGTGTGCCGTCCTTGGAATATCCACAGCCTACTGGTTAACAGGTGAGTGCTACCTGTATTAGTTCACATTATCCACAGCCTACTGGTTAACAGGTGAGTGCTACCTGCATTAGTTCACATTATCCACAGCCTACTGGTTAACAGGTGAGTGCTACCTGCATTAGTTCACATTATCCACAGCCTACTGGTTAACAGGTGAGTGCTACCTGCTTGAGTTCACATTTTCTACAGTCCATGACAAAGTCACAGGATCACCTAATCACACACATAATAATCAATACCTAGATATCTTCTAAAATTGTGCAGCTTTTTCAATCTTAAAAATTAACCTCGCTTTGGTTATCCCTGTTCCATTGTTTACAAGACCTTCATTTAGCTTGCATCAACAACTTATTCTGTCTGTCTGGTAAAAGTGGGTACACGTTATTTCTCCCACACCCATTCTTGGATCAAGTTGAAACAAGACATGAATCAATTTTTAAAAAGTAAAACCAATTAGACAATTATACTGTAATTAATGATTTTGTTTTGTAACAAGGGAAATTAATACTTCAGTTTTCACAAAAAAGTCCTGGAAATATCCGGAAATTATAAAAAATCTTTAGAAAACTCATACAAATCTCCTGAAATATATAGACAAAAATTGTCATTTTGGAGTGTCATTCAATATGGAAAACGCCAATTCTACGCGCGATAAAAAAACACGACATTATGCAATACCCGTAGTTGTGGAATCTAGTGAAAGAAGCTTCTTGCGTCTCAAACTAATGAAGAATTATTTGAGGTCAACAATTCTCGTAGATAGATTGAAACATTTGGTAATTCTTGCTATTTAGCGTGATCTATGTAGGAAATAGAATTACTATGATATACTGTATGACAAGCAAGGCCACTAAAGTAATTCTGTACTAGTAAAGAAAGAATAAAATGCATAGACGAATTTATTTTCTAATACTAACTCTTAAATTTCACTTCTGTATCCCTACCAAAGCTGGGCCCCGCAAAATCCGTTTCACATTGAACTCTACAATGGTTAAGTCCGGCCCTGCTATTTAGTGACGGGTGAATACAGAGTAGATTACTTGTTCTCTTTCCATGACTTCTTGGTCACAATGATTAAGTCCGCCCCTGCTATTTAGTGAGGGGTGAATACTACTTGTTCTCCCCACCGCCTACCGACCCTCTTTTTGTTTCGCCTTGTAAATTACGTGGGGTAACTCTACTCGGTCCGACTTGCAAAAATAAAAGAGTGATCTTTCCATTACGCTGTGTCCAAACTCTTGAGCCATGAAGAGAATGATATGTATAGATTTTGATAGTCATGATTCAAACAAATAACAACGACTCATGACTTGAATAAATATCAAAGACTCGTGTTTCAAACCAATAATAACAAAACCGAAATCCCAGTCGTTAACAAACAAGACCTATTACCCAACTGGGTAGCTTTAATTAAAATTGTGTAAGCCAACAGAATTTGTCTCCCCTCAGCAGAACTCTTCAATGATCCCGCGATGCTCAGACCTGCTCAGAATTAATCAGGAAGACATCAGAATCTTCGTGTTGTGTGTGTGTGCGTGTGTATTTGTTGTGTATATGTAAATGTTCAGAAGAATGGCTAAGAAATCTGATGGTATCTTTGCATTCATTCCTTCTCTCAGTCATTTCCTCTTGCTCTTCGTTCAGACCACCTGACCCCTGACTTTACAAGAAATTAGTGTTAGGGCGTAGTACAAGGACTATCTCTGATTGTCTGATTGATTTTAAGAAAAGTATCAGCCCCCCCACCCGGCCAAACCAAAAAAAAAAAAAAAAGAACATATTTCTGTGTGTGTGTCTGTGTATGTGTACTTTCGCTCTGACTTTGTAGTAGACTATAGAATACGGCCAACAACAAAAAAAAGGTGGGACGGTAAACAAGGGCCGTAATAATTGAAATAATTGCAATCAGATATCTTGACGTAGTCAGGACATAGGCAGGACGTAGGCATGATGGTTAAGAGATTATCTGAATAAGGAAAGATCTCATGTAATGGACTCTCTCTTAGTAAACGTGAAATGTGTTCTTATTTCTTGTAAATCTTTCTGTACATACCAGACATAGTGCATCACATATATGCATCACACAATACACATTGATAAGGAGGAACAATGATGTATGATTCCTATACAAACACAAGGATGATCCTAATACTGAAACAAACATGAGCCTAATCATGAAACGAAATTGAAAATTGAACTGAAGCTTCATTAGGTTAATGCAGAAGCGTGGGCATTCAGGTGACGCTATATTCTGAAGCGCTTCAAATGAATCCCACAGGCGCCTGCTCTTTTGTATTGTTAAAATGCAGCCCTTTTCGATCAATACACAACGCGCTGTCAAGTTTGAAAAAAAAATCACCTCGAATGTTTTTGTGTGTTAAACTCTAGACTTTTCGCTATGTATCACTATCGAAGTACTTTGTTCCCTGATCATGTCACATTCATAGAAACAAGTTTACTCAGGTCTGTGACCAATCGCTATATTTTAGATTTTTATAGCATGGAAGCGAATCCATTACTAGCCAGTTTATATTTGTATCCACTGTAGGAAAGTATTGATCAATTCTATATTTTGAAAACCATAAAGTAACTTTTGTGCACTATTTAGCACCGTAGATTTAAATTGAAAATGGAAATGAAGTGTACATTGCTGTGAATAACCTCCCCTTAGAATGTCAGTCTCCAATACAATAGCTGTAATGGTGATATTTCGTTGGTAACCATGTAAAATATGTAAACATAGCAATGTGGTTTCAAAGCAAACAAAATAGTATTCACATTTTTCAGAAGATCAGAAATGAGTCATTCATTTCTTTAAGATAACTTGTTTTTACCTGGTTGATTGGGGCTTCAAAAGAGTATTGTATTCTATAATGAAAATTTTACATGATGATTTTTGGGGCTTTAAAGATGATAATTGTTAGGAGTTTTAAACATTTAAACATTTGTTTTTTTCTTGGTTGAGATTTACACATTTACACGATGACTGATTGGGGATTTAAAAAGAAATTGTTTTTTTTTAACATGATAATTGATAGGATCTATAAAATCATATGTTTCTTAATTAACATGATTTCTGAAAGGGCTTTAAAGATATTTGTTCATGATGATTGATAAGGGCTTCTCAAGCAAAGTGTTTTTACACGATGATATTGATATGGACTTGAAAAGAAATAGAAAAAAGGCTAAATCTCTAAGTAATTTAGAATTAGTAGGAGACTGTGTGTGTATGTAGTTGTTAATTTTGTTGAGTGTATTTTTGTCCAACTATAACAGTCAATTCTATGTCTATTCAAGTAAAATACTTTTATTTTAATTGGAAATATTACTCAGAAAAATATTGTATCATAGCTCTGTCAATAGAACCCCAAACTATCAGCAAATCTGTTAATAAAACCTACCACCACCCCAAACTATCAGCAAATTTGTTAATAGAACCTACCCCCACCCCAAACTATCAGCAAATCTGTCAATAGAACCTACCCCCACCCCAAACTATCAGCAAATCTGTTAATAGAACCTACCCCCACCCCAAACTATCAGCAAATCTGTCAATAGAACCTACCCCCACCACAAACTATCAGCAAATCTGTTAATAGAACGTACACATCCTTCGTAACCATGAAACAAAACTAAAAATAAAACCTACCCCCCACCCCCAAATAAAAAAAAGAAAAAATTATTTTGTTCTTCATAAATAAATTTTGACTCCATTTTCTATTCTCCGGCTGTTTCTAAGGTTTCAATTGAAATCTCTATAGAAGTTCATTAAACCAAATGTCCCAAGGCCTGGGTTTTATAATCACTTCTTGGTTTCTCCACTACATCATCATAGCTCCCCGCCAGACATTTCCTGACAGGTTCTGGGAGAGTGAATACATTATGGACTAGATAATGTTGCTAGACTGAGGTAAGTGGCTTGGGCTTGCTGGACTCTTTGGTTGGGGGCTGTATTATTATTATTAAAAAGCATATATCAACTCACTCTGATAAAAAGTTTGTACACGTTATTTCTCCGACACCCAATCTTAGATCAAGCTAAAATTCCGCAAATTTTTTTTTTTACTTGATAACACAAGAATCTATTTAAAAAATAACCAATTTGTTAATTAACTATAGATAATTATTTTTTTGTTTGGAATCTAGAACAAGGGAAAGAAATTGTACTTCACTGAAAAGGTGGTATAATCTGAATTAATTCCATTAATAATAAAAATCAGGCTAGTCTTCTAGTCAGATAATTAATGAGGGATGCAGTATCTCCCGTGGCTACACAGCCCCAGATGAGATCTACATATTTTGCCACATTCAGCGTAGGCCTAACCACTGTCCGCCGGTGGTCGATTTAGATTTTCTTTTCGCCTTCTACGTCTGTTCTCGGCAGCGGATTTTCTTTTGGTCTTTATAGTAAGCTTGAAACAAACAATAGATAACTATACAATCTTCTATTGTCTTATACATCTCACTAGGAGTGGTTAGAATGTTGATTACTATTAAATTCAACCAGATTATTCCTTCCCCCCCCCCTTCCCATTTTCCCAACTGGTCCAGACAACTGATAGGATCATAGCGTATTGACTGGTCCAGGTCAAGTGATAGGATTTTAGAGTACTTAGAAAGCTAAAAGCATGAAATTGCATTAACAAAAACAATTGGTACAAATATTTCTTATCGCACAGATTTATTATTGTTGGTCTAGATCTATTACAAATGGAATGACATGACTTGATCCAAACTAATGAATACAATGATACTGCCTATAGGCTTTTTTGTTTTTTAAAGTAAGTTTTTTGTTTTTTTAAAGTAATTGTTTGTTTTTCTTGTTTTCTATTTCTATTTTTCGTTCACTTTAGTCAACAGTAAGGAGAGGCTTGCCTGGTGGAATAGCGTATACATTGAATGCAGGGTAGGGTAATAGTGACCAATAGGGTGCATCAAAAAAAAAAAAAAAGGTATTAAAAATATTTGGAGGATATGTTGAGTTATCCTTATAATGAGGTCACGAATTAATGCGAAGGCCAGCGGTTACATTTTCAGTTGTGCTTTTTAGTTATATATTAAAACTCTATTGTATTTGATATTGATTATTTTAAATCTTGTAATTTCGATAAAGAAACTAATCTGGCCTTGTTGGATTGAATTAAGTCCACAGACCTAAATATTCTATTTGTGGGATGGAATGAAGTCCACAGACATAGACATAAATAAATATAGACTGGAAAAAGGAAGTAACTTCATGTAACTTGAAAACATGTATATCTATTGTATTCGGATTTCCGAATTATGAAAAATTGCATGATCTTCACGCTGAGAGATTTAAAAAAAAACACTAGTGAAAATAATGTAATACTTATATAGGTTACGGCTGAAATAGATATGAATACTTAACTTTTACACTGCTCATAAATGCTGTATAATAAATTACACAAAATTGCAAGTCACAAATTTTCGTTTCATAAAACTCTTTAATCGGCCAGTCTATATTTATTTATGTCTATGTCCACAGATCTATATATTTTATTTCTGGGATGGAATGAGTTGCACAGACCTATATATTCTATTTGTGGGATCGAATGAGGTGCACAGACCTATATATTCTATTTGTGGGTTGAATGGGGTGCACATACCTATATATTCTATTTGTGGGTTGAATGAGGTGCACATACCTATATATTCTATTTGTGGGTTGAATGAGGTTAATAAGGTGCACATACCTTTTATATAATCTGTCTATGATTGTCTTACTTTAAAAAAAAAGTTTAAAGATCTAAGACCGAATATGCGAAATGAAACACTTCAAAAAAATAAATACATAAATAAAAACTATCCTATATAAAGAAATAACTCTCGGGTCTCATTTTAGCCCAGATGAGGAGAATATTTATAACTTGCTGATGCACGCGGGGATGTTGATATCTGCTTAAAAGAGGGAGTGGCTTATTAAGTGTAGGCGAGGTGACTGCCTGGAGGTAACCGTCAAGACTAATTTGACTCCTGTTGATCTATTATCTGTTCGTGATACCTTCATAGCTTACTATCGGTGAACAGATAATGGCTAATAATAAGTATCTTATTTATTTGTCATCGAAATCTCTCTCTGTCTCTCTCTCACTCTCTGATTATAGGGAGAGTTGCACTTTTTTTTTCTCTATTTCTCTCTGTCAATATAGGTAGAGATGCACTTTCTTTATCTTAATCTCCCATTCTCTCTCTCTATTACGATGAGAAATGCATAGACATGAAGCTATACAAAGCAAATATTTTCCCTCAAAGAATTATCAAACCTAAAAAGAAACAAATAATTCTATCGTCATAAATAGATCTAGATTTTACCTTCCAACGGTGACATACATTTTATTGTCTCTCTTTAGCTACAACAAGATCTACATGTTGAATAGGTTTAGCTTATGGGTTTAGCTCTAATTAGATCTACATGTTGAATAGGTTTAGCTTATGGGTTTTGTTGATTTATATGAACGAATAATAACAAGACTCTGGATATAACTTATAAGACATGAAAAAAAAAATCAGCTGTTTAATTGGTTGACAACAACAGTTACAAGGGATGTTACTCCCAAACACCGATTGGTGCAACCTATATAAAACACACATCAACATTCTTCCCTTTCTATAGCTAACAACATACATATCAGAAATATTTGCAATTAAAATGACAAACATTAATAACTCATCTTATTTTATAAATATTATAACAACTAAAAATAAAAAGTAAATTTCAATTGAGAGTGTGACACATATAGAATAAATAGAATAAATATTTCAACATGCATATTAATATTGTCATAAAAATTGTTAGTACATATCATAATCCCTATGCCACACAGGTATTTTTGTTTATCGAGTGCTAGTTCTTGCTGGCTTATTACTATCACAATTATTGTCCGGTACATGAGAAACTACTCCAGACTGTGCTGCATGTTGAGAACAGTTATCAGAAAAATCAGGCCTTTCATTATCATCATCATCATCCAAGACATTCCCATCATAAACATCAGTGTCTTTCAAAATAGTTTTCCTTGGCCTAATGTGAAATCTGTTGCGTATGTAGAATCCTCCATTATCTCCCATGATCTTATAAGATCTTGGAGATGGTTGTTCCCTGATTATTCCGGGATACCATCCTGTTTGACCTGGGTTTTGGTAATAAATAGTTTGCCCTAGATGGAGTATTGTAAATCCCGAGCTTGCTTATCATATTGTCTTATTACTTGTCGTTTATAATTCTCTTTCTTCTCAGCTACAACATGTTCACTTAAACACTTTGAAGTGCTGGGAACCAATGTCCGAGGACTTCTTTTGAGACACATTTCAGCTGGGCTAAATCCAGTACATTGCCGAGGTGTATTTCTGTGTTCCAGTAAAGCTTCATATGGATCATTACCATTATGTTTAGTTTTCAGTATTAAATTCTTCATTATCTTTGCAGCAGCTTCCGCCTTCCCATTTGTTCTCGGATAACTAGGATCTGATCTGATGTGATTGATATTCCATCGCCGTGTGAATCTCAAAAACTCATTTGAACTAAATTGTGGACCGCCATCTGTTATTAACATTTTTGGAGCACCATAACGAGCAAATTGTCCTTTCAATTTTATAATCACATCTTGTGATGTTGTTGTTGAAAGATAATCATACTCAATAAAATTAGAGTAATAATCAACAGTAATTAGATACTGTCTTCCATCCACTTCCATCAGGTCAGCTCCAACTTTTTCCCATGGTACATTTCCTTCATCATATTGTATAAGTGTTTCTCTCTGGTTCATAGGTTTTCTTTCTTGACAAGCAGTGCATTTCTCTGCCATCTGCTTTATTTCATCAGCCATGCCTGGCCAGAACATCGCCTGTCGGGCCCTCCTCATCATTCCATCATATGCAATGTGTGCTGTGTGCAGGTTTTTCTTCATTTCTGAAAGGTATGACTACCCTTTCTCCTTTCAAAATTACTCCATTACTAAGTCCCAAAGTATCAGCAAAATCAAAATATGGTTTTACCCTGTTGTCTAAATCTTGTTTTCTTTGAGGCCATCCATTCATAATTTGCTTTGATAATTTACTTAATGTGTCATCTAAGTCTGTTTCTTGTTTTATTCTTTCTAATAACGGATCCGGTATGTCCACAACTCGTGTCTGGCATATGTTAAAAACTTCATCTTGCTTCTCCTCTTGATTGCACAGTCGTGATAATGTGTCAGCAATGTGTAAACTGTTTCCTCCTACCCATTGAAATGAGAAATCATAACGATTGCTCCTCAACATCAAGTTTTGTAACCTTCTTGGAGCCTGGTTTAGAGGCTTCCTTAAGATGTTTGCAAGTGGCTTATGATCATTTATTATATGACATGTCTTCCAAATGTATATTGATTAAATCTTTCTAGCCCAAAAACTACGGCAAGTAGTTCTTTTTCAATCTGAGCCCACCGTTTTTTAGTTGGTGTCAATGCTCTAGAGGCAAATTCTATTGGTTGTCCTTCTTGCATTAATACAGCTCCAAGTCCATGTTGACTACTGTCCACTTGTATTTCAAGTTTCTTGTCAGGTTGTAGACTGGAGTATTTGTAATCATTGTTTTTATCTTGTTGAATGCCTCTTCACATTTTTAAGTCCATCTAAAATTGCAATCTTTCTTTGTTAGTTCTCTTAATGGTTGAGACACTTCGGCTAGATTGTTCAAAAATTTTGACAAATACTGCACCATTCCATTTCTTGCTTCCTGGCTATTTTCTGGTTTCTTCATTTCCAGAATGGCTTTGATCTTCTTTATATCAGGCTTTATGCCTTGCACACTAATGCAGTGTCCCATGAAACTTATCTGGTCTTGTTTCTCTACTGTTTTTGTTTCATTTAATTTAATGCACTTCTCTTTGCATCTCTCTCTTAATCTCTTCAGTTTGTCAGAGTGATCTTTTTATGCTTCTTCTTTGGACTGACCATATCCCACAATTACGATATCATCAGCCACATTAATGCATCCTTCTAATCCTAACAATGCTTCTGTTAACTTCTTCTGGAATATTTCTCCACTTACACTTAGTCCAAAAGGAAGTCTTGACCATCTGTACCGCCCATAAGGTGTGATCATGGTTGTTAGTAGACAAGACTTTTCATCTAGACGTACATGCCAGTAAGCCTCCTTTACGTCTAATTTAGAAAATATTTTAGCATTTAGGAACTGTGGCATTACAGCTTCCAAAGTTGGTAACTTAAAATGTTCTCTTTTTGAAGCAGTGTATAGATGTCTTGGGTCAATGCAGATCCTTAAATCCCCATTTGGCTTTTGAACCACAGCCATCTGGCTGACCCAATCTGTTGGTTCATTTATAGGAATTAATATTCCTGCTTTCACTTTCTTTTGAAATGCAAAAGGTATATTATGACAAGGTGATACCACCGGAGCTATGTTCTCATTGACAGTTAATGGTGTTTCACCTAAATCTCCCAGATGACAATCCATTGTTTTTACTTGTGATATGAATCTATCTTCATTTAATGTGATCAGACTTAAACTTTGGCATGTTTTACGGCCTAATAAGCATTGATAGTGGTTCTCTACAACTGTGAATGTTACCAAATATTTCTTTTTGTTTTTAATTTGGAATTATTCCACATTGTTAATGTTTCAACAGTCTTCTTAATTTGTGTCTTTTTAACATATTTCTTACATATAATGTTAACATCTGCTCCTGTGTCCAGTTGAAATCTTATTTGTTGACTATTTATCATGAATAGTGCTGTCATTCTGTCCCTATTTTTGTTTAACACATTTATTGAGTTTAATTGTTCCTCTTGGTCAAATTCATCCATAGCATTATACATATGTATTTTGTTCTTAGTTTTACACTTAACTGCAAAATGGTTTTTACCTTTGCATTTATTGCAAATTTTTCCCCAAGCCGGACATGATGTTCTGTTCACTGCATGTCTGCCTCCACAAAACCAGCAATCTATTAGGTTGTTTCTGTTGTCAGTTTTCTTTTGTTCTATCTTATCTATCTTCACAACAGTTTCCTTATTTATCTCTGCCAATCCTTTTGCAGTTTGCTCCTATGTTTGACACATGTCTAAACACTTCTTCAATGTAAGATCATCGTGATTCAATAATCTCTCCTGCAGTCTTTTCTCCACGGAGAATACGATTTTGTCTCTAATCATTCTATACTTTTCCTTGAAATTACATTTTTCAGCCTGAGCTCTAAGCTGCTTAATGAACACATCACAAGATGACACCTTTCTATGTTCCAAAATCTGAAACTTTCCAGAACTTCATTTTTTCTGGGGTTGCAATAGTCGTGTAATTTCTTTAGTAATATTTGCGGGTCGTTCACGTCTTCATTCTCATCCTACTGCAACTGCTCACAAATCTCTTGGGCCTGAGGTCCAGCACAATGTAGTAGTATTGCTTTTTGTCTGATTTTAGGTTTTTCTTCAGCTCCTATTGCTGACAGAAACAGTTCCACTTGTCTTCTCCATTGACGAAAGTTTTCACTGACATTACCTTCAGTCACATTTAACTCTGTTGGTGGTTTAAGTAGACCTTCTGCCATCTTCAATGAAAACTTCACTATAAACTTCACGTAACAGAATAACACCGAGCCTCTCTATATATAATTATATATTCTAGACTGAGACTCTGAAATCTACTAGATTCTAGATCTACACTTTAGATCTTTTTTTTTTTCTTAATTTAATTAGATTTATATGAACGAATAATAACAAGACTCTGGATATAAATTATAAGACATGAAATCAGCTATTTAATCTAACGCCATCTTGGTTGACAACAACAATTACAAGGGATGTTACTCCGATTGGTGCAACCTATATAAAACACACATCAACAGGTTTAGCACTAATTAGATCTACATGTTGAATAAGTTTAGCTTCTAGGTTTAGCTCTAATTAGATCTACATGTTGAATAAAGTTAGCTTATAGGTTTAGCTCTAATTAGAACTACATGTTGAATAGGTTTAGCACTAATTAGATCCACATGTTGAATAGGTTTAGCTTACAGGTTTAGCTCTAATTAGAACTACATGTTGAATAGGTTTAGCACTAATTAGATCCACATGTTGAATAGGTTTAGCTTATAGGTTTAGCTCTAATTAGAACTACATGTTGAACAGGTTTAGCTATAATTAGATGTACATGTTGAATAGGTTTAGCTTTAATTAAATCCACATGTTGAATAGGTTAAGCTCTTATTAGATCTACATGTTGAACAGGTTTAGCACTAATTAGATCCACATGTTGAATAGGTTTAGCTTATGGGTTTAGCTCTAATTAGAACTACATTTTGAATAGGTTTAGCTTATGGGTTTAGCTCTAATTAGAACTACATGTTGAATAGGTTTAGCTCTAATTACATCCACATGTTGAATAAGTTTAGCTTATGGCTTTAGCTCTATTTAGAACTACATGTTGAATAGGTTTAGCTCTAATTAGATCCACATATTGAATAGGTTTCGCTCTAATTAGATCTACATGTTCAACAGGTTTAGCTATAATTTGATCTACATGTTGAACAGGTTTAGCTCTAATTAGATGTACATGTTGAATAGGTTTAGCGCTACTTAGATCTAAATGTTGAATAGGTTTAGCTCTAAATAGATGTACATGTTGAATAGGTTTAGCTTTAATTAAATCCACATGTTGAATAGGTTAAGCTCTTATTAGATCTACATGTTGAACAGGTTTAGCACTAATTAGATCCACATGTTGAATAGGTTTAGCTTATGGGTTTAGCTCTAATTAGAACTACATTTTGAATAGGTTTAGCTTATGGGTTTAGCTCTAATTAGAACTACATGTTGAATAGGTTTAGCTCTAATTACATCCACATGTTGAATAAGTTTAGCTTATGGCTTTAGCTCTATTTAGAACTACATGTTGAATAGGTTTAGCTCTAATTAGATCCACATATTGAATAGGTTTCGCTCTAATTAGATCTACATGTTCAACAGGTTTAGCTATAATTTGATCTACATGTTGAACAGGTTTAGCTCTAATTAGATGTACATGTTGAATAGGTTTAGCGCTACTTAGATCTAAATGTTGAACAGGTTTAGCTCTAAATAGATCTACATCGACATACATACATGCTTTCGTTGTTGTTTTTTGTGTGTTATTGCCTTCTCTCAGACCCTATGCTGTGATACTTCACTCAATCATTGTGTTTGTTAACTCTTTCTTTCTGCTTTGAATTGTATTTCATGATTTCCATTGGTTGCCATCGAGGGCGGCATGTAAACAAGGCCAATAGCACATGATTTCACAACCCAATGTCAAGTAACCGATCAAGCTGGCTGGATTTCTGGACCATCTTAAAGCCTCAAATAAATAAAAACAAACGAAATTGTCTCAAAAGTCACTTTGGATTGAAACTCGCTCCCCTTTTTTTCATACCTCGACCATTTCAACATTGCTCGTGCACCTATATGGTTAAAATGAAAACAAGATTACAAAAAGAGTTTGTGTCAAACACAAACTCATAGGTTGCCTAATGGGTCTGAATATTTAGATAACACGCTAGGTTTCATATAATGATGCTAAGTTGTGTCAAGCGATCGTGTGGGTGTACATCATCTAAAATGTAAATAAAAATTGTCTATGAAAACCGGGTGTTTGAAGTAAGTCCCACTCCCAAGTGAGACCACGCCCTACAGCCTCATCAAATATTTATGGGAAATAAATAATTGTCCAGGGTCCAGGTGGCCATTTCTTTTTCGAAGGTCTTTTTTCTCAAGCCATCTAGAAAATGGCGACACTAGCCGCTAACGATGTCAGATCTGTCTGAGCAAATTATCACTGGGTGGTATGAATGTAGATCTCGCTCTGTCTGAACAAATTATCACTGGGTGGTATAAATGTAGATCATCAACGAGGCAATGGCCATCACATTTTGACCAGAGAAATTGAGGAAATATACATCAGTAAAACACAGCAGACTTACTACACAGCCTAACAACTTGCAGACTTACGACATTGCAGACTTACTACATAGCAGACTTACAACATAGCAGACTCACTACATAGCAGACTTACTACATAGCAGACTTACAACATAGCAGACTTACAACATAGCAGACTTACTACATAGCAGACTTACAACATAACAGACTTACTACATAGCAGACTTACAACATAGCAGACTTACTATATAGTAGACATACAACATAGCAGACTTACAACATAGCAGACTTTCTTCATAGCAGACTTACTATATAGCAGACTTACAACATAGCAGACTTACAACATAGCAGACTTACTACATAGCAGACTTACAACATAGCAGACTTACTACATAGCAGACTAACAACTTGCAGACTTACGACATAGCAGACTTACAACATAGCTGACTTACAACATTACTTAATAGCAGATTTACTTTACGGCAGAAAGTAACTGAGCTGACGGTAATACAGAGACATAATCTTTAAGGAGCTTTGTAAGCTGCATTTATCTTTTGTGTTTAGTTAGGCCTTCATTTACTTGTTTTGTGTGGGCTTGGCTTACTTCTAGCTTGAAGTTATCTTACTTATTGTATGCAGTTAGTTTAGCTTGGAGTTATCTTACTTATTGTATGCAGTTAGTTTAGCTTGGAGTTATCTTACTTATTGTATGCAGTTAGTTTAGCTTGGAGTTATCTTACTTATTGTATGCAGTTAGTTTAGCTTGGAGTTATCTTACTTATTGTATGCAGTTAGTTTAGCTTGGAGTTATCTTACTTATTGTATGCAGTTAGTTTAGCTTGGAGTTATCTTACTTATTGTATGCAGTTAGTTTAGCTTGGAGTTATCTTACTTATTGTATGCAGTTAGTTTAGCTTGGAGTTATCTTACTTATTGTATGCAGTTAGTTTAGCTTGGAGTTATCTTACTTATTGTATGCAGTTAGTTTAGCTTGGAGTTATCTTACTTATTGTATGCAGTTAGTTTAGCTTGGAGTTATCTTACTTATTGTATGCAGTTAGTTTAGCTTGGAGTTATCTTACTTATTGTATGCAGTTAGTTTAGCTTGGAGTTATCTTACTTATTGTATGCAGTTAGTTTAGCTTGGAGTTATCTTACTTATTGTATGCAGTTAGTTTAGCTTGGAGTTATCTTACTTATTGTATGCAGTTAGTTTAGCTTGGAGTTATCTTACTTATTGTATGCAGTTAGTTTAGCTTGGAGTTATCTTACTTATTGTATGCAGTTAGTTTAGCTTGGAGTTATCTTACTTATTGTATGCAGTTAGTTTAGCTTGGAGTTATCTTAATTATTGTATGCAGTTAGTTTAGCTTGGAGTTATCTTACATGTTGTATCATCGTTTTATGTAGTTGGTTTGCTTCTTGCATCGAGTTACTTGACATGTTGTATGTAGTCTTTGTGTAGGATTGGTTTCCATTAACATACCAGGTCGTGTTCTAAAATTTCAAATATGATCGTGTTTCATTATGTAGTATGTTAGACGTCATTTCCTCCGTAAATAAACATTGTTATAATGAGAATAAGAGTTGTGCTGGTTTTATAGCTCACAGTATAACAAATTGTTCCTAGAGTTAGGTTATATCCCGAAAGACATTTGACACCACATCAACTCTAAGGCTTATCCTTTGATTGTCGGTATGATTGGTCCCATAGAACTTTAGTTGAATCAGTTTCTGATAAAGTGAGCTAACACAGTTCTGAATGTAATAGTCAATATTAATGCTAGTTTGCTTTAGTTTTCAAAACAAACTTTTTTTTATAGCTATTATACAGCGTAACATACATGCTTCTGTCATGCTCAGACTGCTTAGATCCCATCTCTTTCAGACCGCTTAGATCCCATTTCTTTCATGGGCCATTGGGGGGGGGGGAATTGGAACTGGGAGAATGCTTCCCATACTGCCTTTTAAGGGCTTAATAAACTCAACTCTGCTCTAGTCGAATTCGAGCTCCCTTGATAGATAGTCAAGCTCCCTTGATAAGTAGTCAAGCTCCCTTAATACGTAGTCAAGCTCCCTTGATAAGTAGTCAAGCTCCCTTGATAGGTAGTCAAGCTCCCTTGATAGGTAGTCAAGCTCTCTTGATAGATAGTCAAGCTCCCTTGATAAGTAGTCAAGCTCCCTTGATAAGTAGTCAAGCTCCCTTGATAAGTAGTCAAGCTACCATGATAGGTAGTCAAGCTACCATGATAGATAATCAAGTCCCCTTGTTAGGTAGTCAAGCCCCCTTGATGAGTAGTCAAGCCCCCTCGATAAATAGTCAAGCCCCCTCGTCGATAAGTAGTCAAGCTCCCTTGATAGGTAGCTGCGCGGTTTATGCTCGACCCTACACCCAACTTGGTAGAATCAATGACTTAATGATTGTTTACACAGTTTCAAACTTATTGTTTTCTTGTCGACATTTGTCACGTTCCTACACAGATCTGGTCCTAGTCCAAATCTCTTGCAGGGGAGGGAAGCAGGGTTTGAACGCGAGACCATCATGACCGCGAACCGGAGTGCATTTCAACAACTTTACTTCTCAAAGTGAAAATCACGGTCTGCATAGTCAAGGTTCAAACCCTAGACATTCATTTCTCAGGCGTTCTACCATAAAGGGACATAAATTGTCAACAAAACGTACAGTAAAATGATCACATTATTGATTGCCTTCAAATACAAAGATTTATTGTCCCCGCCTTGTCTTGTCATTGTAAACTAAGCAAAGAGAAGACAACCCGAAGAATGCGACGAGCATTGATCAACTCCGTGCCAAAGTTTTTCTTATGATTTCCCTTGGAGCCCATGTAATCCCTCGTCTGCTGAAAGTTATATTATCTCTCCCATATTATTTGCATAAGTACGAAGCACAGACCATTTCTAGAAAATTCTTTCATCGATTGTTCGGCTTCCTTCATTCCATTGAATTCTTAATTTAATAAATACATCGTCATCACAATCTTATTTTGTATGTGTTCTATAATGAAAGTTTACTCCGTGTGTGTGTGTGTTTGGTGTTTATGTGTCAGTGTGTCAGTATAAGTAAGTGAACGTCTGTGTTTGTTTTCTGGTGATATTACTTTTTCAGACGGCAGTAACACGTATATACTCCTCCAGGTCCTATCCCTCAAACTTAATGGTGAGTATTTTTGGTTGATTTGCAAATCCTCGCAGTATTTATAGTAGGGATGCTGGATAAACATACTTTATTCATTCTGATGGTTTTGAGTTTTTTTTTTTTACAATGCTTATCATAGGGAGAAGTGTTATTTAATTTGTATTACACGGAGAATTACAGGATAAATTTTATTTTGAGGATAAGCGTCACAAGTTATAAAAAAAAATTCAGTAGGATGGCTGGCTGCTAGTGTGGTTCGCCTGCAGTTAGCGTGATGGCTGGAAGATCGTGGGTTGGCCTGAAGTTAGTATGTATGAAATCATTGAAATGTGTTATCAAAATAGTAAACAAACGTGTGCATTACAGTAAATCCTCCAGTGTTTGTTACTATTAATAGTGAATAGTTCTAAAAGTGGTGTATTTTTATGAAAAAACTGATTGCATAATTGATTTAAAAATTAGATTTTTCCCTTTCAGGAAAGAAAAAGTAGCCATTGCGTTAGAGCTTTGAATGATCTAAAATATCATGATGTCCGATTTTCATTTTCTCTTCTAGTGTTTGAGATCTAAACGGGAAGGACGGACGGCCACACAAAACTAATTTCCCTTTTTCGAAGGCCGCTAAAAATTTAAACACTTTTTTAAAAAAGTTTTTTTGGAAATGATGTCCTTATTTTCATGCGGTGGATCCCATACATAGGGATTTATTTATTTTGTGTTCATTGTTTTTCAGTATGTCTTAATAATGTACACTTTAAAGTACAGTCCGCTCATCAACCAATCAGCTTTCAAACTGATTTTACTACTCCTCAGGAAATGGTTTCTTCCAATCAAATTGTAACTTCTGTGATGTCACGTGGTTCACACTAATCACATTAGGTTAACGTGACATTTGTTCTATGGACACAGACAAGAATATTTTATTGACAGTGTTAAGGTCATCAAGGTGTCAAAATTGTCCTAGACACTGTCAGAGACATCACATACGTCTACATACGAACCTAAAGTAAAGTTAAATTTCCCTTTTCAGATCTTACGTTCATAGGGCAAATAATGTTAAGGTCATCTGTTTCTTTGACCAACGGTTAATGAGCATGGTGCCATGTAGCCGACACAACGACCAACCGCCTTTACTTTCCCCAACTTAAGTCAGATACCCATTAGAGTAGGATGGGCTCAGTGACGCCTTAAAAATCCGGATGTTCGAAATCCCAGTCTTCACCGAGATTCGAACCAAGGATCCTAGGTTCGAAAACCAAGCTCTTAACCACTCGTCCACTACGCCCCCTAGTACTCAAAAATCTCACACGCTTAGAATACGTTTCAACCAGAGACCAAACACAACCATTGGTCAGTATTACAAACTAAAACCTCATAGTGACCATACCAAAGTATCTAGTTTGTATTCATTCGATTGAACAAATGTCTCCCCAGTGGCATGGAGGGTATGTATGTGTTCCCAAGGTAACGACAAAGAAAGTGAAAAGTTTGTTTTGGGTCACAATGAACTTTAAAGAAGAGACGTGTGTGTGTGTTGGAGTTGAAGGGGGAGACTAATCAGAAACGTAGAGAGAAAGGACGTGTGTGTGTTTTTGTATTGAGCTACATCCCTTGTTTCTACAGACAGCCACTTTCCAGTTGAATCTATGTTTATTTGTTAATACAAGTTACATATGCTAGGACAAATTTGTACAAATGCTCTTTCTTCCATAGCACTATTAGAGCATGGTATGGGTTGCCTGAGCCGGACCAGAGCTAGCCAGGAAAACCAGTGACTTAGCAGAATTTAGGTCATTGGTTAATATGCATGACTAAATGCATGACGCGTAGGACGTAATCATCTTCTTTTTTAAAGTAACGTCTGTATTATATAAGATAAGAAGATAAGATAAAGCACAGGTTAATTTTGGAATAGGATTTCTGTTACTTTGATCAATGATAAATGCAATAATTTTCATTCGCCCATCCAAATCACAATATAAAGTATAAATACATCAAATTATGTTCGACCAAACATTCGCTTCTACTTGATTGCGTCCCTCTATTGTAGTCTTTACCAAGCTGAGGTGTTAGTACTCAATATTGATTTAAAAATGGAATTTTCCTTTTTTTTTCTTAAGTTCATCCTAACTTGTTTGATATAATAGTCACCATGTCATAGTTTAATTGACTTTAATACCCACGGTAAATGTATATATTAGATTACACTAATCTTGGGACAACTGAATAGCCATGAAAACACTTTCTGTGGGCATCTCATGCTTACAAACTAGAGAAGTCAAGTTCGAGTATAAATCCTCCTCTTGGCAATCCGATGGACGGTTAGAAAACTAGCCATCGATCTGCTAAATTGTGACGAGCGGTCATTTGCCTGTACTGTGGGCTTATATTTAGTTGGATGGGCTATCCACTGTTTATCAATCAGTGCCCAATTTGCCAACAGTTAATATTTCATGGCGCCATAGTGAGTAGCATTGAACACTCCTGGAGGATCTGGGGGGTAGAAGAAGCACTCCAAAGTCCCCCACGACATCATAAACAAAAATAATTCGTATGATAAATTTGTGTGAAAATTATTACAAAATTTGTGTCATAGTTAGATCTACTTATGAATTTAAATTACATCTCTAACTTAATGAAAGTATTCTAATGTTTGCATTTCCCCACACTCTCAAATATTTAGCTAAAGAAATGTAACAAAAAACATCAGTCACGAATGTAACATGAACGGGGAGAGAACTCCCCACACCCAAAAAAAACAACGACACCTTTCTTTCAAGTCTCAACACACAGACATTATATGTCTCAATACACAGGCATAGTAGTTTCAACACATAGACATTGTAGTGTCAACACACAGACATTGTAGTCTCCATACATAGACATAGTAGTCTCAACACACAGACATTGTAGTCTCAATACACAGACATAGTAGTTTCAACACATAGACATTGTAGTCTCAACACACAGACATTGTAGTCTCAATACACAGACATAGTAGTTTCAACACATAGACATTGTAGTTTCAATACACAGACATTGTAGTTTCAACACATATACTTTGTAGTTTCAATACACAGACATTGTAGTCTCAATACACAGACATTGTAGTCTCAAAACACAGACATTGTAGTTTCAACACATAAACATTGTAGTTTCAATACACAGACATTGTAGTTTGAACACATAGACATTGTAGTTTCAATACATAGACATTGTAGTTTCGATACACAGACATTGTAGTTTGAACACATAGACGTTGTATGTCTCAATAAACAGACATTGTAGTCTCAACACACCGACATTGTAGTCTCAACACACCGACATTGTAGTCTCAACACACCGACATTGTAGTCTCAATACACAGTCATTGTAGTCTCAACACACCGACATTGTAGTCTCAACACACCGACATTGTAGTCTCAATTGTTTCATATCTAGTATCACGTGAGGAAAATCTTTGTTTTTAATATACATTTATATCAGCAATTTAATTCGCCTTCAAACATGGCATAATGTTCGTGTCTGCAGAATCATTACAAAATGTATTTCTGTCAGAACTGTGTAACTGTGATAATGACAGTTTTAAGTTTGTAATCTAAAGCTAGCTAGCTTTCACTTTGACATGTCTGTTCTATTCTATCGTCTGCCATCCAGGCGATGAACTAATGATAAGATTCAAAAGATGAGTACTGCTGTGCGTGGCTCTCATGAGCAATGCACTCATGTAAATGTAGAATATGCAAATTTGGGTTTAAAACATACATTTGAAAAATAAGACCAAGATGGACTCCGTAATGACATTTGTAATCTATATATCAGTGGAGCACAAAATTAAACTCTCCTGGATTACGTTTAGGGTTAGTCTCATATCTCATCTGAAGTCGCTAAACTAGTTCATCTTGACAATTTCGAATTTATTCATTGCACAGAACAAGACTGCTATTGACATTCTGTGTCCATCTAAAAACAAAATGGCTTCGCTCAGGTTTCAAGTTAGACGTTGGGAATTCAAAATTCCTTGCAGATAAATAAAAATGACACTGTGTTGTCATGGATTCGATGCTATGCCTTCGGGTCAGAAGTCTTCAAGCTCGTCTTTTCTTTCATCAATAACAGAACACAACCCCGTGTTTACGCGTTGCCATGACTACCACAAAGTATCAAATTTCACTTAACGAACACATCCTTCTCCAGTATCTTCATCTCTTTTCTTTTCTCTTTCTAGTCTCTGTCTTTCTGACCTTCTCTCTTTTTACCATTTCTCTGCCTCTGTCTTTATCTCTCTGACCTTCTCTTTTGTTTCTCTATCTAGTCTCTGTCCCTCTGATCTTCTCTCTTCTTCTCTCTTCTGTTGCCTGTTTCTATTGACCACAGCTCTGCTGTAACTCACTATTCATGAATAAAATTGTAAACTTTGTGTTTAGGGGCACAAAGACGTGATGAATTGGTTTGTCATGATAAGAATCATCACGCATTCAAGTACATTTGAAATAGTCTAAACCAACGGCTCTCAAACGTTTTCTAATGCTGTCTATTTCACTAAGCAACAATGAATTGTCATTTAAAAACAAAGTCAAAGAATTTCGAAGCTCTTGTTAATACCTCGCTCAGAGAGCTACTACGACATAATTCTGTCAGTTTAATGACACCTTCTATCAACCCTACACAGACCACCTGTGACACAACCAAATCCTAGCGCTTACATATAACTCTAAAACAAACACACAAAAAAAGAGTAGTCTGGAACTGCAACTTTTTGCTCGGCTTAAATCCCATGAACTCAGTCAGTATGAGACCCTGTAGCTCATACCTGTGACTAGCTTGGGCACTGGGTGGTGCTCAGACACATCCATCCATTAATACAGACTCTAGGTGTCCATACTCAGAGACACGCTAAAACTCTAGGATTGCTGCCTGGTCACGTGATATGCGCACTGGACTGTCGTTCTGAAAGACTATATGGTTCTGGGTTCACACCCGGCCCGCTGCCACCTCCCCCCTACTGCTGCGGGAGGTTTGGGCTAGGGTGTAACTATTTTTAAATCTAAAGGACTATCCAAAACATTTAAAAAAGAAACACACAGCAATACAGACTGTAGGTGTCCATATTCAGACACACTCAATACCACAGACTTTGCAGGTGCTACTTAATTTTGTGTTAAAGTTCATTGTAATGTCGATCTCGGAATCATTCGTTGATGGTGTTTTAGATTTTGCTCTGAGCGCCGATCGATAACAGCTTAGCACATTGGGACATGAAAAAACCATTAAAAACAAAACAAAGTTTACTTCCGTTCTTCACCCCCTCCCCAAACAAAAAAAATCGATATTAAAATTGTATTCATTCTCTGACAGGCTCTTCAAAGTGTAATTCTGTAAGGCCTAATTCATTGTTGCCCTCCAAATTAGTTGCACCTTAGGTGATAAGCTTGACAGATCATTTAGAGAACATGGGAACAACTTTTAAAAGGATCTATTCGATGAAACAAACAACATGGAAAGTATCTTTGAACTAGAGAATACATAAACGTAACATCTACATTAACTACACACAGGCTAAACAAAGTAACATCTACTTTAAACACATTCATGCTGAAAACGAAACATCCACTTTAAACGCACTCATGCTGAAAACGAAACATCCACTTTAAATACACACATGCTGAAGATGTGCAGTTAATAGGAGCACTAACATGTTTTATCCTAAACACTTGAGAAGACAACGAACAGAGAACAGTGGACATCTTTCAAGCAAGGTTGTTGTACTTTTACAAAGGGAAGAACATTAAGAAAGCCATGATATAGTTCTATATCTAGATTGGCTGGCATGTGGCTTGCTTATTATTTTGCATCTGCTCATTAGGTCTGACACTCGTGTGTGATCGTGTAGAATTTCAGTTTTTCTCACTTTAAAATTATGATCAAAACACTTGTATCTTGTCCCATCAGCTGTGTCACTTTACTCTCCTTGATGTATTGAAGAGTTCTAGCTTGAAACAAGTGTCCATTCATCACAAAATTAATTCATTAAACTTAATCGAAGGTTGTTGTTTTATTTTTCATGTAATTGTATGATACAGATGTATTAGTTTGAAGTGGGCTCTAAACATTCACTAATCAAGAAGAACTTAGACAACAGAAGAAACAAGCCACATGACGTCACAGGGAGGCTCGAGTACAAAGAACTTGAAGTCTAACGTCCAAGGCCTCTTTTTAAGGAGTTTGAAGCTAACACAAGGGAGACTACGAAGACTATGGCAGTTCTCTAGTAAAATGTCTTTTGAAGGGGAGATGTGAATGGTTCTAAGGTTTAGTTTATATACACACATACACATTTAATGATGATTTTTTTATTATGTTACAGGAAATCCGTCTTACAATTTGTGCATTACACTATTAGAATGGTATCACAGATAACGTCACTTAGCACTGAACATCTCTTTATATAGGTATTGTCACATTGTCTCTCAGAGTGACCCGCTAGTCTAAATATATTTGTAGAAGTCCAAAGAACCAATAGTAGTACTCGAGTTTTTCTAAGCGTCTTTATTATCGCACGCATTGTTGGTATGTTTTCCTCTACGGAGATCTAAGTTGTCTCCCATGTATCAGAGTTGATTACACTTGTAGTATGATTTGTGAGTCTTCAGAGACTACGCTCTCTCCCACCAAGCCCCGGTACTCAGTACGTATAGATGTCTGCCTGCACTAGTTCGATCAATAGACAGGGAGTTTTGGTTAGTCTCTAGCACTAGAGCATAGAATTGATCGTGTCGCCATTCCAAATGGTGAGGATATTTTCTGTTCATCTAGATATTATCTTATTAGCGTATGGACGTAGGGATTTTAAGATTATACAAACTTAAATCAGCAAGACAATTGAAACGCCTTCCACTACTTTTTAGCGTATAGACGTCGAATTGGCAAGACAAACTCCCTCTACTACGTCCTCTACCTACTAGCGTATAGACGTCAAACTGGCAAGACAAACTCCCTCTACTACGTCCTATACCTACTAGCGTATAGACGTCAAACTGGCAAGACAAACTCCCCCCGTTACGTCTTCTAGACACTTTTTTTCATTTCAAATTTTTCTTCACGTAACAAAATTATGATCGCTGCTTGGTCGTGTGACAGACGCTCTGGACTGTCGTTAGATGGTCTCAATAATCTCCGGTTCAAACCCTGCCCACCGCCACCCCCCCCCCAGGCCGTCCTGCGGAAGGTTTGCTCTAGGATGTTTAAATGTGAAGAAACATGGGAACGATGTCAAAGCTAAACACAAGCCGCGCCATAGAACGAACAAAGATCCTCAATGTTATACTCTTTCAGTTTCTTACGAACTATTTCATTTTTCATCCATCCAATTCCCTTTCACTACAACCTAACCATGAAACACCAAGCATTGCATGACTTGCATCAAACACAATTACATGTTGTACAATCTCACTAACCATTTAGTGGATCAGAAAGTTCTTCAACGATTGCTTATTCTTGCTTTACTTTTTATAAAGCTTATATCAGCTCACTCTGATTGGTAAAAAGTTTGTTCACGTTATTTCTCCGACACCCAATCTCTGATCAAGCTGAAAATTTGCACAATTATTTCTTTTACCTGACAACACAAGAATCGATAAAAAAAAAACAAATAGTTAATTAACAATTAGTAATAAACTATTTTATTTGGTATCTCGAACAAGGGAAAGAAATGTACTTGGCTAAAGTGGTGGTATAATCTGAATTAGTCCCCTTTATAGGTCGCCGCTTTAAAGTAAGCTTGAAACAAACAATAAATAACTGTACAATCTTCTATATGCATACACAAATCACTTAACACGGCCTTAAGCTATCTGCGATATAGAGCCCTTTTGGAATTTTTTTTTCTTCAAGTCAAATAATATATGTCAGTTCTAAATATGTCTTGGGAGCATGAAGCTATACCTTGAATTGCCTGTAATCAAATAATATATGTCAGTGCTAAATATTTCTTGGGAGCACGAATCTATACCTTGAGTTGCCTGAAGTCAAATCCAGCTTTAACATTGCATTCAAATGTATTATAGTTTCTTTCTGTTATGTGTTAAACGTTATAAGACATTTTCCCTGTATTAAGACCATTTGGATAAAGTCATATATCCCTACTGTAAATATCCCAATCTATTATCCTAACAGATCTATTTCTTTATGTGTGAGAGCTCCTCTAAATGTTTGGTTCATGTCAGTCACATTCTAAAACTCGCGAAGAAACACTCACACATAGAGCTAAAACAACGCAACACAAGCTAATCAAAATGTACACGAAACCTCAAACTCCCCCCCCCCCCCGTTTTGTTTTTATTTGTCACCCTTTTCCCAGCGTTCTGACATAGAATTTTATCCAATCAGAACCTCCGAATCACTCTGGTCTCATTTATCCCCCCCCCCCCTTTTCATCTAGTCATTCAATTCATGAAACTAAAACAATAAAAGTGGCCAGCTCGTTAGCGTGCACGCAAATAGTGATGACGTCAATGGAACAAATCACAAAACTTTACGCCGCTTTGTTGAACAGACAACAGAACATGAGCTCTACTATCAAATTAATTTGTCTTTGATTGTTGCAAAGAATCAACAGGGTTTTTTTTTATTTAGGATTAGTATTATTTCAGTAACTAGATCTAGTGTTTTTTTTTTAAGTGTCTTGCATTTGAACCAAGTAAAATTATTTTTACCTCATCTCAAAACCGAAAAAACAACAATAGCCTCTTAGTAATAGATTGAAAAATAAAACCCAACTAGGTTTAAAGAAACACAACCTTAAATTAATAGATTGACAAATAAATCCCAGCTAAGTTAAAAAAAACAACACTCACGAGGAGGTGACGCCGCAGAGAAACTTGATAAAACACGCTAAAATAAAATTAAAAAGTAGGTGTATATGTGTGCATATCATAATGGCTAAAGACTCTCCATCACAATATAACTACAGATGCAGGTCGCAACTGGGTTTGTATAGTCATGTGGAAAACTACATTCATCCTTTATCTTCACCATCGAAGATATTGCCATTATGTTATTGTTAATCATTAGTCGTTAGGGTTTGAGACTTGGACACTGAAACGTAGAAAAACTTTCATGGTCTCTTTCAGTTGGTTTGCGACTTGCACTGAAATGTCTTTCATAGAAATGGTATGAATGCCTGGGCATTAGCTGTGGTCGGAGATTTGTCTCCCTTACAGCTGTTTCAGCCTCTCCACTCATCAGATGTGTCTGGTGCCGATTCAGTTTGGCTCTGCCAGGGTGTAGTCCTGAGGGCAACAAGCTGCCTATGGGTCCTGGCTCATGATTTATCTTCATTGATGACTCCCGAAGCCTTTGGGTATAGCCGAATGGGCGAAGAATATGTTGGGTAGCAAGCCAAGGTTAACGAGCTCTCATGACCGCAGCTTACTGGTTCTGGTGCGCTAGTTTGTCGCCTTTAACTCCTCTTATGTTAGTGATCAAAGTTCCGCCGGACCCCAATAAGTGAGTCACACGTGAAGGCCAGGAGTTGGATTGAATGTCAAAGGCTATTTGAGGAACATGCCATTGGAAGTATTCTATAGGTAGTGAAGTGATTCCATTCACCGCTTCCGACATGGCAACCTTCTGCAACCACTTGGAACAAACGTTTTATTTCTATACATGCATTCATCTAACACCCACACATACACTCCTACAGAGTGAGAGAGAGAGAGAGAGAGAGAGAGAGAGAGAAAGTTAACAAGGCTCTGTTATCGATAATGCACACATAAAGACACAAGACTAATTAGTCACACTTTTCTAGTCTCCCAAGTTCTCTTTTTCTCTCTTCACTCTTCTCTTCCCTTTCTTTCTCTTCCTCCTTCTCTTGTACTTTCTCTCTGTCTCTCTCTCTTTAACACACACACACACACAAGAACATGACGCATATCCATTTCCAAGAACCTTAGAGAAATGTGTTTTTCACGTCTGCTATCGTCCATTGATTAAAATAAAAATCTAATGACTTGTAATTGTCCAAATTGTTTAATCTAATCAGCCCCATTCAACTTCCCGACACACACAAACACAAACATAATGCCAAACAAAATTAGTTCTATTTCCTGTTTCCCAGAGCCAACAATCACAGGCTCAATGACCTAGAGCTAACTGAGTGTGGGCAATATCTTGCCATTTGATGAGCATCTATTCATTCTGTTGGTATCTACTTTCATCATGACGCTTTGACAACTCAAACACTTATGCAAGCGTGGCTCTACGTAACGTTCATTATTTCTACATGTAGATTGTCTTAAGGGCTTTATCAAGTCTGTACATCTGCAGTACAATCACTATCATAATTACTTGGAATAGAAAACAAAATACTTAATTACATGCTTTGGAAACTAATTGAAAAGGAACCAATACTGCACACATGACTAGACACACAATCTAGAGTCAAGTTCGGCTATGTGGGACCTAGAGATTACTATATGTCATGCTACATCATAGCATCAGCAGATAAGTTACTAATGTATAAGTTCTGAATCCCGAAATGGTTCGAAATATGGTGAAGATTGGGATGAACGGAATCCCTTTATAGATCCCCGTACCCCTCACGAATATATTTACATTATCGCGACTTCTATAGGTCGCGGTATAGGGGTTGACTTCTATAGGTCACGGTATAGGGGTTGACCTCTTTAGGTCACTGTATAGGGGTTGACTTCTATAGGTCACGGTATAGGGGTTGAGACAAATCCATTAATATACAGTTAATTCTGTAAAGAACTTTGATAAAAGGTAAGGTGATGGACAATCACTTTTACGGACTTCAATGTCATTCAAAGTGACCCATTCGGCGGCCCCACCGGCCCATTGGTCACCGACCCTCAGGGCCGATCGCCCATATAGCTAATCCTCCTCTGGTCAAATGCACATTAAAATATGGGCCGTCCAAAGTCCTCTAATGATCAGCTCATAGCACACTTCAGAGTCCTCTAGACATCAAAGTATGGTGCTCTCACTGACACCAGGAACATGCGGAATCACAAACTATGGACCGTGTAAAGGTAATTTATCGGATCGAAAGTTTACCTCCCTTTGCCCTTTATTAAATATAGAGATCTTCAATTTTGCTATGGCTCCAAATTTTTGTTTTTCCCACGCATCGCGTTTGAGAATGTTTGGTCCGCAGATATTTCACTGTAGGGCCGCCGCTACCTATTGTGCAATGTGTGCATTGCACGCAGGCGGCCGACTTTAGGGGACGGCCAAATCATTATTCCAAGGTTACTTTAAAAAATTAGTTAAATAAAAAAAAATACTAAAATACTTTATATAAATTCTAATTATTCCATTACCATTGAAAATATAAATGATATTCGTACATGAGAAATTATTTCGGAAACAAGAAAAAAAAAATAGAGCAGTGTACAAGGGATTACCACGGGTTTTTTTCGTGGATTGTTGTAATATTTGTTTTCAGTCGAACAGCCCGCAATGTACGTTGATCTATAACCGGTAATTAAAGAGTCAATTTGAAAAATATATTCACGGGGGGGGGGGGGGGGGGGGGGCGCTAGTTCATGTCACGTGGAGAGGGGAGGGCGCAACGTTCTGACAAAAAGGGGTTCTGTGGAGTGTGTGTTTTTCCTAGGCGACGGTAAGAAGAGGTTAAGTGATTGATTGGTGGTTATGCAGTGACTATGATGAAATTAGCGTACCAAGTGCAAATGTGAGACGATCTTAAGACATGAAAGAGTAAAGTCTTTATTTTTGTTGTGAGCTAGAGTTTGTTGAAATATAAGTTTATTTCATTACTATTAGATCTATATTTCATCTCAAGTTAAATCGTGAATAATAACAATTTTATTGAGTTTTTGCTCACAAATAGTTCAAGTTATTTAAATTTTAGTTATTAACAAACATAAAACACCTACATCGGTTCAGCTGTTCTAGCTGTCTTGAGCTACAAGCCAACAGCCAAACAACAACATGGGGGGGGGGGGGGGGGGGCGGCGAAAAAAATGTTCAAACCCCTTTGCCGATTTGAGCGGAAACCTGCCGTATCTTCAATTCTATCTCCAGGAAGAACTTTTTACACCGCTTAAAACTTATAGTTAATTTTCATGATGTTACTTTGGATTCTATGCACAGCAGTGTTCAATTCAATTAATAGAGGCTTAAAATAAAACCTAAAAGTTGTGACTAAGTTTTTTTTTCTTTTTTATTACATTCTAAAAAAAAAAAAAAAAAAAAACTCACGAACTTCACTGTGTAAGCTTACATTGCTCCTCTGAGCTCCAGCCTTTAAAGGGGGCTCGAACGAAAATGTTATCTAGGGAGTCACCACTCGGGAATGTGAGAAACACTGCCTTACTATGTTTTATTTCACGTCATTGTTGACTTGTAATTTGGATTATTTACTTTGTTTTAAACTCAAGAAAAATATTCAGCACTGAGTTGCTACATTTGTTGGATAAATTTGTAGGCAACTCTGAATCCATGTATGTCAGATGATTGTGGATACAATGCACAACTCTCCAGAATATAATCGTAATAATTATTAGGAAGGTTTACGGAGTGTTGAAAAACTTCCACCGTCAATGGTTTTTGTATTTTGAGAATTTTTGTGGATTGTGTTCTAACGTACACTAACAACCAAGTGAACCTATCCACGTCCAGACCGATATCACACTGTGGAGCAAAGTTATCGAGATATTGTTTAGAGATCATGATTATTTGCGCTGTTCATTGTTATATACCTGCCGCAGCTCATCAATCAGATATATCTAGTCGTCGCAAATACAGGAGTATAAGCGAGTAGTCAGAGCCAGATGGGTTTTTAATGTTAATTCCAAAGAACCAAGATGTCAGATTTCCGAAATTGTACCTAGTGCATGATTCATAGTTGTACTTGAGGGATACAATAAAGGTGCGAATATGATAGGAAAAATTGGAATGGTCTACAAAAAGTGGATTTCAATCAAAGGGCACTTTTAGAACAGTGTTCAGCTCAGTCTTAATGGACATTTTTTTTTAGAGGAACAAAAAGGAAAAAGGGGGGGGGGGCATTTTTAATTTTGCACGCAGGCGCCCACGGCCCTCGCGGCGGCCCTATTTCCCTGCATCACATTTGAGAATATTTGGTCCGCAGATATTTACCTGCATCACGTTTGAGAATGTTTGGTCCGCAGATATTTACCTGCATCACGTTTAAGAATGTTTGGTCCGCAGATATTTACCTGCATCACGTTTGTGGAGTCTTAGAAAGTGCTCAATGTCATGCTACACAAATATGGCTGTGGAGTGTTAGAAAGTGCTCAATGTCATGCTACACAAAGATTGCTGTGGAGTCTTAGAAAGTGATCAATGTCATGCTACACAAAGATGGCTGTAGAGTCTTAGAAAGTGCTCAATGTCATGCTACACAAAGATGGCTGTGGAGTCTTAGAAAGGGCTCAATGTCATGCTACACAAAGATGGCTGTGGAGTCTTAGAAAGTGCTCGATGTCATGCTACACAAATATGGCTGTGGAGTCTTAGAAAGTGGTCAATGTCATGCTAAAAAAAGATGACTGTGGAGTCTTAGAAAGTGCTCAATGTCATGCTACACAAAGATGGCTGTGGAGTCTTAGAAAGTGGTCAATGTCAAGCTACACCAAGATGACTGTGGAGTCTTAGAGAGGGCTCAATGTCATGCTACACAAAGATGGCTGTGGAGTCTTAGAAAGGGCTCAATGTCATGCTACACAAAGATGGCTGTGGAGTGTTAGAAAGTGGTCAATGTCAAGCTACACAAAGATGGCTGTGGAGTGTTAGAAAGTGCTCAATGTCATGCTACACAAAGATTGCTGTGGAGTCTTAGAAAGTGCTCAATGTCATGCTACACAAAGATGGCTGTAGAGTCTTAGAAAGTGCTCAATGTCATGCTACACAAATATGGCTGTGGAGTCTTAGAAAGGTCTCAATGTCATGCTTCACAAAGATGGCTGTGGAGTCTTAGAAAGGGCTCAATGTCATGCTACACAAATATGGCTGTGGAGTGTTAGAAAGTGCTCAATGTCATGCTACACAAAGATTGCTGTGGAGTCTTAGAAAGTGCTCAATGTCATGCTACACAAAGATGACTGTGGAGTCTTAGAAAGGTCTCAATGTAATGCTACACAAAGATGGCTGTGGAGTCTTAGAAAGGGCTCAATGTCATGCTACACAAATATGGCTGTGGAGTGTTAGAAAGTGCTCAATGTCATGCTACACAAAGATGGCTGTGGAGTCTTAGAAAGGGCTCAATGTCATGCTAAAAAAAGATGACTGTGGAGTCTTAGAAAGTGCTCAATGTCATGCTACACAAAGATGGCTGTGGAGTCTTAGAAAGTGGTCAATGTCAAGCTACACAAAGATGACTGTGGAGTCTTAGAGAGGGCTCAATGTCATGCTACACAAAGATGGCTGTGGAGTCTTAGAAAGGGCTCAATGTCATGCTACACAAAGATGGCTGTGGAGTCTTAGAAAGTGGTCAATGTCAAGCTACACAAAGATGGCTGTGGAGTCTTAGAAAGTGCTCAATGTCATGCTACACAAAGATGGCTGTGGAGTCTTAGAAAGTGCTCAATGTCATGCTACACAAAGATGGCTGTGGAGTCTTAGAAAGTGCTCAATGTCACGCTACACAAAGATGGCTGTGGAGTGTTAGAAAGTGCTCAATGTCATGCTACACAAAGATTGCTGTGGAGTCTTAGAAAGTGCTTAATGTCATGCTACACAAAGATGGCTGTGGAGATTTAGAAAGTGCTCAATGTCATGCTACACAAAGATGGCTGTGGAGTCTTAGCTTCGTCTTAAAAATCTGAATTTATTCTAAACAACCTGAAACAAAGACATAATCATTGATGGCGTAACATTTATTACGGGTTTTGTTTCTTTTCAATTATGATTGTTGACTTCATATTTCAGGTGAATTGGTAGAAACTAGAGAGTCTACACATGTCGCAGATGGAAGTTATTCATGCCATACAAAAAGGTTTCCATCTATGATGACTACAACGCTAGTTGACTGCCCAAAACGATTATTTGACTTTGCAAGGAAGTCAGCATAACGTTATTTAAATCTCCCTCAAGGAAAGCGGAGAGTGAATTAGAATCTGTTAGAAGACTAAATGATCTTTTCATTACAGCTTCTACGCTGTTTACCAGAAAGACTACTCTAAAACCAAAGTTCACTAGAATTTTTTTCTTCCTTTAATTCCTGTACCACTGGTAGATAATGACTACCGAACAAATCGATACAAAGTACATGAAGGATAGAGAGATGGTCAGTGTTGCGTGCATACTCTACAAGGGGACACTGCGATGAGCTCTTTGAGCTAATCAAATCAGTTGGGGGGGGGGACTTTGAAGCTACAACATTACATTTGAAAACATGTTCAATTACTCTGATAGACTTTGACTTCCACTCCACTAACGTAAACATACTTACTTTCTCTTGCTGATCTCTCTCTCTCTCTCTCTCTCTCTGTCTCTCGTTCTCTAACCTATATCTAGCTTTCTTTCTCTTTTTTCAATTTTTTGAGACACTCTGTCTCAATTCATGTTTTCTTGTGTTTCTCTGTCTTTTTTTTCTTTACACTAAAAGACAGAGATGAGAAACTAAGTTTAGAAATATCACAACATTAGATCCCCCCCCTCTCTGTGTAAACAATCATTTCCTGCCGAAGATACAATCAGAAATTAGTTCCATTAGAGGAAATATTGACTCCGTGCAAGAGTTCAATGCCAAGATCCAAATCCACAACAATCTTCATCATAGCACACTCCAAACACGGGCGCCCATATCCCCAAACAGCCACAACCACAATGAAATATCTAGCAAACTCCAAGAGACTGTTCAGGAGGCTTGATGTGATCCCCCAACGGGCTCTTTTTTTACACTTACCCGGCACCCTGCTGTAGCATTGTGTGTGTGTGTTTTTAAAATCAAGTTTGCGATCACGAGTTCAACTTTGCTCTTGACCTTGACATCCCATATGGCGGCGCCCTGTGCGGTCAGATAAAGGTGTCGCCTCTGTCCAGACTCAAACAAATTTTCCCAAATGAAATCTATCAACGTGCAGAAGCGTGTCCATGATCAAGCCAATAGCAAGTCTTGAAAAACAACATTTCACTTAGGGGGCATCATTGATGGGTGTCACCCGGTAGTATCCATACCCTTCGCACTACCCCCCCCCCCCACACACACATACTGCGTGGTGGCCGAGTGGCTACCATGACAAGAGATCTCTCCTTCGAATCTCTGAGTAGAGTGAGTTTTTAATTTTAATGAAGAGGTGTTGTGCGCCACCAATCATTGAGACTCCCCTCCCCCCCCCCCCCCCAAAAAAAGGAACGTCATTGAAGTGCAACCAATAGCGACGCTCCTTCATGTAATAAGAGAATGTAAACAATGTAAAGAGGAAATGTAGATAATTTAAAGTTCAAAGAAATATTTGTGAACATTTGACGAAACGAAACTTTCCAGGTCAAACACAAAATGAAACTTTCCATGTCAAACAATATGACTTTCCAGGTAAAACACAAAATGAAACTTTCCAGGTCAAACACAAAATGAAACTTTCCAGGTCAAACACAAAATGAAACTTTCCAGGTCAAACAATATAAGACTTTCCAGGTAAAACACAAAATGAAACTTTCTAGGCATATACAAAAATGAAGTAGACATTTTGTCACATACTAGTTTTGAGAATCACTGTGACATGAACTGACTTCGTAGTCATATGACGATCTCGTGCCTTTTTCACGAGAAAATTATTGGTCTGTAACTGACTACGAGGTTAAGAACTTTGTTACTTTTTGAACTCCTGAGAGTTAGGAGATGTATGTATTTTAATAGTGTATTGTGTAATAGGTACGGAGATGTAATTTAAATGGATTTTAAGTGATTTATTTCCATGGCTGGAGTTACCAAGTTATTGTGCACTATTTTATTATGATTATTAAATGTTTTGTCTGCTGAGACAGCGTTTACTTCTAAATATAAATGTTGTGGTCAAATTACACAGTAAACATAGTGGGACTACGCTACAAGTGATGAGGATAAAGTTGTTTAATGTTTGCACGAAGAACATTCTAACAAGGCCAGAAGATGCCCTATTACTATACAAGTAAACATTCGCGTTTTCAGCACATATAAAACATATTACACATTTGAATTCAAGTTCGTCAAATTATTAACATGAAATGTCCAATGAAATAGTTTGCAGACCTGTTTTAGAGATTATCTTCCTAATACTTTATAGATTCTCTTAGCCTTAACCAAAGAATCATCACCCTAGGCAGTTGAAATACATTTTCTTTATTTAAATATAAACAGCACTGGAGGATACTATTTAATAAAAACACAATTCAAGACACACACACACACACACTTACTTAAGGGAAGAAAAACAAAACAACAGAACAGAACATTATCAATTCAGCCGGCACTTACTTCCAGGGCTAAAAGTGAAAGCTGGCTAATGACAGGAGACGACACGTCCCCAGACTTAATGTGATTACCAGGACAACATTTTAATACCAGGCACAATCTCTGGGCTTAACATCTACAAGTAGTCGCTCTTGTTTCAAGACATCTCCTTGCTTAGAACAAAGGTGGAAATGCTAATATATGGTTATACAACACCTACATGAATTGAATTATGGTTAACATTTTTTTACTTCTCTATGGTGTAAAATGTGAAATCAAACTAATGGAAACAAATATTAAGCCATTATTTTTATTACGAAAACTTTCATATCAATGTCTGTTCTTTGTAAAGCTAGATTTGAATCTTTGAGGACATTTGTTGCTACAGACGTTTAACAGGTTAGGGTTTTGATTTGTATTCGCGACATACATGGCTGCCTGGTCGTGCGGTTTGCACGATGGACTGTCGTTAAGAGTTATCGATGCTCCCGGTTTCAAACCCTGTCCCTCCCATCTCCCGTCGTCCTGCGGGAGGTTTGGACTAGGAAGTAAATTATCCTCAACTCTGAAGGAACATCCGAAACATGTCAACCATTTTACAAACAAACATTTTACATACGTACATACTCCTTACAAGTTGGTTTATATTAGATATAAACAAAGAAAGAGACTCAACATAAAGGAATAATTTAAGAAAATTCAGACAATAAAAACAGCAACATAGAACACAGGCAAACGATTCTTGAACACAAAAGATACAGCACGGACACATATAAAAACACAGATTAAACCCAAACGATCAAATCCCAGTTTCTTCTTCATTACTTGTGTTTGTCTCTTGACGTTCTCTGCCTCATAGGTTGTACCACCTGACTGTTTCCAACTACCCACGTGACTGTTTCCAACTACCCACGTGACTGTTTCCAACTACCCACGTGACTGTTTCCAACTACCCACTATCGCTGTCAATTAGTAACGAAATAACAAGAGCGACATGGGGCCGGGGGTAGGGTCGCTGGGTCAATGGACGTATTGGCAGAACGCTGACACCCCCGCACAGCTCACTTTGAACACGCACAGCTATCTCATTGATTGCTCACAGTGACACCGAATAGGGGGTGGGGAATGGAAATAACGCTGCCATGTTTAAACCATTTTCCTCTTACAAAGCGTAGTGCACGGGAAACATAGGAGGGGGGAGCAGACCTGTTAGTGAATCTGTTAGTGGATCTTAGTGAATCTGTTAGTATTAACGTCAATCACGAAGATTTGTAACACAAGAATAACATGGCACTCGGAGACCGGTTGAGATGACTTGACCTTTTCTGAAACTTCCACTACGCTAGAGATCTGTAACTAGGAGTGGCATCACCGATTTAGATTTAATAAAAAATACCTTAACTAGTACCATCCAAATAAAATTGTGAGTACCCTCGCTAAGGTGTGTATTAAGTCAGATGAGTAGACCAAGTGTGTACACTAAGTCAAGTGTGTACACCGAACTTGTATACAAAGTCAACTGTGTACACTAAATTAAGTGTGTACACACAGAGTAAAGTGTATACACTAAGTCGAGTGTGTACACCGAGATTGTATACAGTGTCAAGTGTGTACATACAGAGTCAAGTGTGCACACTAAGTCAAGTGTGTACTGTATATACAACACATAATTTGAGTGTAGAGAAAGTTAAAGCATACAAGACTTTTGTTTCTGTATAATGTCCCCATCATGCAAATTTAAGCGAGCAATGTCTTTCTAAATACATACATTTTAAGCACCTAAAAAATTGTAAAACTTCTTTTTCATAGAACATTTTGTCCCCCGAAAGGGAATTGTCGCTATTAGTTTTGTATCGTCTGTCTGTTCGTTCGTCCGTCCGTCCCGTTTTGATCTCGTAAACTAGAAAGGATATTGAAAATCCGACATCATGATATTTTAGACCTTTCAAAGTTCTGATGCCATGTAATTTAAAACAACAATTAATAACAAGATCATACACGTGAACAGTAGCGTCGTCCACTAAGGGCTGTAACCATTTTGATTAAAGGGAATTTATTTTGTATGGGAAAATTGGAGATTTGTTTAGGCTTCGAATGAGAGATTATAGTCAACACAAATCAATTAGATCAATCAGATAATCATTCCATAGCATCAGTTAGGCCAGGTACACATTTAACTTCACCTTCAACCATCCCTTAGTCTGTTGGACCGTTGTGGCACCGCAACCATCTTTCTCCATTCCTCTTTTTCTTTTGCCTTGGATAGAATGTTATTTACTGACAGGCCTGGGCCATTCTTTGATGTTCTCTTCCCATCGCGCTCACTGTCTTCCTCTTCATCTTCTTCCTGGTACTGTTCCCTGAAGGAAGGTCTTTGCGAGTCCTAAGACCGTGTGATGTGGTCATAGAGTTTGAGTGTATGCTTTTTTTGACAGTGGTTAGCAGGTTATCGTGGGGTCAGTTTGCTGTATTAATCCTGTTTCTAATCTCTTCATTATTGATGCGGTCTTAGTAAGTAACACCCAGGATTTAACTATATCTTCATAACTATCAGTTCATGGAATACATATGAATATTAAAAATGTAATAATAAAAACATGAATAAATCTCTATATCCTGTGGTATCAGGTCGTTAGTCGAACTAACAACAGCACGTACGTCTCTTTTGTTTGTATCGACAGAGTTAAGGTTAGTACTTTGTAGTTCATAGTTGTTGTTTTTTTTTATATTCTTCTGAAAATATTGAAACCTGCCTATTTCTACATGCCTGAGTGGATCACTTCGGGGAACCGATGTTTTTCTTCAGTCTGATCCTGTGTGCAACATAGGCACGGCGCATGCGCTACAGCTGGGTCTTATCGTTCTCATTCAAAGCGCGTGTTATTGACGCTGCAAACAATAATTGTAATACAAGAGCCGAAAAAAGTCCTCACGTGACTGGATTGTCTGCTGGAGTTTTGAATCAAAGAGAGGCTTTTTTTGATTGGCTAACTAAAATTGCACCTCGTGACATGAATGCTTAAAACATCATAAAGATATAGATCATGAAAACAGATTTCGTTTAAAATGATGGAAGATCTTTGACAAGGTGTTATCAGTGTGTTGCTACAAGACTCGATCTACAAATAGACTCGCTTTGGAAAGCAGAAAAAAGTTTTTTCTTTTTAACTTTTTAACATTAATTTCTAGGAGTTGAAAAAATAAATGTCACGGATTCAGTTGACTCTATCGCTGAAATTAGCATGAAAAGTAAAAGAATTGTAATTCAGGACATAAACTGTATTTAATGAGTGGACGGAGGGTTCAATCCCAAAGAATGCTTGTACAATGCGTGTTTGGGCGGAAGGCAAATCACCCGGCCACGCCCTTTTTGTGACCAGCTATGCCCTACATCTTTTTTTCTTATTATTCGTGTTGCGTTATTTTGAAGAATAGGGCTGACCAGTACATACCTGTTTCCTGTTTAGCGGTCATCACTATCTGCTAATCACATCAAGGATAAGTTTCTTCCTACACTTCTGAAGTAATTATTCCAAGAGCTAACCCCCTTAACTTTGAGCGCTGTGAACCACCGAGTAGCATGTACTAGACATGAAACTTCTAGTTTAAAATAATTCTCTGTTCTTTTCAATTTTGTTTTTACATTTTTTAAATTAAAAAGTCTACATAAAGTACTCAACTAAAAACAAAACATACACATTGAACTTAGTAAGCAACATAGACTTTTATTAGGTTGTAGACCTCTATCAGCATGCCAATAAGATAGTTTCATTTTTTTTGTTTGAAATATCATCAATTTCAATCGCCAGAGTTTCCTACAATATTGCGGTTCAGGGACCCCTTTACAAGCTAAACGATATTAGGGGACCCCCGACGCAGCCTGATTTGTCTGGTCAAATCACATATTTCTACAACTGCTGCATAATCACACTCTCCACAAGCTTGCGTGCTTTTCTCTTTACTTTGCACTATTGGCAATGCCATAATATGAGGCCGTTAGAGCTTTTAAATTCGGTGTTGTTGCATTGTTAATACATTTCAGCTGATTTACATCCACTTATGCTTGAAGAAATCAGCCTGTTTGTCTTTTAGTTCATTCACATTTGTTACAAGATAACGCTTCAGTTGAGAATGTTTCGAACTATTGTTTTGAGTATCCATTCAAACAAATTGCACATTGTGGCTGTTGCTTTTACGTGGTGCGGCCTGATTACAACTATCATCATATCTGAGTTCATTGTAACTATCATCATGTCTGAGTTCAATGTAACTATCATCATATCTGAATTCAATGTAACTATCATCATGTCTGAGTTCAATGTAACTATCATCATGTCTCAGTTCAATGTAACTATCATCATGTCTCAGTTCATTGCAACTATCATCATAACTCAGTTCATTGTAACTATCATCATGTCTCAGTTCATTGCAACTATCATCATGTCTCAGTTCATTGTAACTATCATCATGTCTCAGTTCATTGCAACTATCATCATGTCTCAGATCATTGTAACTATCATCATGTCTCAGTTCATTGCAACTATCAACATGTCTCAGTTCAATGTAACTATCATCATGTCTCAGTTCATTGCAACTATCATCATGTCTCAGTTCATTGCAACTATCAACATGTCTCAGTTCAATGTAACTATCATCATGTCTCAGTTCATTGCAACTATCATCATGTCTCAGTTCATTGCAACTATCATCATGTCTCAGTTCATTGCAACTATCATCATGTCTCAGTTCATTGCAACTATCATCATGTCTCAGTTCATTGCAACTATTTCCAGTACACTCTTGCTCTTCTTGAAATGCTTGCTTCAAATACTTCCCCACAATTGAACTTGTCAATGGGCATGCGAACAACAATTTCAAAAACACGAATCCAAACAGTATAACGCAATAATTAATCATCAACTTTGTACGACTAATAACCAGACTAATAACCAGACTGATGTCGGTGTGTCGTGGAGTCTTAGGGTCGTCGGTTGAAAACAAAGCTTGGCCTAGTTCTTTTTATTGCGTAATAAAGCAGAGAAATAAAAAAAAAATTATCGCGTTGATAGGTTTATATAAAAAAGTAAATGTGATATTCTTGCGAAAAATAAAATTCTACCACAGACTAGTTTAAGATCATGGATGTTTGCTGGGTCAACAATGTTGTGGTCATACAAGAGTTCGTAATACAAATATTCAACAGTGATGAGGGGTGAGTTGGTAATTAGTCAAATTATCGCATCAACTGGCTTTTAGTGAAGAAATTGTTTTAATATGTCTGCGGCACCCCTACTGTCCTATTGTGGTCCCTGGGGGTCCGTAGATCATAGTTTAAGATCCTAGTGTCTGAGCGAATGACGACAGTGTCTTTAATACATTTTCATAGCTGGCAGTCGTGATGCCAACATGTGAATTTTAAGGCCAAATGACCAATCATTTTGATGTGGCCCTCTATCACTGTCAGTTTTTGTAAATATCTACACGCATAACAATTTCAGTCCATGACAACTTGATATTTCAAGTCTGTACAGCACTTATTTTAATAATTATTTTTCATTTTGCAATAGGCAAAAGAAAAAAAATAAGGAAAAAGGGGGGGGGGGGGCGATCTATTTTATTTTTAATAATGATCCTTCGTTTGGAAAATAGTACAATTTCCTGTAGTTTTTTTTAATTAAATTTTGGCTTCAGGGGGAACAACCCATTAGCTTTGACTTTGGGAGTATCGTTTGAATAATGCCCACTAATACACAATGATTGGTTAGCGTCTGAAAGGATTGAACAGACGATAGATTGAGCGCCAATCAATATTCTGCAAAAAATAATGCTTGATGGAGACAAATGGCACGACAGTTCAGAGCTGATAATCGATTCTCCATTACCAGTATCGCAAATTGATATTCGACTTATAGAGTTTTATTGGTTTGCTTTCTAATGAAGGTATACATACACAAGCACACATTGAATCTCACACAGACTCACACACAAACACAGTGATGTTCACATGTATTACGCACGCTTTTTGTTGAAACACGCAAGTTTAGTGTCGCACAATTTGTGCACCGTCAAACTGGCAGGTGTTTTACAGACAACTGGTTTACAAATAGTTCACAGACACCTATGGTTCACAGACATATGGTTCACAGACATGTGCAACAGACCTATGGTTCACAGACATATGTTTAACAGCCTTATGGTTCACAGACATATGTTTAACAGCCTTATGGTTCACAGACATATGTTTCACAGACTTATGGTTCACAGCCTAATTGTTCACAGACATACAGTTAACAGACATATGATTCACAGACAAATAGCTAAAGACAAATGGTTTACAGACAACTGGTTCACTGCCAAATATTTTACAGACAACTGGATCAAAGACTCTGCTAATTAGACAACTGGCTCCTTGTCACATCCTGTAGACGAAGTTTCCTTTCAGAGTTATGTTTTGAGGCATGTATATTTATTGTCAGACAACTCTTCCCAGACTAATCTTAGAGAAAATGTGATTTCTATTTCTCTGACCTCATTCACCAAAACGAACATTCACGTGGTGGTAATATTGGTAAAATAATATTTAAAAACCTTTCACGTGATAACCATTGCTGATTAAAATTAGATCATAATTTGTATAGAACAGAGAAGCACGTGACTCAATGTTGTTTGTTTACGATTTGTGAATGAGGTCCATTAGTCAAGTTGATTTTCTCTTTATGCTTTCTAATAAAGTTCTTGGAATGAGACTAAGTAGGTCAACTCTTCAAGGCAAAGAAAAAAAATAAGATCAAAGAAGTATTAGAAATTGTCTTACAAATATATCTTATGGCTGAAAACAACTTCGTCGCTTTATGCGTCATAGCTTGGCACATGGTTCATGTCCTATCTAGGTGGTGTTGCCGGTCGTTGGCGCTGGCGATCTGGAGTCACATCTCTTTTTACTTCTATCGCTGAGCACAATGCCACTGAAAAGTCGACTTCTTGATGTTTCAACAAATGTGGTAACATCTTGAAACATGTCTCATGCAATCAAATGTGATCACTTTTGTTTAGCACCACAGAAAAAACACATGATTCAATATGTCTATCAGTTTTCTCGTGAGCTAGGCAATGGTTCATTACTATTTTTAATTAAAGTAAATAACTGCAATCTTGTAAAAACGAACTGCCTCATCCATCTGCAGGTTTTTTTAATTCAAAATAAACTGTAAAAGCCTAATTTAATCTGGGTAATAGCTAGTTTTATAAGATTTTAATTCAGATAAGTGTAAAGTTCATCCATATTAAAATTACATGAGCTCTGCTTATACATAGCCTTAGCAGTTGACGTTATGATTAGGTTACCGCTCTAAAGATAGTAGGATCTCTATAAGATGTCAAGAGATCTCATTAGATGTTGTTATATAGTTCTATTAAAAAAAAAGGCTAATTTGTCGACACCTTTTGTATTCTTACAACAGGAACTAGGCGTCGGCCATGTTGATCTATATTTATCTTTATTTACATAACGTTGCTTAGCGACGTTAAATTTTTGTTCTCAGATAGAAGAGCTCAAATTTCATCTTGTTAAAAGTTGACAATCTGTTTTGCTGCTCACGATCTGTGTGTCAGATGTCTTCCCCTGGTCCGACTCGTCAGGAAGAGTTACGTCAAAAAACTAAAATACAGTTGTCTGTTTTTCACGAGAGCTTCCAGTTTGGTGACTGGTTCTTCTTATCTTGTTTGCCTCATTCCAAGCGGCCCAGGATATTGATTCACAAGTCACTTTTGTATAGGGCAGGCAAATAGGTTCTCATCACGTCATGCCGTGTGTGTGTGGGAGAGAGAAGGTATGTGGCAATGTGTGGCCAGCAGTCACACGATATGGTCACATTGGGCAGACTTGAGTTTTAAGTGTGTTTAAAGCGTTGTTATATCGTGTTAAAATGTCATTGCCCATCTGATGTCTCTACTCGAACTTTTATTACCCCCCGACCTACTCTTATTTAAAAAGCCGCCATCCTAAGTAGGTGATCACAATATGGTTATTATGTAGTTGTATTATAATAATAATAATGATAAGGTTCGGTCATTGGGTTCAAAGCTCAATATTTCACGTGGCTACGTAGTCCTTGCTGTGTCCTGTTAAGACCTATATATTTTGCCACATTCAATGCAGCCATAAACCGTTGTCTGCGGTGGTCGGTTTAGGTTCTCTTTCCGCCGTCTACGACTGCCCTCGGCAGTTGATTTCTTTTTGGTCTAAAATGTGGATCCTGCGGCCTTTGTAAGAAATCAGCAGTTATTTCGTTTGGAAGACGCCTGATGCCAGCCATTGCCAGATACTCTCTTCTAGCTAGCGCCTAACCTAGTCTCATAGCCTTGATTTGTTTTAGATATACAAAGATCTTTACAAGAAGGTGGCTAGATAAAATAATTAATGAGGAAGGGCTGTGAAGTGAAGGGTGCCAGGACATCCGTGCGTTTATCAGCAGCAGACGACTTGTCCAGCTTGGTCATGTTCACAGAATGTCACAAAGTCAATTCCACAAGACATTCTGTATGGTGACCTAACAGAAGGCAGGGGTGTAGCTGGCCGTCCGCTTCTAAGGTAAACTGATGTATGCAAACGCGACATGAAGCTCTTCCAAATCGACACTAACAGTTGGGAAAAAAAAGGCACTGGATAGACTCACATGGAGAGCAAGCATAAAGCGTCCTGGATTGCAGATGATTTACACACCAGAAGTAGAAAGAAAGGTGAAAGTTCAACAGTGCATGGTGATTTCAGATGCCTAACCAGTGCAAAGTTGCAAAGGGAAAAGATCATCTCTCGAGACGTCAAATGCCACAGAGAGAGAGAGAGATAACCCTGTTTTATTAAACCCGATGACTTCAAAGTTTAATTCCCCGCTCCCTCCCCTCCCCAGCCTCCACTTTAAAGCTCCTCGGACTTGGGGCGACTACGCCCTTGCTAATGTCCTTAAATTTGTCACGTGGCCAAACAGATTTGAAAACATGCCCAATGACAGACAATGCGGAGCTCTCTTTGATCAGGAGATCTAGAGCAAGCGTATCGGCACACTTCCGGTTGATTAATGCGCCGTCACGTGAGCCGTACTTGATATCTGTCCTGTCGTCCGCCCATGCTGTTTGATTTAGATGCGATTACTTGCTGACATAATGCATGTCCGAGCGCCAGGCAACCTAGTTCACACTAAGACACTCACGTGAAGGGATCTTTTATTATATTTTAAATTCACTATGGAAGAAAATACAAATGCTTGTCTTAAAAGAATACTAGTAACATTTTTTTATTGTTTTTATAGAATTTTAAAATGTATAAATCGTAACTTTAATATATATATTACTTAAATAGGAATTTAAAATAGATAGGTAGTTTACACTTGAAAAAAAACAACAACACTAAATGGGCAAAATATGGTCTGAATAGTGCCGAGGTGTATAGTATCATACGTCAGAAAATACAAAGACAGACAAAGTAGCAGAAAGACAGATATATACAAAAGATTCGTAGAAAGATGTGGAGGCTCGGTGGCTGGGAGGTAAAACGCTTGGCTGGTGAAGACAGGGATTTTTTATTTTGGAATCTTTGGGCACCTCTGAGTCCACCCAGCTCTAATGGATACCTGTTATTAGTTGGGGAAAAGTAAAGGCGGTTGGTCGTTGTGCTGGCCACATGACACCCTCGTTAACCGTAGGCCACAGAAACAGATAACATTTTCACCATCTAACCTATAGACCACAAGGTCTGTAAAGGGGAATTTTACTTTTCTTTTTGTTTTACATAGGTGATAGATTCATGGTATATAATAAATAAAAAGATAAAAATGGATAAAGAGAGAAATAGAAATAGGTAAAGGTAAAGAGAGAGAGAAAGAGAGAGAAAGAGAAACAACATGTGCCTGCACTCTATTTGCTAAATGACTTCCTCCAGATCACATTAAGCTAGGCTCCACTCAATGGGGTTTCCCTAGTTATTGACTTGACTGTCTACCAAGATGTCATCCGGTACCTATCTCCAGATTTGCCCCCAAACCTCTGCCCCTTCTCCTGCTCTGTTGGAGTTTCCATACTTGACTAGAGTCAAAGTAATGTGATTATTGACCAGACAGTAGGTCAGTGACGTTCAAAGATGTGAACAGAAATCTAGAGCTATTCCAAGTGAAAGGTCTCTCCTTGAAGGGACTCACTTTAGACAGAGCTTCCAGTAGGACGTCTCGGCTTGCTTTGAATTTAGTTCGTGTACTAGGTGTAACGATAACAAGGAACTATTATTTCGTAGGAGAGAATGAGAAGTAAAGCAAGCAAAATATAACAAGCAAAATATAACAAGCAAAATATAACAGCAAAATATAACAAGCAAAATATAACAAGCAAAATATAACAGCAAAATATAACAGCAAAATATAACAAACAAAATATAACAAGTAAAAAACAAAAAAAATACTTTAAATAAAGGTTACAAAGACAGTTTGTGTGGAAACACAAACTCAAAATCGCCCCCCAAATCGCCGCTCTCCCCCCCCCCCCCCGAAATCGGACCCCGAAAGGCTCCACCAAGGCAGGTAAAAAGGCAGGCTTCAATATTTTCAGAAAGAACATCGGAATGAAAATTTTCTATCAAAGACAAATGACAGAGAAGAATGGAGAAAGAAGGTTGACAGATCTTGTTTGGTGCCCCAGCGGTCCAACAGACCAAAGGATAGATGAAAGTGAATGTGAGCTTATATATCAGCATGGTCTAACGGATGTCTTAGAATGAATATCTAATTGTTTTGTAAAGGGTCTTGTTCAAATCCTCAAGGAAAAAAAAAACCTTTCCAACTTATATGCACACTAAATAGATTTTGTTTCTCTTGAAAAAAGAAAGTAAAGATTGTGTGTGTGTGTGTAAATGTGGTTCATTTAGTAGGACAGAACGTACATAACGTAGCAATACAATTGTTGAAACAAAATGTTTCACAAAAAATCTAAAACTATTTGCATAAATGTCCTAAAGATATTGTATATTGCAATCCCCCCTACTAAAGAGCCTCCCGTGTTTGTTTACTATTAATAGTGAATAGTTATAAAAGTGGTGTATTTTTATTTTTAAAAAAAAACCTGCTTGCATAAGTGATTTAAAAAAATAGATTTTTCGCTTTCAGAAAAGAAAAATGTAAAAAAAAACAAATAAACAACTTTTTTACAGGTCATTGTTCTAGCCAAGCATATTCGTACCCCCATCTTCTTACCCCCTACCTTCCCCCCCCCCCCCCTCAAAAAAGTAATTTCTGTTCTAAAAAGTTTAAATAATAAAGAAGTAATTGAGAGAGTGAATTATCGAACTTCTGTGTGTATCTTCAATTTTCTAGTAATAGATATG